>FR989935.1:13339040-13982354 GCA_905404155.3 Plebejus argus
GGGGGGAGAGGCATTGTGGTAGGTTGCCGCTTTCCCTACCCCCCCTGCGAGCTGGCCGTTCCCTTTGAACGGTATTGGTGGGGCCGCAGAAGAAGAGGCAAGTAGGTATTGCGGTGCGCCGCTTGCCCTATCCTCTGCGGCCGAGGTGTGGTCGGTGGCAGAGCCACAGACCTGATCTGCCCCACATAGCCTCCAAGTAGCAGACTCGGGGGGCGTCTGCTACAGCCCTGGTGGGGGCCGAGGAGGAGGGCGCACGTGTGGTGCGCCCATCGTGGAGTCTTCGGACCGCTGGCGGGGTCGCGGATGTGTGTATCGTTCCCGTGGCCCCGTCAAAAGGCGGCGTGGCGGAAGATGGGGGGGGTTTTAGTGGGTATACCGTAGTCTCATTAACTACGGGAGTCCCACATCACCGCTCGGGTCGCCCCCTGCGCCTGGGTGGTATGCGTAATGCATTTCCCCCTCCGGGAAAAAAGAAAAAAAAAGGGTTGCACCGGCTTACTTTAACTTTGACCATAGCAAAATTTGAAATGAACTGTCAAATCCCTAGCAAAAGTCGCCGTACTTGACGATAACCTAGGCTTAACCTAAGAATCAACTTCTACCTTGCTAACTACACGATATTCTTCCACGATGTACCAGAACGCTAAGGGTGGGTTTCACCAACTTACTTTAACCGTAAAAAAATTCAAAGTCAAATGAACTGTCAAATCTCTAGTTAAAGTCAATAATGGACGCCATATTTGACGATAACTTTAACCTTATCTTTAATAACGCCTCTGGTGCAACCCACCCTAAAGTAATATTTCCATTAACGCAGTTAAATATAACGTCTATTAGATGCGGCGAATGTTTTAAAAGTATTTGCATGGAAGAGCGTTGAACGTTTCCCACGCAATTTCAAAGAAAACTCCGGAGCGTTTGTGAAAAACACTTTATACACCGAATTGTGTTTGTTTTTCATTTGCCAAACGGGAAAAGCAGTGCTAATGTTTAGGTCTTAATTTGTTTTGTGGACGGTTAGCAAAGATCTAGCTTTAAAATAAAATGTTATTATTGTAAGACATAAATAGACAAATTTAACAATACTTAACTATATACTTTGTTAATAATACTCGTACATATTTTTATAACGCTTATTTAGCTATACAATCGTAATATAATAATTATTATGTGCATCTTGCATAATATTTTAATATTATAAATTTATAAGAGCGACGGCTATCTTAAAATGATGACCTTAAAATGATAGCATGATAATAATAATTATTGTATTTATTTTTTCAGAAACACTAGACTTAAAATTTTAGGACACCATGAATAAAAACAATATTGAACATAATGGGCATTGGGCACAAATAATGGAATGTAATTTGACTAAAATTTAAGAAGTAAATAAAGCAGCCCTGATAAGCGCCGTACTGAAATTAGTTTAAAATTAATCGAAACTTAGTACAAAGCCATCGGATATACAATACCGTAAATAAAGGTTAAGCAAAGCCCAGCTAAGTAAAGAATTATTTAATTATCCTGGCTTCTAATTGAAATCTATAGAGCTCAGATACATTAGTTCTGCTTAGTTCGGTTAGCTTCCCACTATAAGAGTAGATTGTACTCGTATAAATTACTGTTTATAAAACGTTTCTTAACCTACTTTTAAAAAGAGGATGTTTAATTCAACGGGTTTTTCCTGTTTACTCAGGTACGAATCATAGCGCCTAAGCCGTCGATGATTTTAATGAGGTTATGATTGTTAAAAAAATTGTTATAGTAGCTTATTGTGGACTATAATATAATAGGATTTTATTACTTATTATTTACTTATATTTTTGTTTTATGAAGATCTGATGTATTTACCATTTTATGGGCCTTGTTAATTAAGATTGTAGGTACTTATAATTTAATGTTTAGCCAGAAATTTATTTGTTGTACTATCAGAGGTTTTGATTTCTAGGCAGATTGCGGACCTAAGTAATTTGGTCGCGTTAAGTCAAACTCATACGACCGATCACAGTTAACATTGAATTGACATAAGCCGACCAAACGACGTTAGTCTGTCAACTGCCTAGGAGTCAATTTCCTCGATGGTACAAAAACCATACACTTCCCGGGATCCTTCATCACAATCGGTTCAATGTTTTAAGCGTGACAAGATAACAAACACACTTTTGCAGTTATAATAATATTTGAGAGCATAGTTTATGGACTTTATGCAATGCAATAAAATTTTCCTACAACCATACAACATACAGTAACAAGTTTAAAAATCCAATTTAAATTTTCAAACACAGTTAAAATCCAACACATAGAAACTAAAAGTTTTCATTAATTGCTTCGATTCAAAACTGTATTTTTTGGCTGCAGACTTCTAATGAAACCGAGTGTGGTGGACGCATTTTATTGAAATGCGTTTGTGCTGCAGGGTTCCGTAGAGAGACACGTTTGCTTGCAATTTTTTAATACTATCTATTAAAATGAATTTCTAAATAGTTTTCAGATACTCCGATATATTATAAACACTCATAAACACAGGAGATAAACATCTGAAAAAATTACAACTTTAATTTTATTTGAGTATCTTAAAATATTGTTCATTTCAATAATATTGTCTTCAAAAAATAACTTTGAATATTGATTTGTTAACAATATCGATTGACAGATTTTAATAAAATGTTATGGGGAAAAACGTACATACGTACGTAGGCTCTGGATTTAAAAATATGCATCTTTTTATCATGATAATTTTACTATTGTCTATAACTATGCTGGCAACGCACCTGCAGCTCTTCTGATGTTGCGAGGGTTCATGGGCGACGGTAGTTGCTTACCATCAGGTGACCCATTTGCTCGTTTGCCCCCTTATTTAATAATTTTTTTATATATACACGGGATATTGCATTGCAAGTGCGAGCAAAATAACTCCTTTTCTTCTTCCTTCTTTATTATTCTTTTAGTAATGTTTGCTTAAACCATCTACTACGGAACCCTATCCTACGCGTCGCCTTACTGATTGCTTGTGTTTTTATAGCACGATAAAGTTTAGATTGAGCTCGGTGTCCCTTTCAGCCGCCCTAACGAACGCGCTTGTTCGCCCTTTGACATCGTGTTGTGAAACAACGCGACTTGTCTCATGCAGATTTACTTATTTTTTATGACGTAGACTAGAAAATAATCCGATTGTTTGACGGTAAGCGATTACTTACCGTCGCACGCAACTCAATATACATAATATTATAATTTTTTTTTTATTTTGTTTTCTTTGGGACAACAAACAATTGCGTACAAGCTTAATACTAACACATGAGTATAAAATGAAATTAAGAATGCTCCAACTTTTTAATTAGCAGGTCGGACGTCTGTCAGTACGAATATCGACGTTAATTACATTAAAATAAGATTCATATTAGCGCGCCTTGTACAGTGGCGGTTACGACGCTCGCCGCGCTCTTGATATGGCGAAAATGTATGAAAAAATTTGAGAAATTTTCTTATTTTTCTTATAACTGGAAAAGTTGTTTATTTTTGTATAAAATTTTTAGCGGACTTTAAAGAGGACTAAATAAGCAACTTTTTTTTGTATATTTATTTTCCTCAGTTCAGTGTATTTAGATATTAAGGTACCTAATCAGACCCCATTTTTAGGGTTCCGTAGCCAAAATGGCAAAAAAGGAACCCTTATAGATTCGTCATGTCTGTCTGTCTGTCTGTCTGTCTGTCTGTCCGTCCGTCCGTATGTCACAGCCACTTTTCTCCGAAACTATTAGAGCTATACTATTGAAACTTGGAAAGTAGATGTAGTCTGTGAACCGCATTAAGATTTTGATGCAAAAATGGAAAAATTATTAAAAATCTAACCTATGCGTGTGGGGTATCTATGGATAGGTCTCCAAAAATCATATTGAGGTTTCTTATATCATATTTTTCTAACCTGAATAGTTAGCGAGAGAGAGTCTTCCAAAGTGGTAAAATGTGTGTCCCCCCCTCTAATTTCTAAAGTAGGGGCATGATAATTCTAAAAAAAATATATGATGTAGATTACTATAAAAACTACCAACGAAAATTGGTTTGAACGAGATCTAGCCAGTAGTTTTTTTTATAGGTCATAAATAGTAAACCTTAATCTAAATTTCATTAAATCGACTGAAATATAAAAATAAATCAAAAACCTTTTAAATTTCATAAAAATAAACCTTGTTGCTGCTGCGGAACCCTTCATGGGCGAGTCCAACTCGCACTTGGCCGCTTTTTTCATATTTTGCGATTATTGTGATGGTTAAAACGTATTTTATGTGAAAATATTGTATGCGGCTATAGAATTTTTATGGTACAGTCATGGAGATGAATATATTATCTTTCATTTGAAACCAAAATATCCTCGCAGTTTGACTCCTAATTCTTTAATAGGTTACCGGAAAATCGCTGATATTTGTAATAGCGTCCTTAAGATGTGTATGGGTCCCCTATATGTATAATAATATAGAGTTCGCCGTGAGAGTAGCAGCACTGAAAGAGTAACTTTTTTATATTTTTAGTATGGAAAAATTCATAACGCGTGGGCGCTTGCCCATACAAATTCCAAAAAATAGCTCTTTCACCGCTGCTACTTTCACAATAAACTTAATATAAGTGACACATACGATATAATAATAGTTTTGTTACACCTTGAAGATTCTTAACCTAGAGTTAACGAGGAACATAGCGTAGAGTTGCACGTAGCAGCTACGAAGCTCGTAGCCAAATTTTTTCGATTTTAGAGGAAACAAAAAATTATCTATTTTTGTGTTTCAGTGCTTAAGCTATCTGGAATTATTAAAAACACAACACTATAAGCTACTCATGAAACTGTTTTCTTAAACATATATTGTTTCATCTCATAAAAAATTATACAGTGAATAACTCTACAAGATTCGCTTCTCTTTGGCACATAGGAGAAGATTGTATGACAGACAAAAATAAACCTTAAATAATAATACATTCTGTTATTACATAACAATATATTATTATATATTATTAATAGTAAGAGGATAAGAACATAACTTAAACACTGCACTCTAAAACCACCGTAACTTCTGTTCAGTTCCAAAACTTTAAAGTTTTATTACAATATCGATATAAGTCATCGCTTTGAGGGTTATCAAACATAAAATAGGATGTTCTGCTAAGTGGCTATCTAAAACCGCGTCCGGAGTGCTGTTATGGACTCTCAGTAATGATATTTACTCATAAAACTGAGTAGAAACTATTGAGAGTATCTCCCGCAGACCTGTCGAACAAAATCAAACTTTATGTTTGAGTGTTAGGGCTTAAATTAGATCACAGGGATCTCAGGTCAGTGCCTCTCAGTCCTCAACTTAAGACTTCTGTAGGAACTCTACAATTTAGTTGTTTGAAATTCATTTCAGAAGTTTCTCCGAATTGAAATTTACGTTGCAGATTGCCGCAGAATTGGGTGAGACGTCATTGCGGAATAAAAATGGCGACCAAAAAATTATGTTTTTTTAATTACAGTAGAGCCTCTACTGTACTTGCTTTGTCCAAACATCTGCACCTTTAAAACTTATGAATCGGGACTTAACGCGACTTATTCTAGTAGTAATGCTACTACGAGTACATACTTTTTCTCGACGTTTCGGCCGTGTTGCAACGGCCGTGGTCACGAGGGGACTGCAGGAGCGCGACGTCTTCGTTTGCACCGGGCGGCCGGCGGTCTGATCTTCGACTACCCTCGACTACTTATTCTAGTAGCATTACTACTAGATTAAGTCGCGTTAAGTCCCGATTCATAAGTTTTAATTACAATGCAACGCGAAAGTTTAAAATGTTATCTGCACCTTTAAACAATATATTAATTGAATACAATATTAATGCGCTAGCTATTTAAATTATTTAAAAAAAAAGTTACTGCATGGTACCTTAAATTGGCATAAGCACTAACTTTGGCAAGTACTTACTTAATTAGCCAATCAAAAGCGCTCATAAAAAATAATTTCCTGACGAGAAATCTAAAAACCTAAACCCAGAATAAATATCCTGACTTTTATAATTTGCGAGTAATGTAGGACCCAGGAAAAGGCTTTGCCTAAAAAAAGTAGTTGTCTGATACTACCTAATCAATAACTGTATTTTTAAAAAAAAGATAAAACCGACTTCAAAATTGTACGTAATTGAGAATGAAAACTTCCTATCTCCAAAACTACTGAACCGATTTTGATGAATTTGCACTATTCCCTAAGTTGAACAATACCTAGTACAATAAAAAAAGAATCACTCGAATCGGACTTGTAGTTCCGGAGATATGCGTGAACAAACATAATAACATACATACATACATACATACACTTTTGAAATTTGGCACATTTGTTCAGAAGCTGTTATAGATTAACATATGCAAAAACTGGGCAGTTCTGGAAATATTACATACATACGGGTCGAATTGATAACCTCCTTTTTTTGAAGTCGAATTACAATAAAATTGGCCGAATAGTTTCAGAGCCTTTCCGATGCAAGCAAACTTTTTCTCTCTAGTATAGATTATACGATAACATAATTTCCAAACAAATAAATACATATTCATAACCCAATATCAAACACATAATTCCATGTTGAGGCTATTATGCCGTCAGGAAACAGCCTAACCACTTCCTGTCACACAAATTACACCTATTTTTACAAGCGTTTACAGACTGCTTTGACAGTTGATACGATCCATGTAAACTTAGTTAACCAGCCCGATTCTACTATTATAAGTTATGTCGTCTTCAAATGTTCATACTTAACATTTTAAATGCGGAAGTGTGTCTGTCTGTCTGTTACCTCTTCATTTTTCAATTTTGCTGAAGTTTGGTATAGATATGCTTTGAGTCCCAGGAAAGGACATAGCTTACTTTTTATCCCAGAAAAATGAAGCTGGCAAGGTTTTTCACAACACTTTTTTCACAAAGTGACACAAATATATTGCCGAATGCACTAAAAATAACACATCGAATGAATATATAATCACTCTAGTAAATTCCTTTACAATTACTTTCCAGAAAACCTTCCAGAAGAGAGAGTATTCCATCTTAAAGGGCCGGCAACGTACTTGCATCTCCTCTTGTGTTGCAAGTGTCCATGTGTGAGGTCAGCCGTCAGTTGCTTCCCATAATGTGGCCCCTATGCTACTTTTCCCTTAACTTTATAAAAAAACCCGTCTGCGTTCACCAAAAATATTTTAAAAAATAAACACAGGTTAATGCAACTTTGTTAATTTATTGAAAATGTTTGAAGATGACGGATCGGAATAATTTCAACAAGTTTATTAATAAAATAACTGCCAAGTATCTTTAACTCACCTAATGGCCGAGCAGCGCTTAAATAAATTTAAATTTGTTTAAAACTTTCAGAATACGTTTAAAATATAATTAATTAATTATATGAATTCAGGGAAATGGGTTTCATTTTCGCTTATTATTTATTCAATACGTCTTAAGTATTCTATTAAGATCATTTTTAATGTTAAGGAAATATTATGAGATTATAAATTATTAGTAAACCAGGGGTGTAAGCAGAATTTACCATTTATGATTTCAAAATTAAAACTTGCTAAAATTAATAAATAAGTTTTAATACCTAAACAGACCTCTTAATTACTTGTTAAAATATTATGATACAAGATGAAAATCTATTTCATTTCGAGACTTTTCAGAATAAATAATATTATACTTACTCCTGAATATTTAATACTTTTTTATAACAGCAACTTACTGCTTATACGGAATGAAGTATATATTTTTCAAAGTCTCAAAATCGAAAAATATTCGCCCAGTAAAAAACTACTTTTAAGTTTTTCAGTATCCAATTTTCTAATTATAAACATATTAAAGTATATTCACTTAGTTGACTCAATATAATATAATATATCAAATACAATTCTATTTTTGTTACTGTTCAAACGTTTGATACAAACTCACTGGACCTCACAAATTCGTCCGCAATCGAGGTCCAATTTAATTAAATTCACTCGAATAAATATTATTCGAATGAATAATTCAATTTTAATGTGACTGCCGAATATAGAAAATTTCATTAGGGAAAAATTAAATGGACTTATAACAAACTCGAGTTATTTCCAAAGGGCTCTGTACACAATATCTTTGAAATATCTTCAATATTTTTCAAGGATGAAAATCTTTAGAAGTCATAAAAATTATTGTTCTAAAGTATAATATTTTAGCGCTAAAATTCGTTTATCACGAGAAGCGTACCTTTTCCCGGTATAAAAGTATCCTATATCCAGGACTCTCCATACCAAAATTCATCAAAATCGGTTCAGCGGCTAGCGGTCCTACAATATTAGTATTGATAGAATATTGTAGGAAAAGAAATTAATTCAGTTACAAAATAATGAAACGGAGGCAGTAATTAACAGTCTGGTCTACTGTAACCTTAAACAGGTTACAGTAGACCAGAAAATATGGTGTATAATTATCTCAAAAAGGTATCCAAGTTGTATCTACTACGCTTATATTAAATAACTAGCTTTCCCGGCAAACGTTGTTTTGCCATTTAAAGTATTTCTACTTCATCAGTTGATACAAAATCTTACCTCCTCTTTTGTCCCTTAAGAGGGGTGGGGGGGGGGATTTATCAACAGATGTAAAGTTGGAAAACACAGTTAATAATATGAAGTAAGTCCAAGAAAAAAGTTTGATACAAAATCTGACCCCCTCTTTGGTCCCCTTAGAGGGGTGGGAGGGGGTATTTTTATACACCAGATGTTAAGTTGGAAGAAGACAAATATATCTGCGAAAACCGCATTCAAATCGGATCAGTAGTTTTCGTGCGATAGTGGAACAAGTACAGACAGACAGACAGACAGACAAAAAACTAACCACATTTTTGGCTTCTATAGCGATGTAGTGACACCCCCCGCTTATTATTTTTTAAATATCTTTAATGTACAGAATTCACATTTCTACAGTTTTATTATATGTATAGATTGACCTGGAAATACAGCATGGACACAGACGGAAAGACAAAGAAATCTTATTGATAGGGTCCTGATTTCCCCTTTAATGAATATTATCCAGCAATTCTAATAATTTTAGGTCATAGCTCGACTTGGGGACCAACTTTTCGTAGGGAACATTTTAATAAAACCCTAAAAGTAAAAAAAAAAATTTAAACTCTTCCACGGCTCACTGAAAGTTTGAATTATTAAAATCTCATATGTGTAGACTAAAATTACTATTCATGGGGCAAACGGTTAGTGCAATCCTTTTAACGGACCTTTGAGAATTTTAATAACGGAGGCCGACAGTGTTACTTACTCCCAAAATATTTAACCCTTAACGTTAAGGCAAAAACTCTTAAAGTCCCATAATAATTGAAAAAAAACCCTTAAAATGTCACGTGACAAAAAATAATAATAAATAATGATGATACTAGATGAGGCCAGAAAGTCCGTTGCGCGAAATTCGTTTATCGCGCGGGAACCGTACATTTGTCAGGGATAAAAAGTATCCTAATATGTCCCTTCCGGAACTCAAAAGATCTCGATACCAAATTTCAGCAAATTCGGTTCAGCGGTTTGGGCGTGAAGAGGTAACAGACAGACAGATAGACAGACAGACACACTTTCACATTTATAAAATTATGTAATAATGTAATTATATTGTAAGGTACTTAATGTAAAGTATGGAAATATGGATAAAAAATAAAACACCTAAATATCTCATCCGATGTTTTACCACCTAAATTTGGGAGAAAATCCCAAAGTTGGTAACCCTGGAACCCAGCCGTTGTCCAAACAAATCTTTGCTTACATTAGGGAAACAACTGAGTTATTCGGTCTGCGTAATGGCCTTGATGTATTACTGCTTCTTGGGCCTTTTCATACATAATATTAATGTAACATTTTGTGCCCCTACATTTTGTGTATAACTAAGTTGAGTTGATAGATTTGTATCGATTGAGTTGTATAATTAAGAGTATTCACCAAGAGCGAAAGAAATTCAGGGTGTTTGAACACAGAAAAATCTGGCCATTTTTTGGGTTTTTGAACGTTCATATTTTTTTTAATAATTAAATTATGAAAAATAGAAAACATAGGGGCATTGTGTTAGTGGCCATAGATATTCGAGAAAAAAATTATAACTCTACCGGTATTATCCAGGGAGGAAACAGCGGACAACGTTTGTATGGAAAAACGGCGGTGTGGAACCCCATTAAACACCTTTTGTTATCATTGTAATTACGCTGGAATAATGATTTACTACTTTATTCAAGCAATTATAGGGTCGCGTAAATTGTAATAAACTTATAATACAGTAAACTTAAGTATATCTGCTCTGTCTTTTGTAAAATTATTATTGTAATAAAATATTCTTAAGCGGCGTTCCGCATTTTTTAAAATGGGTTAAAAAAATTAAACTCATATCAGGATAAGTATACCTTAGTACAGAAATAAATATATGCCTTCTATTGCTATAATATATTTATGTCATTTTTGCCGGCTTTCTGAAGTAGAGACCGTTGTTTTCTTCAGTCACTCTGTTATTTATTCCACAAAATAAGTGGTAAGTAAATTCCCAATTATGACGTAATACATAATTAAATTAGTGCTATTTATGGCTTAAATTATGCCACCAGAGAACGTCTAGGCATCAGAGGAAGACGTGACGACGCAATTTCCGGTTTTTAGTTTCAAAGAGACGCGACATCGCTCCAGCATCCGGTGCTTCCAAATAAAATACTACGGATACTCGAACGAGATTCCTTCGAGTTTGGGCACGAAAGAGAGAGAGAGAGGTTATAATTGGAAGAGAACGAAAATAAAACACAGTAAGTAATACAATAATAATTATATTATTAATAAATTAATTTATAAACGTTTTGTTCAAAATAATTCATTTTCAAAGTAATATAAAACAACGGGTTGCACTTTCAGAGTAGAAAATAAAAGCAAAACAGCAAGGCGGGAATAATTTTCAGAATCAGAACAAAAATAAGAAAATATTATTTCTTCTCCTACGCTGCGCCGACAGCCCACTTTCTCCCGTCTTACAAACTTTCGGTAAACGGAAAAATGTCAGGTTCCAGATTAACAGACTACTAATAGTATCCTGAAAAAGTAGTCTTCTCATGGAATACTGAGATAATAACTAATAATCACTCTTACCTACGACGAAATCACAAGCAAAACCAAGTAATTATTGTATACGGCATACGCTGATATTTTAAAATCAACAAATACGTTGACATTCAAGAAATCAATTATTCATTTTGAAATCGAAAACTTTGAATCTCCATCGAGAACCCTTAGTAGCGTCTAAGGAAGCACTTTGACAAACACGGTTGAGCCTGAAATTGGTTCCGCTGTTTAGTCTCTGGATTGCCTTCCTCCTTCCTTATTTAAGAGATTATAATTGAACTCGGCACGCTATTATTTTAAATTTCTTGTCTGTAAGTAATTTTTCACGCTAGTTGTATCATTTTCACAAACAGCTGAGTCTTTTTAATTCTGGAAATATAATATTTCTGATGTGTTGTTTTCTAAAAAACAACTAATATCTTTACTTATTTCTTGCGTCCAAATGGTTTTTTGTTTCAATCGATATTAAGTAAGTTTTACGACTTTCATCACTCGTGAAGTATTAGATTGATTTTGATTATTTTTTCTCACAAACTTGTAGTAGACCATGGACATTTTTATCGAAAATGAACGATTCCTTCGGAGTTTTACTCCACGAAGCCAACGCTCACAACTAGTAAGCTTTAGTTTCAAACTGAACAATAACATAAGCTTAATAATAATTTAAACATAACCTTTAGTTATAACATCAAAGCGAGTTAATATGAGTTTAAAAATTAGCATATCCCATTCTGGCAAAGTAAATATTGGGTTAGCCGTTTCAGTTCAGCGTTTATTATGAACGCGACTGTCGGTTCTGAAAGAGTTTTTAATATTATTTCCTTTGTAGTCACTTCATCATCATCAGCTATTAATCATTGGTTGGACCAATGATTATTCTAAGATCAGGTGTATAAAATTTTTCCCCCCGCCCCTCTTAGGGGACAAAAGAGGAGGTACGATTTTGTATCAACTGATGAAGTAGAAATTTACTTTAAATGGCAAAACATCGTTTATATCAGAATATGGACAGAAACGCTAACGTCGAACAAACCTTTTTGTTTACTGCATGTATTGGTGCTACCAAAAATTGCAGTAATAAAATCTGTAATTGGTGCGAGGTGATATATTCGCTTTATAATATTTAGGGCCTGTTTCGCCACTTCCTGATAAAGTGCCGGATAGGCTATCCACAACTTTCTTAACAGATTCTCCAAACTCTATCTGTCAAGTTAAATGGTGGATAGCCTATCCGGCACTTATCAGGAAGTGGTGAAATAGACCCTTAGTATCCCAAAAATTATGTATCTTCGTGCCTCTTCTCCTCGCCTAAAATAACCTTTAAACATAGTACCTTTACTTTTGATATTTCGGTCGAAAAATATACTAGTTTCATATCTGCGACGCCAAACGCTTTATTTATCTAAGCCGAGAATTAAATAAACTGCAACATTGCAAACAATTGCAACTGCAAACCAATATCTACAGACTGCCAGCGGCTATTATAGGGAAGATTATTATTATTACTTTTAACAAATCGCTTTAACCCCTCAATGCGTTTTATGAGATTTCTTTGTCAGGGTTTTTGTTTACAAAGATTTTGTAGAATATTATCGGCAATTCGCATTTTATGAACATTTGAGATTTAGCCTTAGCTCAAATTTTAATATCAATGTTTAACGCGGCGATGCGATGCGTGACATTCAAAACTGAACTATATTTACTATACTAGAAGATATACATTGAACTGACAGGGTACCGCTCGCGGTGTTGGACTGCGATCGAGATTTTTTTTAAACTCCTACAGCGACCACTTTTTCAATATTATAAGTCATTAATTAGCAATATTCTTTATATTAGGATCAGTTCATCACTTATTCTTTAGCACCATAACCAGTCATTGTGATACATTTTTATATCAGCCATTCAAATTCTAACAGTGATTATGATAGTAGATTGTAGACGGTAGAAATATAGACAGCAGACCTTATTTCATATGCATTTTGACTGTAAAAATAAAACGGCAGAATAAATAAAGATAAAAATGTAAATGACTTAATACAAGCAATTTTATGTTCCCAGCAAAAGGTTCATTTGTAGTGAAGAAAATAAAACGCTTCAGTGCATTTCGGTGAAAAGAATTTTATTGCGTGCTGTAATAACATTTTACTTTTCAATTGAAATTGCGCGTATATTTTATATTCCATTAGGTATTTTTAAAGTGTATTTATTTTATTTATTAAAATAAAACATTTTTCGTTAAAGTAAATAATATCATCCTAAACATACTTCCTTTCTGGTAAATAATTAATTTTAACTGTATAATACACTCACAAATTCTTACCAATTTTCTCACGCTTTTTCCTTCCTTATACCTTCTGCATTTTCTTCACACTTAAACACTAAAGTTACTGGAATTTAAATTATGGAAGCAGGCCTGGAGTCACGTCTAACTTTTATTAGCTCTTCACCGAGTTTTTACTCAAGGTGTGATAATTTCATTTTATAAGAAAAAACTGACGTATTACGTAAAGTACTTAGGATTTAAATGAAAACTTATTTGGAAGCGTTATGTGCTTGTTTTATATAAGTAAAATATAGACCACAATTATAATATCCCCCTATTTTTTAACAGTAAAATATTATATTTCTGTAAATGACGCCCGAATCTCAATTGCGCCAATGTTCGTTTATCGCGTCTGTATGAAATTTTTCTTTAATGTATAAGTCCATTAAAGAAAAAGTTTCATACAAAACCTCACCCCCTCTTTCGTCTCCTTAGAGGGGTGGGGGGGAAGTTTTTATACACCAGATGTTAAGTTGGAAGAAGACAAATATAATATCTGCGAAAACCGCATTCACATCGGATCAGTAGTTTTCGTGTGATAGTGGAACAAACATAGAGACAGACAAAAAAGTAACCACATTTTTGGCTTCTATAGCGATGTAGTGACACCCCCCGCTTATTATTTTTTGAATATCTTTAATGTACAGAATTTTCTTTTCTACAGTTTTATTATATTATGTATAGATGTTCAAAAGAAACTTTTCCCTATATTTCCTACATCAGTTATTTAACTAAGTGTCCGTGTAATAGGTAAGGCAATTAATGTAATGACTGGAGTTGTCACCTACACCGTAATTTGAATGTGTAATGTATGGAAATGTTCCACAGTACAGCTTAATTTGTACGTTAAGGACGCTATTACAAATATCAGCGATTTTCCGGTACCCTATTAAAGAATCAGGAGTCAAACTGCGAGGATATTTTGGTTTCAAATGAAAGATAATATATTCATTTCTACGACTATACCATAAAAATTCTGTAGCCGCATACAAAATTTTCACATAAAATACGATTTAACCATCACAATAATCGCAAAATATGAAAAAAATGGGGTCTGATTAGGTACCTTAATATCTAAATACACTGAACTGAGGAAAATAAATATACAAAAAAATTGTTGCTTATTTAGTCCTCTATAAAGTCCGCTAAAAATTTTATATAAAAATAAACAACTTTTCCAGTTATAAGAAAAATAAGAAAATTTCTCAAATTTTTTCATACATTTTCGCCTTATCAAGAACGCGGCGAGCATCGTAGCCGCCACTGTACAAGGCGCGCTAATATGAATCTTATTTTAATGTCATTAACGTCGATATTCGTACTGACAGACAGACAGACATTAAAATAAAATTCATATTAGCGCGCCTTGTACAATGGCGGTTACGACGCTCGCCGCGTTTTTGATATGGCGAAAATGTATGAAAAAATTTGAGAAATTTTCTTATTTTCCTTATAACTGGAAAAGTTGTTTATTTTTGTATAAAATTTTTAGCGGACTTTATAGAGGACTAAATAAGCAACAATTTTTTTGTATATTTATTTTCCTCAATTCAGTGTATTTAGATATTAAGGTACCTAATCAGACCCCATTTTTTCATATTTTGCGATTATTGTGATGGTTAAAACGTATTTTATGTGAAAATTTTGTATGCGGCTATAGAATTTTTATGGTACAGTCGTGGAGATGAGTATATTATCTTTCATTTGAAACCAAAATATCCTCGCAGTTTGACTCCTAATTCTTTAATAGGGTACCGGAAAATCGTTGATATTTGTAATAGCGTCCTTAAGTCAAGGATTTACTTATTCATACATACTGTAGAGTAGGAGTTACAGTTCTTCAAGGATTATTATTAATCTAACTGCAAACTTTACATCCTTGCAGTGCAGTAGCACCTACTTTTTAAGTTAGTGTAACAAGTGAGACAGCTGGTTTTGAAGTGATTTTTTGCCCCATTGTGCACTTTTATCGGGTTTATTGGGATGGGTCTACATTAGGCGTAAAAAGATACCCAATATACATCCATAGAAACATACTGACAAATATAACATTAATTCTCATATAATATATTTCATTTTTTTTTTTCAATTCAAATTCAAATTCATTTATTTATTGATCATTTAACTTCAATTCAATGAAGATTTTGACATTTTCAATACATTTTCAGTTAAATACTTCGTTAATAAAATTTAGGCATTTTTTCTGACTCCAGCTCTAAGTAAGTATGTATAAGAATGTTTTTAAATACCTTGTATAACTATAGTACCCAGTATAATAGTGGGTTAGTATAATTCGTCTCAGGAAATACATCTAAACGGTTTTAAATGTATCAAATTGGCTACAACCCAAGATTTGGGATCTGGCGCGTACTTTGAAACGTTGCATTTTGAAACAAAAGAAGCGCTACGTCTTAGGAAATGGAAGTATTTGCTGTGAGCTACGAATAATAAATAGTTTTTATTATTCGTAATATGAGTAATTCGTATCCTATGAGAATAAAATAATTGTCTTTTTGAAGTGGAAACTTTTGTGCGCTTTTTTGGGTATGGGTGAATATGTTAAAACGTGGAAATACGTCATAATATGACACTGTACAATAGAATCTAATTCAAAAATAAGACGAAGACATAGTAGGCTTTTGGCATGGCATGCGAGATTCTTCTTCTTCTTCCGCGTGGCGAAAATGTATTCTGCTTTTAACAAAAAACACGAAACACTGAAACAGGTAAAACATTTCAGCTATAAGAAATCCTCTGGTCCTTTCCTGGGGTTCAGTTAATCTCAAGATAAAACAGTTATTTTAACTTGAAAATATCTTCCAAGTCGGTTAAATTATGTGTGGTTAGTGAAATAATACAGACATAGATATTTTAGATTTTTTATTTTGGTATAAATAGTATTAATTGGAAATTGTGTAAAGCTTTCAACATATTGTCTTATAACTTGGCACTACACATTTTAATAATTTATGAAATGTTGCTATACACTTGAAAATCACGATAATAATCTCACAAGTAACTAAAAGGTATCGAATATTAAAGTCCTTCTAACGAGGACGGGGAATAATTCCTCTATGATTTTGTCGATGTTAACCAAGTTTTAACATAATTAACGCTAGTATTAATGGGCTATCCGGTTTCGCTGGGAAGGTTCTATAAATAATACACCCTTGTCAAAGGGCTTACAATAAAGGCCCAGCTGAATAGTGAGATAATAGGCTTACAGAATATGCTTAAGCGTTCGAGTGAATGACACCAGTGTGTGAAATATTGAACGTTACATAGATAATAATAATTATATTATTATTCTTGAAAACTAGAGTTTAGAGCATGGCTCTTGATTCGGAGATCATGTGTTCGATTCCCGCGTTGGAAATATTATTTCTAAGTTTAGTTAGGACAATGCAGTCTGATCACCCGATTGTCTGAAAAGTAAAATGCATCCATGGACCATGCGTCGGATGGGCATGTAAAAGTCGGTCCTGCGCCTGAACTCGTGTCGATCGTCGGTTATACTGGGTTATGAAAGTGATCTTGTGTATTGCGCATACACTGTGCCATCGAAGTTAGCGTTGACTAAAATTTCTGCTCTGGTCAAAAATTTGTAACACGAAGAGAGTAACTGACATTATTTTATTGTACCTAATATTATTGAAATATTTAGTGGTGGGTTTATTTTCACGTTATAGAGAAAATTTAATTATTATTATCTAGTTTCGTTGAAGCATAAAATGATGGGAATTACCTCGCACCTCATTGTAATACCCGACCAAATTACGTAGGTCCTATCTATGGCTGCTATCAGTCTATGGCTAAATTTCTCCGCTAATAAAAATTTACTGTGTTATTATTAATTGGATGAATAAGTATTTATACTTCTTAATTGAAAAATAAGCCTATAAATATTTTTTACGAATATTATTATTACAAAGAATATAAAGGTTGTCAATTATTTTTAAGCCCCAGACTAATTGGTGTTTGGTAGCTTGTTACGAACAGACTTATTGCTTATTACTGAGATTCTTAATTAAAACTTCCAAGTGGAAATGTATAATGTAAAATTGATGGATCTATCTGTACAAATAACGTGATATACTTAGGGCCTGTTTCACCACTTCCTGATAAAGTGCCAAATAGGCTATAATTACAACTTTTTTGACAGATTCTCCATACTAGATCTGTCAAGTTAATTGGTGGATAGCCTATCCGGCACTTATCAGGAAGTGGTGAAACAGGTCCTTAGTAATTTATTATCAGGTACTAATGAAATTAAAAAGAGGAATAAGGAATTTGCTTCAAAATTTTTGACGACCTCTGTGGCTCAGTTAGTGGGCTGTTGGTAGCTCAAGCCGCGGGTCGCGGGTTCGAATCCCGCCGATGGAACAAAAAGTTTTCAAAAGTTCCTGGGTCATGGATGTGCATAAAATATGTGTATAATATTACTATAATAAAAATCTTAAATATATGCACAGTATAAAAGTATTAAATATCTTTCCATTGTCTGGTATACCCGTAACACAAGTCCTTCAGGTACTTACTACGGGGCCAGACTGACGTGGTGTGAAGCATCCATAGATATTATATTAATTTAGTAGACCACAGTTAATAGTCTACTATTTATCTGGGATAATGTACGGTTTCGACGGGATAATACTATTTACCCTGAGAAAATTTCCCTGTACTTTTTTATCAGATACATATAGACAAAGACGCGATTCAGAGCTAGATGAGAAACATAATAATAATACTTGATTACACAACTTACATGCCACGCAATTATAGCCCTATTCCCAAGGCAACAACTCCTAATTTCCCTTGACAGTGTATTTCATTAAGGTTCAATCGAGGGCTTTTAAAGTTGAATTGAGTTGTGGATAACTTAAGGACTATTGAAAGATACAAGAGTAACACTTAATACAATTATTATTTGTTTTAATGGATTGACGCACATTGTAGAGTTTGAATGGCGAATTTTTTTTATGAAATAAGGGGGCAAACGAGCAAACGGGTCACCTGATGGTTGCCGGCCTTTTAAGAGGGAATTGGTTAATGGGGTAGGGGAGGGTAGGAAAGGGAATAGGGGATGGTAGGGAAGGAAATAAGGGAGAGTAGGGAAGGGAAAAGGGTAGGGGCCTCCGGTAACTCACCCACTCGGCGAAGCACAGCGCAATCGCTCTTTCACGCCGGTTTTCTGTGAGCCCGTGATATTTCTCCGGTTGAGCCGGCTTTTCGTGCCGAAGCATGGCTCTTTCACGGTACAAATCGAGGAATCGAGGTACAAAACTTTATATAGCGTGTAACAAAGTTAAGTTAGTTAAAACTACTTTAGGGCTTGTATCCACATACAAAATTTAAAAAAAACTCTACTCTTTCACCACTGCTACTTTCCCAGTGAACTCTTTATAGGGCCACCCCCAATATAGAGTACGCTGGGAAAGTAGTAGCGCTGAAAGAGTAACTTTTTTTAATTTTTGTATGTAAAATTCATAACGTTGGGGCGCTTGCCCATACAAAATATCACAAAAAAGTTGTTTCAGCGCTGCTACTTTCGCAGGACCGATACAATCAGCAACTCTTAGTGTCTAAACACACTATGATGAAGTTTCACGGCGGAAAATCCGCATGATTACGTCAGCAATGTCAAACGCATACAATATGACGCGACGGAATTTCGGCATACTCATCACTCATCGGTAATTTAAAATACGTTCCAGACGGAATCATGCGGATATTCCGCTGCGGAAATTTCGGCATAGTGTGCTTAGACACTAACGGTCATAATACAGAAGATTAAATATCTGTTAAACAGTTGTTTTGACACAATTATGTACTGAATTTTTTTCTAATCAACTGTTCAACATGACGTGTTTAAATCTTTTGTAGTAAGACCGGAGTTCCTGATTGCAAAAAACAACGGGACTTTTTATTTGGTTAAAATTTTATTATTGAGAAAAATATATCTTCATAACGCGAAAAGACTATATAGAATATATAGAAATCCCGGAAGCCGCTTGTTTGTTTCTTCATCTCGCGAGTTTCCGTCTGAACTCAGAAATGGTTACCGCAATAATTGCGATCCAGCTAAGAGTTAATTTGGAGGGCTTCCAAAACTCACTGTTTTGTTGTAAAACGCTTTATATTTAACCATTTTTTAAGTTAAATCTTCTTTAGCGCTGTGTATCTTAATTACCCAAAAATGTCACAAACTTTTAATCAGAATGTTAATCTCATAGATAGGTTAACGTGTGTTACCTGATGAAAAATTACTAAGAAAAGAGTAGAATCAAATGGCACGGTGTAGTGTAGGATAAGAAGTATTATCCCTTAGTGGTATTTTTTTAAAATCTCTCTTGCTGTTTTCTTTTCTTCTTTTGCCAGGACTTCTAGAATGCAACCAATTATTTTTCTCAATTACAAAGACTTTTGCGCAGGTTACTAATTTCTTTTTAATAATTCTACGCAAATTCTACAATTTATTTCCATCACTAATGATTGATGATCCAGGAGGTGATCACCGATGGAATGATCCTGCTGTACAGTCGATGGCTATCGGCGATAAACACTGTAATAAATCAATCAAACACGAGTATACGGTGCAAGTGGAAACTGTGTGGTGTATGTTACAGGCGGGAACGATAAAAAAATTGAAAGATACGGCGTAAGTAAGAGATATTTTTTGAATGATGAGCTTTCTTTGATGATTTTACGTAAAGTTTTCATTTTCAATATTGACTTAATTTTTCTCTATGTTTCAAAACAAAGTAGAAGCCTTGTTAATTTCTTAAGCCCTTCTCGTTAGGTTTTTCATACCCTTAACTTTCGATAAAAAGAAAGTACAGAAGTCGATCGACTCAGTGTAGTCTATCTCTTGATTCATAATAAAGTTGTAAAATAAAGACACCTCAAAAGCTTAAGGCTTCGCCTAAGCCTACGCGTCAGTAACGCAGGACGACCGATGCGGGACGGGAGTGTCTGCAACGCGAAACTGGTGTGCACACTGCACATCTGCGCGACTCCCGCTCTGCCGACGCAAACGTCCCGCGTTGCAGACGCTCCCGCTTCGCAGTCGCTTTGGTCATGTAGGTTTATTTGGCGGAAACTTTAATCTGTTTGCCATTGAGGCTTTAGAACTTTCCAAAAAAATATAAGTAGGCGTAATTTCTGATACTGGTTTTGAAACGCTTACTTTTTTCCCTTTTCAGATTAATTAAGATTAATTAATTAATCTCGCAAGTTTATAACTTGTGGCACAAGTCGATATCGTCGTGGGCAATAATCCCGGCGTGGCGTGACAACCGGCGGCGGGATTAGCCCCGTATTGTGCGGGAGTTAGACACCAAATACACGGTTATATTCTAATTATTAAATAATAATTATGTACATAATAATTAGAAACGTATATCCTTACTAATATTATAAATTCGAAAGTACCCCTCTACAGCCTCATAATTTTGCTGAAATTTGGAATAGAAATACTTTAGAGTCTCGGGAAAATACTGAGACTACTGCTTTTTCTGAAAAATGTACGGTCACCGCACGATAAACAAATTTACAGACGATAAAAAATATCAAAGGTTTTCGTGGATAGTTACTGCCCGTCTTAAGAGGAGTTCCGGTAGCGGCAAATTGTGATTGGCTAATGCTCGTTGTTGATTTTTTTTTATTTCAACTATTTATTATTAAAAATTAACAATATTCTTCTCCTAAAGCTATGCATGAAACTTAGAGACCGAGAAATGTAAAACATACATTAAACATAAATTAATTAATATCTCCCACACCGGTTTCGGTGACGCTGGCTGGTTTCATTGAAACCAGGTCAGCTACGCAGGAGTAATTTTATAGTGCCCATGTGTGTGCGCAGTACACAAGAGCACTCTCTATTCCTTTACTCTCATAACCCAGTGGAACGGCAGACCGACACGACCGGCGAGAGATCAGGCGCAGGACCGACTTTTTACATGCCCATCCGACGCATGGATCATCTTACTTGTCAGACAATCAGGTGATCCAATATGTTTCCAACGCGGGAATCGAACCCACGACCTCCGAGTCAAGAGCCGTGCTCTATACCACTAGACCACGGAGGCGTCAAACATAAATTATAGAGTAGTAATAATGAAGTTGCTTACAACAGGGCTCTAGCATAACAACAGTAGACATGGGAAAGAATCGACATACTGAGAGATTTTAGGACAAAATAGCAGATTTCCATTGTCTAACTGTCAATTTGTCTTGTCTGTCATCTTGTCTATTCTTCCGTAGAAAGAAACCATTTCTATGGTGACCATGCTACGCCAGCAGCTGCTATAGTTGCTACTACTAGAGAAATGTAGCAACTAGCAAGCGCGTAGCGGCTACAAGACGCGTAGAGCTACGCCGCGTAGCCGCCGCTACGCGTTGAAGCCGCCGCTACGCCAAATTAAAGTGGCAATTTGGTAACAATTTTTTCCCTGTTTTTATAATCATCATACTTTTCTGTTATTAGTAATTATAACTAGTCAAAACATGCTTTGAAAATCAATAACTTATATTAAATAATAATAATAATTAATGGTCAAAAAATAACTGTAAAATGATTATGTTTATTAATGCTAAGAAATAAATTTTATCATTTCACACGTTGGCATCGGTAAAAATCTAAAGGTATTTATTTTTGTCTCATCATTCCGTAAGTACAAAATAAGCCTAAAAACTTATTATAATTTTCCCTCCGCAAAATATATTGCGGGACGGAACATCTTGTCCAATTTTCATAAAGCCGGTCTTAGACGATATTTTCAGTCCAAGAATGCTCCTAAAGTGCCCAACAAATCCCTCAGTCCATTCTGCTATTGGATTATATGAAGTCAGATTGAATGAGAGTGACCAGGCGAGACGGGTGTATGCGTTAGAGCGAGACAGACAACCTAGGTCCCATTATACCCCGCAGCGCAAAATTCCGTGCTATCCTAAACACTTTTTTAAAACAAAGATCTTACACGATTATGATGAATTGATCTCTAAATCATAGAGTGTAGAGTTTAGTATTGCATGCCGCAATATTTCATAGTCTTTGTATGAGCTTAATAATTTCGAAGGCGTGCCTAGTTGGCCGCTCGAGGGATTTTGAGATTTGTCGTGTTATTTTTATTTTTTTATTGGTATTGCAGGAATATTACCACAGGGTGGAGGTTGACAGATAGTTTTTTTTAAAACGTTCGAGGAAAAATTATTATTGTTCTCGGTATATCGAGCGTAAATTAATTAAAAGAATTTTATTGCCCGATAGTTTTGTATGCCTTTGAGTTATCAACATGCGTTTGTTAAGCTGATGGTAGATTTTATAGCGTAGTATCTTAAAATTAAAAAAATATTGCAAGGTGTGGTGATGTGCAACAATATAAGTTATATTTTGTGTAACATAAGATCTCAACGACGAGCAAATTATTATTAGTAATAGTGTCACACTCAACCCTCACCTCCCCTTACATATTTCCATTCAGCAGTGCACCAATATTATATTCGAAAAATGGTCATAGTATAATTTACACTTTTTTAATAATACAATTATTAAAATTATTCGGCAAAAAATTACCGACGTAAATAAATACCATGATATCTTTTGTTTGGAAATGGAATTGGTTTGTCAACTGCCTAGGAATCAATTTACTCTATGGTACATTCTTTGAACTCCAGAAAAGGACATTTGGGCTTATTTTTATCTCAGAAAAAATTACGGTTCCCGCACGATAAACGAATTTTGGCGCAACGGATGATAATATGAGAGTCTTTATAGCGTCGTTTTCACATACGTCTGTGGCAACAAACTCAATACCTTACGTTCTCATAGACAGTTAAATGCATCTAAATACCAGTTATCCAAACACGACGGAGCACTTAGCATACCGCTAGTAATAAATGACTATTGCTGTGCACTGTACTAACGTTTCGGAGATGTTTAATGAAAATTTATATAGTGTATGCTATGTCTTAGGTAAAGTAATGAACTGTATAGAGAATTGACAGGATAAGGTAAAACACTAGAGGATATATCAAGAAATTATTTCATAGACCGATGGTGAACCAATCAACCAATGTTTTTGGTAGAATTATATCTACACTACTATTATAAAGAGGAAAGATTTGTTTGTTTGTTTGTTTGTTTGTTTGTTTGAGTCGAATAGGCTCCGAAACTACTGGACCGATTTGAATAATTCTTTTGCTATTGGAATCTTACATTATTTCTGCTGAACATAGGCTACATTTTATTTTGAAAAAAAGTAGGGTTCCGTAAGATATTTGAGTTTTTCGGACGCAAGGTGTAAAAAATCAGCTAGAAAAGTTACTTATTTTGCGTACGCTGCCTAAACTATAAAAGATAGAACCATAAAATGTTCTAAGTAATTGTAGATCTTATAAATGTCTACAAAAAAGTCCGCGACACACTATACCTATCTATGTCGAGTGAGGCACAATAACCATTTATTTATTTAAAAATCCTGATTTTTTTTGGACTACATTTAAACGGATATATTTTACTCACGCTATTAATCCTTATCAAAATAAATTATTTTATCACTAAGTACAGTTTATGTAGATAATATTTCGTCTTTGAATGATTAAAATTGGACGTTTGGTTTTGAAATTATGGCGAAATTAAAATATTACGATAGTGGGCGTCACCAAAGCGCGTGCGGAGGAAGACAATATTCTGTTGTAGAAATGAAAATTCTGTACATAAAAGATATGAAATGACACCCGAAATTACACCTTTGTCGCTACATCGCTATAGAAGCCAAAAATGTGGTTAGTTTTTTGTCTGTCTGTCTGTCTGTCACTCTTTCTGTCTGTCTGTATGTTTGTTCCAGCATCATACGAAAAATACTGATCCGATTTGAATGTGGTTTTCGCAGATATATTTATCTTCTTCCAACTTAACATCTGGTGTATAAAAATTTTTCCCCCCACCCCTCTAAGGGGACAAAAGAGGGGGTCAGATTTTGTATCAAACTTTTTTCTTTAACACGAAAACTACTGATCCGATTTGCATACGGTTTTCACAGATTTGCATACGGTTTTCACAGATATATTATATTTGTCTTCTTCTAACTCAACATCTGGTGTATAAAAATCCTCCCCCCCCCCTCCCCTCTCAACCCTCTCTGGGGACCAAAGAGGGGTCAGATTTTGTATACAAGTGGACTTACTTCATATTATTAGGTATTAACTGTGTTTTTCAACTTAACATCTGGTGTATGACCTTCCCCCCCCACACCATCTTAGAGGACAAAAGAGGGGGTAAAACATGTATCAACTGATTATGTAGAAAATATACTTTAAATGGCAAAACAACGTTTGCCGGGACAGCTAGTCAAGTTAATATAAATATTGTCACACCTAGACATAGAACGACTGAATTACATAGGTCCAATCTACTTATGAATTAATTTTTTTGATGGCAAGTATGTCATCTAATGCTGTGGAGCCATCAACCAAATCAATAGTACGGCCTCACATAAAACCAGTGTAAAACAACGTTGTTGTGGTAAGTGCCGAGTAATTGAAGTAACCGGAGGCCATGACCCCATTTCTTTAACATTTTTTTTTTGAATTCTTTAACAATTTTTTTTAATGAATGTATGAAATATCTTGTATTCAAAATAGGTATCATGAATACACTTTTTGAACGTCAGAAGTCTACGTTGCCTACCACCGGTTTTGAGGACTTTTCTTCCGTTAAATATACATAATTGCACTATCGAGAAGTTAACTCAGACAGATGATCTACGTAATTTGGTCGCGTTAAGTCAAATCCAGCCGACAGATAACGATATTGTATTGACATAACCCAACCAAATGACGTGGGTCCTTCAAATGCCTATGAGTCCATTTTTTCGATGGTACATTGTGCTAATGTGAAACCTTCAGTGAACCTTAATTTTTGTTGAAGTGTTAACGCCAAACTACAATAACAGTAGCTAATAATAACTAAGGTGTTCCGAAAGGGATGTTAAAATGTTAACACTGTCTGGGTATCATTCCACTAATAGACTGAGAGTGCCAAATCGCCAATGCCATAGTCGGTGCTGCCAACTGGCGTGCCAAATATGCAGACCTTAATTTGTTTCGGTGTTTTAACCTTTATCGATTATGGCATATCGACTGCAGCTGCTGAAATGGCATACGTCGTTTACCGATAAAAATTACGTCATTATTACATTGGTTGTTGATTGAGTTACGAAGAGCTTAAGGCGTCTCCCAGACAGACGCGGCCTGCGGTGGCGGTAGCGGTGGCGGTCAGTTGGATGACTTGAGAGTTCTAGGAACGACACAGACACACGCGGCCACGCGGCCAAGTCATCCAACTGTCCGCCACCGCTACCGCCACCGCAGGCCGCGTCTGTCTGGGAGACGCCTTAATATAAAGAAACAACGGGTGAATGCTATAAAACCGAAAAACAGAATTTGCTGGCATATATTTTTCCTACGCGGTAGAAAGAAAGAATGTTACTTCCTTTCCTACACTGCGCCAGTGTGTTACGCCCTGGTGTGAGTTCACCATTTTTATAAATTCAAAAAAAGTTAAACAACCATTCTTTTGAATAGTCTATAGAGACTTACCTTAACCTGGTCATACATGGAAACAGAAAATTTAATTAAAGTGTACAAATAACTCATAAGACATACTCTGTGTGTAGAGTATGTTTCACACACACACACACATACACACACACACACAATTACACACGCTCTTTCCTACACACCTTCACACTTCATTATTGTTAGTAATAGAATATAATAATTTAACCTAAGATTTTTAATTTTTGTTGTGGTATTAAGATTATATTAAGTATTATTATTATTTGTTAATTTCGTCTGTTTTTATTGATATTTGCACTCTATTTATTGTAATTCGGTAAGAATTCCCCCATAGCACAGGCTGCGCCTAGTTTGGGGGACTGCCACTTGTTTAAAAACATTGACAATTAATTTATGGAAATAAAGATTTGTATTTGTATTTGTATTTGTATATTATATTTTGTAAAAAAATCTTTTTAATTGCAATTTTCTCGGTAATAATAAAAAAAACATAAAATTACGAAAAGCCTTATAAAATGCAACACATTTTCGTTAGTATGACCCCATTTTGTAGCTCCTCTCACATAGATTAAAGTATTATTAAGGCATTTTATATTTAGACATACCGTAAGCAAATTAAGGCTCAGTTATTCACCCCTCTGAATTGGTGCTAATAACTGCTTCGAATCAGCCCCTTCACGGTTGTACACAAACGATTTTGGTCGTCGAAAACATGTCACAGAAAATTAGTACTTTATCAGCGTTAAAAATAAGCGTGGAATTCGTTTGGAAACATTTTCGTTCACTCCGTTCGTGTCATATTCGTTTTTGTATTGAAAAAGCTTGTGTTATGTCTCCTTTCAGCGGCAGATACATTGTGATGGGTGATAAATGTGGTGGTTTTGAGGATAAAATAACGGACAGCCTGCGTTTTCATATATTTTCATTGAAAATTTGACGCGAAGCGAAGACAAGGCAAAGCTTCTACGTCATAAATCTACATAATATAGGGTAAGACGAGTCATCGTCACTCCTATTTCTCTTTCTCCTTTGTGTCCTTTCCTTTCCTTCTTATAAATAAAGGAAAAAAGAAAATAAAGTGTAAGCTTCGGAAATTATCTAAGTTTAATCCATACTTAATATTATAAAATGATAAAGTGTGTCTGTCTGTCTATTCAAACTTAAACCACTGAAGTGATATTAATGTTTATATGGAAATAGTAGGACGGAAAGCACATAGGATCTTTTCCTCGGAAAAAATGTACGGTTCTCACGCGATAAATGAATTTCAGCACATTTTTTGCGAACGTCTCACCTAATTCAAAATAAATTCACAAAAACATACGAATACAGCCAAACAAAATATGAGCATACATAAACTTTCTTCGCCGGAAATTACGCACACAAGTTTAATCAAACGCGTCATAATTTTGTAGAATTTTCTTTGTGGATCACCATGGCGACGCCTACGTCTCGTCAGTTCATTACCTTCTGCGTATGAAGTGGTCCAAGCTATGAACTTATGGAATTAACATTGACGTCAAGTCACCAGCACTGTCACCAGCAGTATTTCCGGACCTATAGGACCTGAAAACTTTCAATATTAGAGCGTATTCCGTCTTAAAAGGCCGGCAACGCACCTGCAGCTCTTCTGATGTTGCGAGACGTGTCCATGGGCGACGGTAGTTGCTTTCCATCAGGTGACCCGTTTGCTCGTTTACCCCCTTGTTTCTTTAAAAAAAAGTTAAGGTCTTGTACATTGTGTATAATAATATCGTTATTATACACAATGTATCGTTGGCGTATGCTGGTACACCAAAAGGTATAGCTATAAAAATATTTATTCAGAAACGAACGTCGAAATTCCTCCTTTTCCCAGAAGTCTTTAGGTTGTATCAATAAGCATCAACGCGAAATATGTAATTAATAGTCTCAAACCATAATATTTTTATGAAAAATATTATATTATTTAATTTTATTAAGTATATCTGAACGTTATAAAACAACGGAAGTTTCAACTTACTTATGTGACTGAAATAAGCCAATTTGATAATAACCTTCTTTTTAAATCGCTTATAACTTTCACCACTCACATTATTTTGTGAAAAATCTCCGCAATAAATCTTTATTGCCGTGTTCGTCGTGCTGCTATTTGCTCTGACATTATACTGCCCTCGGCCTTACAACCTAAACTTTACGATCTGTGTTAATTACTGACAATAAAATTACGTGTTTTAATTATATGTCAATAAAACTGTTTCATGAACTTTATCAACGCCCTAGCATTTTTCACTAAGCGTAACATACAATACTGTAATTACTGTTTAGTCTAAGACAAAGTCGGTTCCGTCCCATTATTATATTATTATGCTTAGATTTTCAGTTTCAATAAAACCGGCCGCTGTCATCGAAACCGCTGTGGGAGTTATTATTAGATCTTAATTTTTAACACATTACAAGACGCACTATGAGCATTTTGCTCACGGGAAATTAGAAATTGATTTTTTTTTTCATTTCCTCTCGTTATCGGTGACTCAGTTCATATTATTATCTTTTGTACCTTCATATTATTATCTTTTGTACTAGTTTCTCGTGCCACGAATATTATTGTGTTGATCAGATAATTTGCGACTGCTCAGAAAGGATTTTCGTTGACATGTGCAAGCTTAATAGCTATCTTATGCAATTCCTTTATAGCTGTTGCCTTTATAGATATCTATATCTATAATGGAGAACATGTGTTTGTGGAAGATAAATTAATTCTAGTTCTGCTTCCCGGAAGCAATTAAAGGATCCCGGATAGATGTGGATATATTGATCTTTATACTGCGGCTAAGTCATAGCTTAATGTGTGTTTGAGTTCAGAATACAAAGTAATTTTGAAGTGAAAATTTTTTCAGAGGCGTTAAAAAATGGGGCATTGGGTGTAAAATGTTAAATTTGCGTCACATGATGGAATATTCGTAAGTCGGAGGATGAACTGCCGGCGCGGCATAGAAAAAGAAGCAATATGCTTTTCTCTTTCTACCACACAGCGAAAATGCCTGCTTCAGTTCCTGCTATTTCGTTGCAAAGTAAAATTAATTTTTCACAAATGTAAAAAAGATTGTTATAGTTGTTAAAATTCCTATCAAACAGGTAAAATAATTTTGAATGGACTATATTTAAATGTTCATAATCAGCTTTAAAACATGAAAATTATGGATTATTACATCAATTACGGTTAAGGTCCTAACACACTGCTTTACGTGTGTAATAACTACTAAAATCAAATAATTAACACTATAGTATAGAATATTCCGGTGGCAGGATGAGAAGAATTTATCCACTGACATACCTCTGCTTATTTCACACAAAAGAGTTGGTATCTCGATTCAACGTACATTAACCCGTCGATCGTGGAAAAACGAGACACAATAGCTTATCTTTTGTTATTGCGGTTGCATGCTACCGCTTGGGGCTTGATAAATTAATGTGACCTTAATAAAACTTACTTCCTAGCGTTCGAGAACTATCAGCTTAAAGCTTTAACCAACAACAATTTTCACACAGTGAATAATTGACAGACGGAAAAGCGGACCTTGAAAAGATGATATTAATAAGTACTTTGCATCGATTTATATATAATGCGTATGCGCAAACGAGCGAATTGGCCGCCACACCGCGAGATCACAAGCAAATTTTATGTAACGATTTATCTATATAGCGGCGGGGTCGCTCCGCTATTTACGCGCAATTGCTCGTGATCTCGCAGTGTGGCGGCCAAACCGCTTTGTCGCGCGGACGCATAATTATAAATCGAGCCTTATGGCACAATTTCACTGGTCGATAGGGTGAAAGTGCATGCGGGGTGCGGGAGATTTCAGACACACATGCCACGACCAATGAAAATGCTCTTTCCGCTGTTATGTTATGTTATCTCCGCTGCAGGGACTCCCCGTGTGCTGTATACCGTACGAGTTAACGACTAATGAAAATGCGCCCTTGGTGCAGTTAATACTTTTAGTCTAAAGTGTGTGAAGCCCTTCACAAACCGATGCTATTTGGCGCGGTTTGTTTGAATAGCTAATAACGCTTAACTCATTTTGTATTTAATTATGTAATTACATATAACGAGCACATCCATAATGTACAGTTTTTAGGGTCATTACATACTCAATTATCGTGTATGGTTTTGAAAAGGCTACGTGATTTGATTTAGAATGCGGAAGCGCTAAAATTGTTTACATTATTAGACCATATTTTGAAACAGAATAATGTTAACTGTTATAGAAATTAACGGACTTTTCAAATTTAGGTTTTACAGTAGCTGTTCTAAATATGTTGACGAGAATTCTTTTAAAATTATAATAAAAAACAGTACACTTTTTTCATTTGAAAACTATAATTTATCCCTTCTACCATAATAAAATTTAATATGATTTAGCTACTTAAGCATGTAAAGGTTAAAGAAAAATACACTTTCGCGGTGTATTAATAATATTACTTTCAATAATTAGAGTTCACTTTGACTGTATCAACGTCAAATATAGTAACTCTTTTTTTAATTATACAGGCAAATTCACGTTAGGCTGGTACAAACATAGAAGTTAAAAGTGACATTTTTAGTGCGCTTTTAACAACTTTTAAAATGAGCTTTATATTATTCGGCACCTACTACGGCACACATACACACCATAAAACTTTATCTCTTAGTTTTGTTTCACCTTTAAATATTAAACTGTATACATAATAATTAAGTCATGTTTAATGTTACAACAAACATAACATTGTGTAATGTGTAGTCAAGATTCACTCGCACAATTAAAAAGCTGCGAAATTCAAATAACATTTTCTCGATAAAGGCGAGATCCAATAAGCGACCACCTGCTAGCCGGCACGCGGAGAATGTTCATTACTTCTCTCTCTTGTTACGATTCCCTTGGATTTTAGGACTTGTAATATGAAATTTCTTCGTGTCAGCTAAACTTGTGATCGTGTTACTTTTTATAGTTAATTGGATGAGAGCGAAATTCAATTTGGATCTTTGCCGATTACTACGGCAGTGGAGACAGGAAACTTCTAGTGAATTGAAATTGTTTGAAACGAGAACTTACATGCACTTATAAAATATATAAAAGATACACAAGCTCATTGTATGCTATCATAGAAAAGTATGCCTGGTATTGAATATTTTGCTAATGTTTTGTTTGTAAAATTGTCACGTGAAAAATACTCGACTGAGCACAATGAAATTTTTTATACTTAAGTAAGTACATATTTTTTGGAGAATTTTAATTTTTCACTAGATGACGTTACTAAACAATTTGTGGTGTGGTTTTGACTTTGATTTTAAATAAAATACGACACAAACACTGTATGAACTTTTGTAAGTAATTTAACAGAATAAAGTTTTAAAGAAATATGATTATGGTGACATTAAATCTTAACAATATAATTTTATACATACTTTACTTTTCTAAAACTATGTTAGTTTAGTTAAAATATGTATCATAATACAGATGCATCACAATAATTCACAGCCCTTAGTCCATCAGTTATAATTGGAAAAGTTTGTGTCAGGCGAGTTCAGAAAAATATTCCCCGGCAGATAATTTTTAATTGGATACAAATAAAATTATTCCTATCCTTTATGTTAGATTTTTATTGAGACAGTAAAATTATTGTATATATAATAATTAAATTATATATATTAGCTAAAATGGTATACGAGGCAAATAATTATATTAAATTAGTGGATAGCAACTTCAGTTTTTGAAGATGGACTTTATCAAAGCAAATTAATTTTATATTATTATAGCAGATGTTCCCTACGTTTGCCTTACCATTATACAGCGTGTAACAAAAATAAGTGATGATACTTTAGGGTGTGTACGTGTTCCTTGTAGAAAGTTCACTGTGAAAATAGCAGCGCTGAAAGACATTTTTTTTTCACTTTTGTATGGACAAGCGCCCCAGCTTCACGAGTTTTCCCATACAAAAGTGAAAAAAAAAATGGTATTTCAGCACTGCAACTTTCACAGTGAACTCTTTGCAAGGAACACATACACACCCTAAAGTATTATCACTTATTTTTGTTACACCATGACGTATTTATCTTATAATATTATTTCCTTTCCTGGAACTCAAAGTGTTTCAATACTATCAAAATCGTTTCGGTGTTTTAAGCTTGAACAGATATTATACGTTCGTATATTTTTTTACATTAGAATAAAAATAAAAATATTTATTGGGAAAAGGATATTAAGTAGAATCTGCAAAATAATTTTGCTCTTAATATTTCTTTAAGTAAATTCACTATCTAAATATAGCATAAAATATAGCTTCATGGAACATTAAGAACGTTGCGAATAGCCTATTTGTCGGTGTAGTTGTATGTAAAATGTAAATTTTGTATTGTGTTCTGCCATGAGGGGACTCCCAACAATCGTCCAAAGTTTTATTGTTTTGTGTCTAGTCATACACTTTTTGAAAAACTTTGATATTGTAAATTGTCTAAGTTTTGTCATTGTTTTCCTTGCGATATATTTTTGTAGTTGGAATTGAATATTTATATTCTAACGACAAAAAACACAATAATATAATTGCATCTAACATGCATCTAACATAGATGCATTGTTTTTAAGAGGTGTAAGTTTTGTTTTAAGTTATTCTGTCATAATTATTTTTACATTTATGATGAAAATACAAAAATCGTGTAGATGTTGCATGTAAAGGAACTATAATATTATATTGTAACAGGACATGTCATTGAACAACCAATTTCAAGTTTCGGATTGATAAAAATTTATGTTATTTATACCGTTTGGCACACACTTTGGCGGTACGACAATGACTTCTAATGAATTCTAAAAATGCTTTCTTCAAAGTGGCTGAGTTCAATTTCAATGAATCAAGCCACCAACATTATACTTAATTATGGTTGCTAATTTAACCCTGGCCAGCCTGGCCTGCTTTAATTAAAGGTATCAGTTCCACCAACATCGACCACAGGTTCCAAACTACCCAAAGTAAATTCCTCTATCACTGAACTTCAGTAAAGGCACAACATAAGCAAACAAAATTTCCGATGCACCCACGATGGCCGTATTCTGTAACCCCGATCGCATCGAGGTACAATATTACAGACATCAAACTACTTGCCGAAATTATAACAAAAATATCAGAAAACCGGCATGAAACAGCGCTCGCGCTGTGTGTCGCCGAGTGAGTGTCGAGTTTACCGGAGGCCCAATCCCCTACCCATTCCCTTCTCTATTCCCTTCCTTACCCTCCCCTACCCTATTACCCTATTCCCCTTTCAAAGGCTGGCAACGCATCTGCAGTTTTTTGGATGTTGCGAGTGTCCATGGACGGCGGAAGTTGCTTTCCTTCAGGTGACCCGCTTGCTCGTTTGCCCCCTTATTTCATAAAAAAGTAGTACACTTAAACGCACATGCACCAGAGGTAATAACCCATACTTGGGCGTGACAATATTATATAGTTAAACGACCAGCTCATTGTTCTGGTAAATACGTCCATGCGATCTACTTATAATATTATTATGAATGACGAGCTATGTTATCACTTCATTTTTATCTATTTCTTCCACAATCCTATTCATAATAACATAATTTTAAATCACCTTCTTTACAACATGTTTACCCTATTCATAAAAATAATAATATATTATTTTCATCGGTCGTGTCATTCGTCCCATTGGGTAATGAGAGAAAAGAATGAGATATGGCCCTTGGACTTAACCTTTGATACTATAATATAATCATTCCAGTCAAGTTAACCTAGTTTAAAAGAAACCAAGTCAATCAAATTTTACTAATGTAACATTCAGGCTAATGGTATGTCAATATGCGAACGACTTAACGCCAATCACGCCGCGGTACAGACTGCCGGACGGATTAATTGAATAAATTTGCATTCCATCCCGCTAACATTTCCATTTGTTGCAAATTATGTGTGGGGCGAGCAACATCATCGTCGGTTTAATTGTCTTAATCATTAGCTCCTAGAAGTCAAATATAGCCATTGTATGTCGATGATAATGTGATAATAATAATATTTTCATAGAAAAAATATTTAGGTAGAGCAAAACAATGTTATAGATATTTCGTAACTTCCTGTTTTGAATAAATTCTTTGTACAATTTAAATTATTTACAGTTATCATAAAGTTGTATTATTAGAAGGCGACATATTGTGAAATAGTTCGTGACTATATTTCTATAAGAAATGAGCCAATATCATGAATTTGTTCTGAATATAATTTAAAAAATGGTAACTCGTTCCGTGCTATTTTGCAAAATGAACTCTTATTTTTCGTACTTATACAATTCAAACTAGAAATAACGTGAAACAAAATTCTGCTTTCCGAACGAGGTCTAAAAGTTTAATCTACTATAAAGTAACAACTACCAAACGAATGGCAAAGTTTAAAACTTTAACACAAATGTTTGAGAGTCGTGTGGAAGAAGTGTTGGCGGTGATTAGCGCTATTTGAGTTTCAGAATAAGGACGTGATTATGAATAACTTTATAGATATTGTGTTGCTAACTTTTGTCAACGATTCTGCGTAAGATTAAATTAAATTACTTCTAGGAAATTAATATTTACTTACCAATAAACATACAGAACAAAAATATAATACTATAATATTATGATACAGAATGTGGTCTGTCCATCTGTTAACATTTAAAACGGTAAAAGGACTTTGATGAATTTTAGTATGAAGATACCGGTCGCGGGAAAATGGCAGTTTTTCAGCAGCAAAACGTACGGTTACTGGCGATAATCGAATTTCGCAAAAGTAGTTAGGTAATGTTAATAATTATTAGATAATAATATGTTCTAATTTTGCCTCTTAGTCTTGATATTTAAAAGTCAAAAAGTGACGCTTATTTATTCAGAAAATATGCTTTTTCAAGTATCGTTCCATACTTGAAGAAAAATGAGCTCATATATGAAAACTTTTATAGCGAGGGGATGACTAGAAAAGTTATATTTTTCCTTTGTTTCACTTTTACCCTTTCTTTATTCACCTATTTACATGTTTACTGCACTTTTCCGTGAAAATAACCTACATTGATATAATAAAAACAGTCACCACTCCATTCAATAAAAAAGTTTTTTAACAAAGCAAGTAAAAAAAAGGTTTTCTTAACCTTTGTTTACTGAAAGTGTCAACTTTAAAATAAATAGCGATAGCCCACTTAAAAAATAATTGATAAAATATATTGTACTTAATATATTTTTCCTCACAATTTCATTGGACAGTAATTTGTTAATCGCATGGGACGTGACGTAAATATTATTTTAGCAATAAAAACTATCTTTTGATCTTTCCCGGGGCCCGAAGTATCGTCGAAGAATTACCTATTTTCTTTTAAATCGATTTGAATAAAATTTGGTATGGCTATACTTCGTCTGTTGACAGACAGAAGAGACCTTCGCATTTTAATAGTAATATTTTAGGTCTGGAAGAATATTACTATAGGTTTAATCCTATAGATTTAAAATGTGTAGGAATGTTTCGCATTTCCTAGTCACTATCCACTTATACACCACTCAGTTGATATTGGTCTCCGCTGGGAGAGCATTTTACAAAATCAAAACGCAAACATGATAGTGGTAAGTAGATTTGAAGTGAACGAGAAGTCTACATAGCTGGTGTGTAATATTGCTAAAATATACCTTATAAAATCTCATAAAATGTTATTTAACGTTATACTGGTGACATATATTTTAAATCTTTATTTTAGGTATTAATTTATGAAACGTTAATTGTTCTAAATAAAGATCAAATAAAGAAAGTGAAACAGATAGACAGCGTAGGAAATTATTGTGTAAGATGCACGTTAGTGTAACGTGTAAAACGTATTTGAAAATTTTGAAGACATCATAATTAATTTATTTTGCCACTAATATTTTGGACTGCTTTAGATGGGTGATTCCTACTGAATATAGATGAGACTACGGGAAGAGACATTTATGCATTATAACATCACGAGTAAAAATAAACGTCAGTTGCGGTCATGATCCTAATAATGTTGCAGATTATCAGAGATCCCAAAAGCCAGCTCATAATATAAATAAAACAAAAACGTTCTTTTTACTTAATAAGTTTACACCATTACCTAATAAGCCACCCTCTTTTCAATTAGTCCCAAATCCAACACCTTCACCTCAAGCGATGGAAATCCACCTCCGATCGACCCCAGGGATATTTAAGGATCAATAATGATATTTTAATAGATCGAAAGAAAAACTTTGAGGAAAACGTTTAATGGTTTTTCCGAATTGGATTTAAAGTGGAAACTCTTTTATTAATTTTCTTAGATTTAGGGTTCTGCAACTCCCGAAATTGTATACTGACTAGTCAGTAAGTGATTTCTGATCTTTGCATTGCATTGCTACTACTACAATAATTGCTTGTCAATTTTAACTCTATTTATAATGTTAGGAATAACAAAAACATGCTGTTATGGATTGGTAGCATCAAGAATGCATTCTTTATTCTTCGTAAAGCTCTGGTTTCCTCCAAAAGCGGCGCCGTCATGTAGCGGCCGTGGTACAGCGATGAATGACGTCACTAGAACGTTGTCTATGTAATCAGTATTTGATACCGTTGGGTAATATGGCGCGGTAATTGATACCGTTTTCTAGTAAACCGCACCATATTGCTTGCATGGACAACGTTCTAGGGGCCGCATTCACCGCTGTACTACGGCCGCTACATGACGGCGCCACCTTTGGAGGAAACCAGAGCTTTAGATGCTGGCCGCAACTTCTATGCGCCAGAATTCATCAATAGCAAGGAAACCGTAGATTTTTCTGGGATATGATATTATATTCTATGTCCTTTTTTGGGACTCAAAGTGATGAACTTTTTAATAATACGCTTTCTTTATTACGCTTTAAGTTTTAACCACTGTCTATTAAGATCAGCGATTAAATTCCAAAAGTCAGTCAAAATTATTGAGTCACCTGTACAGGCTTACCTGAAATACAATTTCCATACGACACAGCACAATAATTAAGTCTGGGATTCCGGAATGTTCGAGAAATGCCCGCAGGCCTTAGCTCCGGAAATCAGGACATATTGCGTGGCCAGGCTCAAACCTACTGTTTTCATTTCACATGACAGCTTTGAGCTGTAATTGATGTTGAGTAATTGGTGTTAGTACACTAGTTTCCTATAAATCGAGATCCAGATTCGAATCGAAAACAAAATGGTATCCGCATCCGCATCCGCATCTGCAACCACTTAACGCATCCGTAACTGCAACCGCGTCCGTTTTTTTTTAATTATTTTTAGACAATTGGTAATTTTTATAATTTGTTTCATATTGAAAGTTTCAATTAATTACAATACAATTATTGTTTACATCATTAAAATTCATAATTATGGTCATTAAATTATTATTTTTATACCTTACATTCGCATAATATTCGATTTGTGTCCAAAAACGTCAGCCATTTATACAAATGATTCTCCGTTCCCCCAAATTCTAATAAACTTGGAGCGAACTAATATGTATGTCACAGCCATTTGGTTGGATCAGCCACGTAATTGGTTGCTCAGGCCTTTAATTAACTGTCATTTAATTAATTGCCTAGCGACGATCGATTTCGTCAAGTCCGCATTGATGATTAAGGTTACAATTTGGAAATTGAAAACTGAAAACTATAGTAGGCATATTTTAAGGCTTTGTTTGAGTTAGCGTTATTTTTAGTTTAAGGTGATGCCATGTTAAAGTGAAAAACCGTGTTGGATGTGTTTGAGATTGCTTGTTTTCTATGCGAGGCTGGCCCGGCCTCTCATAGAAAACAAGCAATGGAACAGCAAAAAATTGAAAGGGCGTAGCGACAAAATGGTTTTTGTCGCGTAATTTAAAAACCATAAATACATTTTATATTATAAGCTATAGACAAATTATAGTGTATACTAGAACCAATTTATGTACAAATTTTGGAAGCTTATATCACTCTCCTCTGTTGGCAAAATAGGAATCCCTTTTTTTACAGAGGTCTATTTGATTGATTATTCTGTGTTATAGAAGTTGACCAATCGTGTTATGCTATGGGTAATTCAAAGACAAAGACATGATGAATACTGACAATGAACTTTAATTTCTTAGCTTTAGTCATTGCTGAGAAAAATGGACATCGCTACAGCCAAATTATCAAGGCGTCATCTTAACGTCCTTACTTAGATACATATTATTTTAATTAACTACTGTAATTCATTAAAATCTCTATTTGTGAATTGTGGCCGTATATTATAGTATCAAATATACACCAGGGAATTTTCAATGACAAGTTTAAAATACTCAACTTGATTCACGCATTCTTCAAAATTTTAATATATTATTATTTTAATATTATGTAAGTTTACTTATGTTTATGTTTTCCACTGACATAATATTTTATACCGATTCGGATGCGGTTTTTTATCGTTACAGTGATTCAAAAGGAAGGCTCTACGCACGATATATTTTATAACATAATATAGTCAAAACAACGTTCACCGGCTACCGAGTCATGTAACTATACTTATTATATACCATTATGTAGAATTATTTGCGATCCTCTGTACCGGATAAACGATACGCCCATACGCTGTCTATAAATTAATTATTCATCCCGTCAACACAGCGGTTGGGTCAAAATCAATTCGCCAGTTTATTAATTACACCCGGCATTATATAAGTAGCTTGTTGTGTTTTGACGCAATGAAGCGTTTTAAGATTTTGAAGTAAAAACTTCTTCCTCATCACTGAATTTGGATACAGTTAAAGGACAGTAACTAGTTACTCATACATTTGACTGCTCAAATGTGGTCCAGTTACTGTCATAACGAAAATTGTATGATCAATCCCGGTTTGTCAACCAACTGAAGGACAAAAGTTCCACTGCAGTGGTACTATTATCTATTCTGTGACTGTGGTTACACTAAATACTGCGCTGTATTTTGTGGCACTATTTTCTGAGCATAGTTACTTTTTAGGGTTCCGTACCCAAAGGGTAAAAACGGGACCCTATTACTAAGACTTCGTTGTCTGTCCGTCTGTCCGTCTGTCCATCTGTCCGTCTGTCTCCAGGTTGTAACTCAAGAACGGTAATAGCTAGAGATTTGATATTTTCACAGATTATGTATATCTGTTGCCGCTATAACAACAAATACTAAAAATAAAATAAAATTAATATTTAAGGGGGGCTCCCATACAACAAACGTGATTTTTTTTGGCCTTTTTTGCTCTATATCAATAATGGCAATAGGTAGGTACTTGAATTTTTCACAAAATTCTGAGTTATACTTGTACTTTAATATTAAATAATAATAATAATATAAAATAAAAAAATAAGGGGGGCTCCCATACAAAAAACACAATTTTTGGTCTAATTTTGCTCTATAATGGTACGGAACCCTTCGTGCGCGAGTCCAACTCGCACTTGGCCGATTATTTAAGTATATAACTTCGTACTACTCTGCAAATGTGGTTGGAAATATAATTTGATCATATAATTATTAGCAAATTCGCCTTTATAATATTAGTACGATCAAACACTAATAATTGTACTACTACTAATTTACCAAAGAAAAAAAAATTGTCTAAAATTTATTACCCGACTACATAAAAATTTTTGACAAGACTAATTGTATCTGAACTCATTTGTAAAATCGGACCACTAGTTAAGACGCTATGAGGGCACAAACATACAAAGACTGCCAAAATCACTACCCATCTTTTTCATTCTCCGTAATGGGGTAAAAATATCATGTAAAGCTTTGATCCTGAACTTTTCGTCTGACCGTCCCGGCGAACAACGGTACAAAAACAATATCAATTTACATAATTAATCCGTCTCGTGTCGCAAAGAGGATTATGCTCATAATTGAATCCCGACGAGAGCGTAGTTTTTAACGTTATAATAGCTATCTAAGCGATTAAAGCGAAAACCGTCTATACGAATTGCGAGGTTCGTGGTAGACATTATACATATTTTACACATGATCCCCGCAACTCTGTTGCACCAAAATTCGTTTATCTCGCGGGAACCATACATTTTAGCGGAATAAAAAGTATAAAATGTTCTTTTCCGGACTCGAAGTATCTCCATACCAAATGTCTTAAAAATCGGTTCAGCGGTTTGAGCCTGAACAGATAACGGACAGACAGACAGACACACTTTCGCATCTACAAGGTGTAACAAAACTAAGTGATAATTAGGGTGTATACGTGTAAAAGTAGCAGCGCTGAAGTACCAAAAATTTTTTTCACTTTCTTATGGAGAAACTCGTGAGTCGTGACGCTCGGGCACTTGCCCATACAAAAGTGAAAAATATGTTGGTCTTTCAGCGCTGCTACTTTCACAGTGAACTCTCAACAAGGAACACGTACACACCCTTAATTATTATCACTTAGTTTTGTTACACCCTGTATAATATTAGTATGGATGTAGAACGGCGTGTTTGAGAGAAATGAGCGTAAAGACTTTTTTATGTTATAATTATTATTGTCAAATATATTATGAAAAGATTGACATCATCAGTATTCCGGGCCGAAGCAAGGGGTGCGTTGCAGTAAGGAGTCTCAAACAAAAAACACTAAATGACGATCACGATAACGTTACGATCTCTTTCCGAATTGATAATAATGTGTGCTTGTGACCTACGCCTCGATATCGTTTGTTCGTAAGATAACTATAAAAGCAGTCTTTATTATAGTCTATAATCTATATTATAGTTTTTTTCCCTAGCCTATGCTGTCCCACTGCTGGGCAAAGGCCTCCCCCAAGGTCTTCTACTGTGCTGGCTCCTGCGCCACCGCTGGCCAGCCGGTCTGGTATGCCTCCAGCTCATCGTGCCATCTATATAGTATATTAAAGTATCTATAGTATAATAAAGTATATTATTAATTATTAGTTTACTATGGTATACTGAAATACAGGCGATTCAAAAATGAATCACAAGGTACTTTATTGAAACATGTGTTTTACAATAACTTTGTGAGATTCAATATAATTCTTGTTGTATGTAATCGTGAATGATACTTACTATATTTATTTCGCACCTTATTCTATTATACTTCACGCTTTATTCAAAATAATAACCGAATAATTATTGGGTAAGAATTGGCTGGGCCTAAGCGGCTTACGGCCCTTCCAATTTTGTACGAAATCTGTTCGCACTTCGCACCTTTTGGTCTTTGTACAGCGAATTGACAGCGGCTTAAAATGGTTCCACGAGATGAAAATACTTGTAGGTCTTGATACTAGGTGTTGGGAATAACAATTCTATACTAATATTATAAATGCGAAAGTGTGTCTGTCTGTCTGTTTCCTCTCACGCCCAAACCGAGGAACCGATTTGCTGAAATAAATGTTTCTTCATATTTTGGCATGGAGATACTTTTTGTCCCGGAAAAATGTACGGTTCCAGCGCGATAAAAGAGTTTTAGCACAACGGAGTTGCGGGCGTCATCTAGTATAATTATAATTATCTAGAGTTCTAGACCTATAGATATGGGGGCTGACTAGTCTAAGTAGCAGTTTAAAGTATTATTTTAAACTTTACTGACTAGTGAAATTTCAAGTGTTATTATATTTAATTAATATTTATTGTATACTAGCTGTTTCCCGCGACTTCGTCCGCGTTAGCATAGTAGGTATAGTAATAACGGAGATAGATAATTTTTTCACCCCCTTGGGGGTAGACTTTCCAAAAACGCTTAAATATGTATCCATTTATTTTTTATCAGTAGCCCAAAAATAAAGTTTCATGTTTATAACTTAAGAAATGACGGACTTTCATTCAAACTTTCAACCCCAATTTCACCCCCTTGGGGGTAGAATTTCCAAAAACGCTTAAATACATGTTTATTTATTTTTATTCAGTAGCTCAAAAATAAAGTTTCATGTTTCAAACTTAAGAAATGACGGACTTTCATACAAACTTTCAACCCCTTTTTCACCCCCTTCGGGGTAAAATTTCCAAAATTCCTTCCTTAGTGGGTGTCTACTTTACAAAACAACCCTACTTACCAAATTTCGTGGCTGTAACTTTAACAGTTTTTGCTCAGCGATGATGAATCAGTCAGTCAGTCAGGACTTGCAATTTTATATATATAGATTAGATGCTCTGGTGAGTTTTCCTCCTAATATATACTCGCAGCATCAGAAGAGCTGCAGTTGCGTTGCCGGCTTTTTACGAGGGAATACGGTAATAGGGTAGGGGAGGGTAGGGAAGGGAAAAGGGCCTCCGGTAAACTCACTCTTTCGGCGAAACACAGCGCGTTTCACGCCGGTTTTCTGTGAGCCCGTGGTATTTCTCCGGTCGAGCTGGCCCATTCGTGCCGAAGCATGGCTCTCCCATAGTAAAAACATGTTGAACATATTGTAGCTAACGTGTTATTACAATAAAACTACAATTTCATTGCTACTATTTCCGTCGTATAACTTTGCCACTTAACTGAATTTTGTATTACTAATTAAGTTACAGTTAAAACAGAGTTGACTGAAACCGGACAACGTAGTCTAACTGCTGCAATTACTGTGAAGACAATTTGAGACACGCGACAGACGAACTTGGAAATTATCTCCATTTCCATATGTAATCAGCGATTAAAGTTACGAAAAGTATGAAAAGACAATGTTTTGAGAACTATTATGGTTCTTAAAACATTGTCTTGGCATAATAGTTTGCAGCAGGCGTAGCATGGTCACCATAGAAACGGTTTCTTTCTACGGGAGAATAGACAAAGTGACAGTTAGACAAGACAAAGTGACAGTTAGACAATGGAAATCCGCCATTTTGTCGATAAAATCTGTCCGTATGTCGATTCTTTCCCATATCTACTTTTGTTATGAGCTCTTTAAGTGTGGTAAGTACAGCGGTAGTAATTTCGCACCAACAGAGTGTTGTCTCTTGTAAAAAATTTATAACAAAAATACAAACATTCTCACTACTAAGCTATTGACACTCACAAAGATTTCTAAACTCATATTTGGCTGACAAAAAATTCATTTAAGAAAAGTTACGCCATATATACGTATTTTTTAACAATTTGTTTCAATGACAAAATTTTTGCCCTAAAAACACCCTGCCTTTCATGTGACTTTTGTCTTAAAAGCCGTGGTTATTATAATTAATTAGTTATTATAATTTATTATAGTAAGATAAAATTAACCAGACACAGTATACCATAATATATACGAATTAAAATTAAAATCATACAGAAATATATTAAAACTTCCAACTCGGACTGTCCTTCCAAGTCGGAATATACTTAAAACATTAAAGTAGCGTTAAAAAACAATTTGCTGTGAGCTGAAAACAGATAAATCTTAAAGCACTTAAGAAAAAGTTCATTACAATACTTTAAATTGATCCTTAATTACTAAAGCTTGGAATTGGCCTTTCAATTAACCTAAAATCTTAGTACGGTTACTATGGACACCGAAGTAGTTCTAGTTAGTTGTAACTTGTTACAAATTAAAGGCACTCTTGAAAACGAAGTTCATAATTGAAGACGTGAGTGGAAGAATAAGGTAAGTAACATTTCGTAACATACGGACAATAACACATTTTTTCCCTAATTATGTCAATAAAACTTGTAACTTATCTACTTCATAACCTAGCTAATATATCTGGCTACACATACAATCCATAGTTTTTCTATTTCAAATAACTTTTCCGGCCCTAAAGCCTCCATTTAAGCAAAAAAACGGGAAGTTTTTTCATGTTACTTACCTTATTCTTCCACTCACGTCTTGAATTATTAATTAGTATTCAGTCAATTTCTTTACACATTTAAAAACATTAAGGTAATTAGGTATGCATTTTGTCATTTTAAAAAGAAAATTTGGACCCAATGTTAATAATTAAGCTGGTTTAAAACTTACTATCTTACTTTTATTTAAATCCAATTCACGTAAAAACTAAATAAAGACCAGAGCGAGTCGGATTCGTACGGAAAGGGTTCCGTAGTCTACTAGAAAAGTAACGTTTTTTTGTGTTTAGCGCGTATTTTAATTTTTGTTTTACTATAAATCTATATTTATATTTGAAGATTCAATAAATAATTGTTCTCATAGTAATATAAAAGAAATACTCAAATCAACTATGAATGTTTCATCACTTTAGTTCAATTACAGCCTGCAGGTGATGAACGGACAGCGAAGTCTCAGTAATCCTGCAGTGTTAACTTTTTATGTACGGATCTCTAAAACACAGGTCCATTTAATTAGTAAACGCTGGGCGGGCGAGATAAGCGGAATACAGGATAATGGCGACTGGTCACTTACACGATTAGATACTAAATAGGGTTCCGCAGAATACACGATACTTAGTCAAATTGTATTGAGTAGCTTTAACGCTTTATTTAAAAATAAAATATGCGATAAAGCTTATAGTCAGGGAGCCCTAGAACAAATTTTTTTGTGATTACTTTGATTTTTTGTGAGTAGCTACATTTTGATAAGACGAACAACATTTTTATTTTCGAAAAATCTCGAAAGTGGTAGCTAACAGAGATAGAAAGGATTTCATACTTTGACTTGATGGTCCTAAAATATGGATTGTTTTATTTGTAGGACAAGGTTACTCTTAAATTATATAACTATTAACCTACCAATATACGAAAAAGCGGCCAAGTGCGAGTTGGACTCGCCCATGAAGGGTTGTTTTTATATTTCAGTCGATTTAATGAAATTTAGATTAAGGTTTACTATAATAATAATATTAATAATATCTATAGACGCTTCACACCACGTCAATCTGGCCCCGTGGTAAGTACCTGAAGGACTTGTGTTACGGGTACCAGACAACGGAAATATGTTTAATACTTTTATATTATACGTCATATATTTAAGATTTTTATTATATGATAAATATATTTAATACACATCTATGACCCAGGAACTTTGAAAACTTTTTGTTCCGTCGGCGGGACTCGAACCCGCGACCCCCGGCTTAAGCTACCAACGTGCTATCCACTGAGCCACAGAGGTCGTCGAACTATTTATGACGTATAAAAAAACTACTGGCTAGATCTCGTTCAAACCAATTTTCGTTGGTAGTTTTTATAGTAATCTACATCATATATTTCTTTTAGAATTATCATGCCCCTACTTTAGAAATTAGAGGGGGGGGGGGACATACATTTTACCACTTTGGAAGTCTCGCAAACTATTCAGGTTAGAAAAAAATGATATGAGAAACCTCAATATAATTTTTGAGACTTATCCATAGATACCCCACACGCATAGGTTAGATGAAAAAAAAATTATTTCAGTTGTACCTATGGGGAAATTTATGATATTTTTTTCATTTTTGCATCAAAATCTTAATGCGGTTCACAGACTACATATTCTACTTACCAAGTTTCGATAGTATAGCTCTAATAGTTTCAGAGAAAAGTGCCTGTGACACACGGACGGACAGACAGACAGACATGACGAATCTATAAGGGTTCCTTTTTTGCCATTTTGGCTACGGAACCCTAAAAAGACCTCAGGCAAACATAGAACCTCCTCCTTTTTTAGATGTCTGTAGAAAAATATATGAATGATGATTCATATATTTTTGATGACATGACACTACATTTTTATTTTGAACGAGGAGTGAAATCATTATTCTAAACTTATTCTAAACTTCATTTTATTAGACTAACGCAAATGATACCTCAAAAATAGTAGTAGTAGATAACTCGTCGAGAGTCGAACACCTAAAAGGAGTAAAATTTACTACTTTCAAAACTAATTATATCCAATCAATGTGTGGTAATACGAATATAATTTTATTAAATGTGGAAAATTTATAATATATTTTATAGATGATTCATAAAATTACCCACCGTAATCATATAAATTTTCAGTCTCCTTTCACCCGATAGTTGGTAATTTAATAGCTCAATTTATTTTGTTATTGGATTTATTTTTACTTCTATAGGTACCTCGTGTAGATCATTAATTTAGATTAGTTTAACGCAGTGTTTTTCAACCTGTGGATCTCAAAGGTCGACTGCACTATCTCATTAAAAAAAATACCTAAAGATTAAAAATATCATAAACCGCTAAACCGATTTTTCCTTTACATAATATTATTATGTAAAGGAAAAATCGGTTTAGCGGTTTTGGCGTGAACAGGTAACACACAGACAGACATCACTTTCGCATTTATAATATTAGTATGGATTAAGATTTGGTGATGCTGTTAAAAGCAAAAACACCAACATCACCAAAAAAATATTATTGCGTTGCATTGGTATTTTAAGTCAGAAAATGCTTGCAGTGGCAAGGGTTTTGATCTGAGGGATTGAGGGGAAAGGGGATTTGATCATCCATCCTCCATCCACGGCGGTTTTCAACGAGGCCATCTTATGATACTACGGGGATCAAAAGTATGTTTCCGCCCGGGATCGAACCGGGGGCCTTCTGCGTGTTAGGCAGATGTGATAACCGCTACACCACGGAAACTGACTGCGTGGTCTACAGAACTTATGTATTAGTATCACAGTGAAAGTATACCAGATTATGTAATGAAACTAATTATAATGAATAAAGGCCGTCACAGACCTAGCTATAATATATATTAATATACCATAATATACCGTACTAAACACACTGAGACCAGAAATATATATTATAGCTAAGTGTGTGGTCACGCGAAAATTGTATAGAAAATATAATATATTAATATGCCTAGCTATAAATATATTAATATATATTATAGCTAGGTCTGTGACGGCCTTAATGATCATGTTGTACTTACATAAAGGCCGCAGACCGATCTAACCGGGCTCGTGAGAAAGGCGTAAAATAGTCAGCATTTTGTGCATTAATTACACTGGTGACTGGTCTACATCTTTGCCACTGGCTGAAGCCAAACGAGCGTAATTTGTGAGTCGTGAGCCGCAGAATTTCTGCCGGGCATAATTCTGCTGCATTCAGTTTCATACAAAAGTCCTGTTTGATTCACACGAGCGTAATTTTGTGAGTCGTGATTTGTATGAAAAGAAATTCTGCCCGGCAGAAATTCTGCGGCTCACGACTCACAAATTACGCTCGTTTGGCTTCCCCTTACTTTAAAATGTGCTATTTTGATTGTATTCCACTCACCGAAGATAAATATTACCTATAATATAACTTAAAATTCAAAGTTAGCTTATATTGTATGGATATAATTATTATAATATTATTATTGTGCATTATCCACAATACCATAACTGGTAGAGCTAAAGATTCTAAGAAGAAGAGAAAGAGGATTTCGATAAAAGTCAAATTCAGGTATGATTCCAAAATAAAAGATAAAAAAAAATTATTCGTTTTTTCGTACTCAATAAACTCAAAGCATTATGAAAGTAATAGTATTCAATTGAAAAAAGATCAATTTTGTAGACCAGTCATTATTTGTATGTCAGGTCCGTCTGCGATCAGTCCGGACTCCGGTCGGATCGATTGGCGTCCCCGTATGCGAGTGACAAATTCTTATGCCGAATATTATGAATAGGGGGGGCCTTTATAAGTTATAACATATCGGTTAAGGTGACGCCATGTTAAAGTAAAAAACCGTGTTCGATGTGTTTTAGATTGCTTGTTTTCTATGCCAGGCTGGCCCGGCCACTCATAGAAAACAAGCAATGGAACAGCAAAAAATTGAAAGGGCGTAGCGACAAAATGGTTTTTGTCGCGTAATTTAAAAACCATAAATACATTTCATATAAGCTATGGACAAATTAAAGTGTATACTAGAACCAATTTATGTACAAATTTTGGAAGCTTATATCACTCTCCTCTGTTGGCAAAATAGGAATCCCTTTTTTTACAGAGGTCTTTTTGATTGATTATTCTGTGTTATAAAAGTTGACCAATCGTGTTATGCTATGGGTAATTCAAAGACAAAGACATGATGAATACTGACAGTGAACTTTAATTTCTTAGCCTTAGTCATTGCTGAGAAAAATGGACATCGCTACAGCCAAATTATCAAGGCGTCACCTTAAAATACGCGTAAATGGTGTGATCAACCCGTATCGACAACCATTTCAAATATAATTAAACGTAACAATATTAAACGGAATATACATTTGAGTGATTTATTAAATCACCTTACTGCCTTCGATCTCTAAATTGTAACAAGTTAAGCCGCCAGAAAATTCGGCAATTCTAACCGTTTGTGAAAAGTAGACTTTTATGGCACAAGATACAGTTTAAATTTGAATGAACGCAGTCAATATATTAGAAATGTGCTATTTGTATAATTAATAAAGCTATTGAACAGGAAATGTTTCATTAGCCGCTCCAGGACCGGATTTTGCAGTTTAAATTATTTATTTTTAATATTACCTAAATTTTACATATTTTATATTATATTCGCTTATTTTAAGTAATTTATATTATTATTCTTGCACCGTATAAGTGACTTATTACATGTTATTTCTAAAAGTTCGTCAATGAAAAAAAATGTTTGAATCACAAGACAAATATGAGACTTCATTACGGCTACTTTTAATCAGAATTCGTTTAGATTTAACAGCTGATGATGTAAAATTTAACAGCTATCTTAAAAAATTATCAATAAAAAATTAAAAATATTTTCATACGTATAGTTAAGAATTTAGATGTAATTTATATTAAGTGACATAACATTACTGCATATCTTTTTAATATACAGGGTGTAACAAAAATAAGTGATAATACTTTAGGGTGTGTACGTGTTCCTTGTAGAGAGTTCACTGTGAAAGTATGGGCAAGGGCCCGAGCGTCACGAGTTTCCCCATACAAAAGTGAAAACAAATTTTGGTCTTTCAGCGCTGCTACTTTCACAGTGAACTCTCTACAAGGAACATATTGTACACACCCTAAAGTATTATCACTTATTTTTGTTACACACTGTATAATAATAAAAAATCACAAAACTGTTTTGATGCAGAACAGTTACAATTTAAGTAGTCATCGTACGTTTCCATAAATCCATCCCGGTGTCTGCTCAAATAATTATTCACAATTAAAATATTTGTCGTTTTGATTTGTTGCAGCTAAAATAATGTTGTAATATATAAATACCACTTAAATATTGTTATCGTCTGCAATAATTTTATGGTCTGTGATAATATTTATTGCTGCAATTATATTTATCTCTCTTTTGATATTATTTGGTCTATAAAGATTATTATTTTTAACTGTATCCATATCATCCTTAATTTAAACATATTTGACGGTTTTCTATTTAAATAAATAGAAAACAAAAATAAACCAATGAGGTTTGTGCAATGCTGTGACTTGCAATATAGTTTACAGCTTATAGTATGGTTATATACAGACTTAGCTATAATATATAATATTAATATGTTTATAGCTAGGCATATTACTCTATATTTTCTATACAATTTTCGCGTGACCACACACTCAGCTATAACATATATTTCTGTTCTCAGTGTGTTTAGTACGGTATATTAATAGATATTATAGCTAAGTCTGTGACGGCCTTTACATGCTTAATTCCATATCAAGAACAGCTATTCCTTTTCGATACATAACCCTCTATGTAAGAGATTCAATGTGCAGGCGGCAAAGCTTACATTACCATTTTTATAGCGGTTTGTCTGAGAATTATGCAAATGTTTATCTGTATTATAGCGCGATACAAGGTAAGACTTTTTAATACATTTCCTACGTGATTCTACGTGTCTGGGGATTTGAAATGTTATCCGATGTTTAGGAGTTCAATAACTTTAAGATCAGCTGAAGAGCTGAAAGCTGAATTCTTGAAGCTAATATTAAGTTATTATCGTTTTTAGTTAAGTGATCTCGAGACTCTTTTGACATTAGAATCGGATTGGAATCGGATCAGTTATAGCTTAAGCACAAAGATGTTAAAAAGTGTTTCTTTAGGCATTTGCTTTTTTATCTCACGTTGAATCTTAAAATCACTAGAATCTTCTTCGCTACATTACAATTGAAGACGCCAGTGGAAGAAGCAGGTAAGTAACAGTTACATTTTTTTGTATTCAGATATATACGCCAAGGCCTACAATTTTCGGCTGATGCAAAACCGATCATCTATAATAACTATTATTATAATATTAGAATTTATTAGATAGACGTACTAAGTACTTAGAAGTAAAAATCATACGTTTCGTTTCGGTTCTCAAATTATCTAGTAATAATTCGTTTCCCAGACAAGGAAAGTATTTTACCGAACTTATGGCCAGCTTTACAATGTAAACAATTAAATACAATGTACAACGACAAATAAATTGAAATAAAGAACAAATCTTTTAAGAAGAATTTTATTGGTTACACGAGAGACACCAGTTCTTGTGAAAGAATAAACAATAAAAGCACAGTTTGAATACTATACAGTAGGTCATCTATATACTAGACTTTCAGAAACTGGCAAATGCACGTATGAGTGCATCAGTATCTGATAAGTTTAGAGGACATAACGATGCAGATACCCGTAATTGTGCGCGTCAAAGTTTCTATGTGGTGACTTGTGCATATTTGATTTAAGAGGGATTGAGTTACACTACTGTATATCTGTATTGTGATAAAATCCTGTACAGCCACAAAGGATGCAATAGTCGTAAAGTGCGGCGCATACTTCCGCTTGCGGGGGTAAGGGCATTTACAAACTTTTTTCCATAAACTTGATTTTTCTTTTGTAATCAATTTCGTGTTTTTTTCCATGTGATGAAAGCCTTTAATATTGTAACTACTCATTCATTCGTGTTTCCCGCGGGGAACCGTACACTTTCCCTCGGTAAAATGTTTTAGTTTGGCTTTCTTCGTAGATAATTTTATGTCAAAAATGCACAAAGTCAAAAAATCGGTGCACGTTTTTCAGAGCTTTTTAAAGAGAGTATTTTAAATACCATTGAGGAAATTGATTCCTAGGCAGTTGACAGACCAACGTCATTTGGTCGGTTCGTGTCAATTGAATGTTAATTGTGATCTGTCAGCTGGGCTTCACGTAACGCGACCAAACTACGTAGGTCTACATCTGCCTAGGACTCAACTTCTCTGATAGTACATTGTTTTAAAGAATTTGGAATTTTAAGGCTGTACTTTGCGCCCTGCCTATGTCACATCGAAATTTTATGCAGTGCTTTGTGTAGATTTGAGCGGCGTCCAAGTGCTAAATAATAAACATCGTGTAATGAGTCGTAGCTAGTTTTTTGCTCCACGCCTGTTACAACCCCCTTGTTGTGAAACCTATTATACTGAGTAACATGGAAGCTTAGTACGCTGTACGATATATTTTTTTTACAGTTTCACGTAATATGCTTTGGAGGAACCAGTTATTTTGTAATGAAGTAAGCTTGGGATAATCCCTAGGTGGGTTATCGCCTTCGATGGTAATTATCCTAAGGTAAGAGAAACATTAATACAATAAAATGCACATTTTTTCGGAAGCCCAGCTCAATGGAATATAATGGAATATGCCATTAAGTTCTAAAATACTACTTATTATTATGTATTTTAATAAAAACTAACAAAGCCTAAATTGCCAAGAAAATAATTATTATATAATTATGTAGGTACTGCCATCCGCCTCTAAAAATATTTATTTAATTAAGACCCAGTTTCATTAAGCAATGTTAAATAAATAACGGCGTGTTAAATCAGTTAACGGCCTGTTAGAGCTATCGAGCGTTCCACCATGCCCTAATGTCATGTCAAATCACCTAACACGGCATTAAAATTTTAATTCCTGCAGCTGTGGAGGTCCGTTAAATATTTAACAGGCTGTTATATGAGTCAAAACAACATCTGTCAAAGACAATATCCAATATTAATAAAATAATCTGTTTTGACTTTTGTGTGTTTCCGCCATGTTTCACGTATTATTAATTATTTTTTATAGTGATGAATAATTATTTATTTTCATTTTGTCAAAAATTCAGCCCTCGGATTTTCCTTGACATTGCAAATACTCTAACTTGTATCAAATTACCAAACCGAAATAAGTAAATAAAAGTTTGTATTATGATTCATGTTTCCAGCTTTGACAGATAATAATTATAACCCTGATAAATTAAAAAGAACTATTGTAGCGTAACATAAATCATAATATTATGTATGTGATCAGTGATATTTTAATTTGGTCGCATTATCTACCAGATGACGTATTATACGAATAAGGAAGAAAATGACACATTGCAGCAGACATGTCGTATTAAACTTGTACATTGCAATTTCGTCGCCTTATAACAAGAACGAACGAATTGATAGTTGTTCACTTAACATTGCATTAATAGATTAATCCACTGTTAAATTTTTACTGTGGGACATAAACTATTTTGACAGTCTGTTTAATTTTCTAAGGTCCGTTAAGTAATGCCTTGTTAGGATTTAACAAACAGAGGTTGATGAAATTGGGTCTAAATTTGAGAAATCTTTAATCTGTCTCAGTGCGGTCATAACTATTTAATTAATCATTAATTTTATAATTACTCTTACTTACGGCTAGTAAAAGTTAAAACTAGTACAAACTAGCTTTACAGTAAAACGATTACTCCGGAGTGCTCGCTAGTATAAAACAACAAATGCGAAATGAATATTAATTAACTTTTGAACTAAGACCTAACTGCAACAAACTTGACTTGAATATTAAGTGGGGGCGATTGTTATGTGCTAAATATTATAGTAAAATATGAATTCTAACTCTAACGCCTGTATGATCCATAACTCCTAGCCGAGACATTTTCTCTATCCCTTATTTATAGAATCGCCAATGAAAATAATATGAGTCGAATGTCGACTTTATTTTATCGAACGCTTGTGTCAATTACATATAATATTTTTGATCGGAGATTCTACAAAGAAGTGATAAAGAAAACGTCTTGGCTACAGAGCAAGTATAGTGGCTTAAAGAGTTAGAAAAATTTTCTTTGCAAGTTTGGTTAGGACAATATTACAAGCTATTATCAAAACACTTCTATAATATTATGACTTAACTCACTTAGACCTCTACAAAATATTATTATACTCTAACTCTACATATAATATTTAAATATTATACGTCATTGCATAATAATAATATTATTATTAACAGCCTCGACTGCGGTAGTCGTTCACAAAAACCCCTTGACTTGATAATATGATGTCAGGGAGTCCGAAGGACAAGGTATAAAGTTGTTTTTAACCCAAAAACAAAATCAATCAGAAGAAAGGTCGAAATTATATGACGGCATATTAGAAAACCAATGCAGCGGCACCAATAGCAGTTGAAAGAGTTTAGCTTTTTACAGTCAAGAGGAATAAAAATCAGCGACTGTGGGCTAGCGAAAAACCGGTGTGAAGTTTGACTTCAGCTATACCACCCACTTGCTACTCGTATGGCGACGTCAAAACAAAGTATAAACAAAACACGCGTATTGAATAAACTAGAAATTAAATAAACTAAAGCCTCAGAAAATAAACTTCAGCATAAATATTTATTTTCATTTGACATGTGCACCGCGCACGTCGTTTTACGTCTCATTTATATTCTTCAGAGCGCGCTCCGTAAATATTTTATCCAGCACACTTTGCTACAAAGTCTAAGAATCGATACGTAGACTATTTTTTTTTTTAATTAAAATAATAGCTTCAAATGCCTGAAATACGTAATCAAGATTTAATCAGTCTGTGATATAAAAAGCGAAACTACTGTGATATATAACTACTGTGATGAAAAAATGGGGCTATCTCCAAAACTACTGAATCGATTTTGATGAAACTTGCAGTGTCCGAAGCTGAACAATTATACCTAGTACAACAAAAAAAGGATTATTCTCATGTGAGTTTTCAATCAGTTCACGTGTCCGGACACCAGTTTATTATGTTTACCTATCCCGAAAAAATGCACAACGGCGCTAAAAACTTACTTGAAAAACATAATATACCGATGGGCATGGGCAATCATAGCCCAATACCTTCTGCGTGCATATTCGTAATCGCTTGTCCATCATACACCAGCGTATAAGGCTGCGTTTCCACCATAGATGTGTTGCGAGGAATATGTTTTTGAGGACCAATAGAAATGCTTCATTGACGTGATCTCGCTCAGCGCAGCGATTCTATTGGTTCTTAAAAACATATTCCTATCAACACATCTCTGGTGGAAACGCAGCCTAAAGGTCGTATTATCCTGAAATAGCACATGCAACGTCCCCCACTTGTTTTATTTAAACATAGAACATTACAAATAAGCTAATGACAGTTTGCTAACGCTACTTGTATTCTATAATTAAATACATGGCGAATGTTCCTTATAACTAATTAAATACGTGAACCGCAATATTTAACTTTAAATAAACGTGGTAGAGTATATTTTAGCGTGGCAGTAGAGGAAGCGATGGGAGAGTAACATTTGTTGAAGGCTGCATTAGTTGGAGGTAAATTGCGAGTCGCTTTGTGTTGCATTTCATAAAACATAATTATGTTTGTGACATATTATTATAGAAATTGTGTTATGATACTAGATCTATTAAAAATAGGAAAATTAAGGTTTCATTCCCTTTAAAAGATTAATTCCTATTTCCTAACAATCTTGCCAAGAAAAGCCTTCACACTACCTTATGACGCCCTAAAATAATTATGTTAGTTATTATGTAAAGTATAAAAGTATTAAATATATTTCCGTTGTCTGGTGCCTGTAACACAAGTCCTTCAGGTACTTAACACGGGGCCAGACTGACGTGGTGTGAAGTGTCCATAGATATTAATATACCTGCTAGTAATTGCTTCTGACTTCTGAGGTTTTGAGACAGAAATCTGTCTATTCAAAAGCACTTTTGAGTAAATAAACTTCAATCTTTCATTAGAAAGCTAAACAACTGCGCTATCGAACAAACTGTAACAAAACATCTGAAACCGTGACCCCATACTATTATTATAAATTCGAAAGTGTTATGTCTGCCTGTTTATCGGTCTGTTACCTCTTCACGCCTAAACCGTTGAATCGATTATGTCAAATTATGTCGAGATACTTTGAGTCCCGAAAAAGGACTTAATATGATACTTATTATCCCGAAAAAGTACGGTTCCCGCTCGGTAACAAATTTTGGCGTAACGGAGTTGCGACCGTCAGCTAGTAAAAACAATGAATGAGAATACCTTTTAATCTAATTTCATAGTTATAGTACGGGTGCCCTAGAACAAATTTTTTTGTGATTACTAACATCTAATTTTTTGCGAGTAGCTACATTTTTACAGTATTCAACCAAGTTTTGTTGATTACAGAACCCTAAAACGGAACCCCAACCAACTGATTTTTTGTATATTGGTAGATTAATAGTTAAATTTAATTTAAGAGTAACCTTGTCCGACAAATAAAACAATCCATATTTTAGGACCATCAAGTCAACTGGAATCCTTTCTATCTCTGTTAGCTACCACTTTCGAGATTTTTCGAAAATAAAAATGTTGTTCGTCCTATCAAAATGTAGCTACTCGCAAAAAATTAGCTTAATAGTAATCACAAAAAAATTTGTTTTAGGGCACCCGTATACACTAAACCAAAACAGATCCCGGATCGCTGAAAATCTGGTGTTTTCGATATCCGATATTACGCATCAATTCGGATACGGAACCGCAAGTACTACGCAAGTACGGAACGGCTTGTATATAAACATTCACCATAAATGAGTTACGATGCATGTTATTTCGCATCACTAATGGTTCATTAAGGTTCTAATTTATAGAGGGCCTCGTCTGCCGATTCATTTGCGGATACTGTTTTATAGTATCCGACACGATATCGTGACCACTTGGTTAATAAAATATAATAAGTATTTGACCACTGTAACGTAAATAGGTAATGAAAGACTTACTTTTGACTCTTTGTTTCTATCAAAAATGCTCCAATGCCATGAAGTTGCTCATACAGTAATTAAAAAAAAGTACGTATTCTGTATTAGAGAGCTTTTCCTTTTGCGCAAAAGTCAATATAATACAATTTACATACTGTAAATCTTAAAGTATCACCTGTTTATGTAATACTCTGAAGTATAATAAATGAAGAAGATACAATTGTATCTTCAAGGAAGATTTTCAAAAGAAGTAATAATACTTTCGTTTCTTTTACTATTTAAAATTAATTTATTACAGATTGTATCTGCTGCACTAAGTATTTAAACCTGTTTGGGCAACCTTTTTGTTTGAAGACTCCAATTTGAGTCCGATACGATATGATTTATCGTATCGGATTTCGTAGAAGCATACGTATGATTAATTGATTTATGCGAATATCGACGTTGGAAACACACGGTAACCCCTTGATACATTGTGTTTTTGGATAACAAATCTTCGTTTACTGTTTGACTATTTATTCTGCAATTATTTAGTTATGGGATCAGGAAGTATGGAATGTAATTTGTGTGAAAAAGTATCTCTAGGGAACCATTTTTAAAAGCTTTTATTTAACTTGCTCTGTATGTATGTATGTTCGGGTGAAATTTTGGAACTCAATTTGGAAACAAATATATTTTAAATTTTAAGTCCTCATCGTTCAGTCATTTTTATACAGAAAAAGAGAAATGTATTTGATTACCTTGTTGTTGCGGTCAGGTAAAAAACAAATCTTTAAGACCTAAAAAATATATTATTAATATTATCACATAGTGCAAGCCCTATATTCAACCACCTGCAACTCCGTTTCGCCAAAACTCGTTCATCGCGTGGGACCGTACATTTTCCTGGGATAAAAGTATTCAACGTCCTTTCCCGGTACCCAAAGTATCTCCAATCTCCATACCAAACAATAAGCGGTTTGGACGTGAAGAAGTTATAGACAGACAGACAAACAGACAGACACATTTTCGCATTTATAATATTAGTATGGAAGTATGGATTAAACAACATTATATTACTAAGACTATCCCAGGTATTAGTCCCAGACCCCAGTATCTATTTAATAACGGGGAATCCCCGGAATCTCGGCAACTAATACAGACGGCCCTTCAGTGGAGTAGTGTGAAGTACAGTCGAGATCAATTCCACACGATACTTGCCCACTTACGAGCTCGATCATGCGTACAGTCAGTTCGACAAGTACCCTAAAGAGCCAAAATATTTGGCCAATGATACACTGGTATTTAGAAGAACATGGAATTTGATATTTCGCACCACTTACAAACTAGCACGCAGCTGCACTTACAAACAGAAGCAAGCATGCAGATACTGAAGAGTTTATTTGTTTGAATGTTTGTTTGAACGCACTAATCTCAGAAACTACTAACCGCATTTGAAAAATGTTTCAGTGTTTGATGGCCCATCTTTCGAGGAAGGAGTTATAATATATTATCACGTCAAGTCCAATAGGAGCGAAGAAACAGACAAAAATGTGAAAAACGGGGAAAAATATTTGCAAGTGCATATTATCTCACGAACTAGAGCAATTTTTATGTTATATGCCACATATATAGAGTAGACCACGTGAAACATAGGCTATTTTATGCAGGAAATGTACGGTTTCCGTGAAAATTCTAATTTACGCGGGTGAAGCCGCATGGAACGTCTAGTACTTATAAAAATATTAAGGCCCGTATAAATAGTCAATACTTAAGATGAGACCCGGTCTCAAGACGCGGTTCGGCTCTGTGATTAGTCGTTTTCAGTCGATCGTGTTGACAGCCAACCAATCACAGAGCCTGAACCGTGTCTTGAGACCGAGATGCATCTTGAGTACTGACTATTTATACCAGCCTTAAAACCTCAGAAATTTCTGGAATTGAAAGTCTCGGTAAAGGACATGAATAGTATAAGAAGTTTGTACCCTATAATTATTATTAAACTCCATACATTTTCTTTCAAACTTTTCATTATGAAAGTCGAATTTTAGGTGCAATAATAATACGGAATAGTTATGTAACCCAATTATCCTGAGTCACCAAAGATAAACAAATTAAATATTAATCTATACAGCTATGTTTTAACATAATTTATATCTTTATTGCTTTATATTATAAGACCAAATGCAAGATAATATAAACTGGTAGACTTTCACTGTGATGGTAATACATAAGTTCTGTAGTCCACGCAGTCAGTTTCCGTGGTGTAGCGGTTATCACATCTGCCTAACACGCAGAAGGCCCCCGGTTCGATCCCGGGCGGAAACATACTTTTGGCACGGTCAATCAATCAACATCCCTTCTAGTGTTGCTAATGTCCATGGGCGGTAGACACATCAGCCCTTATAGTAGACAAGTGGCAACTTGGCAAGCGATTATCGTAAACGCTAACGCCACAAAATGTATGCGATTTTACATAAGTCATCGCTTCGTTAGCGAATCGTTTACGATGATCGCTTGCCGCTTGTCTAGGCCGCCTGATGATTCGTCTGCCCTCTGTAAGTTCATTTCATTAAAAAAATCTTTCAAGCGGAAGCTTGCAAATGAAGTTTACCCAAAACTAAACTTATGGAAAATTCTCTTGCTCAAATCTGACCAGCCGTTTAGGCCATAGGGCGTGTCAAATAAATCCATAATAGTATTATACGTAATAAATAATAATATAAATGCGAAAGTGTATATATCTGACTGATACTTTTTCAAGCTTAAACCATTGAACCGATTTTGATGTAATTTGGAAAGAACATTTTTATCCCAGAAAATGTTCGATTCCCAGGTGATAAACGAATTTTGGTACAACGGAGTTGCGGACGTCATCCTAGTAAGTATGAATAATTATTATTATTATATAATATTATAGCCCTTTTCTTACATACTCGGGTAATTACTAAGCAAGTAAGTATCCTATACTGTACTCGGCGAAACATGACGGTAGCGGTCATTGACTCCCTGTCAAAAATGTGTCATTTTCTATACAAGATGTTAGTGTAAACACCGTTATCCTTGAAACTATCAAAATATGAGCCCGTCAAAATGAACGGTGTTTACACTAACACACTGTATAAACCGCGATTGACAATGAAGTGTCAGATGTTGTCAATCGTGGCTTTGTATAGAAAATGACAAGTTTTTGACAGGGAGTCAATGACCGCTACCGCCATGTTTCGCCGAGTACAGTATAGTTTCAGTAATGAAAATGATGGAAGCCTGTTTTCCACATCAAAGACATGTAATTTGATACTGCTCAGTGTTCACGTTGCTTAGCAATTCCGCACATGTTATTATAACTAAATGAGACAATAAGGCCAACATCAAAATATTATAACATGTCGTACAAAATTATTACTACTAATATACAAAGGAGATCATTCATCCCCGTACAATATTATGTTTGATGCAAGACGCTAATAACAATTACTTATTTATTATACAAAGTAGCAACGGTGAACGAGTAACTTTTTTTACTTTTGTATGGGAAAATTCATGACGCTGGGACGCTTGCCCATACAAAACACACAAAATAATTTGCGCTTTTAGGGCTGCTATTTTATAGTGAACTCTATTATATTATACACCATAAGCTATTATCACTAATTAGTTTTATTAAACCTTGTATACTAACTTCCTAAGTTATCTTTTACCACACGATTTTAAACCTTAAGAATACTATACCAAAACGTGTCATAATTGGTTTTGTTCTGGAGTTAGGCTAGACGAGGTAAACACGCAATTTGCACGCACTAACGAAGGCATCGTGTCAACGGCGAACAAACAGCCCTGCAGCCCTTACTGTTAATATAAAGGACCTTGCTCACTGCATACTAACTTTAAAAATTCCCAACTTTTTCTACGAGACCATCAAAAATATTGTTTCAAAGCTTTTTTGTGTAAATATAATGTCATAATAATCTGTGCAACTTTATAAGTAGGTACATATTTGAAATTTGAATTTTAAAATTTGAAAATTGATACTTATAAATACTTTAAAATTTTAATAACATCGACCTCTTACGCTTTTTGCAGTAATTTAATTATTTGAAAGTATATGTGACATTTAAATAGATAATAGTTATGATCTAAATAATAAACAAAATATCTTTTTATTTAAAATAGGTATTATGAATACACTTTTTGAACGTCCGCGCGTCGGAAAACGAACGTCAAAACTACGATGTCTACCATATCGGTTCGGGAACTAGCCCAGCGAGAAGAACTGAATATAATAATATTATTATATTGAGTAAGTAATATTTAAATTTGGTATGAATGACATAAGCGATCAATATTATTATGTTTAAAGCTCCTGCACTTATCTTGTTGATAACTTCTTAACTGGTCAGATTGGACAATTAACCAGTTACATATAACTAGATCAAATACGCATAATTATAATGTCAATGTCATTATTGATTTTAACTTTCACTTTTAAAATCGAAATCGTCGATATATTTATGAGCAATCGTAATAAGTTTCCGTGGTGTAGCGGTTATCACATCTGCCTAACACGCAGAAGGCCCCCGGTTCGATCCCGGGCGGAAACATACTTTTGTTCTACAACATGACTGGTGAGACATTACCGATACTTATGGAGAGTACTCTGTACTCGATTCTCATTATAATTATGTAAAAAAATTAGTTCTTAATTTTTTCCGAATTTCCCAAAAATAAATGAATCATGGATACTAGGTAAATTACGCGGCTAGGCAAGTAGGCATACTATGCGGCCGGTGCAGAGGCGTGCGCTACCAAAGAAACACCACACAACTACCCCTCCCGCGCGCGGTGTCCATGCGTTGGGTAAATAATTATTTAACTTTAAGCTACATTTTACTCAGTGATCAATTGATATTATTTTTTATATTATTTTTTTCCAACTAATATAATAGCCAAATATCACGTCCTCGAGTATTGAACATGTCTCACCAGTCACGCAGTATAAGGTCGGCTTTCTCTAAAACTTGGCCAATTTTTTAATCTACTTCGATGACAAAAACAGGTGGATACACAGCTGTATGTGAAGTCCTATTTAACAATATTATCGGCAATGCGACGCGCCAAAACAGGCTTGCCGAGCTGTCTGTATTTATTTTAGTAAGTATAATAAGTATAATAAATATAATAAATACCATATATTTTAATAATTCATTAATTGACTAGAAGACAAGCGAACCTCTTTTCCGTATATGGTCGGTTTTTTCTAAGACAGTGTTTTTGCTCCAGTCTCACTGCAACATACTGTAACACAGCAATCAAAACTAGTAATGTCACTTTTAAAATGTGTCTGTCCGTCCGTTACCTCAAACATATTGTGATAAAATTCTGTATAGAAATTATTTAAGTCCTGCGAAAGCACATAGCTCTGAACATGGAAAAGGGTACGGTAGAAGTAGTAGTACGGTAGAACGGTAAAGCAGTCAACTATTCTCATGAGTGCATTAATTAGTTTCGCCCCATTTTTTATTTTTTACAAACTAATGTAAGCGCTCCTTTAATGACGAAAATTCTGTGTCACTTAAAAATATTGCGCGACCACGTAATGAAGCGGAAATGTTTTTCATTCACATTCGTTACTTAACTGCGTCCAACCGTATTCATAATCGTCTTCATTTCATCGCGTGAATTCATAGAATTTTTATATTCGAATTTCTTATTTAAGTAATAAGCAGACAGATACTTTTGTTTTATTGATGTTAAGATGCTGAGCTCATTTTGATGAAATTATGGTATGGAGATACATCGAGTCTTACAGTCTACTGCCGGGAAAGGAGATAGGATAACGTTACAGAGTTGACTCAGACTTAGAAAGCGAGTAAAGCCGCTGGCGAAAGCTATATCAAAATAAAGTCTCCTTTCAATTCCATTTTGGAACATAATAGACGTATCTTTATGAATATTCATGCACAGTGCAGCGGCAAACAGTAGGGAATTGATATCACAAGCAATAGCTGAAAGGAAATCGCACAACTTCATAAAGCCTTTCAAATGTTGAGATGTAGAGTTAGGTAGCTGGTAGATGTGACTTTAAATAATAGGATAAAGAGGAATAGAAAGGATTACATAAAAATGAAGACGGCATTTGACAAAAGTATTTAAAAATTAGAATAGAATCAGAAATAATATGATTTCGTAAATATAACGGCGTTAATCCTGATTCAGAATTAACGGCGCTATATTAGGCATCCAGTATACGCTCATGCAAGCAACAGTCAATTCCGTCAATCATGAATTATGTTTAACTGATGGTGACTGATGGACTGACGAATGGTATTAGACGGTCACTCAATTCTCTTTAGTTTTATGTCAGTCAAAGCCAAAATTTTCAAAGGTATACGTTACTAATTTTTTCCAATTTTGTCAGATGTGACAACATTCACTCAAAATTCGTGACTGATGGTTGCATGAAGCAAAAATCAAAATATCCAGATTTTCGTCACTCAGCTTCATGCAACCGTCAGTCACGCTCTTACACGGTAGGTTATCCATCAGTCACAGTTCTGAGGTCACAGCTATGACTGTGGTAAAACTGACTGCAAAACCTACTGTGTAATGGATGCCTTACGAAAACTGACTTGGCATACAACTGACATACAGCTTAGAAGACATTTCAGTCAATGTCATCTAAGTATTATTTTGCTAATTGTAATCAAATGACGATGTCATTTCGAGTGACAGCTGAATTATCTCAGAGAGAGACAAGTCGCAGAGCAACAAGATCATTGTTGGTCTGTTAGGCGTCTCCCAGACAGACGCGGGCAGCGGTGGCGGTGGCGGTCAGTTGGATGACTTGAGAGTTCTAGGAACGACACAGACACATGCACGCGGTGGTGGTGGCAATACAAACAACTGACCGCCGCGCCGCCGCGACCGCCACCGCTGCCCGCGTCTGTCTGGGAGACGCCTTAAATATAAAGACATAATATTATCTAATACGTTGTTGTATCTATGGCAACAAGTTTAGCAGTCATATTGGACGTTAGTGTACTGTTATAGAATTTTATTGAAGTTAGAAAACTACATTATTTGTACCTACTGTAATGTATATGTCGCAGTCATCTAGTTCAATCTGCGGTTCGATTGAATGAGTAGCGTATTCATTGAATGACACCGTTCTATTGAATGACCGAAGGACAACTAGTCAAGACGTTGACTGTAACGTTTAACGTCTTGACTAAACGACTTCACTATGATGAATAGTGAAGTCGTTAAATGGAATGCTATGATTTTTTTAAGTATTTGTTGGTGGCGTAATCGTAAGGTTAATCTAGAAACTGACTTCAATTATGATGCGACGGCTACTTCTGGGTGGTTTACAAAAAAATAACCACGATGGCTAAGGCGGGAGCTTCGCTGCGCTACGCTCCCGCCTTGCCATCTAACCTAACCAAATCCAATCGTATTGGACAGACGGAGTAATAAATACATTGCTATTAATTACCTAAGAATCATATTATACTGTTCTTATAATTTCCTATTCCGTTAAAAATAAATACATTCAATTACCTGACTGATTTCATATCCGCTCTCTTCAAAGGGCTATGTTAAAAATCGCTAACTAGTTGAACGTTGAGTGACGATTATTCAATCAACGTTCGGCCGAGTCATTCAATTGAATGGAGTCATTCAATGAATGCGCTAGTCATTCAATCGAACCGCAGATTGAACTAGATGACTGCGACATATATTATATAGCCACCATTTAGAGACTTTTATGTTTATTATGAAAATCTGTAGAGCATTTTATTTTCACACTTTATAAATAATAATATAAAATAATATATAAACATTATTACTTATGTAGGATCATGGGAATCCTGGATTAGGTAGGTTCACACAGTTGTTGTTTTTAAGTTATTGATTCTAAGAATTACTTTTTAATAGCAATTGTCTATTGTTGCCGTGTTCTTAGAAGTAGCCGCCGTAAGATGTAAACAGGGTCATAAATAATAAGTTACCTATTGTTAGAAATTAGTTATTTAATATTTAGAGTATTTTTAAAGACGAGCCGCCGTTTTATGGCACTATTGTGTAATTTTAGGAATTGTTTACTGTTTTGATTTGTTTTCACCTGTTATTATGTAATTCTAAGAAGTGTTTGTTCTTATTTTGATAGCGTGGGAAATGAGAATTGAGGGTGTAAGCCGGAGTATAAATATCATGTTTTTAGTTGTATAGAGTTAGTCCCAAGCTAGCTATAGAGAGGTGAAGTAGTCCCAAGCTAGCCTTAGAGAGAGGATATAGTCCTAAGCTAGCTATAGAGAGGTGAAGTAGTCCGAAGCTATCCGTAGAGAAGTGCGTATATAGCCCAAGCTAGTTTAGAGAGAGGTTATAGTCTTGTAGAGTTAAGACGGAGGCAAGTTGTGCCCGTTCTTTTGTTGTTCTTATGTTGTAAGTTGATGAGTGAATACACTGATGATCGATCTGACTGCGTTTCTTTACCCAACATCACATTAAGTATCAACCACCACCTACACCGATACTACATTTGGGGGCTCGTCCGGGATCAAAAGCATCGTGCGTCGATAACGCTGAATGGTCGACGTGCGTCTTTTGATTGGGATCGCGGTTTGAAAAGTCATCATGTGTGAAGAGGAGCTTAGTGTAAGTTCAGAATAGTGCGTGAGGTAGCAGAGTCACAGGCGGCGGGATGGATCGGGTCGCGAGAGGTGTCAAGGTGGAAAAGTTGGCAGATGGCCAGCGAATGACGGTCGTGGAGCTCAGAGAGGAGCTGAGACGACGATGCCTGCGAGCGACAGGTCAGAAGCCGGAGTTGGTGGCCAGGCTAGAAGCGGCGCTATTGCTGGAACGAGATCTAGCTACTGGTGATGAAAGGGAACTGAGCTGCGAGGACTATGAAGACGAAAAGGTTTACGATGCTGCCAGTGCCTTGGGACTCAGCACTGGTAGTCGGGTTAACGAAGGTGATAATCGAAGTTACCGCACACGGGTAAGTCGCAGACGAAGCGAGGATCCGGTGCTACTGACCTTCAAAGACGTGGAGGGCTCGATGAAGAAATTCAGCGGAGATAATAATTCAAACGTCCATCAGTGGTTCCAGGAGTTTGAAGAAATGGCTGACTTATGTCAATGGAACGAGGTCCAGAAAATTATTTACGCCAAACAGCTGTTAGAAGGTTCGGCAAAAATTTTTGTCAACTACGAAGGCTGCGCGAAGAGTTGGAAGATGTTGAAGCAGGCGTTAATAGAGGAGTTTGGCGAAGACGTCGATATCCTGCAGGTTTACAGGGATCTTTATAAAAGACTTAAAAGAAAAGAGGAATCGCTGCAAGAATATGCTTACAAAATGTTAGAGATCGCAGCGCCAGCAAAACTTAGCGTGCGGGATGTCATTCAGTACATAATTCTAGGCATTCCCGACACCCCTTTAGAAAAAGCCGTGCTGTATGGAGCCAAAACTATGAGTCAGCTTAAGGAGAAATTTTTAGAATATGAGAAAATCAAATATGAAAAGGCGAAATCCAGAGCTCGACCAATCGAGAGAAATGCGGATAAGACGGCGAAGCGCGTGGAGGATCAACCCAGGAATGAAGGACCAAGAAGGTTGGTTCCAATAACGGAAAAGAAGATGTGTTTCAACCGCAGTGGAGTGAGTGTTGTGTCATCCCCGAAAGACAAAGTAAAAAATTGTTCAAAGTGCAGTGAGCATGGACACGTAGCGTCAGAGTGTGTGGATAAATCGAAAGATGTGTTTGTGGCGTCGCGAACTGCAGCATGTCAGAAGATAGAAATTAGAGACAGTAAGAATTTAGTTTTAGTAGACGCTCGTAGTGATTTTATTAGTGATAACAGTGATTTAAGTTTAGGGGAGAATTCACCGCAACAACAAAAGCAGGTATGTGTTGAAAAGTCAGGGTCAGAGATTTTTGTAAATAGTAACTTTAACTTTAAGTCTGAGGCCTCACACAAGGGGAATATGAGTGGAAACTTAGCATTAAAATCTAGAAGGAAAGTTTACTCAAGGCCACGACGTTTAGCTCCTTCAGAGCGGAAACAAGTTAGAGATTTAGGTATGATATTTACGCGAAATCATAATGAGGATTTTATAATAAGTCAATATTTTTGTAGCATTAGTAACAATAATATGGCTGACGCAAATCTTAGATGTAGTAATATTTTGTATAATAAAGTAACTGATACCGTAAAGAAAGGTGATATTTGCATTGTAAGCTTGGTGGCATGGGTCGAAGCTGACGAATACTTATTCGACGATAAGTTATTGTATAAGAAAGTGGATGAGAGGCCGCCTAATTTAGTAATTCTTATTAGAATAGATTTACAGACTCTGAAGAAACCTCCCGACAAGGGAAATAACAATAGGGCAGTAAACGATAAGACAATTGAGGGCAATTGTCACTGCAGGATGGCCGAATGTAGGATCATGGGAATCCTGGATTAGGTAGGTTCACACAGTTGTTGTTTTTAAGTTATTGATTCTAAGAATTACTTTTTAATAGCAATTGTCTATTGTTGCCGTGTTCTTAGAAGTAGCCGCCGTAAGATGTAAACAGGGTCATAAATAATAAGTTACCTATTGTTAGAAATTAGTTATTTAATATTTAGAGTATTTTTAAAGACGAGCCGCCGTTTTATGGCACTATTGTGTAATTTTAGGAATTGTTTACTGTTTTGATTTGTTTTCACCTGTTATTATGTAATTCTAAGAAGTGTTTGTTCTTATTTTGATAGCGTGGGAAATGAGAATTGAGGGTGTAAGCCGGAGTATAAATATCATGTTTTTAGTTGTATAGAGTTAGTCCCAAGCTAGCTATAGAGAGGTGAAGTAGTCCCAAGCTAGCCTTAGAGAGAGGATATAGTCCTAAGCTAGCTATAGAGAGGTGAAGTAGTCCGAAGCTATCCGTAGAGAAGTGCGTATATAGCCCAAGCTAGTTTAGAGAGAGGTTATAGTCTTGTAGAGTTAAGACGGAGGCAAGTTGTGCCCGTTCTTTTGTTGTTCTTATGTTGTAAGTTGATGAGTGAATACACTGATGATCGATCTGACTGCGTTTCTTTACCCAACATCACATTAAGTATCAACCACCACCTACACCGATACTACACTTATTATAAAAGGACACACCAAAGTAAGTCAATAGACATAATAATATTAACATGTGTATTTCATAATAATTTCACTTTGGTAAGTATAAATGTTTCAGTATTTCTATTCATTTATGCTGCATACTCTAATGTGATCAATTGATCATATACTAAGCATGACAGCAATTGATCTTGGTTGTGGTCTTGCAGTCTTAGAGTGGGTTGCACCGGCTTACTTTAACTATAACTTTAACTTTAACCATAACAAAATGTGAAATGAACTGTCAAATCGCTAGCAAAAGTCGCCATATTGACGATAACCTTAACCTTAACTTTAACTATGCTTCTGGTGCAATTCACCCTTATTCTTTTGTAAAAAAAGCAAGACTAATATCAATTTTGGTCGTTACTACGAAAATTGACAAAAAAATTAAGTAAATACTTTCCCGTGCCTCCAATCCAAGTTTAAATCTACAAATCCCATCTTTATACGGAATATTTACAGTACCTTCCCATCTATACGTCTAAAATTATTTGCCTTATCTCTCCATTACGGGGCGCAGTGAAGTGGAAAATCAAAACTCAAAGGCTTATTTCCATTTCTATTCTATCACTTCATTATTGACACAGTAAGGACCAATCAATCGAGGCATCGGACCAAGCTTGGTACACAGTAAGACCAGTGTAACAAGACCTGGAGCGTTCATACTCGTTGTAAGGGAGCTTCTATAGTGAGGAGGGGAGGGGAAGGTCAGGGTTAGCTGGTGGTCAGTGAGTCTGTAATTGGCTGAACCGACAAGATATCCGTAAAACGAGTGGACCCTGACAAGGGTCTCACGCTCAGGGCGTTCCGTTTAGCGGTCTTATTACGATCATCATCATCGTCGGATCGTTATACGATAAAAGCATTTTAAAATGTTATTAAAAGTTGTCTGCTTCTTTGTTGCATATCTACAGGGTGTAATAATAATAGCTCCCACACCGGTTTCGGTGACGGTGGCCGGTTTCATTGAAAAAAGGCCAGCTACGCAGGAGTATTTTTATAGTGCCCAAGTGTGTGCGCAGTACACAAGAGCACTCTCTATTCCTTTACTCTCATAACCCAGTGGGACGGCAGACCGACACGACCGGCGAGAGATCAGGCGCAGGACCGACTATTTACATGCCCATCCGACGCATGGATCATCTTACTTGTCAGACAGTCAGGTGATCAGCCTGCATTGTCCTAAGCAAACTTGGAAATAACATGTTTGCAACGCGGGAATCGAACCCACGACCTCCGAGTCAAGAGCCGCGCTCTATACCACTAGACCACGGAGGCGTTAAACAGGGTGTAACAAAAATACGTGATAATACTTTAGGGTGTGTATGAGTTAACTGTATAGAGTTCACTATGAAAGTGTCATCGCTGAAAGAGTTACTTTTTTAGGGTTCTATACCCAAAGGGTAAAAACGGGACCCTATTACTAAGACTTCGTTGTCTGTCCGTCTGTCTGTCTCCAGGCTATATTTAAAGAACCGCTATAGCTATAATTTCCCATACAACAAACGTCATTTTTTGACCTTTTTTGCTCTACATCAATAATGGCAAAAGGTAGGTACTTAATTTTTTCTCAAAGTCCTTGGTAATATGTGTATTTTAATATTTAATAATAATATTTTAAAAAGTAAAAAATTAAGGGGGGCTCCCATACAAAAAACACAATTTTTGGCCTAATTTTACTTTATAATGGTACGGAACCCTTCGTGCGCGAGTCCGACTCGCACTTGGGCGATTATTTTCACTGTTGTAGCTGAAAAATCATTAACTCATGACACGCGCTTGGGGCGATCGCCCATACAAATCACAAAAAAAACCCTAGTATTAGTAAAGTATTATCACTATAATATTTTACTCTGTGTTACACCTTGTATATAACATTATTATTTTATGGCGTCTTTTTTACAAAATTTTGGGTTATTCCATCAGGCAACCCGCTCGCTGTTGCCTGATGGAAAGCGACTACCGTCGCCCACGGATGCTTGCAATGTGCGTTATCGGCCCTTAGGAGGGACTAGTTGACCCGGCAAAGTTGTTTTGCCATTTAAAGTATATTAACTCCTCCTTTTTTGGAAGTCGATTAAAAAAAGTATCTTAGACGTTGACCAGGTATGTATTTGGAAGTCGATTAAAAAAAAGTATCTTAGACGTTGACCAGGTATGTAAGGTATCACCATGCCAAATTTCATTGAAATCGGTCCAGCGGATTCAGAGATTAGCCTGTACAAACAGACAAACAGACAGAGAAACAATAACTCATAACTGTATTTTAAAAAGATAAAACCGACTTCAAAATTGTACGTAATTGAGAATGAAAACTTCCTATCTCCAAAACTACTGAACCGATTTTGATGAAACTTGCATTATTCCCTAAGTTGAACAATACCTAGTACAATAAAAAAAGAATCACTCAAATCGGACTTGTAGTTCCGGAGATATGCGTGAACAAACATAAAAACATACATACATACATACATACATACATACATACATACATACATACATACATACATACATACATACATACATACATACATACATTTTTGAAATTTGGCACATTTGTTCAGAAGCTGTTATAGATTAACATATACAAAAACTGGGCAGTTCTGGAAATATTACATACATACGCGTCGAATTGATAACCTCCTTTTTTTGAAGTCGGTTAAAAATTTCAAAAACAGTTAAAATGTGTTCTACCCTCTAACATGCCCCTGACTCGTTTTTTCAAGTTTTTTTTCAATGTACAAAAATTTTACCTCTACGATTTTATTATAAGTATATAGAATACGCTCTCTTGATAAAAGTTTGCAAGTCTTGCCTGAGATTTTTTAAAGTATCTAAATCTAAATTCATCTAAATTATTGGTTTTAGCGGGAAGAAGGACCTAGGATAGTTTTCATCACGGAAAAGAATAATACATACTTTACCCCGCGATGTACGAATTTTTAAACGTAAAACGAAAGTTGAAACCGAAAGTTAACGTGGTTACAATATACCTATGTACTGTAGAACCATTGGTTTATGAGTTTTCTCAGCTTTTTGTGCAAGCTTTGGAAAATGAATGTTTTCCTGAAAATCAAATAACATTAAAAATATCGCACAATAATTAACAGAAACATACCTCGTAATTTTGCTTACTCCTTTTGTAAGAATACCAGCATAATTTAACCACCAGAATTTCAATTTCTACCAAAACGATCCTTCAAAATGTACAGAAATAAATCAAATATATTTTAACCCTTCACGGATTAACCGCTAATTAGAGAGCACTAATTAAAAACATTTGAGTCAGAATCAAAAACTTTTAACTCAAATATGAATTTCGCACCGTGTAGGTGTCATATATTATAAAGGTCTATCTACACGCATAATACCGTCAACGGCCTGTAAACACGTACGCTGCAACGCTTCTCTCCCTCAACATACTATCACCATTCAAAAAAGCACCCTGACACCCCCACTTAAAGTATACTTTACACTAAAAGCCGCTAAAATTATTTTGCAAGAATATTATTCAGACGCGCGAGTAGATACGTTCATGTTAGTCGTATTTTATTTTGTGTTTGAATTGCAATTTTGAATGTTGGGATAGAATATTTTAATGTGATAATATCAAAATTAAATTAAATATTTCTACTATATTAAGATAATAGTAATTATAGTAGTAACTAGTAAGCAGATAAGATGTATTGTAATGGACCATCTTATAATTCTTAGTATAATATTATGGTATACCGTATAATATATTATTCTTCCTAACTTTAAGACGTCAATACCTACTAATTTAATTTACTCTTCTAATTTTGTTGGAAAAACTACCCCACCGTTGGCTGTCATCCTATTATTGGCATCTTTAGTTATGTTTGAAAATACTAAAACTCTCCTTCCATCTTACGAAATTTTTATTAGGTCACATGTCCTGCCGCAACTTTGATATTTTTTACCCATCCCAAGAAACACACAAATCTAAACATGTTTTCACTCCTACGGGGTCACAACTTCAGCCAGACATCCTCCCATTAAAAATATTCACAAAAACTCTATAGGACACGCTGTATAATGGCCCTTGAGCTAATTTACACACCCTGTGTACCGTCAAACAGCAGCCAGACATACCACTAATGAAGTTATATCCCCTCCTGTCTGTTTAGGAAACAATTAGGTATTATTATAGACCCTAGCAGAAGGGCGGGCCCTGTACATCGATCTCCCTAGGGTCCTTAAGGGCTATTCATCATCATCAATCCGTGTGTCAGTCATTACTTAGTAATAATCAGGACTGGCTAAGAGACTGTGTAGGTAGGTGTAGCAAAGACGTAGTTCTAAGTTTTTAAAGTGTGATTTTCTTTAGCGGCGTTAAGCTCAGTTTTGGGATTGGTGAAAATGTAGGTAAAGCTCATATTATGAAGGCACGTGACCTGATCGAAAATTGGTAGGATTTTGTGAGACTAGACTGCCGCCTATCTATAATGTATGCCTATTGTCGGCTTCTGCTCTTGTACTTCTGCTCCCGGAATACAAACCAATGTTTTTTAATGTCTGAAGGTAATATAGGTAATATATAAGGTAATATATCTTCTTATCTTATATATTATAAAAGTTGATTTTCAAATGTGTTAGTCGCGTTAAAACTCGAAAACGGCTGAACCGATTGGGCTGATTTTAGTCTTAAAATATTCGCAGAAGTCCAGGGAAGGTTTTAAAGTGACAGGAAGTTCACCGGGACAGCTAGTCTTATATATAAAAATGGATTTTCAAATGTGTTAGTCGCGCTAAAACTCGAAAACGGCTGAACCGATTGGGCTGATTTTAGTCTTAAAATATTCGTAGAAGTCCAGGGAAGGTTTTAAAGTGACAGGAAGTTCACCGGGACAGCTAGTCTTATATATAAAAATGGATTTTCAAATGTGTTAGTCGCGCTAAAACTCGAAAACGGCTGAACCGATTGGGCTGATTTTAGTCTTAAAATATTCGTAGAAGTCCAGGGAAGGTTTTAAAGTGACAGGAAGTTCACCGGGACAGCTAGTCTTATATATAAAAATGGATTTTCAAATGTGTTAGTCGCGCTAAAACTCGAAAACGGCTGAACCGATTGGGCTGATTTTAGTCTTAAAATATTCGTAGAAGTCCAGGGAAGGTTTTAAAGTGACACGAAGTTCACCGAGACAGCTAGTCTTATATATAAAAATGGATTTTCAAATGTGTTAGTTGCGCTAAAACTCGAAAACGGCTGAACCGATTGGGCTGATTTTAGTCTTAAAATATTCGTAGAAGTCCAGGGAAGGTTTTAAAATGACACGAAGTTCACCGGGACAGCATTTTACTTAACTGCTCACTGGACATAGGTAGAACTCATATAAGAGTTATGTACGTTAAGGCCCACTTGCGCCAATCTGGGTTAAAGTTAACTCTGAGTTAAACATCATGTCATATCTGTCGCTCACCAAGTCAGTGATAGAGATGACATGATGTTTAACTCAGAGTTAACTTTAACCCAGATTGGCGCAAGTGGGCCTAAATGTAATAAAGTACTCGCAACAGTGAGTTAAAGACACATAAACGACAAAGCACAATATTACATCATAATTTTGATGTAACATTGTAGCGTCGTAACATGTCAAAACAAACATAGTTCAGTACAATGTTGACGTAAATTGAGTCTGTTGACGGATCGCTCGTCAAAGAACGTAATTACTGAGATATTAACTTGGTTCTTTCCGTTCTTTGCAGGTTTCGTATCAGTATGTATAAAAATATTAATGTTAGATAGGCATTGAATAATATAATTATTACATAATATGCTTACGGGGTAAAGGGGTTTAGGTAAATATGTTTGAAGTTTGGCTTGATATTTTTATATATAAGTTAAAACATTAGCATTTCTTCAACACACTGAAAAATTAAAAATTTTTACCGAAAAACATTATTGTACTAAAATTTTTAGATTCATATTCTTAAAACCGATACTCGAAACACAAAGCACGGGAGAGTCGTAAGTATTAATGCCGGAATCCTTGTAACTGGAACAAACATGATTTCCCCTGGGACCGTACGTCTTGGCAACATTGATATTTTAAGTAAGGTTTTATGTATTCAAAATATCGCAATCATTAATGTTGTAAAGCAGTCTTGAAGAAATGCTAATGTTTTAACTTATAAAGAGAAAAGATATTTGTTTGCAGAAAATAAGGGCTAAAGAAATAAAAACAAATACTTGTAATATCTATTGCTGTCTCCCTTACCTCAAGCCTATACCGCAGAGCGCGATAGAGACAACTGCAGAAAATCAACGATTCGTTGTCCCCTGATTTCTTCTCCAAAACTTAACCGATATAAGTACTACAAGGCTTGAGCTGTGTTCCTGTTTTTTTTTGTATAATCTAGCCAAATTTGTTTTCTGGATGTTTGAACACAGCGGAAATTCTGGCCATTTTTTTTTTTTTGGTTTTTGAACGTTTATATCTTTTTTAATAATTAAATTATGAGAAAAGAGAAAACATAGGGACATTGTATTAGTGGCCGTAGATATTCAGGAAAAAAATTATAACTCTACCGGCATCACCCAGGGAGGAAACAAGGGACAACGTTTGTATGGAAAAACGGCTCTGGTGTATCCTCTTAAGATCCAAACGGTGAATCAAGGTACAAAACTTCATCCTTAAAATATATAGAATAACGAAACTTGTATAAAATCATTTTACTGTATGTTCAATGTTCATTGCCCAATTTTTGCGAGGCGCTAGATAAAGTGGATTTTTTATGAAGTTGACTCGTAATAAAACATTGCCAAGCACTTTTCGCACAATGTGTTATTCAAATCTATTCAAGGTAAGTTCGGTAGGTTCCTTAATACCTGATTTTTTTGAAAAGGACTTCCTTAAATTGCTGGTAGTTTACAACCTTTATTATGTTACTTGCAACAAACAACTATCATCTCAAACTTTAATCAGAAAGTGACAATAATAGAATCATGGCTCTATATATGTAGAGCCTGAATGAATAATGATTCTATTAAATATTGTCACTTTCTAAACAATATTATGTTGTATAATATATGTTGGTAGAAGTTGTAAGCTTAAAATTACTGTCAAATAAAAAGCATTTGCGTTATGAACAGGTTATTCTATGCTAAGACTAATAATATTATTATTAAACCTCAACCTCAGTAGTTAAAAATTCACTCTCTGTATTTATACTTTATTATAGGGATATATTATTATAATGTTTTGTCCTTATCAGATAAGAAGACTTCTTGTAAATTATTATTGTTTTAGTGGCCGTAGATATTCAGAAAAAAATATATAACTCTACTGGCATTATCCAGGCAGGAAACAGGGGACAACGTTTGTATGGAAAAACGGCTGTAGTGTATCCTTAATGTCGAACTCAACAACAGTACCGTGAATCACCACTACAATAACAAGTTTCCTTAGAACACCGTTCCTCCATTTCCCCGCGCACTCGCGGTAACCAGATTTAAGGAACTAATCTACTTACGACTTACGCAACAGCTGTCAAAACATTAGAATACATACAGCAACAACAGCAGCAACTATACAGCATGACTGGTGAGACATGACCGATACTTAAGGAGAGTATTCAGTACTCGATTCTCATTATAATTATGTAATAAAATTAGGCACTTAATTTTTGACCAAATTTCCCTTTAAAGTTTAAACAAATGAATCGTGGACACTTAGTAAATTACTACATGCGGCCGGCGCGGCGTGGCGACATGCGCCCCGCGCCGCGCGCTACTCCTCCCGCACGCGGTGTCCATGCGTTGAGAAAATAATTATTTAACTTTAAGCTACATATTTTACTCAGTGATCAATTGATATTAATTTTTTTATATATTTTTTTCAACTAATATAAATATAGCCAAATATCACGTCTTCGAGTATTAAACAGTCATGTCTCACCAGTCATGCTGTATAGGCGAATTAAATATTCATAATATTACCTTAATTAGTTTAACATAAATGGGAAAGTGTACCTGTCATCTTCAAGAAGACTGAAGAGCCTTCACGATGATGGGTGTACACAATGCACATTATTACTATATTTGAGTTTATGCGGCAAAATGTACGGCTAGGGCGCGATTAATTAATTTCTGGAAGTCGGAACAATTAAAATATTTCCAAATTTTATTACAATTATGTAGATGATTCCATTATTGTCTGACAACAAAAATGATCCATACGATGTAAAAATCTTGCGCATAATCACTTGATACATTATTTTGTGTAGGTTATTCGTCCTACAGCAACAGTAGCCTTTATCTTATTGCTTACACACTTAGGCACTAAAATAGCTTAGGGCCAATGAAGCTACTATCACCTAAACCATGGAAGAGCCATGCTTCGGCACGAATGGGCTGGCTCGACCGGAGAAATACCACGGGCTCACAGAAAACCGGCGTGAAACAGCGCTTGCGCTGTGTTTCGCCGAGTGAGTGAGTTTACCGGAGGCCCATTAATCCCCTACCCTTTTCCCTTCCCTACCCTCCCTTATTGCCTTCCCTACCTTCCCCTATTCCCTTTCCTACCCTCCCCTATTACCCTATTCCCTCGTAAAAGGCCAGCAACGCACCTGCAGCTCTTCTGATGCTGCGAGTGTCCATGGGCGACGGAAGTTGCTTTCCATCAGGTGACCCTCGTTTGCTCCCTTTTTTCATAAAAAAAATAAAAACCAATCTAGGGCATTGTAATTTGCTACTCATAATCAGAAAGAACAAACTAAGTCAAACCTATCATGTATCCATTCACCTCTCCAAATCTAATCTCCGCAATTAGCGAATCGCTAATAACAAATTGCCGAGTCCGATAGTCCGATACCGATCTCTATGACCCAGGCTGATTGTGTCCATATAATTGGATTTCTCACGCGGAATGTATGAAAACACCCTGTATAACAATTATTATTTTCAACCCTACAACAATACAAATAAAGTCGAATATAACTTGCAAATAGCGTGGACAGCTTTAATCGAAACGGACTTACGCGTAATCACATCAATGTTTGAAAGAGTTGTCCATTGCGTTGTTTGTCTTGTTAAATTAATCGAATTCATACACAAAGATAGAAATTCAATTCAAATATTATTGAAAGTTGTATGTATAGTTAAGTAAGCTTTTTCAATTTGGATTAAAACAAAACTTTACTGACAAATTCCCATTTTTTCACAATTCGATGTACAGACCTACAATGACCCTGAGGCACAGGTGACATCAAAATATTAATCATGGATGTAAATAAATTGTTACCCAAAATGAAACCAGTGTTGATCACCTTAATGCAAAATGCGCTCTAAGGTACCTACCACACGTGTATGCTTGACCACAGTTTTGCTGGCGCATGCTTCTCGCATGAAAAGACGGAAGACTGACTTATCTACCACTACCATGCGACTTATCTTGTATGCGCAAGCCACATTCTTGTCGAATTCGTCGAGTGTCGACGTATAAACAACTTGGCTTGAACACTCAACGACCAACCACACGCGCAAACAAATTTGTACACGAAGGCTTGCATGCCAGAATTTCAAGCAAGTTTAAAAACCATCAAGCCAAACTTTGGGGCTTGCGCATACTACCGATTTACCAACTACACGCACAAAGTACAGTGTACATTGTAGGCGCCTAAAGACTTTGACAGTTGACACTAACTGCCGCACTCAGTGACGAACATTAATTACTTAATTGTAATCAAATGAAGTTTAATCATCATTAAATGTCTCTAAGTTCGTCAGTAAGAGCCGGGCTTGGGTTTGATTAAACCCTCTAATAAGTAATGGCGAAAAGACCGGGACATTATTTTTCATGTGGCCAGTGGCCACGCATCAAGTTACTACAATAATTATTAATAAGCCCTGTGGCCTATACCCCCAAAATTATTTTATTTGACGACAATAGGATTCTAAAGAAATCTCTCAAGCTCAATGCGACAAGACATTTAAGCTCTAGAACGTAATATTAAAGAGCAAAAACATTTTACACTTACCTCCATCAAACACATTCTATGGCACGGTCAGTTAATAAGGACAATTCAAGTAAGCTCACAGTAAGCTACTCTTAACCCGAATAACCTCATAATTTCATTTTGATTTGTGCTGACTGGACTTATAGAGAACCTTACCAACTTTAAGACGAATGGCCCGTGCGATACAAAAGGACTAATGTATCCGACTCTATCAATAGACAAAATTTATAGCGCTGCTCCCCTACCAGAAAATATTGGCCTTCCGAAGTGCCCCAGACGTGTTCTATGGAGCCTGGCCAATAGCAGGTAAGTGATAGGAGGAAGCGATTTTGAAATGTTTATCAGGTAGTTGATATTGAAATAAAATATATTAAGGACCTGTTTCACCACTTTCTGATAAGTGCCGGACAGGCCGCTTGACAGATAGAGTATGGAGAATCTGTCAAACAAGTTGTGGATAGCCTATCTGGCACTTTGTCAGGCCCTTGAAATTATAATAATTATGCTCTGCTTTCTAATACTTATTATGATAACTGCCCAAAACAATAGGTAGGTTACCCAACACTTAAAATGTATGCCTAGTATTTTTTACCAAAGAATGGAAAAATATTTAAATACTAAATTGTGGGAAAATCTTATCACTTTTTAAACTAGAAAAATACTTTTTCTACGCTTTTGTAAAAAGAAATATTATTATTATTAAAGTATACAAAAATGTAGTAAAGTATGTGTTGTGAATGAATTGGGGAAAAGTTTTTTTCCTAAATTGTTTAATTTAAAAATCTTTATTTACTTATATTATTCACTTTTTTCTAGTTTAAGAAGAAATAAGATTTTTTAATAGACAAGCATTTAGTGCTTAAGGTAAATTCTTAAATGCTTTCAAAGAAAATTGCTGTCTCCTTTTTCACGTCCTGTGTAGTAAAATAATAAACAGTAATTTAAATCGCTCCCACTCCCAACTTGAGACACACACTTCGGAAGTTTACATGACATAGTAAAAACAAGTGACGCCGCTGAAAGGAAAGTCGGTAGTCTATTGACAGTGGGAGTTAGTTTGTTGATGGGGGAATTTGTTATTCCAGGTTACGCTATCAATAAACATGTTTTTTGGGGGTGGAATTGGCTTAAAAAATCGCATGACTAATCTCAAAGCTTCGTAGAAAAGAAATAATGTACTCTATATGATCTCCTATAGTCCATCGTGCTTCCTAAAAAAATATGTGTGCCTGGCGCTTAAGCCTGAGGTAGTGGGTTCGAATCCCGCCAATGTTCGTGTGTCATGAATGTGTATTGAATATGTGAATCATAGCATAAAAATCGTAAGCATAATAATATTAATAATAATATTAAGTAAGTAAGCATAAAAAATTGAAGCTATTTAACAGGTAGTAAAGTTTTGCTTTCCCCCGCATAAATGCAATCCTAACTCCTTCCTCGTGGTCTCCTCTGTCTGTTTTAAATTTCATCAAAATTGAACATATTATTTTCGGAGCCACTTCCATGCAAACAAACAAACTTTTCCTCTTTATATAACAAGTAATTTAATTCATCAAGCGCATGCAACCGCGATAACAATAGATAAGCTATTGTGTCTCGTTTTTATTCTTTTACCCTTCGTGATCGACGGGTTAATAGTAATAATAACTAATTAGTAGAGTTACGCTGATGATAATAATGCCAAAGCCCATTTCCCTGGGTCAACAGTTCTAGCTCAAACCGACAGCACACACTGCATAATTGATTTTATAAATTAATGTTTGCACTTGACAATGTGTTTCATTACGGATGCTCTACTATTACTATATAATTATTATATAGAGGAATATTTTGTTTGTATAGAGTAGGCTTCGTTTTGATGATATTTGGTACAAATGTCCTATACAAGAAAATAAACTGGGTACTTTTTTGGATAAAGGTTTTAACGAGATTTTTACCACGTATTGGCTAATTAACTTCAGTATTTTTACATTTCATAGATTCTTTATAATATTAAGTAGCGATAGTAGAGCCTTACACTAATTGCAAAATACAGGTACTAAATACAATATGATATTTCTTCTATAGTTATTCTATCAATGCTTTCTATATTATACAAAACCTTTGGATAACTCTATCTACAAAGAACCGGATACGGTTTTTGTTTATAGATTTTCTGTCACAAATAAAAACTGTCGGAAGTTTCTGTTTCTACTGTAATACTTTGCAATTTATATCTAAATTGCATAGTTTTACAGTAGTCACAGAAACTTCCGAAACCAATTTGACATTCGATTGTAACACCTAAATCCCATGCAATAATGGAACCAAATGCGTTTGTACGTCTGTCACCTCCATACCCAACCACACTTCGTCGGCAGTCACCGCTTTGCTGCGGTTACCAAACGCGAAACAATTCGAAATTTAACTTTAAAGTCCTGATTTTGACTCAACAAACACAAGCAACGCATTTTGAATTTTATACGAAGCTGTTACAGGTGAATGTGCTGTACAAGAGTTTTCCGTTTAAGAAAAATTCATGACTGCAATTGACTGCTTTGATCTTTTCCTTATTTTTATTTTGCCAACATGGCAGCGTCATGTTTGATCTTTAAAAACATATAATTTTGTGGCGGGATCGGGAAATTGACTTTTCGCCTCTTTAAATGTTTTCCACTTAATAACATACTAATGTTTACTCCATGAAAGAGGTTCACAAGTAGATATTATGGCATATCGAGGACACAGTTGTGGATTTTGGGGTTGTTTGAGACTGTTTTGGCTAATTTTAGGAAGAGATTTTTAAGTCACACAAATTAATAAATTATTTTATTAGTTCAATATCTAAGAAATGCAAAAGGGACAGTTTTATGACTTCATTTAATAAAATGACTGCTTTTCTAGAAAAATCAATTATCAACAGCTAATTCCCGGTTTCTAGATTTTTCTCTTTCTCTATTTTTCAATAGCTTTGTTCTTTGAGGTTTTTGAAGTTAGCCAATTATTAAAATCGCTAGTAAATATTTTGCTACTGTCAAAAATCCTCAGAAAACAAGTCAGAAAAGAATAGCTGCCGCACACAGAGACGTCAAACGTTTACTTAAATTTAATTAAAAATATATATTATACTAGCTGTCCCGGTGAACTTTGTGTCACTTTAAAACCTTCCCTGGACTTCTACGAATATATTTTTAAGACTTAAATCAGCCCAATCCGTTCAGTCGTTTTCGAGTTTTAGCGCGACTAACACATTTGAAAATCCATTTTTATTTAAAAGAAGAAATATAACTTGAAAATATGTGTCAAAATCTTAAAATTAAAGGTTATATAATCATAATAATATTATTGTGTCTCTTAGTGCGGTAGTTAGTGGCTCGTAATATTATATTGTAATATATATGTAATGTTTATAAACATATTACGAGTATAGTAAATTTATATTTCGACTTCCGAAAGCAAAGAATGTTCCCTGAAAAACTATTTAAGTGCATTTTACTTGCTAATTAAGTAGTAAACATAAACCGCAAAATATTTCACGTCCACACGTTTCCCCACTGTTTGCTCTCTTTATATAATTTGCATTCGTTTTGTCGCTTTTAAATAAGTGCATTTCAAAAGAAAATAGCAGTTTCAGAAACATTAAAATTACAGTATATTTTAATAATGTTATACCTACAGTGAAGTTAAGAAAGTAAGATAGCTTAGAACACCTTACGAGTTACGTCCTTACTCAGGGAGATCTCTTTGAGTAAGGACGTAATTAAGTACATACCTATTACTAGTAATGCAACGGATCTCTGTTTCTGTTTCCGCAAGTGCGGAAGTTCGTGCGATTTTCAACATCCGTTTCTGATTCTGTTTCCGCAACTTTTTTAACGGAGATTTAAACAGAAGTTTACAAACGACGGCTGAGGCCGGAGATCGCATGCGCGGCGCGAGGCGCGTGCGAGTCGCTGGAAAATTATTTGAAAGAGCTTATCTCGCGAACTACTTGAGCAATTTTTATGTTATTTATAGATTTATAGATAAGAAGTAGACCACGTGACGGATCATAGGCTATCGATTTTATTCATTTTTTCAGTGGCTAAAATATTTTATACCCGTGCGACGCTGGGGCGGGCCGCTAGTTGTTTTCTTTAATAGATTTCTAATATCATATTATCTATTTCTAATCTAGATTAGGTGTTTTTGACACTTAATAAAGAATCATATTCGTAAATTTGATTTTTTTTCATATTATTTACACTTCCGTTTCTGCATCCGTTTCCGTTTCTGCTAAAATTTACTTATGATATCTGTTTCCGTTTCTGATTCCGCTAAGACACTTCCGTTGCATCACTACCTATTACCTTTAGTATAATTTTTATATAGAGTTTAACCTAAGCTTCATTTTCTTTTAAACCTTAAACTAAGGTTCAACTTAAGTTAAAGTAATTTAATGTACTTTGAGTGCGGCCCTTTAGCTAAGCTAAAACGTAATAAATAATAATTAAGAATTAATAATTTTTAAAATCTACAGTTTTTCATTTACGATGTAGACATAGTCCATACACACGGGCGCCATCCTCTAGGGGCGCCAAATTGCCATCTTTAGGGGCGCCAAAACCAAGGTCCCAAAAATTTGCCTTAGAAAGGGGCGCCAAAATCCTTTTTTGCACACAAGCGCCAGTAGCCCTTACGGGGGCCCTGGACGTCGTAAATGAAAAACTGTAGATTTTTTGTCTACACACAATTTTGCAAAGTTGCAACATAAAGGCCCCCTTACAAAAATCTAATCATTTTAAAAATACTGTTTTGTATTTTGATATGAAAAAGCCTAGATCGAAATTCGAAAGGAAAGCTGCTTTAACGTTGCTACATGTTGCGATAAATTTTAAGAATTGGGATGCATGCAGTGCCGGATCTACTTAAGAGCTACTCGGGCTGCAGCCCACTGCCCCGTGGTTAAAAGGGGCTCCCAGTCCCCGTTTAAAATAATAGATGATTATACGAATTTAAAATGCGTTACGCGACATCTCATGGCTAGATCTTTAAGAAAATGTTTAAAAATTGATAGAATATTAGAATTAGTTTTTTGACATGACTATTAGTTGAGAGTACCTGATGCTGGCCCTGGGCTGGTACTACTGGAGGGTCCTCCAGTAGTACCAGCCCAGGGCCCCACAAATTCACGATCCGCCCCTGGATGCATGCCGGAATTTTACATTATCCGTCCTATTTACACGAATCTCAGAGATGGCAAAGGACTGAGTTAAGGACAGGTCTGAGTAAGGGCAATTATGTGCATTTCTTTGATCCTAAGGGCTGCGATAATAAGTCTACTTTGTACTTGTTACTGTTATGTAGAGCATTAAAGAGATTCAAAAGAGTAGTACTTTTTCATAAAATAAGGAGGCAAACGAGCAAACGGGTCACCTGATGGAAAGATCAAAGAACTACCGTCGCTCATGGACAGATGCAGGTGCGTTGCCGGCCTTACTAATATTAATTACTCCGTTGCGCCAATTTTCGTTTATCACGCGAGAAAGGCACATTTTCCGGGATAAAAAGTATCGAATAATATTATATCCTTTTCCGGGCCTCAAAGAGTCTCCTGGATACCAAATTACAGCAAAATCGGTTCGGCGGTTTGGGCGTGAAGAAGACAGAACAGACTGACAGATAGGCAAACAGACAGACCGACACAATTTCGCATTTATAACATTAACTTAATGTTCTCATCTATTAATTTAAAAACAAGTAGCTAATTAATAATGATTTTCTCTTTGTATCGTAGAAAATTTGGTAGTATGTCTATTGTCTGATCTCTGGTCTGGTAGTTCATAGCTTTAGAAATTTTTAAGACTACGATCATTAGTTTACCAATTACTTGCCGTACTTTCACACCTTTGCCAGACCAATGTTTTATCTATGTAACTTATGAAAATATAATATTATCATATTAATTATTATAACTACGAATAATAAAAGTATTAAAACAATTCTTAAAATAATAACAATTCTCGACAACTAAAAAACCCTAAAAAATTACGAATGCTTCATAAGTGACATCTACCGGCGTATTGTGAAACTAATATCACCAATTGTCACGGGCTTTTCTAATGGTGCAGTTAGTTTCAGCTGCACTCGATAGATGGCAGGCAGTAATTATATTTTAATGTCAGGAGAATAATAATATTATGTAATTATTAATTTGGCATTTGTGGCTTATTCGAATACTTCTTAGTAGAACCATGTAGATAGTAGAACTATGTTTATTTCACTAAAGCCAAGATGTTTTGTTAAAAATAGATTTCGAAAGCTAATAATATTATTATTATTATTTTCACAAGAAAGTAGAGGAGTTTAGGAGAGGTCTCGATGGCACCGCATACTTTTGCTAATAGATGTCGCAGTTCTAATTAATTTCTAAGATTGACAATAGATGTCGATTTTGACACGTAACTCGGATGGGCTAAAATAACAAATAACAAAAAAAATAAAAAATAACAAACAAAATAAAAAGTAGCTCAAGATTTCAAGGGCAAAAAAGGGCTGTTCTGTAATGCGGCGATTAATCGATTAGCTGGGTTGAATGAAAAATGAGTGAAAAATCGCGAAATGTAGGTATTCAGCGCCATACGTTATTCAAAACGGCTAAATGTAATAAAGCGAAAGATAAGTCGCCTCTTTGACAGTTTTTACTTCCGATTCTTAATACTCTTGGCGCTGCCTGTCACATAACAACAACAAAAGCGTTGGATGCCGAAAGTTTGATGCTAAATTACGAAGTATTGAGATAATGAAACAAAGAAAACAGGGAATTTAAAAAAAAAATTCAGGTTCAAATAAAGAATTTCTTTTATACACAGTCCAGAAAGTACCGGTGCGAGGAAAGTACGATGCGGCTAAACTTGGGCCGCCTTATTGAAGAACGTATCGCGATGACAATCCGGATAATCGTCAACACGCCGCATTACAAAACGGCCCTGCTTTTGAAAACGGCTAGCCGTAATGTAATACGGCGGAATATAAAATTCGCCTGTGACATATACAATATAATTCATTTATGTTTCGTACTGTTATGTTTAAAAGAGATTTTTTACAGTAATTAGCAGAATAACTTCCTCGAAAGAGAAAAAACTCTGTGAATGTGATTTAAGCTCTTCTAATGCAAAAAAATTGCCTTGAATCTTATTACCTATATATGACGGACCAATAATTCCTCCATAGTCTATGCAAATATTTGTAAAACTAAAGATGCCCGCAACTCGGTTGCGCCAATATTCGTTTTAAAATACTTGTTATCCCGGAAAAAAAACGTATATTTTTCCGGATAAAAAGTATCAGCTTACTATCCTACCTATTTCCCTTCTCGGAAATAGTAAAGTATCCCCATTCCCCCTTTTCCCATTCCCATTCCCCTAATTTTACATTTGGATCAGTTTGGACCTGAAAAGATAACAGACAGACACACTTTCGCATTTATAATATTAATATAATAATATTATACATATTATTATATTAATATTTAACGCCTCCGTGGTCCAGTGGTCTAGAGCGTCGCTCTTGACTCGAAGGTCGTGGGTTCGATTCCCGCGTTGGAAACATGATATTTCAGAGTTTGGTTAGGACAATGCAGGCTGATCTCCTGATTGTCTGACAAGTAAGATGATCCATGCGTCGGATGGGCATGTAAAAAGTCGGTCCTGCACCTGATCTCTCGCCGGTCGTGTCGGTCTGCCGTCCTACTGGGTTATGAGAGTAAAGGAATAGAGAGTGCTCTTGTGCACTGCGCACATACTTGGGCACTATAAAATTACTCCTGCGTACCTGGCCTGGTTTCAATGAAACCGGCCACCGTCACCGAAACCGGTGTGGGGAGTATTATTAATATCCATATAATATGACAGAACATATTTTTACAATTCCAATTCTTGTAAAACCTTATATTATTTTATCTACGTTAGTGCACGGGGATCGATTTCTAAATAAATATTTAGCTTATTGTGGTCCTTTTATAAAGTTCTCACAAGCGTCGTCCAGCCTTATTAATTGTCTGATATCTTAGGAATGTCCAAATCTTGATTTCTTGAAAACGGTTTGTGAGGTCTCATTAGAGATTTTTTTTTCAAGAAAGGTGGCAAAATCATTGTGGCGCTTTCTTTTTTTCTATTGAAAAAATAATTCAATAATTGTTTTTTTTGTGAGTAAAGACTTAAGTATAATAAATATTATTTTATTATAAAGACGAAAATTTGTGAGTGTAAATGTATTCTGTATGTTTGTTGCTACTTTTCGCAAAAACTAAACTTACTATAATTTGGTTTGCTTGGTAAAATTTTTGGCTCTGCACTTAACATAGGCTACTTTGAGTACCGCAAAAGTAGACCCCCCGACCCCGAGGGCCGTTGTCTTAGGGAAAAAAAACTTGTATCTATACAACATGACTGGTGAGACATTACCGATACTTATGGAGAGTACTCTGTACTCGATTCTCATTATAATTATGTAATAAAATTAGGTTCCTATTTTTTTCCGAATTTCCCAAAAATAAATGAATCATGGATACTAAGTAAATTACGCGGCTAGGCAAGTAGGCAATAGGCATACTATGCGGCCTGTGCAGAGACGTGCGCTACCAAAGAAACACCACACAACTACGCCTCCCGATCGCGGTGTCCATGCGTTGGGTAAATAAGTAATTATTTAACTTTAAGCTACATTTACTCAGTGATCAATTGATATTATTTTTTTATATTATTTTTTTCCAACTAATATAATAGCCAAATATCATGTCCTCGAGTACCTATTGAACATGTCTCACCAGTCACGCAGTATAAATTATACTTACAGAAAACTTTCAAAAAGAGAGCGTATTCTCTCTTAAAAGTGCGGGACCTGCAAGTTTCTGATGTTGTAAGTGTCCATGGGCGACGGTAGTCACTCTTAAAATTGTTCCTGGTGAGAAAAGAGGTTTTTGTATGACCTTATGTGACTTAGGTAACGTATGTTTGTGCAAAAAACCGTCGAAACACACAAAGGTTCTTTGTACGTCTAGCCGGTGGCCTCGACAGTGGATGGGTACAGTCGGACACGTAAATGTATAAAAAAACTTTATATTTAAAATCCTCGATAAGATACCGAAGGTGCTGCGAAAAATCTATATACGAAAATTATCTGGGGACACGGCAGTGCCCCCGCCAAGTCGAGCAAAAAAGCGGCACGGCCGTACCATCGTTTTCTCGAACCAATTCGGGCTCTTTTTGACCCTTTAACTTCGTTGTGGATAAAACAACAAGCCTGAATATTCAGTCGCTAAGCATTGTATGAGCACAGTATATTTAAAATAGGTATGTAAGTACTAGATAATTTTCATTAACTGCTATTATTTGTCATGCACTGCCACCCACTTTTGAGCTTACATTGTTGGTATAAGAGAACACATGTAAGTCTGTGCGTTCTCTTACACTGGGTGCACGCTTATACGCTTTCCGAATTTGATTTCCGTATTCGCAAATCCGAATGCATGGAATCAGTAGAAAATACATCGACGCACACGTTCGCTTTTAGTTTTATCCGAACGGAACGAATCTCGCACGTATGTTTCGGGAATAGATCGTTTTCGCTGTGTCCTAATGCGGGATTCCAAATCGAAATTTCGCATTACGAAATCGAATACTGAGAACGCCTGAATGCGGCCAGCCTTATACCCCGCACCGATAATATTGGATTAAGAAATTCGCGACCGCAAATAGCCTGCTTCTTTTTGAAAAGTCGGTTGAAATATAGAATTTGGCAATAATTAAAACTGCGAGCAAAAATCATCGTACGAGTGTACCCAAAATAAACGTCCGGTGAATTTTTTTTTTTTTTTTTTTTTTAATAATATCTATAGACGCTTCACACCACGTCAGTCTGGCCCCATGCTAAGTACCTGAAGGACTTGTGTTACAGGTACCAGACAACGGAAATATATTTAATACTTTTATACTATACATACATTTAAGATTTTTATTATATTATAAATATATTTAATACACATCCATGACCCAGGAACTTTGAAAACTTTTTGTTCCGTCGGCGGGATTCGAACCCGCGACCTCCGGCTTAAGCTACCAACGTGCTATCCACTGAGCCACAGAGGTCGTCAAATTTTTACCTTTTGCGAGTTCTGGGAACTTTTAGGTATTGCATTCCGCGCTGAAATTATATTAGACTTATTGCTTTGAGATGCCATAATTTTGTTGATAACAATCTTCTGCTTGGAACTAGCCTGTCCTGGAGACAAAATTAACTTTCTTAAAAGTTTTAACCGACTTCCAAAAAGGTTAACCTCGCTATTCGGCTCTACAGGGTGTAACAAAACCAAGTGATAACACTTTAGGGTGTGTAATGTGTATGTAATATTATGTAATCCTTTATACGGTGGAAGTACTTAAGCAGCGCTGAAAGACATTTTTTGTGATTTGTTTGGGCAAGCGCCCCTGCATCATGAATTTTTCCATACAATGGAAAAAAAAAACAGTTAAGTACTCTAAAAAAAACAGCAAACTCTATACAGGAGACTCATATACACCCTAAAGTATTATCACTTATAATTTTATAACAACGCTGTAAATAGCTTTGTAATTTTTTGCGAAATATTTCCTTTAGGAAGTTCCAGTGGAATGGAGTCCCAGTAATTACCGTCGCCCATGTACACTCGCAACATCAGTAGAGTTGCAGGTGCGTTGCCGGCTTTTTAAGAGGGAATACGCTCTCTTCTTGAAGGTTTGCATATCGTATTGGTCCAGAAATACTGCTAGCAACAGCTCGTTCCAGAGTTTAACTGTACATGGCAGAAAGTTACACTAAAATCGTACGGCGGAAGACTGCCGCTCATGAAGGTGATGACGATGGTATAATTTTTGCGTGAAACGATGACGAAAAGTTGCAGGAAATTATGATTCCGAACAATTCCTCCAGAGCACTCCCCGTGATACAACCGATAGAGGATGCAGAGTGAAGCTACATCTCGGCGTAATTCCAAGGGGTCCAAGCTGTTTGAAACACTATAGCAGTCAACAATTCGAGCGACCCTTCGTTGGATATAATTCAGGAGATAGTTCTTACTTTGTGCCCCTAATTCTGCGCCTTATAGAGTTGTAGGCGTTGGTCTGGACTGAAACGCTGCCACGCTATGTTGAGAATATTAATTAAATAATATATTAATCCATAGTAAACTATAAATAAAATAAGAAGCTGTTAGCGCCTAAGCGAGGCCGTGTGTGGTCTGGCAATTCAGTTCACGGCGATACATTAGGATCTGCGTGGACGAGCAGCGAGCTACAGGCATCCGCCAGTGGCTAGAAATTTCTCTGATATTAATTTATTGAATTCTCAGAACAGCAACAATCTTTACTCGTACGTGAGTAGGTAGAGTATGTAACTAACTTTTAAGAGCAAGTACTCTTTTTATCCCTTATGTTGCAAGGTTTGTTCAAACAAACCTTGCAACTTATCTACTTCAACATCTAGCTAATATATCTAACTATACTTATATAGAATCCACGTTTTTTCAAATCATTTTCCCGGTCCTAACCTTGCAACTTACCTACATTTATCTAATAAAAGAGCATTTTCAAATTGATAGTTACCAATTCATCCACTCTTGTCTCCATTTGAGATTTAACTGAAGTCGCTGTAGCAATGGCGTGTACCTCGTTTGCATCGTCCTGGAGGCATTTGGCTTACAATGGAAACTTACACATTGTATTAAAAATGTCAGAGGGCTACCATTTATCATAATATTAATTCTTCCAATGAATCTGTGATTATGATGATAGTATCATTATAATATCTTTTATAATTCTCTAAAATATGTTATGTCAGAAAATGTACCATCGGAGAAATTGATTCTGACTGTAGATGATGGACCTACTTAATTTGGTCGGGTTATATCAATTGAATGTTAGGCGTGATCTGCCTTCTGGGTTTGAAATAATGCGACCCAATTACGTTGGTCCGCTATCTGCCTTTTAATAAACTCCTCTGATAGTACTACGCCACTAACAGCACAAATGCGCTGTGCAGAAATCGTACATTTTCTGTGATAAAAACTATTCTGCGGTCATTCCTGGGAACTCATCATGATCTCTACCATGCAACATTTTTGGTAGAAAATAGTAAACACCATATTTTTCAATATATCATGTGGTGGTAGAGTTTTCATTGTAAGTTCCAGGACCTGCCAGGACCTTGCCTGAACGGGCAGTACAAACGAACTACACAGGGTCGCCACAGCAAACAGTAACGGATGTTTGTCAATCTGTCTGTCTGAAAGTCAATATCGTACATTACAATTCCGATGATATCCATACTAATATTATAAATGTGAAAGTGTTTCTGTCTGTCTGTTACTTCTTCATACTTGAGCCGCTGAATGTTAATGAAGCTTCGTATGGAGACACTTTGAGACCCAGGAATAGACATAGGAATACTTTTTATTCCAGAAAAACAGTACGGTTCCCACGCGGCTAATTTTCGTACCTACAATGGATTTGCGGGCATCAATTAATCCATACTAAACCTATTTAATATTATAAATGCGAAAGTGGGTCTGTCTGTCTGTCTTTCTGTCTGTTACCTTTTAAAACTCAAACCACTGAATCGATTTTGCTGAAATTGGGCATGGATATACTTTAAGTTTCGTGAAGGAACATAGAATATTTTTATCAAGGTAAAAAAGTATGGTTCCCACGCGGCAAATTTCCGTACAACGGAGGCTTCAACTAACGATTTACAATATCGATCATTTCGAACGTAGCATTGAAGAGATTAAGGGCCTGTTTCACCACTTCCTGATAAGTGCCGAATAGGGTATCCACCACTTAACTTGACAGATGAATGGAGAATCTGTCAAAAAAGCTGTGAATAGCCTATTCGGCACTTTATCAGAATACGGTGAAACAGGCCCTTATCAATAATGACTTATTTGGCAACAGTGTCTCCATATAAGTTAATATACATATTACTATATAATATATATCATAAACTTTATTAAAATATAACGTTTTTGGGTCACGGATATTATTAATCACAGATATTTTGATTGAGACTTTATATTCCATATATCAAAATCGACCTTGTCCTTATATAGGTATCGAGATTATTTAGATTTTCCGGGTTTTTAATAAAATATTATTGCATACTGAGAGCAAATTTTTTTTGAGGTAAAAGCTAACACAATTTAAATCATACGTCTAATTTAAAACTTTTCTGAAACTAAAAATTTCTGAATACGAAAACGTATTCGGAATCGAATACGTTTCAAGTTCAAAAGGTGAATCGAGGTAAAATTTTTTTATTAAATGTGAAAAATTTAATGTGTGCCCTGTCTTATCGTTTTGTTTAGAGTATGAAGATATTATTATTATACATAATATAGCTTAACATCGTCAGGCAAGCCCTGATTGGCGGTTCGAATCTCTAATGGTCTACGGAAGGTTAGACCTTGGCATCGAGCGGTTTTCACACCATCTACTATGTAACGTAAGTGAGCAATTACGAGGGTTTTACTACACGCATCCGACATTCAGAATATGACTTGCGATTTGCAGGACCATCAGAGAAGTTGATAGGCACATGGAGGAACTATGCTTTTTGATCGGGTTATTTCACTTAATGTGGGTCGTGATATTATGTTTTATCAGAGAAATTGATTCATAGGAACGTAGTGGACGTTTTTTTGGCGGGCCATATCAATGTTAGTCGTGATCTGTCAGCTAAGCTTGACAAATCCAAAAAAAATCGTAGCTGCATCATCTGCTATGAATATGAATTAATTTCTGAGATGGTACAAATAAGATCCACAACAGCCGGATTGTTCGGCGTCTTTAAAATATGTCATACTAATCACAGATCAAACTAACCGGATTCGTTTGGTGTATTTTCAAATGTCTGCAGAATTGCAGGAGTCCGCTCAGGTTTGTTCTGCGAGGAATCTAACCGCATCAATCGGCTTGTATAATGGGGCCTTTATGCTTGCGGAGAATTTATTATTCCGGACTGCGTAGATACTAACCTACACAAAATTGCAACAAAATCAGTCTAGCCGTTTCGGAGGTATTTCGCAACAAACACCGCGCGACACAAGTCACACAACTTTTTTAATACGTCATACCAACTACTATTAACTTGAGATAGATCATAGACGTCACAAGTACCTAAGGTACTTTAAACCTAGTGTTTTTCCAGCTCATTTAGATAATAAACCTTCGCGTGTAAAGAAAGTATTTGTTTGCATGTCTTTAGAACGTATAATATATTACGGTAGGACGACCTCTGTGGCTCAGTGGATAGCGCGTTGGTAGCTTAAGCCGTGGGTCGCGGGTTCGAATCCCGCCGACGGAACAAAAAGTTTTCAAAGTTCCTGGGTCATGGATGTGTATTAAATATATGTATCATATAATAAAAATCTTAAATATATGTATAGTATAAAAGTATTAAATATATTTCCGTTGTCTGGTACCTGTAACACAAGTCCTTCAGGTACTTAGCATGGGGCCAGACTGACGTGGTGTGAAGCGTCCATAGATATGTAGATATTATATTAAAAACTATGCGTAGCTAGGATTGCAATAAGACAAGACGGATGTAGAAATTCTTACTATTGTCTATAATATTCTTTACTTCATTTAAAATTTATTTTGGTATAAAATATGTGAACAAAGCTGATCAAATGCGTCTATGGATTTAAAGACTAAAGTACGATGGCATTTGATTGCGATATTTTTTTCTTTACAATCAGTTGAAGCATTATTGAAGTCGAATTCGAAGTCGACTCCCGAAATCGATTTGAGTTCGGCAAAAGTTAGTGTCGATTTTGATTTAGTTTCGATCGTGATGTGCAGTTATGGCTGCGGTTACAATATTCCAATCCAGTAATCCAATCTTGGATTGGATTGGGCCATCGGATTGGAATAATATAAACCGGCCATTACTTCATAATATAACCAAACATAATAATCAAAATTTTTTGGGAGTCGGTTAAAAAATAACAAATTTATGTCGCATATTGAAGACATCAATAGATTAATAACATTACTTCCTCATAGCCTTAACCTTAATCGTTATGAAATAGAAATGATGTAAAAGCCTTGAAAGATCGTGCCTAGCTCAGGAATTCGTTATAAAAAATATTATGCTAATGTTCAAAAAGTATGGGCTTGGCTATGGCGTTTGAGTTTACGACTTAGCTCGGTGTAGATTCTTTCTGAGAACTTACTATTTTGCGTCCTTATTTTTAAGTGAAAACTTCTTTAGGTCCACTTGCGCAGATCTGAGTTAAAGTTAACTCTGAGTTAAACATCATGTCATATCTGTCAGTCACCAAGTGAGTGATAGAGATGACATTATGTTTAACTCAGAGTCAGAGGTAACTTTAACCCAGGTCTACGCAGTCCGCCTTAGCGTTATAAACTTTTTAGAATGGATGAAAAATATAAGTAATGTGTCAGGACACACCTGATCTGATCAAAAATTTATAAGATGGAAAGTATTAGATACCACCTGAGGGGGATATTGCTACTCCTAAGCTGTAATAGAGAGTTATAAAGAAAGTATTAACTTAAATCAAAAGCAGCCGAAACGTCGGGATTAATTTTTATTAATCCCAACTTTTGTGCTCCGCGACAGAAATCCATAAGTGTTTCAACCTTATAATATCATGAGTGATACTCGCGTAAACTTACGAAATCATTAAGTATTAACTTCCTCTCTTTTTCGTCTTGAAATTTCATTTCGGTATCCTCGGATTGTGTGATAGTTCCTCTTCGCTTCTCAATTTAAAATTATAGTTAAAACACGCATGTCCCATACATATTTAATGTTAAGGTTTTTGATTATCCTTCTCCTCAAACAAGGTTACTGTTTGGCTGGAAGAAAATGCCACGAGGCATTGAGCCCGGCTTTGTACTAAAACGTACAAGAGTTTTAAATAAATAAATAAAAAATAAATAAATATTTATAACAACAGAAGGACGATAACATTCAAATTACATAATTTATGACACATCTTAAAAGCATTAAGAATTAATCAATATATTACTTTTATGTTTATAACAATTTATTGCTAATTTATTAAACCAATTAGATAAAAGTATAATAAAAATTATAATAAATTAAAATATTCATTAAAAAGCGAAATAGAATTCGCGAATAACTTTTAAAATAGCTTAATTAATTAAATTGAAATTTCCCAATTTTACTAACTGCTAAATTTATTTTTGCCGACAACTGGTCAGTACTAAAAATTGCCAAGTACGTTTTCAGGTAATGCATAGAACAGGGTTCCGACTTCCGATGTCACTTATAATAATTCATAAATCATAATAATATTATAATATAATCGGAGAAACAGAACTTTTGACGACCTCTGTGGCTCAGTTGGTGGGCTGTTGGCAGCTCAAGCCGGAGGTTTTCAAAAGTTCCCGGGTCATGGATGTGTATTAAATATGTGTATCATATAATAAAAATATTAAATATATGTATAGTATAAAAGTATTAAATAAATATTTCCGTTGTCTGGTACCCGTAACACAAGTCCTTCAGGTACTTACCACGGGGCTAGACTGACGTGGTGTGAAGCGTCCATAGAGATTAGAGACAGAGATTGCTACTTTGGTAACAGTAAAATCGGTTATAGTGATGTAAGCTTGAAGACAGGTAGATAGACAGACGCGCTTTCAATTCATAATAATTAATAATGTTATGAATTGAAAGCGAGTCTATCTACCTAAAAATCTTAGACTTTTATAATATTATACAATCTTGCAATTCCATACTAATAATATTAGTAAGTATGGAAATGCAAGATATAAAATTCTAAGATTAAATTGTTTGTTATAAATTAGCTCTACATCTATAACTAAGTATCCACTTTATACATTTTAAGGAGTTCCTTCAATTCCTCATGGTCCTCATGGATCGCATCACAAGATCACCAGTTTTGTAAACATGGTAGCAAATTCAGACTATAATATCCTATACAACAATGAAAGAATCTTGAAAATCGGCCTTTATACGGCGGAGTTATCCGCGAACAAACATAAAAAAGAATACATACGGTCGAATTTAGAAATCTCCACCTCTGGCACAAATCTGCTTTTTAACCGACTTCCTAAAAAGTCGGTTAAAAAGCAGATTTCGTAAAATATTATATTTAAGTTGAGTATTATAACTTTAAACGACTGAATCACGGTGAGTACAACAAATGTTACAAAAGCAATTTTTATTGTCTCGTTACTATAATCTAAGCATAGATCTTGGGAAACTCTATTGTGTGGCTTTTCTTACTTTCAATGCTGAGGAAGTGTTTGCATATTACAGTATCAACAAGGTCAGATAATTGTATGTCATTATGTTTACATTGTTTTTAAAGTGATTTTTTATCTTGGCTGGGCTTGATTTATATCTTAACTAGCCAAGTTACAAAGTCTGGATTCATATTTAGATCAAGTAAAAACGGTGTTAACTCTTCAACTCCCAAGCGGCCACGTAGCACGGCCGCGAGAACAATAGATTTCCAAGAATCCGCGATCGAATCATTAAAAGACTTAACTGCATATTGATATACCTACAGCTATTCTCACAGTCACGTCTGGACTCTGGACTACAACACATCTCAAGCTAGAATCCATCAAGCTATTGCTGCAGATAGCGCCAAATAAACAAAAGTGTCCTGGATCTGTCCCACCACACACTGTCCAAGTGAACACTCTCCATCGACCTGCCCATCTGCCTCATAATTTTATTGAAGCGTAATCGAATCTGCATTTGCGTTTGTACGTGTACAAGCCTGATTGATACTACGTATAGTATCAATCAGGCTTTGTTCAACTAATAAACTAATTAAAAAATAATGAACAAATCTTAATTGAATCATTAAAGCGCTGTCATAATGTTCATAACCTCTTTCAATACTGTCAATCGTTTTTACAGTTTACTACGACCTTGTCAATTACGCCTAAAACTGTTAATTAGAAGCTGTATACACGGTTTTTTGTGTCGACTAAGAGCGACCGCAGACTTACAATTTCAAGTTGGCCAACTACAGTCTGTCAAGAAAGTCATGACAGGCGGAAAAATTTTCTAAACGTAATCACGCTTAAAAGGTGTATTGTTTTCTTTGTATTTTTACAGAGAACGCTTATTACATTTTAAATATTGTCACCTTGCACATTTTTATCTCGAATTAATAAAGTTCTCATATTATTTTTTTCATTTAAAAATTGTAGTTGACTGTAGTTGGCCAACTTGAAATTGTAAGTCTGCGGTCGCTCTTAGATATCATAGATATATCACGATAACAACTTTCAACAGCATAACCTGTATGTATAAATGTACGTATTAATTATACATTAGACGCTTAATGAGTATACATTATGGAAGACATAAAACTTGCGCGAAAGGTGCCTTGTATGCATATAAAGTTGTAGTTTTATATTAATAATTCCAGAAGCTTCACATGCTTAGAATTAGATAAAAGGTATATTTGCAGCAGCTTGCAGGCTGCACTTTATTAAAATTTATAATAAAACAATTAAAAAATAATCATAACGCAAACTCTTTGTCGTGGGCTATTATAGAATGTAAATAAACTAAGTGATAAAGTAAGAAATTTTATGTGTCCTTTGTTTACTACAGTTCACAGCTGCAATAGAAAACTGCAAAAGAGTTACTTAGACTTGTATATTATTTCTATGAGAAATGTCGCAACAAATCCCGCCGATAGGACAAAAGTTTTCAATGTCCCTAGGACATAGACACACTTTCGCATTTATAATATTAGTATGGATTTATCTATCTAATATCTAAGATCCAGGTCCATATTATATTATATGGACCTGTGTTGTGTGTCTGAAAGTATGTCTGTCTGTCTTTAATACTTAAGTTAACAGATGTTAACTCTTCACGCCAAACCCGATTTTGCTGGAATATGACACGAGATACTTTGAATCCCGGGAGCATGATGACTATTTTTTTTTTCTTATTGGTAATTGAAAGACTCTTAAAAAATAGAAACATCGCTGAAAGAATGACTCTGATAGCTTAAAAATTCACCAAGATACGACAATTCAAACATCTCATAAAATAGACCTGCCCGAAACGCTCCATACAAAGTGCTACGAAAGACTGACGTCACTCTTTCTTAGTTTGTACGCATCGGGAGAGAACTTTGTTCGATAGGTATATTAAATATTGCGTTTATGAAAGTGGTTTCATAACAAAAGTTGCTTTTAATTGCATAAGTTATCGAATGGTATACAAATATTAAGAAATTTAATTGAAAAAAAAATCGACTTGATTATCCAACTTTGAAGGCTCATAACAAAAAAAATACAAATGCTATCGAGCCGAAATTTTGGGAACACCTTTTTTTACCGTGATTTCTTTATTTTATTAATAAAATTCGCTAATCTTTGACCTTGTCATCATCCCTAATAGGGATCCAGGTACCCGCGTGACAAAAAAATTTGACGCAATGGAGTTGCGGGCGTCGCCTAGTATTATTATTTATTATGTATCTTATTATCATCACTACAACGCTATGCGATTGATTGTATTGTATGCTTAATATGCTGTTGATAAAGACAATGTATGTAGGTATAATATAAGGAAGTGCAGTAACGTTTTTATATCTATTGAATACTTACATATTGGAATGCTGATAATTGTTTGAAATTCTTGATCTGGTTTTTAAGGAGCTTTGTATATTGGCACGTAAATAGTTCATTTGTAGCATAGCTTTATATTATCACATACTAAGATAATTATTAGGCGTAACAATAATACTCCTTTTTTGTGGTGATTATGCATATTAACTATTATACATTAACTATGATCATAATTTGCATTTAGCATAAAAGTCCGTTGTTGACAACCCTATTGATTAAAATTAGTTTTTTGTTTCAGAAAATGGAGCTATTTAAATTTGGTATGAAACCGGCGAAATCCCTTGATGGGAAGGAATAAGTGCTAAGAGAATCTACTCTTACAATTAATTAATCTGTAACCTTAGCACAATTTAAACACGACCAAAGATTTTGGAATTCAAGTGTTGAAAACATAAATGCATCAAGTTTGATTTATTTCTGTGGTTGAAAACATCATGTAAAATTTCCATCCCTTTTAGGAAAGGAAAATTGAAATACTTCTTACTCCTATTTTATTCTGATTTATTTCTTCGCAAAATAGAAAATATCTTAGCTTTTCCCTGGGGCTCCATGAAATCATATCAAGGGTTTTCATAGACGGATCCTGCCAACACTCGTTTAAAAAACATTCAACTGACATAATAAAACTTTTGTTTTTATAAGCATTATTAACAAGTTGTGCTTGTGCACTTATCAGCGAATTACTGTCATAAGCTATTATTGTTTTACTTTAGTATTTGTCATTATTTTCTATTATGATTGATAGCTTACATTTAAGCCTTGTCATCAGTAATATCTTAGTTAACTTTGTATCATAATCACAATTGAATAAAATATAATTATTTACTATGTAATATAATTAATCTTTTATACTGAGAGCTGTTTTACTTTGATAGAGAGAAACAGAAATACTTAAATTGATGATTGTTGAACAGATTATTATGAAGGGAAAACTATAAGAAGCACGTGATTAAAATATACTATGAAGAAGAGGTTGTTTAGCACGGCAAATGTACGGCTCTTGATGTTCCACCAAAAATTTGGGGGAAATGATAGACTTATAAAGACTTTAAAACTTAGAAGTCCTGTTTAATTTAAATACAGCTTTTTTCATCCACAATTTATCACATTTCATTAAATATATGCAAAATTAATCTTTACATCTGTGCTAGTTAGTAATTATAAATTATTGCAATTAATCCACATGTTATCTTTTCATCGGAAATGTAACTACAAATGCAATTTTGTATATCGTAGATAAGTAAAAGGCATTTCGCATCAGAACACGATCAGCGGAACAAAAAATGTAAAAAAGGAGAAATGAAGTATCCCAATTAAAGATAGTAGCGCCTGCGCATCCGTTCGGTCGCCTGACCAAATCTTGTTTTTACTGGAAGTGCCGGTGGTGTAAGTGATACACTTATGACCAACGAAAATTTATACCAGTAAAATTACTATGAACATGTAAGAATGGAAATTTAAAAAGTATAAAAGCCTGACGGTACCTAGTGTCACACTCATAGTTATAACGAATATAACCACACCTTTCCAGCTAAAATCATCAAACCGTTCAGGCTGTAGAGCATGCCAAAATATAATTATTATAAAAATATTCATAAGTGCATAATTATATACTTCCTGAAAACATGACTCTCTTCTTCTGGCACAGTCAGGCAAAAATGCAAAGGTGGGTCTCTCAGCCCGTCTGTTTAACCTTTTTACGTTTCAATCTCTGAAATGATTTTGATGCAGCTCTACGTCTACATGAAGAATACTTCCCGAGTAAGTGCGTAAATTACTTTTTAGGAGAGATGTACGGTTCTTGTGCAATCAATGTACTAAACATAATATAAAATATAATAAATATTTTGTAATACAAATAAAGCTTCCCATTTCCGAAATATTTGTCATCAATTCATCATAATTAACCTTCTTTCCTGGTCCCAACTCAGTGCCCAACTTTCCTATTAAGTCCTCTACAATCTTGTCCCTCGGCCCACCGTCCTCTGTCCCGTTACCGCGACCGGCCGGTCCGGTCCGTACTGTTTATAATTATTGCAGTTAATGCCGCTCTATCGGACGCAACTATTCGCGATCATAGCACACGCGACAGATGGTGGTGCGTTGATGTCTTTTAGTCGAGTAAACTTGCATCCCTTTAGTAAGGGTGGAAATAATTGGATTATAAAGGAAATGTGGATTGTAAATCCATTTTGATGGCTTCATATATTTTAATTAAAAAATTTAAAATGAAAAAATTACAATATTATGAGTAATTTAATATAGATTAAAAAAAAGTTGCGCTGAGCAGGTATAGGCTTTAAAAGAGCCGAAATTTATACCTCATTCATCGTCTGTTGAGTTTTTTTAAATCAACTTTTTATTGCAAAGTTCTAGAACGGAATATCAGGAGAATTATAAACAGATGTTTTCATGTTGTATCAAACTTTTTCTTAATTTGGCGTTAAGCTTGCCTTGAAGATTTTCCACCAAAAAATTGCCTAAAGACTTCACACATGAAGTGCGAATTCACATCGCATCACAGATATCTGCTGCAAAATCCACAAAAAATTAAAAAAAGCGATGCGATAACATTTTTATTCTAATAGCTCACTTATTTATTTTGGATAACTTACAGTTAGATTAACAATTAGTACCTTTAACATAACACAAGAAGGCCAATTAAAAGTTTCCACACACAAGAAAAATGTAATCACTCTAAGCAAACATATAATCAACAAACAGAAAATAAAATTTTAAATTCTAGTCTTATAAATTATAATAATATATAGACGTAACAAATACATTTTTTATAATTATTATAGTTCGAATAGCCTCAGCCTACGGTATTTTTAAAACAGTGCACCATATTTGAGCGCGTGTCCTATTTCTTAGGGCTAGTTGCAGGCAGGACACAGGTGTTCTCCACCGTGGGAAGATGATCTTGAACTACGATTCATTTTTTCTCCTTTTCTACTAGAGATGCTTTCATTTTGAAATAAGACTAGTAATAAATAGGGTAATATAGTTATTTTATGTTTGTTATTTGTGTTTTCATTTAACATTCGTTACATTTTTATGCAGATAAGTTAATTCGTTCATTATTATTGTATTACTTTATTTTTTATTTTGGTTTTCATTTGCTTTTATTAAATAGGAAGGTGTAGTTAAATATTTTCTATCCACGCTAAACCGACCAAGATTAAAAGCGATATTTGAATACTGGGAATATTGGATTTTATATATTTTAGAAGTTTATATGGCACATTCATTTTTATTCTATTTCTATAGATCTATGGTCAATTATGTCCTTATAATATTATTTCTTAACAATGGGCTTCAATAATATATCATATGCACTTAAATGTTAAATGCTCGTTAGAGTATCATAGTAGCGATCATTTATAAAAAACACATAACTTTTTACTATGATCCTTTCGACACCTTTAACGACAAGTTTTTATATGAACAATGTACATTGTGCACACTTCTAGTATAATAAAATACAGTAGATCATTTTCATACTAGACTTTGAATTCGGGGCAACACATCAGCGAGATTGCAGGTAACCTTGAGTATTAATATTTTTGCGTAGCATGAAGTGCATTTAACATACTATGATCAGGATTAGTTGCTCTTATTTTACATATGGAACTGATAGACGATTGTGCTTGCAGAAGAGATACTTCTGCTCCTGATAAAGGATTCTCATGTTGAAGACGAACTGATAGACGAGACAGTTTACATCGCAACGCATTACGGCGCGTTCAGACGTGTGCAGTTTTGCGCGTTTTCTGCGCACGCGGATTCAGCTCGCGTATTTTCCCAAACGCTACTGCAGAAAACGCGCAGAAAACGCGCACGTCTGAACACGCCGTTATGCAACGTAACGAAGCGATGCAATGCATTTTTAAAATGAGCCATTCAAAATTGGAATAGGCTGTAGTAATTGTACTGTCCCCCCGACGGTTGCTCGCCTTGTCGTGGCGGTGGGGCTCTAGTAACCGCGGCTTGGACAACCGCGGTGAAGCGAAGAGGCAACCAGGGCCGGCCGGTGTCGCCGCCTGGCCCGAGGAGGGCGCTCCCAGCGGACTGGAGGAGTCCGCTGCGGATGCGCACCGAGGTGGGGCCGCAGAGGAAGAGGCAAGTAGGTATTACGGTGCGCCGCTTGCCCTATCCTCTGCGGCCGAGGACGGATCGCGGGGGGGAGAGGCATTGTGGTAGGTTGCTGCTTTCCCTACCCCCCCTGCGAGCTGGCCGTTCCGTTTGAACGGCATTGGTGGGGCCGCAGAGGAAGAGGCAAGTAGGTATTGCGGTGCGCCGCTTGCCCTATCCTCTGCGGCCGAGGTGTGGTCGGTGGCAGAGCCACATACCTGATCTGCCACATGGCCTCCAAGTAGCAGACTCGGGGGGCGTCTGCTACAGCCCTGGTGGGGGCCGAGGAGGAGGGCGCACGTGTTGTGCGCCCATCGTGGAGTCTTCGGACCGCTGGCGGGCTCGCGGATGTGTGTATCGTTCCCGTGGCCCCGTCAAAAGGCGGCGTGGCGGAAGATGGGGGGGGGTTTTAGTGGGTATACCGTGGTCTCATCAGCTACGGGAGTCCCACATCACCGCTCGGGTCGCCCCCTGCGCCTGGGTGGTATGCGTAATGCATTTCCCCCTCCGGGGAAAAAAAAAAAAAAAAAAAAAAAAATTGTACTGTAGCTCTTATAAAGTTCAGTTTTGAATGGCTCATTTAATAAAAATGCATCGCGTCGCCTTCCACGTTGCAATGTGACCAATAGAAACAATTGACATACATGGTACTGAATTGACTAAACACCTAATCAACTCGACATATGCGCCTAAGCCTTGCAGGTGCCTTAATAGTGGCTTTTTAGATACTTTTTTATATTTTACCGATAAAAACTTATCTATTTATTATTATCTGCATTAAAATGGACAAGCATACATGCTGCTTGCAAACACGGTAGCGACATCTAGTTGAGTCACTTTGATCGACATTATAAAAAGGAATTATAATATAACTTCCATCCAATTATCCATATTATATACAACATGACTGGTGAGACAATACCGATACTTATGGATAGTACTCTGTACTCGATTCTCATTATAATTATTATGTAATAAAATTAGGGTCTTAATTTTTTTTCCGAATTTCCCAAAAATAAATGAATCATGGATACTAAGTAAATTACGCGACTAGGCAAATAGGCATACTATGCGGCCGGTGCAGAGGCGTGCGCTACCAAAGAAACACCACACAACTACCCCTCCCGCGCGCGGTGTCCATGCGTTGGGTAAATAATTATTTAACTTTAAGCTACATTTACTCAGTGATCAATTGATATTATTTTTTTATATTATTTTTTTCCAACTAATATAAATGCCAAATATCACCTCCTCGAGTATTGAACATGTCTCGCCAGTCACGCAGTATAATGTTAAAAGTAAAATATCCACAGCCGAACAAAGAAACTCCTCCTTTTTTTAATTCGGTTAAAAAGTATGAATATCTGTGTGTACTAGAGATCGCCCACTGGTCGAAATTCGACCTTAGTTTCAACGACATTATGACTACTACCTATATTTTGGAAAAAAATATTGACTTTACAATTTTTTTTTCAACTCTTGTCTCTGGGACTCAGAATAATATTAGCTCGATGCACTCCTTCACCATATTAATAACTATAACTGTGCAAAACTTCATTCACCTACGTATCCCCATTTTTCGTCAAAATGGATACAAAGTTTTTCGCTCGATGTATAGAAATACATAGTTCTGTGTATCTTTACGTCTATCTTCTAAATAAAAAATCAATTATCAAAAATCTACAAAAACATTTCACGTAATTGATGGATGCCCATTACCTATAGGTTGACTAACTTAGCTGTTATGTGCTATTTCGATGCAATTTTGTTAAGGTGTAATAACAAAATTGCATCGAAATAAAATAATATTATTTTGCACCTATTATAATCAATTATACACCTATAATACACCTTTAGATAGTACAAGATGGCAAATGGCTATTCATCCAAAAAACATCGACAGATGAGCACTGAATATACTTTTTAAACCAGTAGAACTGTAAGTTTTCCTTTATCGTAAGAAACAAAAAGCGTTATATTATTTTGTAGTACAAAAAGCCGTAAAGTTCTTATACAAAATGTAACGTGGCACTTACATTATCTTTTAATTATTTCACCAGCTGGCGAAAGAGGATTCACCTGGGAATATTTTCTTCTTTTACTTTTTTTAATTACTTTTAATAATTAGCGTTTAAGAATAGTTGATTTATTTGAACGGTTCGGTAAAATTGTAGACGTTTTGTACAAAATTAAATTTTAATGCAAAATAATAGTATTCCTGCTAGATGCAACGTATATGGTCCTCGAGGTTTACGGGTGGTATCTGCTACAACTACTACAAAGCTAAACAGTATGTTATTTTGTTTGTTTGTAAGCGTCTCAGGAAGTAGTGGTTCGAATTGAAGAATTATTTTGCGTTGGTTATATTCTATTTTGAGGAAGGCTTTAGACTGAATAACATCACGCTATGACCAATAGATGTAACTGATTGTACTGTTGGTTCTTGGTGGAAATTCATATTGAACACTAATGAAACACAATTTTCGTGCACTTTTTCCACTATATTTAAGAAATTATAACAATTTTAACAAATTACACGACCGGTTTCGAATTAAATGATGATGATTTAATTCGAAACCGGTCGTGTAACTTGTTAAAATTGTTATAATTTCTTAAATATAGTGGAAAAAGTGCACGAAAATTGTGTTTCATTAGTGTTCAATATGAATTTCCACCAAGAACCAACAGTACAATCAGTTACATCTATTGGTCATAGCGTGATGTTATTCAGTCTACTTTTTCCACTATATTTAAGAAATTATAACAATTTTAACAAATTACACGACCGGTTTCGAATTAAATCATCATCATTTAATTCGAAACCGGTCGTGTAATTTGTTAAAATTGTTATAATTTCTTAAATATAGTGGAAAAAGTGCACGAAAATTGTGTTTCATTCGTGTTCAATGACCAATAGAAGCCAGGAATCAGAGGAAAACATAGAAAAAGTGGGAAAATAATCAGAGGTAAACGTAGAAAAAGGGGAAAATTATTACTTGAACTCGCTTATCTCACGAACTACTGAACCGATTTATATAAATCTGGCACAGATACAGAGTAGACCACAGAAAAAGACCAAGGCCACTTTTTTGTACAAAAATGTATAGTTCCGAAATATTTTATTTAGGCGGGTAGAGCCATGCTAAACGACTGGTATATAATATTGGTATTTGGTATAACTTAGGTAAGTCAAGTTATTTAGTAAGAGTTAATAGATAGTTTTTATTCTGAAAAAAAAAATAGTTACTTAAATAGAAACTATTGCTAATTCCTATGAAAAGCATCTATAAAGCAATATTTTCTACTGATATGGAAAATTATCCAGATATAGTCAAATGTTGCCATATATTATATGATCAGATCAATTAAAAATTATTTATAGTTTCCACTTTTTCATATGAAAAAAGTGTGCATGAAAAACACGGTCTTTAGAGTTTACGTATGTGGCATATGCTTGGTAAAGGTGTACTTTGTACAGTGACAAAGCTGTATGGTTATTAATCATGTTGCTGCTAAACTATGACCATAGGTAATATACATTCTATCTAGATTTCGTAGTGAAATTAACAGTTGAAAATTCATGAATATACTTAATACTTATATTTTGAAAGTAAAAATTTACAGTGATATGAATTTTAGACTAGTCAGTAGCTTTTTACCAAAGGAATGATAATATATAGCCAAATAATATTATGATATTATCATGAATGCTAAAATTTCATTAAATAAATACTAAATACTAATACACTATTTCTGAGTTATGAAGAATCTGAAGTTTATCCATATATATAGGTAAAGTGCGATTTTAATTGCCTAACATTAAAATTCTATTGAATACAATTAATAAATACAAGTCTATAATTATAGACGTTCAAAATTAGTTACAAATTTTAAAATACTCAAATAACCAGCACTGTTCTCTGTAATTATTTTTGTAAAATTTACAAAATTTGCAACGCGTAGTTGCTTCAATCTGACGCATGTTTACTTATCCTAGACAATTTTCAGAATGACTGACTTTCCTCATGTAACCGCAACTCTTATGTTATTTCTATTGAACCGGAACCGCAGATGGCGGCGCATCCGGTGACATCGCCGATAGATATTGATAGGTTCAGCCTATAGCATAGACATGAGCGGAGCGGGACAATGTCTTATATGGCCGCGTCTCCACCGGAACCAAGTTAGGCTGTGTTGTGATTTGCGAGGAATGTTTATAAGATCCAATAGAATTCCTGCGCTTCTAATTAAGCTAGGCAAATAAAGCGATCCTATTGGTCACATTTCTCGCATCGTAGCTCAGATCCGGTAGAAATGCAGCTCAAGTGTGATATAAAACGGTTCCCTAGAGTTTTTTTCAATCTAATGAAAGATGATAAATGAAAAGGAAGAACAGTAAAGGCCGTCACAGACTTAGCTATAATATATATTAATATACCGTACTAAACACACTGAGACCAGAAATATATATTATAACTGAGTGTGTGGTCACGCGAAAATTGTATAGAAAATATATACTTAGTAATATTATGCCTAGCTATAAACATATTAATATATATTATAGCTAAGTCTGTGACGGCCTTAAACTTAAACGAAAATTACGCGTCACGCTAGCGGCTAGATCTTCTACCATAATCGCTATCCGCTAACTCCCATATCGTACCCTCACCTTAAGATTTACCGTTGCAGCCTCAGTGCAACAAGATTAAAACAGCGAAGATCGGCTAATTACTAACATGGGTGCACCTGACCCTATATATTCCCGTATTTTTAGAACCATATGTCCAATTAAATTGTGAATTGAACATTGTTTACTCAGTAACAGCTTCAATCTAATATTATAAAGTTATGGTGCACCATAATAAAGTTGGATGCAGTTAGACCAAGTGCAACTTATAAACGATCTATACTACCTCATGATCATCGATAATATTGTTTGCAACAATGAATACGACTACATTGTGTTTGGGCTGCAAGACTAAGCTGAGTAAAAATAACTATCTGAAATGTAACAGCTGTGCATCGATGTATTGTTACGTTTGCTTGAATATATCGCATAAATCGGTCAAACAGCTAAGTGCTAAACAGTTGGCGGCTCTCGATTGTCCCTCCTGCCTCAACATAACCCGGCGTAAATGCGATGAGGATACTCCAGTTCGCCAATGTAAAGATCCCTTGCCACAAGATACTATGGAAGTTTCTTTCTCAAATACGTCGAATGAATATCAATTGGAAGCAGTGTACTGTTCTTCTGATGCAAGCAATACAAGCGAGCCCGTTACCATGGCGAGTATTAGTAGATTGTTTGATACAAAACTTGCACCTAACTCGGCTTTCATGAACGACTTGCGCTCTGCGTTGAAGAATGACCTAGAACAGTTAGTGGCAGTTGAAGTAAAACAGGCCTTTGCTAATTTCGAAGCTGGCTTTACGGAGACTACTGACTTTTTGTGCGCTGAACAAACTGATATTAAAAATAATATGCAAGAAAAGGACCTGCGCATTAAATCGTTAGAAAATGAACTAGCTAAATCGCAATCCAGTCTTATAAATTTACACACTCGCATCGCAAAAGTTGAGAAGCTTTCCCGAGATTTAAATATTGAAATCCATGAAGTTCCGGAAAATAGCAATGAAAATTTGTTACAACTTTTTAAAAAGCTCTGTGAATGCCTGAATGTTTCTATCTCAAATGACGACATAAGAGCTTGTCGACGGGTGGCTAAGTTTAATCCGAACTCCAAGAGGCCCCGAAATATTCTCATCACCCTGTCATCCCAGCGACTTCGTGATAATCTGCTTTCAGCGGTGACTCGATTTAACAAATCTGGAGATAAACTCTGTACGTCCCATATTGGCATAAATAGTAACTCATCAAGAATATTTCTGTCTGAACATCTCTCGCCGGAATCAAAGGAACTTCATAGACAAGCCAGACTGTTCTGTAAGGAGAAAGGCTACAAGTTTGTTTGGGTGCGATTTGGACAAATATATATTCGAAAAGATGAGAACAAGCCTGCTATATTAATTAAGAAAATGGATAGTTTTAAAAACTTAACCTGATTTAAGCACTTTATAATGTATTGAATATTGATCTTCATTGTTTTGTTAATATAATTTAATAGTCATATTTAACTACTGCTCTGTAAGTCTGGTCTTAATTATGTTAACTCGGATACCTACCTCACATAATGTTTAAAATATTCTATCAAAATGTTAATAGAATAAGAACAAAATTAACTGATTTTTATATTAACTTGCTTAACTCAAACTATGATGTGTTGTGTCTTACTGAAACTAATTTAAATAGTAGCATTTATGATGGTGAGCTTATAGATGACCGCTATCACGTTTTCCGAAAGGACCGCGAGAGTACCTGCTCCGTGAAGCGTGATGGTGGTGGTGTGCTACTGGCTATTCATAAGAATTTCAATGTAATTAGACAATTATCTTGGGAAAGTGGCTTGGAGGACATTTGGGTTAGTGTCATGTCTGACACACATAGTAATTCTCGGCTTAATATTTGTATCTGCTATCTTCCACCTGATCTTAGCATAAATAAGATAGATATGTTTTATTCGCACTGCCAAAGATTAATAATAAATCAATTTCCTGGCGATAATTTCTTGTTAATAGGTGACTTTAATACACCAGATTATCACTTACCTGACACACTACACGATAATTTTCCTTCCTCTTCAATAACAACAAGTTATAAACTGCAACTACTTAATGAACTTATATTTTCCTGTAATCTTAAGCAGCATAATTATATTAAAAATGAAAATGGTCGTTTACTGGATCTTGTCTTGTCAAATCTTAACAATTTAGATGTTAATGAAGCGCTCGCTATGAGTAGACTTGACAAACATCATCCTGCCTTACAAGTAGAAATAACACAATACAATTTTGTTAAAGAATTAAGACATAACAAAATTAAACAATTAAATTTCTCTAAATGTGATATTATAGAAGTTAAAAATGAACTTGGCTTAGTTAATTGGCAAGTTGCATTATCTTCACCTGACGTTGATGAATGTGTTGAGACTTTCTATAGAATACTTTATGAAATTTTACACAAACATACACCTCTTTATGAAAACAAATCCCGTAACTATCCGATTTGGTACAGCAAGTCTTTAATTTGTTGCCTCAAAGAAAAGAATAAATTTCATAGGTTATTTAAAAAATTTAGAAATCCAAGGGATTATGACACTTTTTCTACATTACGTAAGAGATGCAGAGTTCTTACATCTGATTGTTATAAAAAATATCTTATAGCTACAGAAAAATCGCTAAAACATAATGTTAAAAATTTTTGGAGATATATTAATAATAGAAAAGGACATGTATCTGTTCCTTATACTATGTCATATAAAGATACTTTTGCCTCGTCGGGTGAAGGAATATGCGAACTTTTTTCTAAATACTTTGGATCTGTTTATGATAGCAATTCAAACTCTTGCAATAATTTTGACTCAAGTAATTGCATAGTATCGTCTAACTTGAACAATAATTGTTTATCGCACATTTCTGTATCCACTGAAGATGTAGAACGTAAAATAAAAAAATTAGATAAAAACAAGGGTTCTGGCCCTGATCGCATTCCACCTAGTTTTGTCAAATGCTGTAATACGGAATTATCTAAGCCTCTCTCCATTATTTTTAGTTTATCGTTAAGTACTGGTATTTTTCCGATGCGATGGAAGACAGCCTTTGTTACACCTATTCATAAAAGCGGCGACAAATCTAAATGTGAGAACTATAGACCTATTAGCATTTTATCATGTTTTGCAAAACTTTTTGAATCCATTGTATACGACCATATATACAACTTCATTAAGCCTAGTATTTCTGATAAACAACACGGTTTCGTTAAAAATAGGTCAACAATTAGTAATCTTCTTGTATATAAAAACTACCTCTGTCAATCTTACGCACTTGGACACCAAGTAGACGCCATTTATACTGACTTTTCGAAGGCTTTTGACAAAGTAAACCATGGTCTGCTTTGTCAAAAGCTTTCGAGGTGTGGCATTAGTGGCAGCTTGTTGCGCTGGGTTAGCTCTTACCTTAGTAATAGAAGTCAGTTAGTTGCTCTCAAGGGATTCTTATCTTTGCCATTAAATGTGACTTCTGGAGTTCCGCAGGGCTCCCATTTAGGACCTTTATTTTTCGTCATCTTTATAAACGATTTAATCGAGCTTTTATCTTGTCATTGTTTGTTGTATGCAGATGACCTAAAAATCTTTAATCAAATAAGATCTATTCTTGATTGCAGCAAGCTGCAAAAAGATCTCGATGTTATTCTTAAATGGTGTCAACGCAATCAAATGCACCTAAATATTAAAAAGTGCTCCGTCATTTCTTTCTCAAACAAACGCACAAGAATTACTTATTGTTACAATATCAACAATCAAGAACTTGCTCGATCTACATTAATGAAAGACCTTGGTATTCTGTTCGATGACAAACTTTCTTTTAAAGCCCATTACGAGTACATCACTTCAAAGGCATTTCGACTTCTTGGATTTGTTTGTAGATCTACCCTAGAATTTAAAAATCCACAAAGTTTCCTTTACCTTTTCTTTGCACTGGTCCGCAGTGTCTTGGAATATGGTAGTGTAATATGGACACCTTACTATAGAACACATGTAGATTCTGTGGAGCGGATTCAAAAAAAGTGTCTTAAGATTCTCTTCTATCGTCATAAACCCGGACGTTCAGATTTGGAATATGTAGATAGACTACGTATTTTTAACATTCAAACCCTAGAAACACGTCGTAAATACTTTGATTGCATTTACCTCTACAAAATTGTACATTCTCTAATAGATTGTCCTGAACTTCTTTCTTGTTTAAACTTTAATATTAAGTACAGTGCTCGCAGAGCGAATAAAACAAACCTATTTCTGTTACAAGTTTATAAAAACAATATTTCATATTTTAACCCCATTACTAGAATGGCTCGTCATTATAACGAACTCTTAAAAGCTGATAGTAAAGATTTTGACATATTTATCCATAACATAAATAAATTTAAAAACACCTTAATGAATGTCCTTCAAGCCATTTAATATCTTTTGTAATTCAAATATTAGTAAAGCTTTCATTCTTTGTTTAATATCATTAACAAAGCTCAGTAATTGTCACTCAATTTTGTAATGTTGTGTACGCCCATAATTGGTATATACATCAGATCTATTTTATTGTCTTAACAATTTTATGTTTATTTCAATGTATGTACTGTTGGTGTACCTTAAAGTAAATAAATAAATAAATAAATTAAAATGTAACTAAAAAGCATTACTGCCAATAATGTGTATTAATTAATAACAGTAGAGTGGTGTTTAGAAAATATATGGATTTCATCGTCGACCGCAGATGTTAACTTAATAAAAATAAACTTATGTTATGTATATTCCATATTTATAAAAAACAAATAATGTATTCTGTAATAATGTATCTAATTTAAAAATAAATAAAATGAAAAATATATTTAAAAAAACAGCGTTTTTTTCACTCCACGCGTCCCACTAAAATAACACTAATATAACCTTAATATTATCAACACTGTGCATTCTAAGAACTATTCTCAAATTGCTGAATTCTGTCCGCAGCGGTCATTGACCCTCTGTCAAAAAACTTGTCATGTTTCATCGTTTTCTTTACTAACCGCAATTGACAATTAAGTGACAGACATTTTTAGTCTAAGGGCGATATCGTATTTTGCATACTCGATATTAACTGAGTATCAAGTATATCACTTCGAACTCATAAATAGTTGGAGATTATCAGCGGAAAACCTCTTGGTAACTTTTAGTTACCAAGAGGTTTTCCGATGAATCTATAATAGTCTGTGTCTTTTTATGAGTTCAATTTTTTCCTTATGTTAACAGAATACAGTGTGAGAACAGAATACATTTTTCACATAGATCCTAGACTAGAAAGGTCAATGACCGCTGGTGCCACCTTAAATTATTTTTAGTGAACCTATCATTAGATTAGGCACTAGGTGCTACAACAATACAAAATATTTTGTGGTCTTGTAATCGGCCATTGTTCGTACAAAAATAAATATTACAATCGGGTAAAAAAGTATTTTACCCGTAAGCAGTAACTTATTAGAATTAACAACCGAGATCTAGGACAAGTTTAATGTAACCTCACATTAATGATTTAGGTTAATAATACATTTTAGCTGGTCACCCAGTTCGATAGTGACATTGTGTGGACGGACGTGACTGAAGGGATATGAGCAGATTTGTTGTAGGTATTACAGGCAAGTTAAAAATCATCATCATCAGCATGTCCCCGTCCTCTGCTGAATATACCAGAGTTAGGTGTCAAAAATGTATGGGGTTTGACAAGCGCATCGAGTTTCATGGCACTTGCGATTCGTTATGTCAAATCTCTTAAGATGCCTTTTCACAATGGTCCATGCTGGTCCACTACAAGCCATCACCCTTGTGCAGACGGGGTAATGGTGTATATTATGATGGCGGACGATTTCCAGGCGTGGTGCGCAATGGCGTGGCCTGCAGTGGACCATCGTGGGCTATTGCGTTCTGGCTACTTTACATTTTTGACATTTTACTTCGCTGTCATAGCTGGAGAATGCATTTTGACTAGGGGGCCAGATCTATCCGACGCCTATCACCTTCAAATCATCGGTCTATTGAGCCGCAGGGCCAGGGCGTCGTTTACCTAATCGTAGTCTCCCCACTAACACTCGTCTGCTCTATCGAACGTCTGACTTGCGGACATGGCCGTCTCAATTCCAAACGTGCTAACTCTTTGCACATAAGCAATATTAGTAACTATAGTTCCTTAGCGAAATACGTGTTTACGAATTTCATTCGACAGAGAAACTATGATCATTGCTTTTTCCATTGCCCTATAACATTGTAGATATATCGTGGCCTAATTTCAATAATTAATAATTATAGTTTACGTATAAAATCCTGCTACCCTCATATCATTTCCCTCCGTCAACCATGAATGTATTCTGTAATGTTTCATTGAAATATCAGAATCGAGCTCATATTGGGCGCATTCAAGCGCGTAAAAGTAGGTAAATCTCGCAAAGAAAATAGTTTTACAAAATAAAAAGCATCTGCAAGTATCAAGATTTCTGGTTCTGACAGCTAAAAATACTCGTGTGAGAAATGTGGTATATATCACAACTAGTTTTGATCTCGGTGAAGCTGACATTTACTTGAAGGTTAAACTTTTTTCCCGGGAGAAAGATCGGCCGTTACCCCGAGAAAGGCCTTGGGTAGGCCAAGAACTTTGAGCGAGAAATCTCTCGTTCTGTCGAGGCGCGGTACAAATTAAACGGTAGATTGTACTATCAAAGAAATTGATTCATAATGGATGGACCTACGTCAATAATTTGGTCGGCGTTTGTCAAGTATAAACTTTGACTGGAAAATGGATATGCGTGGATCCACAATTTGCCTATAAAGTAATTTTTATATAGTGCAACATAGAGTATAGAATCTTTAGATCTTCCAAATAGAACACACACACGTAACAGCGGAATCGTACTTCGTTCCGAATCTAATCCCAACCAAAAATCGCGGATGATAAGACCTGCTAAGAAATAAGTTAACTTCAGATTTATCCCGGAAAAATGTGCGATTCTGCGCGATAAACTAATTTTGGCTTGATAACTAAGATAATATCACAATTCACAGCCTGTGCATCGGTATAAATGACACATTAGCACTAATAGAGCTGCTGTCACTAATAAAGAGAAGTGACGGGCGTTCCTCAGTTATTATGACGAAATTGCCATGGCTGTAGTTACGTAAATTGACAATTAATCGACAGTTACACTACTATAATTTACCTGTAATTTTCACTTGTATATTTAAATTGAAAAGTATCTTCTTATATGTAAAAATATGTTAGTCGCGCTAAAACTCGAAAATGACTGAACGGATTGGGCTGATTTTAGTCTTAAAATATTCGTAGAAGTCCAGAGAAGGTTTTAAAGTGACACGAAGTTCACCGGGACAGCTAGTAATAAATTATGTAAATGAAGAAACAATGTGTTCAAACTTCAAAGTGAGATCTATGTTGTATGGGGAACATGCAGGAAGTAAGGGTGTCATGATGGCATCAGTTGTCAAGATAATATCCAGTAAAAGTTTCTGATTGGCAATGAAATTGCTGCTTCAAACTACCTGCAGGCTGCAACGCAAATATAACTGTTCTATAGGATATAAATAATAAATAATAAATAATTTTTTTTTATTTATTTATTATTTATTCAAACTACCTGCAGGCTGCAACGCAAATATAACTGTTCTATAGGATATACCTAGTACTGCAATATTTTCACGTTAGACTCTAGAGGCAGTACCAGCATAGACAATAAAAATTGTATGACGTTTGCCAACGCTTCTATCAATATTCTGATATGATGTGTGCAACGCCTCCGTGGTCCAGTGGTCTAGAGCGTCGCTCTTGACTCGGAGGTCGTGGGTTCGATTCCCGCGTTGGAAACATGTTATTTCCAAGTTTGGTTAGGACAATGCAGGCTGATCACCTGATTGTCTGACAAGTAAGATGATCCATGCGTCGGAGGGGCATGTAAAAAGTCGGTCCTGCGCCTGATCTCTCGCCAGTCGTGTCGGTCTGCCGTCCCGCTGGGTTATGAGAGTAAAGGAATAGAGAGTGCTCTTGTGTAGTGCGCACACACCTGGGCACTATAAAATTACTCCTACGTACCTGGTCTGGTTTCAATGAAGCCGGCCACCGTCACCGAAACCGGTGTGGGGAGTATTATTAGTATTATGATGTGTGCATCATGTCGGAGATTGGTCGGATTATTTACTGTATGTGCTAATAGAACCCTCTGCTCTGACCTTGGTGTGAGATTCCATATAAGGTTTGCATCATAAGAGTTTTGGCTAGGAACAATCAAGTACAAAACTTAACAATATCGTCTTTGTTCCTATAATGTGAATGGAAGTGTTAATGATGTGACAGCTTGACTGATTAATAAATATCACCAGCGAACAAGGTGACACGGCGACACGCGGACAGAATCTACAATGTCTGTGTATATATCTATTGTATGCAAGTTACTCATAGATATATTTAGGACTGTAACAAAAAAACAAGCAATGAAATGTTAGAATATTTTTAAAGTGAAAGAATCTTTAGAGGCGTTGTGTACTTTCTTGGGGCGGGTAAAAATGTTAAAATTGCATCAGGATCCCAGGACATGTGACCCTAAGCAAGAATTCGTAAGATGGAAGAGTAGACTGCTGGCGCGGCGTAGGTAAGAAAGTAGTAGATATTGCTTTCTTACCTTTCTTTCTACCGCGCGGCAAAAAAGTTTGACTGCTCAACCAGCCAGTATTATAGTACTCTGTGGCTCAACTAACAAATAGAAGTGCGCAACTCGCTTTTTCCGACTACGACGAAACCTAAAGGAAGGGTTATGTTTTTGGCAGTCTTTGTTTGTACGTCCTCTTAGATCAGCTAAACTACAAGTCTGATTTTAATAAATGAGGTATTAATATTTCAGTAATAATGACGTGAGTGACACAAGTAATAATTTCAACATTTTGTTTTTTTTTACGTGATCTGGTTAATGTTTTTTAAACTTATTAGTTATTAGGTACTTGTTAATTAAGCTACGTTGAGCGATTTTACAATATCATAATGAGTGATGTTAGTATGCATCAGAACTGGTAGTGTATTTATGATGTACCTAACCTTATAATGTTTTGCAAGTGACATTTTAGCAAGCTATTTACATACAGCAGTGAGCACCTCTTATCTTGACTATCTTTTTGCCGAGATTGCAACGGTATTTTCATGCTTGGCAGTTGGCTTGTATTTATCAACATAATGGTATTCAGAATAATAATATTTTATTAAATACGGATAAAGAATTTAAAATCCTTAATTATTATTAAAATCATTAACATATTATTCAAAATTGCTAAACATTTATTCAGCGTTAAGTCTTAATTGGCCTTTGCAGTAATAATACAATCCTGAATATATTATGCACCTTTTTCTGTAGCTTTCTTATACTGTAATTTTCCTACTTTCTATTAATTTTGTGGTTATATAGTATTGTAATTAGTGGTTTTAATAATTGCCTTATGAAAATCGGATATCATAATAGTATACAAAGAGTGTCTAAGGTCAAATCCTTGTGATTTTAGCGCCTTACCATCACATAAGTGTATAAAAGTATTAAGTAGTCCTTTGTATGTATTTTGACAGTAAAGTATACTACAGATTACTCTTTCATTAGCCGTATGTCATACACTTTGTATCGTTCTAACGCCTGTTTCTCGTCCTCATTTCGTTTTGCGGTCGCTTACATCATCCGAATTAGGCCATGTGTCTAATGGATTTAACATTGTATAAACATAGTATAGCCCTTAAGATGTAAACCCAAATACTCGATATCTTCTTAAATTAGGAGTTTTAGTATTTTAGTGGCGTGCTATTCTAATTTTCATTGCTAATATAAGTCACTATATCTGCCTGTGGCTTAAGCTGAAGGACAATGGTCAAAAATGTATAAAACTACTATACCATGTGTATAATATATTCTTTGACCATACTCCATTCATTTTTTTATTTGATTGAAATGATTGTGTCTTTGCTCATGGTTTGAAGTCCATTATCCTTTAATTTAAATATCTAGTGGTTATTGATTCCATATCAAAAATATATAACAGACTACTTTGAATATGCTTCTCTCGACACAGTAGTTACAAAAGTAAAAGTCTTGGTAGTTCCGGCTACGCAGGAATTTTATAGTGCCCAATACATAGTACCTATAAGTTCATTAACCAACCGGGGCCTATAACTGACCCTGTTGGTGAGGACATTGAGACATACACGAGGAGTGTATGTCCTTATTTAGAAAAGGATAACTCAAAGTTAGGTCATCACAAAAACATTCTAAAAGGACCAGAACCTATGACTCATTGATTTCTAAACGAATACTAAACAATAAAACAAACTTAGTCGAAATGGTCGTTTGAAAGTCGTCAGCTAAGGACAAAGGCCCCAATTACAGATGTCGAGGGAAGGTTAGGCCAAATATAACTTGTTTTCGCCGTTTTAGGACAGTTTTTTTGTATTAATCAATCATCAAAAGTAATTATTATGTTGTGAACTAAAAATTTCACATGATGGATCTGATAATTACTGCTGAGTGTTTTTCTAGTTTGATAATGAAATAGGTTAAGATTTTTCCATAGTCAGATTTCTATTTAAACTGAGTTTACAAATTTTACTAACGTTAATTAGCGTATTTGTGGAAAGATGAGTAAAACAGGTGGCAAATCTTAGGATAAATATTAAGAAGTAACTCTAAGGGCCTGTTTCACCACTTCCTGATAAGTGTGTCCACTACTTAACTTAACAGATATAAGTATGGAGAATCTGTCAAAAAAGTTGTGAATAGCCTATTCGGCACTTTACCAGAAAGTGGTGAAATAGACCCTAAATCAACTAAACTGAGTACTAAGGGTCAAATCTTCTGATTTGTCAGTTTGCCACTTTTCTTCCCTAGAAAGAAACCTGCATTTTATGGCCATGATGATCGTTCAGGTAAGATCAATGTCTTTAACAAGAAATTGCGGAGAATGCTTACAATCAGACGATCGATTTACAAATTTTGCTTTAAGGCCTGAATTCACTTTGATTAGTGAAAAGTGCAGGTGATTATTGCAGGTGATTAGTAATCAGGAGAACGTAATTAGTGTGGACAGCGACTGATTAGTGCAAGTCCTTTATTTTCTGCGAAGTTTTTTCATAATAAATTAGCAATCACCTGCACTCGCACTAATCAAGGTGAATACAGGCTCTTATAGTGTTGTCCCAATGTGTTTTTCAAAGAGTGTGATTCTTTATAATTTACTCAATTCATTGACTTCTGAGTAATCGGAAACATGTTCCTTTTTAAAAACATAGGTAATATTTGCATAATATCGCATGCATTTTGCATGCATCACATTGCAACTTTTAGCACGCTCTTACGACATAAAAATGAATATTCTTCAATATAGTTTTGACTTTGAATTATACAAAACGATTGTCGTATAAGATTAAATTAATTAGATTTAATTACAATCAGATTTAATTACACATTAATAATCAGTACAAAGTGTTAATTTTGCAATATTTAATATTATATTGGATGTTAGATTTTATAGCGCCACATTAAATAAACAAGAAATTTTAGAACGCAATAAAACTATTTGGTTTATAAAACACTTTCTCACTTGTTGCGGCTGCGACAAAGGTACATTCAACAATTACTATTCTATAACATTATGGGGTGAATAATATCATATAATATGTACTATATAAATTGTCCTAATGCTTAACCAGACTGTGTTATTTCAAATCACTACATATTATTTCAAAAAACTTTATAGAGCAAAACAATACACTATTGCATTGCACGCGGTCGAATTTGAAGTCAAAATCGACCGCGTGTTATAAGTCCCCAGTTTTCTAAGCCCACTGTGCTTTGTATATCAATAAACATGCAACGAAAGTAATTTTAACCTGAAGTCAGCATTACCTGAAACAAAAATAATACTGGTTAGTTTAACTTATAATAATCAAGTACGTGTGAGAATCCTACTAATATTATAAAGGCGAAAGTTTGGATGTATGGATGTATGGATGTATGGATGTATGGATGTTTGTTACTCTTTCACGCAAAAACTACTGAACGGATTTTAATGAAACTTAACAATAATATAGCTTATACATCAGAATAACACATAGGCTATAATTTTAACCGACTTTCAAAATGGAGGAAGTATTATGTTCGTTTTTTTATGCTCAACGATTACTCCGCCGTTTATGAACCGATTTTCAAAATTTTTCTTTTGGTGTATAGGGCATTATCCCAATTTGGTATCATGTTCACAAAAATGGTGACCTGATGAAGGAATCAATGGGTAATCGAGGGAACTCCTCAAAATTCATATGGAAATATGTGGTGACTTTGGTTTCATGAGAAGTATTCCGAGCATATGCTAACAACAAGTAAGATTTTGGACCCAGTGACACCCACCCATGGTTCGGAAGCTGCTGGGAGAACTCCTGACTCTTTATAGATACACGTTTGAGAGTTTCGGCGTTGATTTAAGATCGGAAAGCAGATGCTACTATGCAAATTACATTCGTCATCATCATCGTCATCATCATCATCACTACCATATTATACCATCAAGCTGCATCGTCCCATGATACGTTTCATAGTCTTTTTAGATCGAGACTCGAGTTTGTCAAGCGATTTAAAAAAATATATACTAATATTATAAACCTGAAGAGTTTGTTTGCTCAAAGTTCAAACACGCTAATCTCAGGAAGTAGGTACTGGTCCGATTTAAAAAAAAATCAGTGTTAGCTCATTTATCGAGGAAGGCTATTTATTATTATTTACGCTAAGACTAATAGGACCGAAGAATCAGAGGAAAATGTGGAAAAAACCGGGAAAATTATTAGAAAGGATTTATCTCACGAAGTACTGGAGCATTTTTGATATTATTTGTCACAGATCTCACACACTCTATACGTAGACTACGTGAAGGGACATAACTCATAAGGATTTTTTTTGCGGGAAAATGTACGGTTTTCGTAAAATTCCTAATTTACGCGGGCGAAGCCGCACGGGACATCTAGTAACAAAATATTGCTAATACAATATTATATTATATTATTTTAATAACTTTTAGGTACTTCAAATTCAATTATGTGTTTATTGCCAGAATTTTGTTGTCTTATTAACTACTTATATTTCTAACATTCTTCCATAATAATGGCATGCAATTAAATTAAAATATAAAATTAATTAGTACAGCATTACATACCTTAGCCTTTTGATTTTGACGATGTTGAAACATTTCAGTGAAAATGTATGCATGATATAATTAATGTACAATAAGAAAAATATGTATCCATAATTTAGTTACTTATAGGCTTTCGCTATAAAACTACTGTTGTTGGAACAATAAAAAATAAAATATTGAGTATAAGACTATATTTTTATGTTATGTTATATATATAAAATTTTAATAAGAACTAGCTGTCCCGGCAAACGTTGTTTTGCCATATATATCGACGACCTCTGTGGCTTAGTGGTGAGCGCGTCGGTAGCTCAAGCCGGGGGTCGCGGGTTCGAATCCCGCCGACGGAACAAAAAGTTTTCAATGTTCCCGGGTCTGGATGTGTATTAAATATGTGTATGATATAATAAAAATCTTAAATATATGTATAGTATAAAAGTATTAAATATATTTCCGTCGTCTGGTACCTGTAACACAAGTCCTTTAGGTACTTAGCACGGGGCCAGACTGACGTGGTGTGAATCGTCCATAGATATTAAATATTAAATATTAAATATTATTAAATAAATATAAAGTATTTCTACTTCATCAGTTGATACAAAATCTTACCCCCTCTTTTGACCCTAAGAGGAGTGGGGGGAAGGATTTTATACACCAGATGTTAAGTTGGAAAACACAGTAAATAATATGAAGTAAGTCCAAGAAAAATGTTTGATACAAAATCTGACCCCCTTTTTGGTCCCCTTAGAGGGGTGGGGGAGGGGAATTTTATACACCAGATCTTAAGTTAGAAGCAGACAAATATATCTGCGAAAACCGTATGCAAATCGGATCAGTAGTTTTCATGTTTTAAACAAAAGTTTGATACAAATTCTGACCCCTCTTTTGTCCCCTTAGAGGGGTGGGGGTAAATTTTTTATACACCAGATGTTAAGTTAGAAGAAGACAAATATATCTGCGAAAACCGCATTCAAGTCGGATCAGTAGTTTTCGTGTGATGCTGGAACAAACAGACAGACAGACAGACAGACAGACAAAAACTAACCACAGTTTTGGCTTCTATAGCGATGTAGTGACACCCCCCGCTTATTATTTTTTGAATATCTTTAATGTACAGAATTTACATTTCTACAGTTTTATTATAATATGTATAGATTTTTTTATATGTATAGATATAGATAATTGTATTTTTAATATTCTATTCTAAATTGAAAGTAATAGAAAATAATACACACAACCAAACAGTTATCTTCCGTTTTTCGAATTCGGTCAAAATTGCAAGCTCTTTATTTCTTATCAATTTCAGTTGTAAATTTTGTTGATGTCATATTAAAAATATTTAAAAACGCATCCTGTCTGGTAGCTCCATTACATCAAATCCTGTTAGTGGGGCTGACCCATATCCCATGAAAGGCCCTCTGTTCGCACGTGCACTTCTCTATCGTTAGAAAATGTGCTGGGAACGCCTTAATAGGCCGTGTGTCCTGTATACGTCTTAGCTATCTTTTATGCCTTAATTTTATGTAGATAAGGTTTAAATCCGCCAATCATTTGATGACATCATTTTGTTTGTTTTTCTTTTTTCGCCGAATTCTTTGTGAGACACGAGTTAGGACACCTTTCTAGAATGTTCTTTCTAGAAATAAGTTACTGTTAAAGATTTTAAATTGTAGAACTGTTCTTGTCTATTCTCATCATTCATTTTTCGTTTAGATTTTCAGTTATTTAAAGTTTTGTACACTCTAAAAGTAAAAGTAAAGGCCTCTCTAAAACCCTAACCCAAAGAGGGTTATGTTTAAGTCTGTTACAGTCCTCTGTCAGTAATATCTGTCAGTATATTACCTAAGTCATTTTAAGACACTTAAAGTTTGTTAAGGGCGTAATAAAATTATGACGTTATTAAACTTGTTTTGATTTTTTTAATTTCAATTTATTTTTTACTTAAATGTAGAGAAGCCTCGTTATAATTTAGTTATTTTTTGGGGATTTTAATTTTTTTCGTATTTATCATATTTTTTAAAATTCATACTTATCATCACAACAGCTAGTATTTATTTTTCGTGAATACAGTATCATTTGACGTTTAATTGCGTAAATTATGGCTCTTCAAGAAATAACCAAACTATATCTCTTTACAGTTTGGTTATTTCTTATGATTTGTAAAACTGACATTACTGGATTTCGGTGACTCTATCATCGTCAATACTAACCACCAACTATTATCTATTCTGTGCTAACACACTTATAGTGTCACAACCCGTCCAGATCAGCTCGTAAAAAGACCACAAGACTCATACTCAAGACGAGCAGACTCATACCCAAAATCGGCTTGTACTCAAGACCGGCTCACGCTCCAGACCTACCACAACTTGATGATGATGAATGTATGTTGCAAGTAGAGAACGTATAGGACGGGGGTCAACGGTCCTAAGTGCAGAGATGACTCCGCCGACCTTCGTGCAGAATCCTGCGGTGAGGATGATCACACATTAGCAACAATCACAACCTTCATCAAGGCGCAGTTCTAAGTAAAATACTTTAGATTGAAAGTCGCTAAAATGTTAAAAATTAAATGAAAACGGCACTTCTAAGTAAAATAAATACTTCTGATTTAAAGTCGCTGAAATGTAAAAAAACGTACACGATGCTGAATATTTAGTCACTAGAAAAAATACAGCCTAACATGGATCCGTACTTTAAAATCGGTAATGAAACACGTATATTTGCTTTAAGTCTAAAAACTATGCAAAGATAACTTAGCGCGGTAAAGACAACTACACACTAGCAACTAAATGGTGACAGACTTAGCTCTGTAGTATTGCGAGTTGCGCAACAATTAGTGACGTCACGTCTCAATTACAATAATAAATAAAATTTGTGATGGTACGTATCCTTGAAGAAAAATAAAGTCTGCATAAATCCTAATTTCCGCAAAATCTAGTAATTAAAATAATTTTACACCAGCTCACACTATTTGTATGATATTGGTACAATATGCTCAAAGTTTTATGAAACCCTCGCTTCCAACAGTTTTATAAAAAATATCGTTTAATGTTATAATCACGTCTAATAAGAAACGATTTAATGAGAATTCAAATAAGAAAACTTAAAAAAAATATACAGAAGAAACGCTGCAAAGAATTTCTTATTGGATAGCTTTAGGTATAATAATTCTCTATGAATATTGTACGCCGTACGGAACACATGTTTGAGGCCTAACATAATATAAAAAGCTATAAAAAAATATATTAATTAGGCATAAATATTGTCTCCGATTTTTTCATCTAAAATAAATTAGTATATAGTGTGCGTGTTCCTTATACATTGTTTAACACCTGTCGGCGTTACACACGCGCGATTTACAGTCAGCTATTTGGAACACAACCTTCTGCAAATCCATTCTGTGTGATTGCTCTATTAGTTACTATATTGACGATCAATTTAATATTAATTAATTGTTAACCAACGACATTAATTAATATTGTCATAACATAAAGTATTATGTTTTAAGTTTTAACATTAAAATACACACTATCAAATACGAAAATATGGTCGTCATTCGTCAGGCTGTATATTATTATAGCTCCATGGTCCATACTAATTTTATAAATGCGACAGTAAATCCGCCTGTAATATCCGTAAATTAAATTGTGTTATTCTGTCTTTTAAGTATTCATGCTTAAGCCACTGAACCAATTTAAATTTTCAGTTTAGAGATACATACTTGAATAACTAGTACGATGGTTTTTATAAATAATAATGTATAGTTTTTACGTAAAAATCGATACATCTGTTTCACTATAAAATATAGCGTTATTGTAGCGTTATCTACGTCGATTTTCAAAATCAAAAGCCTCAAAATGCAACGTTCCCACACTAATTCAAACATTGTATAGTGTATACATCTGTCCTTTTCACTCCTCAGCACAAATCTTGTCGTCTCACTTCAAGTGAATACGTCATATTTCACTCTCACTATCTATAGAAGTATACGCAAAAATAAAAGATGCAGCAAAAAGTAGGAGGACAAGTTTGACCAGTTTTTCTGGAATATTTATGATCTTCGTTATCAGAGATTCATTGATGTATTTTGCAATAATGCTAAAATCTTTTTAATTTAAATAGCAATTTGCAATGTTTAACATTTTGTTTAGACTAATTATTAAATTACAATTAAGTTACATTCTTTAGGCAACAGAAGTATCTTAGTAGTTAAAATTTTGCTCAAAAACTCGCAGCCCGAGAACCGAGAGGCGGTCTTTGCGTAAAAACTATTTATGTACTTTCCATAACCCAGATGTACAACATAAATGAATTTAACTCAGTATTAAATTTTAGTATAAAGAGGTGAAAGATAGTCTCATAAACTCATTTTTAATATTAGTACAGATAAAAACTGATTATGTACCTGCCATTAGTTACAAATTAGCTTTACTCATATTTTTAACTTACACGCAATTTTAATAAGAGCAAAATTAAACCTTAAACTGTTACTACTTACTATGCAAACAGTTAACATAAGCAAAAGAGAAATGAGGTTACCGAAACAATGAAATGCTTTATCTGCAATTTACATGTACTATAAACTATGACGTAAGCGCATGCAGCTGTGCGATTGCGCACTTTCTTTAGACAGAGAAAGCAACATCCCACAACAAATGAAAGAAAGAGACGGGAATAGCTTCTGTTTTTATGATAACAGATAGCGTAACATTACTTTCTTTCAGTTTTTACTTCGCGTGTGCGATTCGTTGACTCCAATTATACGGTGAAAGAGTGAGAGTCTGATGTCACCGATGAGCATAACAGTCTTTATTTGTATGACAGTAAGGTTTACATTGCGTACGATACTTTCAATATAAATGACTGATGAGCGACAGTTTTTCTCTGTTATGCTTCAAATGCTCTAAGTGAAAATCCATGTAACATAATATTATGCTTTCTTTTACGCTGGTTAGTTTAAGGACATAATTTAGTTACTGTAAAAACTAAATGCTATAGTAAAAACATAAAATACATAAATTAAGGTTAAGAAAATAAAGAAAAAAAGTTTTAAAAAAATGTTATAGGACTTATAGTATAGGGCATAATTTGGGAATAAATCCCATTTCCAAGTTTTCTGACTGAAGTTTATCTATTTACTATTTTTCGTTTGACTGGTTATAGGTTAACAAAACAGAAAATAATTTCTTGCCTAAAGGCCTCAAATAGTAGGTCCTAATGAAGTTGACTCAGCAATAATCTTTTTTATGTCTAATTGAAAGTTAAATCCTATATTAGTATTGAGTATTTAGAAGTAAAAAGAATTTGTAGACCTTTTTACTAAAAAATGCCGTTTTTTTATTTTTACCCAATTCACCCTCCTGCAAAAGTAAAATTAAAAAATGTACAATGCATACAATTCTACCCGCATTAATCTAAGATTGAATCCTCTAAAATTCGCAGCTTAAATTTCTATTGAAACTCACAATGCCTATTCTAAAGTAGACACGCGTAGCCCGTGATATAAAATGCGATTTTTTTATTGTACAATTTTGAATGTACCCACAAAAACTGTGATCCAAATAGGAATGTGTCGCAGGGCTGTCAAAAATAGAATGTCCAAAAATTCAATATTAATTATTCAATAAGTACTTATTGTAAAAAATATGCTCAGGTAGTAATTCTGTAAGCCATAATATATAGATATGCCACTTGAAGTAGAATAAAAATACTCTCTAGATTTTGAAAACTTACACTGAACTGAAAATTTAACTTCACAAGGTTGACATGCTTGTCTGAGACTGGCAGATTATAAAAGTCAAAGACACGGACATCTTGAATAGTCACACAATAGTATAAAATATATTTTTTAATAGTATGACTAAGGAGATTTTATGCAACTACGTTTGATTCTAATTATTCCTTGTCAACGGATTTTAAGGGGGTTATGCAACTCCTAAGGCTCGTTTAATTTCTTGTCTAGTAATTTTGACAGCCCTATTAACATGGGATCGAGCATTTTGGGGTGTTTCACATAACTTTCGCCGGGATAATAGAGGCAGGTAGGCGGCGGAAAAAACTCCGTCCCGTAGTGACAAAGGTTACGTGGGAGCCACTTTCACGTTTTCTGTGACCCTCGGTGAGTCGAGCGCCAAAATATCAGTATGAAATAATGTTTTAAAGCCCCGAAGTAGACGCTAAGCGAGCTCTTCATGATAAACCAATGCTAAGAATACTGCCGATCGCCGATCACGGGACACGTCTTTTGTTTAGCGACTTTTGTTTAACAAGTTGTATCCCAGGTTTTTCAAATTACATCTCTCCTTGAGTCTCCGTTTAATACCTGACCTTACTAAGCATAACACAATGTCACATAGAAATTATTGTGGAAACCATTTGTACCGACGACTCAGACTGAGTAACAGTCGTTTTTCGAGATGAGAAGTTTTAACTTTTAAAGAAATAAAGAGAATTAAAAAGGCAGCAAATAAACCTAATTGACCACAATCAGACACAGAAAAAAATACCACAATATGTTTTAAAGTTTAGACGACAGTGTACAAAGGCAGCCTTATTCCAAAAATTTATACAGCAATAATTTTAGAATGTACATCCACATTATGAAATTGTACTGAAAACTGTTTCTCGTCTGCTCAATGCTCATATCGTCCCCTACTCGGATATCCTGTGAGAGTAAATATTTGCTTATGATAGTCAGTCAGACGGTCATTTTGAAGGGGAAATGTTTTTCAATGTCCTGGACAGCGTGAGTAAATATCAAGTAAAGTATATTTTCGCTGTAAATTCGAGCTTCGAGTAGATCCATACTAATATTATAAATTCGAAAGTATGTCTGTCTGTTACCTATTCACCGAGGGTCACGTCCAAACCACTAAGACGATTTTGCTGAAATTTGTTATGAAGATGTTTTGAGTCCCGGGAAAAGACTAAGGATACTTTTAACCCCCGAAAAATGTACGGTTCGTACGATATACGTTTTTTGGCGCAGCGGAGTTGCGGGCGTGACCTAATAATAATATATTGATAAGACGTAAAGTCGCTGTAACTTAACAACCTTGTTAAATATTAATAGTTAAAAAAACTAAAAACACGCTTTTTATATAAAACCAAACTAAACTGGCCGTTTAAAGTGGGTCAAAATCGCGCCCAAAGAAGTCGGTTACAAACAAACATACAAATTGAAAAATGGAATAATTATATTTAAATTAGTGTATTGTCATCGATCCTAGATAAATCTACAAAGTTTGAACGAAATCTGGCCGTTTAAAGTGGGTCAAAATCGCGCCCAAGGAAGTCGGTTACAAACAAACATACAGGTGTTAAGCTAATAAAAAGCATATAAAATCAATGCGAAAATGCGTACTTTTGCCTGACTTTTGCATTTATAATAATATTACTAAGAATTGTGTCGGGGGTCACTCGGTAGGCTAGTATAGAGTAACATATGGGTACGATACAAAAAACGGGCTTGCGTAAGGGCAGGTAGCACACGTGTGCTACCCATTGTTCACTTTCTATTGGGGTGCAGGTTTTTATAAGAGAGTATTCTGAATAGCAACAATCGTATTTGATACAAGAGTAGCTTAGAAAACTTCTTATTGGTAAGGTAGACAGGAGTAGAGACTGTTCTCTACTCAGTTATATACTAAATTGTCAATTTCATTACACTTATCTTGTATATAAATAAAAATAAACTTTATAATTTTGTTAGTCCCACTTAAACTTGAGAACGGTAGAACAGATTTGGCTAATTTTAGTCTCGCATTTTTTTTTATTCAGAATATTTTTTTTATAAAAATGTTTCCGAACGTCGATACTAAGGTGCCTACCACCGGTTCTGGAACTAACCCGGCGAGAAGAACCACACAAACAACACAAAAAATATTCGTGGAAGTCTAGGGAAGGTTTATATTGGGAGGAAAGTGATAAGAAGTTTACCGGCTTATATAGTACAAGAATAAATATGCTTTAAATGTGATTCAAGGTCAAACGTCATTGGGCACCTATTAATTTACTAGATGTTCCGCGCGGCTTCTCCCGCGTAATTTAGGAATTTCACGGAAACCGTACAATTTTCCGCAAAAAATAGCCTATGTCCCTTCACGTGGTCTATTCTTCACGTGTGCCAAAAAACATAAAAATTTCTCCAGTAGTTCTCAAGATAATATCATAATAAGCAATTTCATATGATTTTCCCCTTTTTTCCATATTTTCCTCTGTTTCTTCGTTTCAATTGATCTTAGCCTAATACATAATATAATATAGCCTATAGCCTTCCTCGATAAATGGGCTATCTAACACTTTTTCAAATCGGACCAGTATAGTTTCTGTGATAATCGCGTTCAAACAAACAAACTCTTCTGCTTTATAATATTAGTGATGTTAGTAAAGATTAGTAGCATTAATAGTGCAATAAAATCTTACACAAGGAGCTTTCCTTCTACATTCTGCTTCTCTTCACTAATCGATAGTAACAGCACACTATGATCTAAGGAACTCTTCGCTTATCATAACTAAAAAAACGTTTTAGGACTCTACATTAGGAAAATCGGCTCTATGACAGCGTGAAAGTGATGAAAATTTATTTTTCTGACGTAATTATATTATTTTTGTATTGCATAATCATAATTAAATAATAATTAATTATTAAATACCTTTTGTACGTTTCTTCACAAACTTTCATCTATTTAACGTTGCGAACGCTTCGCGCTCTACTTATTTTTTGGGTCAATTTCCTTTTTTTCATAATAATAACATTTACATAACTCATCCTTTGTATCAAATTCAATGTTAAATGGGCAAATAGTATCAAGTGTACAAGGCAAGGGAGGTCGACTTTTACCATCTTGTCTTAAAGGAAGTAAAGGAAGTTATATGTAAATACCAAGATACTGCTTACCTATAGCCATATTAAAATCTATAATATTAATATTATATTGGGGCCAATATTATCTACCTCTATAAGTATAGACGTTTCTTGCAACGAGGTTGCATTTAATATTATCTAGTTTTAAATATTTCTATTAATAACTATTAAAGTAGACATTGTTTCATACAGCAATTATTTATGATATCGGCAAAATATAATATTAATAGTTTTCAATATTTCACGCACACATCTATTGACAATTAAGCCACGCCATATTTGGTTTTACAGTCTTGTTAACGCGAATATAGTGTCTCATAAATCGATATTAAATGTGTAAACTAAATATTTCTCTCAGTAATTATGAGAAAAAATATTATTATATAAAACTGATCACTTTATACTTATTTATTACTGATATTGCCCTTTCATAGAGCAGCAACAGTTGCTTAATGCTGTTAATGGGCTTAATAGAAATTAAACACTTAATGTAAGGTTATTTGAAAATATTTAATGCTCGTTTGCTGAAGTTAATTTGACTGAAATCTATCCATTACTTTTAGCTATCACTAAACGTAAACCAACCAAAAACTCTATTAAAGAGATGACTAAATAAAATAATATCTCTGCCTAAGATAATATCAAAGGTAGTTAGTTGGATACCGCTGTCTAACCTGGCGACACAGGAGATAGAGTGGTGGGAATGTGTGGTGACTGGTGAGCCAAAGTTCGTTAAAAATACGTGTGGTACTTGCGGACTGCACCATTGTACCGGTCAGATTGGGGGGTGTTAGGTTTTTTGGTTACGTAATTTCTTGATTCAGTCGCCGCGCTCAAAGGACGCGATAAAAGCCATGATGCAATAGCTTAAAAGGTGTCTAATGTCAAGTTCTCCAGAAATACAATTAAAATTAATATAATTTCACTTTGATTGACATATATAAGAGTTACTATGTACCAAGCAAAGTACTAAAATTTAAGTAGTCTTAGGCTCTAGGTATACAGTAGACAATAAAAAATTCTACAGTTGGTTAATCGGAAATGAAGCTAATTTCTAAATTACCGCTTTTACAATAAATAAATCTGTTTGATTTTCAATTCGATTCTACTAGAGAAGCTATGAGAAATCAATAAAATTTATATGCTATAAGAGAGGAAAAATTACAGAACCTTGAATCAACCCGGACCCACACGATAATGAACCGATGAACTTCCTATTACAAAACCCAATTCATCTCAATACCACGTTATCAATAGCAGTAGATATAACCCTGTGAAGACCTTCACACATTCTACTAACTCGGTAAATAAACGATTGCCTACGCTTCTTCATGTTAACTACAGCGCCGACTATATATAGCTAATGACAAAATATGCCAATAAATTTTAGAATATGGTATGGTAATATCGAAAGAAGACTAAAGCTAATGTAAAATTTTTGAGATTGGTCAAATGGTATTTGCGTGAACGGAATTATAAATAAAGAATTAATAAATAATAATTAAATATTAGTTTATTATCTCACCACAAGATCAATACAATGTTATGTAGTACATACTCAACAAACTTGGCACTAATTATGTGGGAGACTGGTGCCTAAACTAGGCGAAGCCTGTATTTCAGGCAGCGTTGCCAGATTTTTTTTGTTGAAAAAATTTAATTTTGATGAAAAAATCGGGACGTCCCGCCAAAATCGGGACGTCTGGCAACGCTGATTTCAGGACACCTGCACCAGGATCTCCAGGCTAGGTAAAAGAAAAAAGTAAAGTAAGTAAGTAAATATTATCTAAGCATGTATCTAAGCAGCTTTATAATATATATTTACTACTGCGTCATATTTTCTCGTTTTGTTTGAAGGTGAATTGAAGCAATAAAATATGATGACATGTGAAACAACAAACTGATTATGTTCGTTTTTAATAGTGACAGCACAGTCAATGGACATGACAGTGATAGTAAATAAACTCTAAGATAACCAAAAAAACTGGAGCTTAGCCACAGTTATAAATAAATGATTACATCGTCATCATTATATAAATACAAAATGTATTCATGTACAATGAGTACATGAATACATTTTGTATTTATCGGATAAAACGTCAGTACGTACTACGTACCGATCCATAGTGTGTGAAGTCCCTTATTTTGTTAACTGCGTAAACACGTATAAAGTCGATGTGAAAATGTTTAGATGTTTAAATATCGGAATGTTGTTAAGGTCATAATAATTTTCAATAAAAGGACTCTCAGTTTGTATGTACTTGTAGATACTAGATTTGTATGGACATAGTAATAAGCAAGTATGTATGTAAGCTCGGAATGAAATATATCGAAGTGAGTTGTAATTTTGTAACTATGATAATATTATTGTATAATATATAAAACTAGATGACGCCCACAACTCCTTAAGGCATACATTACACGCTCATGCAAGCGACAATCAATTCCATCAATCATGAATTATGTTTGACTGATGGTGACTGATGGACTGACGAATGGTGTTAGACGGTCACTCAATTCTCTTCAGTTTTATGCCAAAGCCAAAATTTTCGAAGGTATACGTTTATTTTACAGTCACATCTGACAAAATTCTAATTTTTTCCAATTTTGTCAGATGTGACGACACTCACTCAAAATTCGTGACTGATGGTTGCATAAAGCAAAAATCAAAATATCCAGATTTTCGTCAATCAGCTTCATGCAACCGTCAGTCACGCTCTTACACGGTAGGTTACCCATCAGTCACAGCCATGACTGTGGTAAAACTGACAGCAAAACCTACCGTGTAATGGATGCATAAGATGTCATCTTTTATCGTCCAGAGACCGCACATTTTTTACAACAAAAAATAATTATACGTACTATGTCCTTTCCCGTCTCACAAAGCATCTCTATAACAAATTTAATCTAAATTAGTTCAGCCGTTCGACCGTAAAGAGATAACAGACAGACAGACACATTTTCGCATAATATCAGTAAGGATAATAGATATTACCCACAGAAAAGTTGAATCCGGTAAAAGGTCAAAAGTACCTAATGATGAGAATCTACACTACTATTATAAAGAGGAAAGATTTGATTTTTTGTTTGTTTGTTTGTTTGTTTGTTTGTTTGTTTGTTTGTTTGTTTGAGTCGAATAGGCTCCGAAACTACTGGACCGATTTGAAAAATTCTTTTGCTATTGGAATCTCACATTATTTCTGCTGAACATAGGCTACATTTTATTTTGGAAAAAAGTAGGGTTCCGTAAGATATTTGAGTTTTTCGGACACAAGGTGTAAAAAATCAGCTAGAAAAGTTACTTATTTTGCGTACGCTGCCTAAACTATAAAAGATAGAACCATAAAATGTTCTAAGTAATTGTAGATCTTATAAATATCTACAAAAAAGTCCGCGACACACTATACCTATCTATGTCGAGTGAGGCACAATAACCATTTATTTATTTAAAAATCCTGAAATTTTTTTGGACTAAATTTAAACGGATATATTTTACTCACGCTATTAATCCTTATCAAAATAAATTATTTTATCACTAAGTACAGTTTATGTAGATAATATTTGGTCTTTGAATGATTAAAATTGGACGTTTGGTTTTGAAATTATGGCGAAATTAAAATATTACGATAGTGGGCGTCACCAAAGCGCGTGCGGGAGGAAGACAATATTCTGTTGTAGAAATGAAAATTCTGTATATAAAAGATATGAAATGACACCCGAAATTACACCTTTGTCACTACATCGCTATAGAAGCCAAAAATGTGGTTAGTTTTTTGTCTGTCTGTCTGTCTGTCACTCTTTCTGTCTGTCTGTATGTTTGTTCCAGCATCACACGAAAAATACTGATCCGATTTGAATGTGGTTTTCGCAGATATATTTATCTTCTTCCAACTTAACATCTGGTGTATAAATTTTTTTCCCCCCACCCCTCTAAGGGGACAAAAGAGGGGGTCAGATTTTGTATCAAACTTTTTTCTTTAACACGAAAACTACTGATCCGATTTGCATACGGTTTTCACAGATTTGCATACGGTTTTCACAGATATATTATATTTGTCTTCTTCCAACTCAACATCTGGTGTATAAAAATCCTCCCCCCCCTCCCCTCTCAACCCTCTCTGGGGACCAAAGAGGAGTCAGATTTTGTATACAACTTTTTTCTTTAGTGGACTTACTTCATATTAGGTATTAATTGTGTTTTTCAACTTAACATCTGGTGTATGACCTTCCCCCCCACACCCTCTCAGGGGACAAAAGAGGGGGTAAAACATGTATCAACTGATGATAAAATATACTTTAAATGGCAAAACAACGTTTGCCGGGACAGCTAGTTGATAAATAAGGGCGCAGCTGCGAGCCCTAGAACCTAGGATGAGCTATGAATCATACGTAATCTTTAAAATCAAAGAGCTGTGACCTAAATCCTTGCAACAGCGTGTACTTTCATTGTGCGCACACACACATGCACACGTGTTGTGTAAACACATACGTATCATACACAGCTTGTGAATGTAATTGATACACACAGATATATTTTGTTCCGTGCGGGGAAGGGTTAGGCATAGGTAATTTTGGTGATTGCTAAATGCTGAATCGTTATTATGATGATCTTATTTTCTGTCAGTACTAAAGTAGATTGAATATCACGATGAAGATTAGGTAGATGTCGATTTTTCTCCGTCTCTACTTTGTATTTGACGATGCTCATCTGAAACTTCATCAAATCCAACAACGATCTTATGATAATAGCGTATCTTATAATTATAATTTTAATAAACTGAACGTAATACTTCACAGAAAGAAAGCGCTCTTCTACGATCTTAAATTAGAACCTTTTTTAGAAACGTCCCTGCGGCCTTGTGAACTATCTCGGGAATCAGGATAGGTTAACATAGTTTATACTTGCGTTCAAGTACCTGATTAAATTTTAAAAACTCATTAGACTAAGGGAGAATTTGTAATCCATATAAAAATAGGCTTTGGAGCTACCGTTTGTACATTGAAAACACCAACATTGATGAACCTACATAATATACTTTTTTTACCTACACCTAGTACCTACCCCTTTATCACATCTACCCATTACTATGATTTACATCTGTCGATGTGTGCGTGGACAACGAACATTGTGATATCTTACTAGAGCGAGAAGAACTAAATGGTGCCCATTCAAGAACTGGGACGTCCCACCTCATGACCTTGGAACCAATCGTAGAGATGATTCTATGCATATGCGTGCTCGTGCATTAGGATTACTGGCTATTTATATCTCTATTAACAGCACGGTTATTCCTCAATTGGAATAGAACGAGAAAAAAGAGGATCTTATTAAAATCGCCTACACTTAGAAGAAGGTGTGATTATCTTGAGATTGGGTGATTATTGATTATCATCTATTCAAGAGATTTAAAAGATAATAATAATTGACATATTTTATAAATATAGAAACAGCAGTTAGCAAACAAAAAAAAAAGCAGAAGCTAAAACGCAACCAGCTAAAACCCAGCCAGGCGCTCATTCTTCCTTCATTTCTTCCTAATTCCTATACTCTCCCCCCGTCTTACGAATTGTTGGTCAGGTTATTTGCTGTGTAAATATTATAATTGTTATCAAGAGTGTCATTTTCCAATTATGAAAGGTATGTACAAAGAGAATGTTGTTTTCCTACTTCATCGCTAAAATCATCTGATCATAATAATTGGTCAAGTTTTTGCAGATTGGCTTCTTCATATTATTATTTAACAATTTCACAGTTAGTGAAAGACCAATTATGTATAAACGCTTCTCTTTCGTAACAATTACAAGACAATTAAAATATTCAATCCTATTATGTACCTACTTCTAATAGGATATAATTATTTTAGTTGACGTAATATTGCCTGCAACTTTGTTGCGCTTAAATTCACCTTACGGCTCCTCCTACGTCCTTCTCCAATACGTAAAGCATATTCTACCATGGACCAATCATACAATGTATGATTGGTCCATGATTCTACCAAATTTCATCAAAATCAGTTCAGGAGATCTTCTACGTCCTTTCCCGCTATTTGAAGCATCTTCGTACTAATCATCGAAATCAGTTCAACAGGATTACGAATGACGTTTCAACAATCATAAATTCACGTATTGGAACATAATGCTAAATGAAAGCAACACTTCCTTTCTACAATCATAATATCAGCACATTGATCTGTATAACGCCTTGTTATCACATCTCTCAACAATAGTCACAATATAATATCAGCTATTGTCAATGTATGTAACAATAAAATTAATTTAATATTTAAGCTTTTACTTTCTATCTGGGACACTTTCTCGTAAGTTATATCTTTGATAAATCTGCGTACTTACATCATTTTAAATGAGGCGTATAATACATCAGTGCCATACAAATTAAGCACTTGATTAAATTTTAAACAGTCTTTCTATTTGTGACATTTGAGCTAGTGAAAACTTTTGAAAGGCGCTGTCGTAACTTTACATGGCACATAACAGAAACTTTGTAACACTTTTTACGAAAAATGGGGAACGTAGATGCATGAAATTTCGCACAGTTATAGTTTATACTAGCTGTTGCCCACGACTTCGTCCGCGTTAGTATAGTAGATCACGTCCCAAGTATTATTTTTCAAAAATATTCAATGTACAGAATTGACTTTCCTACGATTTTATTATATGTATAGATGTATAATAGATATGTATAGATGACTTAGTTTGTTCCTACAAAGGATAATTAAGACGCAAACAAACTCCACGATACCTTTTAATTATGAACAAAAGTTTCATGAGGCATAAGGGGGGGGGGTTTGGGGGGGCTGGGCCCCCCCAAAACAAACGACACTGGAAAACCGTATGTGTAGTTTAGTTTTTAACTTTGTTCTTAAAAAAGATGTATAACGCCGCAACACCGCTTTGTTTGAAGCAAAATTTGGGGAGGTGGGGGGGGGGGGTTGGAGGGGCCAAGCCCCCCCCCCCCCCCCAAGAAAAGACCGATGCCAAAGCTCCCAGCAATCAAACGACACTCGAAATTTGTATAGAAAAGATAGACAAAAGCTCATAGCATGGCAAGGAGTGAAGATAGATACAAAGTGTGAAGGAGAAATTTGTAGGAAATTTTATGGGCTTTCGTTACGTACCGGTCACTTTTTCTCTACAACGCACCGTTTTAGCGATATGAGCAAAAAACTAAAAATATTGAAACTTGAGCCCCTCCCCCCGCCCTAGGCGATATCGTCATAATACTGCGTGACTGGTGAGACATGTTCAATACTTGAGGACGTGATATTTGGCTATTATATTAGTTGGAAAAAAATAATATAAAAAAATAATATCAATTGATCACTGAGTAAATGTAGCTTAAAGTTAAATAATTATTTACCCAACGCATGGACACCGCGAGCGGGAGGGGTAGTTGTGTGGTGTTTCTTTGGTAGCGCACGCCTCTGCACCGGCCGCGTAGTATGCCTACTTGCCTAGCCGCGTAATTTACTTAGTATCCATGATTCATTAATTTTTGGGAAATTCGGAAAAAATTAAGAACCTAATTTTTATTACATATTTATAATGAGAATCGAGTACTGAATACTCTCCTTAAATATCGGTATTGACTCACCAGTCATGCTGTATATAGCCTATGTGTTGATCCGACCTCTATATAATATTCGTGCAAAATTTGAAGTAAATCCATTCAGTACTTTCTGAGTTTATCCCGGACATACATACAGACAAACAGACAATCAGACAAACAGACAAACAGACAAAAATTCTAAAAACTATATTTTTGGCTTCCATATCGATTGTAGATCACGTCCCAAGTATTATTTTTCAAAAATATTCAATGTACAGAATTGACTTTCCTACGATTTTATTATATGTATAGATGGTGAAGACTGAAGGAGTGCATCGAGCTAATATTATTTTGAAATTATGCTTTCATCATACATTTTTTTCAACAAATAAAACATTACACATACTACAACACACACACTAAGGACAAGCCTACACATATACGAATTGTCATAGAATTGTACTCTTATATATTTTATGGTTGAAGTCTGTTGTCAAATTGAAAATAGATTTAGTTTTTTTTTTTTATTGAACCGTTTTCGACTATTGGGCGATCTCTAGTATTTATCTACTATTATTCTTATATTTTACTAATCGTGTCAATTAAAATACGTGTCTAGGTACGAGGTAGTACTCGTAGGTATATTGTTGCGGTAGGTTCTATCGTACCCGCAACTCTGCCTTAGCGAAGAGTGGCGCACCATGGGGTTTTAGTGGGTAGACTAGAGTGGAGTCCCCAGTCCCCACATACCCCGGCCGATATCGATAATGAAGGATGCGTAAAGCATTTCCACATGAAAAAAGGTAGATTATATTAACTCATGAGCAAATTTGAGAGATTTTAAGTATTTTAAGCACATATTACTTTAAAATACCAAATACACTAGTTCAGTTCCAACAATAAGTATTACAAGTTTTCTAACGCCCAAATCAAGACTCAAGACGTGTCTAAATGTTTTACTTGTCACATAAACCATTTGCGCCATAAATTGTTTTTCATGGCTAAGCACATCACTAAATGACACAAAACATATTTCAGTGTCAGACTTAACACTATTTTATAAGACCACAACCATCCCAATGTCAAAGGTGAAGATTTCTATTTGGGACATTTGCTATGGACAGGCACATCACTATAACGAGGCATTTAATATATTAAAATCAGTGTCATACAAAATCATAATCGTTACGCAACTCTGATGTAACCGAAACGGGCGCAGTGAAAGTGTAATTTCACTCATCTCCCTGTCTTTCACTTTATCTTTCGTCTCTTTCACTCTCGCTGCTTTCACGTATGCATCTTTCTCGTTCCCTTTTCGTTATGCTCCATCCTTGTCTACTGTAGGAGATTTTTGTATTGACATCTCTGTTGTTTCGTGACATGGTTTCTTTTTTCGGTCATTTGTATAAGAATTAGGCAAAACATATTAAGTTGCATACATTTTATAACATTATTTGTTTTGTATAATCATTTAGGCTTTTTGTTCGTTATATATTTTGCTTTTTTTTTAACTTTGAAGGCATTATGTTCTTTAAGCTTTAATGCGGCGTAGGAGCATGCATTGTTTGTTTTTTGTTTTCTCTGAGCATCTTATCTCATTTTGATCTATGATGAAACATTAGTAAGTTATGTTATGTGGGCGCAAATATTTGGGACAAAAAATATCGTGTAAGAATTGGCTGTTTTTATAATTTTAGTTGCTAAAGTTCTTTTGATTAGGCTTTATCATATTATTATCATTAAATAGTACTTATCAGAATAAGGTTTTACACCACTTTAATAAATTCAACCGTAATAATATTATTATGAATATCTTTATAATAATATTAATAATTATTAATTTCTTACAATTATCCAATTACGTGACAAATGTTTATTAAACGATAGTCGTTTAAAAGTACTTTTTCATTCATTGCACTTTTTTCTAGAAAAATGAAATCAACCTTGTAATGATTCCTTAATTATAGTCAAGTTTAATTAATTTTTATCACGCTGTCCGCTATTACACACTTCTTTCTATCTTTCTTTTGCACATAAATTGATTTATTTGCACGTTTTAAAAAAGATATAATAATATGCTCGCAAGTCCATGACGCAGGAATTTCCTTAACGCAAAAGAACCGTACATTTTCATTTTTATCGGGATAAAAAGTATCCAATGTTTTTTCTGGGGCTCAAATTATTTTCATACCCGTCTAAATCAGTTACATAGTTTAAGCGTGGCGATGTAATAGACATACAGACATCTTTTCGGCAAGTACGCAAATGTGGGATCTCGCGGAAACCGGCCATCCAAAAAAGTATCCCATGTCTTTCCACGTAGTTTACTCAATAACCTAAGAAATACCTACTTGTCAAAATCGACACAGTATTTAGCCAACCCAAATTCTTCGTTATAATATCAGTGCAGTTCAAACAAATAACCAGCTACTGGTTCCAGTGTTTAAGGATAGTCAGCCTTGTGCGACGAAAGCTCGTCGTAGGTACGGAATGTCCGCTGGTTACTTTCTAGCAACCTTGGCGGACCCGAAACTGTGTTGCGTTCTTCAGTTACTTTACTGTTTATTTTAAACTATGTTTAATTCTTTTAAAATCTTGGTCTAAATGAGTCAATAATGATTGAAACAGGAAGTCGGCTAAAAGTCATTTAAATATAATATGTACTTTTATATTCTTAATATACTGCTGTAACAGAATGTTCCAAGAATTAAATTTTGAAGTATACATTTTTGTGAGGCCATGGAAGTCAATAGTTGTTGAGAGTTGGAAAAAGGAAGAGAGTGAGGCTCTTATTTATAAGAGCTAATTATTGTTTGTTCAAAACATTCTTGAAAGGCGTCAAACAAATTAGATCAAATATTGTGATCACTGATCAGCTATTCACCTTTGATCTTTGTACTACGATGTCACAGACTAACAGTCATACGTCTCCTTTGTCCTCATATACGTCTGTGGTTAAAAGTTATCACTTATTGTATCAAAATGTTGTAATACGAAAGCATGCCTATATCTATTTTCGTAAAGTTTACGCCATAAAGCAGAATTTGTAAATGTCCCAATCCTGCAAGAATGCGAAATGCTTTTGCAACATTTTTGAAAGCAGTCCATTCTACACAAAAATGTCGAATCGAAAGAATGTAGTTCGCAATACTGCAAACGAAACTACTTTTACGGATTTCATCGCGGTCAATTTAAGTTTTGGTTAACTAGAGGTTTAAGATACCAACCAATAGCCACTGTGTTTCAAACACAATACTGTAACTTCAAAGATAAATGCATTGCGAAAAAAAAAAACAAAGGACTTAAAATGTTTGAAAAAAAAAACGAAAAACGTTATCATAAATATACCTTTTGGCTGAAAAATACTGGAATGTGATGCAGAATAAACCTGAAGGAAGCATCCGGCCACCAGCAAGCAGCTTGTGAACGTACCTTGAAATAATCAGAAAGAGATGAACTTGCATAATTTTAATTCCGTAATTGCATTGAATACTTAAAACTTGTAAGTAGTGTAATTGCTCGAAATTATTTAAATTGTAATATCCCAAATATTACGGTACGGCCTTAATACTTGAAATTCCCCGCTCTCACAAGACCTTTGGGAGTATGACTCACTCCAACCTTTCCTTTTTATTGTAAAAAAGTTGCTATAACGTTTCATAATAGTCTTTCCTCTCGAGTTCTACGAAGGATTTTGGTATAAGTCATGGGTTTTTTTTTTCATTTCGATGTAGACTTTAAGTCATAATAATATGCTGAATGACCACTGCCACCAAGAAGAATGTTTAACTTTAGTTGTTCATTGCAAACAAATTGTCCTTAATAAAGCGTTTGCGATCCAACATATCCAAAATCATTCCGCGAACTTTTAAAACGTTGTCAACTGTCTACACATGATGCAACTCTATTCCGTCAGGACGATTCAGTTAGATATCCATCGTCTTTGACTCTTCTGTACACTTTCTGCGCAAGGCACTATAATATAAGCCCTAGTTTTATATTACCTAGTTGGATTTCCTCTATAATTAAAGGCTCTAAGAGGCTGTTACATATTACCATATTGTCCATTAAATCATCATCTCATTAGATATATCTCCAGCTGCGTGTGCAGGTGACAGGTATTTTAACGATGCGGCATCAGGGCTCCTCAGTTGATAAGTGTAACACGCAGAATTTTCTAAGGAAACTCTATGAGCAGGCGCCATGCTGATTTCTGTCTGAAGTATAATGATGTAATGACGCAAGCAACTCCGTTGCGTCTGCAAAATTGGTTTACCAAGAACCGTGACATTTTCTGGGATAGAAGTATTCTTTGTCCACTCCCGGGACTCAAAGTATTATTGCTAAATAAAAGTTAGACAGATACACTTTCGTATTTTAATATTAGTAAGAATATTGATCAAGTAATTTTCGAGCTTAATGATTCTTGGAGAACGTTTTGCCCGGCCGCACATATTACGACATTTCTGATCAGAAGTAGTTGAACGTCTGTGCTGTCTCTTACATTTTGTAATGAGCTGAGTGAGCTTGAACTCGCCGGAAGGATATTTCGGATAATGTGCGGGGTGGCGGTCCGGCGCGGCGGACGTTCAACAAATGCATTGCGAAAAAAACAAAAAAAAACACAGGGACTTAAAAAGTTTGAAAAAAAACGAAAAACGTTATCATAAAAATACCTTTTGGCTGAAAAATACTGGAATGTGATGCAGAATAAACCCTTCAGAAGCATCCGGCCACCAGCAAGCAGCTTGTGAACGTACCTTGAAATAATCAGAAAGAGATGAACTTGCATAATTTTTAATTCCGTAATTGCATTGAATACTTAAAACTTGTAAGTAGTGTAATTGCTCGAAATTATTTAAATTTTAATATTTGGGGTACGGCCTTAATACTTGAAATTCCCCGCTCTCACAAGACCTTTGGGAGTATGACTCATTCCAACCTTTCCTTTTTATTGTAAAAAAGTTGCCATAACGTTTCATAATAGTCTTTCCTCTCGAGTTCTACGAAGGATTTTGGTATAAGTCATGGGTTTTTTTTTCATTTCGATGTAGACTTTAAGTCATAATAATATGCTGAATGACCACTGCCACCAAGAAGAATGTTTAACTTTAGTTGTTCATTGCAAACAAATTGTTCTTAATAAAGCTTTTGAAAAGGTTATCCATTATTCTTAATGGCGTGTTTGCAATCCAACATATCCAAAATCATTCCGCGAACTTTTAAAACGTTGTCAACTGTCTACACATGTGTGCGTTAAATGCAACTCTATTCCGTCAGGACGATTCAGTTGATATCCATCGTCTTTGACTCTTCTGTACACTTTCTGCGCAAGGCACTATATAAGCCCCAGTTTTATATTACCTAGTTGGATTTCCTCTGTAATTAAAGGTTCTGAGAGCCTGTTACATATTACCATATTGTCCATTAAATCATCACCTCATTAGATATGTCTCCAGCTGCGTGTGCAGGTGACAGGTATTTTAACGATGCGGCATCAGGGCTCCTCAGTTGATAAGTGTAACACGCAGAATTTTCTAAGGAAACTCTATGAGCAGGCGCCATGCTGATTTCTGTCTGAAGTATAATGATGTAATGACGCAAGCAACTCCGTTGCGTCTGCAAAATTGGTTTACCAAGAACCGTGACATTTTCTGGGATAGAAGTATTCTTTGTCCACTCCCGGGACTCAAAGTATTATTGCTAAATAAAAGTTAGACAGATACACTTTCGTATTTTAATATTAGTAAGAATATTGATCAAGTAATTTTCGAGCTTAATGATTCTTGGAGAACGTTTTGCCCGGCCGCACATATTACGACATTTCTGATCAGAAGTAGTTGAACGTCTGTGCTGTCTCTTACATTTTGTAATGAGCTGAGTGAGCTTGAACTCGCCGGAAGGATATTTCGGATAATGTGCGGGGTGGCGGTCCGGCGCGGCGGACGTTCAACTGTTATCAGAATTCGGACAATGTGCGGCCGGGCTAAAGGCACAGACATTGCGATACTTTGAGCGGCTATGTTAGTGTTGGCATTTTTGTAAAAGTTCAAATAAATCGACTTAATATTATAACGACTAATCTCATAGCAATAATGCTTTTGTCAAATTCCGTATTATAATATGATTGTAGTGAATTTCTGTGTAGATGACGTTGCGGTCAAACTTATAAAATTTTGTAAAAGAACTGACATTTTAGGAAATCCCCAAGTTACGAAATTTTGCATACCTAATGGAAAAAATCTTATAGTTATTGGTGCAGAAAGAAAACAGCAGATATTGAGTGACGAAATAGATTCTCAATACTCATAGTATACATTATAGTTTATTGATACTGTTATTATCTTAACAACAGTATAATCCTATGCATTATTTATACAATTATAAGCAATGCCGTGGTGTATGTCGTGATTCTATTTAAAATACATAAATTTTAAATTTATGAATAATTAATAATAGATTTTTCCTCGCAAAATGGAGGCGTAAGGGATTGCATATTTATGTTGTTTATTTATTTAGTTCCGGGTGCTCTTATCAAGATGTACAGGGATCTACTTAAGTATCAATTAAATAAGTACACTTAAGAGTGCTTTTCATTAATAGTTTCTATGATAAATAGGTATTCCTTGCGAATTAACATTGATCTGTTAGTTCAGAAGTTCAGAACCACCATACTGATGGATTTGATGTTTAATTTTTGGTCTTTTTTTAATGAAACGGCAAACGAGCAAACGGGTCACCTGATGGAAAGCAACTTCCGTCGCCCATGGACACTCGCAGCATCAGAAGATCTGCAGGTGCGGTAGGGAAGGTAAATAATATAGGGTAGGGTATTGGGCCTCCGGTAAACTCACTCGCTCGGCGAAACAAAGCGCAAGCGCTGTTTCACGCCGGTTTTCTGTGAGAACGTGGTATTTCTCCGGTCAAGCCAGCCCATTCGTGCCGAAGCATGGCTCTCCCACGTATTCGTCTTCTAAAGATCCTTAATGTACCTGTATAGTGTACGTTCTTCTTCGATAACTTCTAGTACTTATAGAGTAAGTAGATGACGCCCGCAACTCCGTTGCGCCATTTTTTTGGGGTAAAAAGTATTCTATGTCCTTTTCCTGGGCTCAAAGTATCTCCGTACCAAATGTCAGCAAAATCGGTTCAGTTTCCGTGGTTGGTTACCACTGTTGATCCTAGCGACACAGGAGTTGCAGTGGTGGGAATGTGTGGTGGGCCATTTGCCCGTTAAAAAAAACGGTTTAGTGAAGAGCATCGCATTTATATCGATTCCGACCGTCGAATTCTACCATAGACACCTCGTCATCCTGACTCTAGCTTGATGCTGATGATGACAATAGTCATTATTTCAACTCATGCTGTATAATTTAATAATATGCAGTACATACAGGTGTCAGAGTTCACAGCCTTCTAACGCATGTACATAACAGTATACAACGATCTTATTACCAAAGCCATAAGTTCCAAAAGACGTTTGTTGCCGAATACATGTGAATATCTCTAACTTATCAAAACTCGTTTCTCTTGTCACGACCAACTTAGCCTTACCAGTCAAATTAGATGGACGTTCTAAACGTAAGCGTAAAAAATAGCGGTTGAAGATTTAAGAATAAAATTAAAATGATTGGCATAACTTAAATGCAAGGCTTATATTATCGAATCCAGAAGAATCTATAACTCTATCCTAGGAATCTAAAAAATCCAGAAAAAACTTGAGAGGTGTCAAAGGACACCCGAATGGAACGGAGTTACTTATTTCATAAGTTAAAAAAATAATGTAAATAAAATACTCAAAAAAATTATTTAAAAAACGCCATCTATTGACGCACAGGAATACTATCAACACGCAGCGCCCTCTGCCCCTAAAATGCAGGTACTAATAAAAAAGTGTCGAGGTCAAGTGTCGTTTTTTCGGCCTAGCCCCCTATCGCAACGCGCGAAAAGGAACTCCGTTCCAATTAGCCAATATATTGTCGTCTTTAATAAGTCTTTTGAATAGCAAAATTGTGAGAAATTTCATACATCACGTGATGTGACATAAAAGCGACACCATTCAATACATCGTGTATTCGGTAGGTACTAAAATTATGCAACTAAAAAAGGGTATTAAATGTATACAACTTAAAGTAAGTACAATAAAAGAAAAGCTTATTGAGATTAGTATTGTCGGCACCTTTACCTGGCGCCTTAACCCTTTCATAAACCAGGAATTTCTAGGCTCTAACTTTCTACTTTACTTTCCTAATTACATTGTTTAAATTACATCTAAGGTACCGACAATGGCCACACAGCAAGACACGTCATTATGTTTAAGGATTTTGGGCAAAAAATTAATAATTCATAAGCAAATAAACTCTTTATTTTGGTATTTATCAGTGGATTTAGCTCGCTTTGTGATTATTTCGTCAACTAACAACGTCTTCAGATCCTTTATTCAGATGAAATTCACTCTTATAGTATGCAAAAATACATACCTTCTTACTTATCAAGATATATACATAAAGGCCGGCAACGCACCTGCAGCTCTTCAAATGTTGCGAGTGTCCATGGGCGACGGTAGTTGCATTCCATCAGGTTACCCGTTTGCTCGTTTGCCCGCTTATTTCATAAAAAAAATACAAGGTGCAACAAAATTAAGTGATAATACTAATTTAGAATGTTGTGTGTGTCCCTTGTATAAAGTTCACTGTGATAGTAGCACCTCTGAAAATACAACTTTTTTCTACTTTTTATACGCTTTTTATTAGCTTCACCTGTATATTTGTTTGTAACCGACTTTAAACGGCCAGATTTCGTTCAAACTTTGTAGATTTATTGAGGACCGATGACAAATGACAATACACTAATTTGTTAGAATTATTCCATTTTTCAATTTGCATGTTTGAGGTTTGTATGTTTGTTTGTAACCGACGCTTTATACAGTGTGAAATTTTAATGGTTGTTTTCCCGCAGTAAAATGATTCTATCTTAGTAGTACAAAAGATTTGTAAAGTTTTTTTTGTTCAAATCAAAAAAAAAATTCGGTCGGGTCCATAGTAACTCGCGCCTATGGGCATAAAGTTTCCATAGTAAGTCATAAAAAATATTTTGTATTTTCAAAAAATAACATGCATGGTTCGATAGTACTACTATAGGTAAATCGTTCTGCTGCGGGAAAACAACCACTAAAATTTCACGTTGTATAAAAAGCGTGTTTTTAGTTTTTTTAACTATTACTTATGTATGGAAAATCCATCACGCTGGGGTGCTTGGACAAATCACAAGAAAAAATTTACGAAAATTTTCCAATGAATTAAATGAAGATTTTTGATTTTGACATAATTGCCTTGATTATATTCTGTCAAACTCTTGATTGAATTGAAGTTTAATCATCAATAGCTATGTGATATGTCCACACTGTGCCTTTTTTTAGTTCATTAAGTGCATGCATCATAGCGCAGTCAACAGAGCACATGAGGCATGCCCGCGACGTATGCCCTTTGGTCGTATCCAAAACTTTTGCTTTGTTATTTAATGACAATGTTGGCGTTGCGTTCGTTGACGCGACGAAAGTTGAAGGACAAAAGATGATGAAAATTGAAGATGAAAGTGCACAGTGTGGACATAGCTATTAGCTATGTCCACACTATGAAATTTCATCTTCAATTTTCATTTTTCGTCATCTTCTTTTTATTCAACTTTCATTTGACATATTCAATAATTGAATGCGTCAAAATCCACCTACGTTGAAAGAAAAGTGTCAGAGCGAGCGCTACGATTTTAACGCGCGTCACGGGCATGCCTCACGTTCGCTGGTGACTGCGCTATAACGCATGCCCTTGATGAACAAAAAAAAGGCACAGTGGACATAGCTATTAAATGCGGCTGCAAATATATTTTTTATCAGCATATTTAACTAAAAAGTATTACTGTAATAGTAACTTCATTATCAAGCTGTTACCTATTTCCATTTCACGGCTTTACCAATTAACTTCTTGATGGGGAATTAATCGTTTAAATATAGACTAATTGCGTTTCACTTTCAAATCTATTTATAAATTGTGTAATGTTTTCCTGATTCCATGTAGTCAAGAAAATATTAGAGAAAGAGAGAATCTTAAGCTTCACGCTTAAATCGCATATGTACCTATAGTATATTTATGTCACTTTGTGACAAATAAAAGTTAATATAACGTTCAATTATAATTTTATATGTTTATGTTTATTATCTAGTTTTAAAGGCCTTTTTAGTTGGTCTATACTCTAGACTAAACAATCATGGTGGTAATCATGGGCAACGTGTATAGGAGCGTTAACAATGGCCGTGAGTTCGGCACACGGAAGACGGAAGGCGTGTGTATTCACGGCGCGGTCGTAATTTCGGCGATACGTGATAGCTACGTGATGAGTGTCTTCCTCGTAAAGGTGTTGGTATACTGAGAAAAAATTACCTATGACTGAACCTGAAGATACTTTATGATTATTATTATGTTTGTGTAATGTATTCCTTGCTCACGGGCAATTAAATCCCGGACCTTTGGAAGGCATGCGTGGGGCCGAAGCCAACACGTAGAGGCCCGTTACACAGTTTTAATCTAGATGTTATGTGACACTGGCCGGCGACTCTCCCTGTCTGCATTATTATTATGAGCCTAAACCGTCTCACTGCTGGGCAAAGCCCCCCCCCCCCCCCAAAGATTTCCATCTGTCACTCTCCTGCGCCACCGCTGGCCAGCCTAGCTGGTATGCCTCCACCTCATCACGCCATCTTTTTTTAGTTTATTATTTACCTTACTTTAATTCAATGAAGATTTTGGCATAAATCATTAGATTTTACTAAAAGCTCTTCATTAAATTTCGGTTAAGTAAGCAAAATATATATTATCTCTGAGTGCAACCGAGAGTCTTGTTGCGTATATTATGGTAGAGTCGTCAAAGTGTAGTATTTTAAGGGGGGGAGGGTTGCTATTTACTCGATACCTTTTTACGAGCAAATTTTCAGCGATTTTTTTATCACTGGGGTATGGGTCTGAGCAATGAAAATATATTACGAATGACTTATTTGTGAACATTTTTCTCATAAAAACATAAAAGTCAAAAGGAACTCTTTCAGTTTGCTATATTTACAGTACCTTAACTCTATACAAGGGTGAAGAAACACACCTTAAAGTATTAAAACTTTGTCTTACTTTATCATGTAAGCGAAATCTAAATAGGATATAATACAAGAAACAGATATTAGTCTAAATCTTTTTAAGTTTATATTATATAACATTTAGCTGAGTTCAATATTTATTTAATTTTTTTCTTTTTAAGCTTAAATTTATTGTAAGGATCTGAATCAAATCGTCGCCTTAGTGGTGAAGAGAGCTAAGCCACGCTTTTGACGAATTTGAGTTAAGAGCACTATCATACTCAGCTTTAAACGTAGATTCTTGTGGTGAAGAGATCTAAGTGATAGCTCAGTTAGAAGTCCGTTTTTCATTCAGACGTGAAAGGAGTTAATTGAAACAAGGAACAAAAATTCAAGTGGTAAATGAATGTTAGCAGCTTATAATTATTCACCATTATTTAATCGTATCTTAAAATTCGTACATGAAATTAGTAGTGAAAAGAGTTATGCCACATACCATTTTTAACCGCTTACCAATGTACAATTTCTGGCAACACTCTAGATATGACATAGCGCCTTTTTTGACAGCATTGACAAGTGACATTCTAGTTGTTCATGGTTTTTCGCTCCCAAATGTTTCGCGTGCTTGTGTATTATTGTGTGTGTTTATCTTTTGAAACGTGTTTTGCAAAGTGAAATAACTTATCAAACATGCCAAAGATAAGTTCTCGTACTGCAAAGCTTATGGCATGTGCTTTGGGAAAAAACTGGGATAATGACAATAAAACTGAAGGTAAGGACATCTTCAATTTGTTTACTTTGTGAAACTTTCGCTGTATTCATTTTTATCGTCATATTTACGAACAATGTTAGAATTACATACATACAGCTCACGCCACAGGAGAGGTAGGCAGAGACTATGGATTGCCACTGTTAGAACTTTGCTACTTAAATACGAATGTTTAAATGTGTGACTGTCCCATGATTTGATGGTTTAAAATGGGGTTTACATAAAGGATAGCGTACATCGTGTTCAATAATAATAGTTAAATGTGATGAGGAGAAATTATGTCATGCATTCATACAACTTGGTCCATCAATCCAACTGGTTGGTTCTCTGTCAATAGGTACCTAATTTTGTTTGTAATATTTGCAGCTGCAGATATATCAGAGAGTGAAATACCTAATGTGCAAGATATTAAGTCTACACCATCTTGGTCAGAATCAATACATCAAACACCTACATTCTCTGCGGTTGTAGAACATGAGGGGCAAGTACTGGATCCTCATCCAATTCAGTTGATTGAAGAACAACAACCAAAAACGGGCCCTTTGGTATTAATACAGCATTATACAACATTAAGCAGTAAGTTTTACATTATTAAGATGTTTATTCCCAATTAAAGTACCTACAGGTTTGAAAAGGCTTTGTACAGTAAGTCGACTGGAGACTTATCTTTGTTTACCTAATTATTTTTTGACTGACTCAAGTCATAATTCGATACACTGTACCTACCTCTTTTAGAACATCAATAAAAATAATCAGGTGTAGGTAAAATACATTAAGAGTCCAAGATCTGTCAGTAAGTTAGTCTGATTCTACTTCCGCTCCGTAAGGGACATTTCTGTGGTGAAGCGGTAAGAAACCCACAAAGGTTCCATCAGTTTTGTATAATAATTAACACGCTGTGATCGCCAACTCGCCTGCTAAGTGTGGCGGTTACGGCAAATCCCCCTATGATGTAGATCCTTGGGTATGCCTTTGTCCAGCAGTGAACGTCTACAGGCTGAGATGATAATTATTTATTTTTATTGCTTCAGATGACAGTAATGGCAGTGATGAAGATCCCTTCTCAGGTACAGATTCTATTGCGGACCCTGTTTACATACCTGACACTTCTACTTCGCATTATTCGGACAGTGATGAACATAGTGTTAACGATAGAGCTGGTCGTCCAGAGAACCCCATCTCTGAGAATAATAAGGCTCACCATTCGCAGATCGAAGAGAATCACCTTCCTCAGAATGTAGAGGTCCAGGAGCCTGTAAATGTAGATGAACAGGGGCAAGAAATTTGTTTAACAAGGAAACGTAAACGGAGACCGGGTTCCTGGAAAAGAAATAAACAAAAACTGTTAAGACTTCAAGGGAAAGAGCATTTGTCACAAAAAGGAAATGTAGTCAGAGGAAAATCAGTACAGCAAGTACAGTGTAATTGCCATTATAAATGTGGTAAAAAGATTTCTTTGATTGAAAGGCAGAAAATATTTAATGATTATTTAAGCCTTCCCGATGAAAGATCTAGATGGAGCTTTATCAGCAGTTGTGTTACTAAACATGAACCAAAAAGGCGTTACATACGGACTCAAACTGTTACTAACGAACACAGCAATGGCGATAATAATATTTTAAGAAAAAAATTTACTTTCGTGTACACACTAACATTGTCTGGAAATAAGCATCAAGTATGCAAAAAATTTTTTTTGGCCACGTTAGATATTTCAGGGAAAAAAGTCCAAACAGCGATGAGAAAGGCAGATTCAAGTGGTGTTGTGGAGGAAGATAAAAGGGGGAAAAACCCAGCACCAAACCGTATATCTGATGACAGAAAAGAGGCAGTTAGAAACCATATCAAATCTATACCTGTAACCGATTCACATTATTGTAGAAGTAGTAGCAAGCGAAAATACCTACCCTCTGGCTTAAGTGAGATGCGATTATACCAGGACTATGTTGAATTCTGCAAGGAACATGAAATACAACCAGTAAGCTCCTCCTATTACATACATATTTTTACCAATGAGTTTAATTACGGATTCCATCGACCAAAGAAAGACATGTGCGACTATTGCACCCAGTACGGAAATAAACCTGAAAATGAGCAACTAAAAGCTAAAGCTGAATATGATCTGCATCTAACACGCAAACAAGAAGCCCGTGAACATAAAAAAAATGATAAGAAACATGCCAAAAATGATGTAACATTCCATGCGTACACAATGGACATGGAAAAGATACTACTGACACCACATTTAGAAGTTGGGCAACTTTATTATAAAAGAAAACTAAAAACTTATAATTTCACAGTATATAATCTAGCAGACAAGCAAGCCATAAACTATATGTGGCACGAAGCAAATGGCACAAAAGGCGCATCCGAGGTTGCAACATGTCTTTGGAATTTACTTACCAAACTAGATCCTGCAGTGATTGAAGTTACGTTCTATTCAGATACTGCAGCAGGACAAAACCGCAATTCCATAATATCAGCAATGTTTTTGCGAGCTGTTCGAGAATTACCATTGCACACAATTAACCAGAAATTCATGGAATCGGGGCACTCCGATATGGAATGTGATAGTGTCCATTCCACGATAGAAGGCCGAGCTAAACATTTAAGCATTTTTATACCTGAAGGATGGTACACAGTCGCAAGAACAGCCAAAATCGATCCACCAAAATATGAAGTCAACGAGATGCATTATTCACAGTTTTTGGATTTCAAATCGTACAGTCAAAAACAAATAATAAATAAAAATAAAGCCGACAATGGAGAAGTAATGAGATGGCTGGATGTGAAGTGGCTGCAATATCGTAAAAATGACAACACAGCTATATATTATAAGACGCAATTAAGCCAACCTGAGTTCAAAAAACTAACAATCCGAAGAACTGTTAGAAAAGTTCATGCAGCGACTGATGAAGTCCTACCCCTTTACAATAACCAGTTACTAATTGAGAAAAAAAAACTTCAAGATCTACAACAGCTCTGCATGAATGGAACAATTCCATCTGCGTATCATGATTTTTACATGAATAGTTTAAAGTCTTCTGAGATATGTCTAAATACTGAGGATGGTGATGAAGACTGAGAGAATAATTTTTTTATTTGATTGATTAAAAAGAGCCTTTAGATTAAAATTTTGTCAAAATATCTGATCTTTATATTTTATACCTATTGTACACCACTTATTATTATTTCAATAAGTGGTGGTGAACGGAATACGGTAAAAGAAACATACTGTATGGGGGTGCTCCCCCATACCATAGCTTATCTTACCTTATCTTACCTTAACTTACCATACCTTAACTTACCTTACCTTAACTTACCTTATTTTACCTTACCTTACCTTACCTTGACTTACCTTACCTTACCTTACCTTACCTTAATTTTCTCTTTTAAGTGAACTGTAGTTCTTTGAGAAATAAATTCTTTAAACCGAAACAATAAAATTATTGTTTCATCAGACAATAACAACGAAATAAATTTGCTATCTCTCTTCACAAATATTGCACTTTCATACCAGATTTGTAAATATTTTTCGTTGTGAATACATAGTAAGAAGCTTAGATTCGTTCACTTTTCTGAAGTGTGTAATACTTTATTTTTTGTAAATATGTGGTGAAGAGAGCTAACCAAAATATTCTCAATAACTTGAAAATTAATGTATGAGCTCACATAAATCAAAGTTCAATAATTTTAATACATACATATTTACGTTCTCTCAAAATTTTGTGAGAATCGGCATATAAATGGAGGAGATAGAACAAAAACAAATTTTTAGTAGGTACTTAATTATTTCAATTGTCTTTATCTTTGATTCAATTAGGTGTGGAATAGCTCACTTCACTACTAAGGCGACGAAATGCTTTATTATTATTATTATTATGTAAGCTGCAGTTTTTTGTTCCCAGTGTGACGCGGAAGGAAAGCCACAGACAGCCGTTTAGTTTTCGAAATGCGCACGCGCCGCTACGCTGCCGGCTTGACAAATTTCATGGGGCCTTGAGCGCCGACATTTTCCGCGCGTGATTCTAATACAAGAAAATATTTAACAGCCTTTGTCTACAATCTATGCCATGACAATCTAGTTAAAGAAAACTTATGCAGAATGGATTTGTAGATCTGGTAGGTTGGTACTACAACATTTTTTCATTTGTTTTTCTTTTTGGCATTGTTCCCTTAATTTCCCTGTATCCTCATGTCACTTTTAATTATTGTTTATCTGTCTATTTATCTGTCTGTTTTTAATTGCTAAACCACTTTTAATAAAATTTGGTATAGAGATATTTTGAGTCCCAGGACTCACAGGAAAGGACAGAGGATAGCTCGTCAACGTCAGTCCCGGAACAGTTCTCTAAAAAAACTGCGTAAAACGAAATTTCCGGCAGTAAATAATAATTCACATGCAAGTAATTGTAAATATCACCATCCTACAAAACATCCGTAACCAATTTTTAACGGTCGGAGACATAGTATCGCTTGTAAACATATAAATTGCCAGAGATAATCATAGATATGAGTCCAAACATAGAATGGACATATCATAATGATATATTGGCATGTAATTGTTTTTGTATACAATGCCCACGGCTGTATATGTAGGATATTGATTGTATATTAATTATATGATTGAGAATATTATGCATTATGTTTAGGGTTCCACATGTTGATATCTGTTTGGGATTTCAGATTTGCGTAAACTATCGTATGTTATATGACTTGTTGATGAATAGTTTTTTTGCATATTTTCATGCGTTTGACTTTAAATGCTTAATAAAAATAAAAATAATTACTCCCATACCGGTATCGGTGACGGTGGCCGATTTCATTGATACCAAGGCTGGCCTTGGTTGATCAATGCAGTGACTATTAAATTACTCCTATGTAACTGGTACATAGGAGTAATTTAATATTGCCCAAGTGTGTGCGCAGTTCACAAAAGCACTCTCTATTCCTTTTACTCTCATAACCCAGTGGGACGGAAGATCGACACGACTGGTGAGAGATCAGGGCTCAGGCGCAGGACCGACTTTATACAATATGCTCATCCGACGCATGGATCATCAGCTTTATACTTGTCAAACAAGCTGCAGGTGATCAGCCTGCATTGTCCTAACCAAACTTGGAAATAACATGCTTACAATTACGCGGGAATCGAACACACGACCTCCGAGTCAAGAGCTGAACTCTGAACCACAGTGGACCACGGAAAAGAACGTTGCCTATTATAATATTTCTATTGGCGTTTAGGCATTTTGAAGCTCAGCTTTTTAAAAAAAAACTTTCCATATCCCCGGCGGATTGGAGAAATCAGCCAGGGTGTGTGAGGCACCTCTGGGGTATGTACGTGTACGTGGGGTCCACCCTCTAAAACCCCTTGGTGCTCACTCAGAAAAGGCTAAGGCAGAGTTACGGGATCTATGAAACGAACCAAAACTCTACTAATAAGTAAGTTAAATTTTGTTATTGTTAAGTTGATTGTTGCTTGTTGATAGTTTAGGGGAGGCCTTTGCCAAAAGGCAATCAGATTTAGTAAAGGAAAATTAGTGCATAAAGTATAAAAAAGTAAAAGAAGCAAAATGTAAATGTCTGAATAAAGGCTTATTTTATTTATTTATTTTATTTTATAAGTTGATTGTTATCATCTTGTTATCTGTAAGCTGTGTTTTGACTCTTGTGTGTTTAATAAACATTTATTTATTTATTTCTTCACTGTATTTCAAATAACATTCAAATTAAAATAATGATGCGGCATTGCGTGAAGACAAAACATAAGTGCTAAATACATAGTTTATGAGTGAATTTCATACAAGCTTAGAACAATGTTCTAACCAATTATCGGCAAGTACAACGGCGATTAATCATATTGTAACCCACATAGCATTCAACATTATATAAACCCCAGGGTTGCCATGGTTGCGAATATCGCAGGATATTAGAGATAATTGGTGAGAAAAGTAATCCAGATTTACTAAAGCCCCTTTTGCACCAATCGTCTCCTAACTTCAGGACACTTACGGTCTTAGTACAAAAGATCTAAACAGTTGTTTTGACACCATTATGTACTGATTTTTTTTCTAACCAACAACAACAGTTACAACAGATGTTTTAAATCTTTTGTAGTAAGACCGATAGGCTTTATAGTATCATGAGAGAGAATGTTACATGATCCTAAAGAGGCACTAGAGGAGGATAGAGTAAACTTAGCAGTAGGGGGTTGAAAACTGATATGATATAAAAATCATGATTCATGAACCCTTGACATCAGAACATCTACTCCCAGAGTAGAGTTCTGATGTCAAGCCTTTTTTTTTTTTCCCGGAGGGGGAAATGCATTACGCATACCACCCAGGCGCAGGAGGCGACCCGAGCGGTGATGTGGGACTCCCGTAGCTAATGAGACCACGGTATACCCACTAAACCCCCCCCCCATCTTCCGCCACGCCGCCTTTTGACGGGGCCACGGGAACGATACACACATCCGCGACCCCGCCAGCGGTCCGAAGACTCCACGATGGGCGCACAACACGTGCGCCCTCCTCCTCGGCCCCCACCAGGGTTGTAGCAGACGCCCCGAGTCTGCTACTTGGAGGCCATGTGGCAGATCAGGTCTGTGGTTCTGCCACCGACCACACCTCGGCCGCAGAGGATAGGGCAAGCGGCGCACCGCACTCTGATGTCAAGCCTAACCTATTACCTAACTAACCTAACCCAACCTAGAAACTTTAGTCAGTTTTTGTGCAAAATAAATAATGAAACAGCTGGATTCGTAATGTTATAATCACACTTTTACCTTCTTAAATTTCAATAGTTTCTTTTTCAGCAGTCCATTTTTATAAAAAGATCTTATAAGCTAACTAAGCTAGACTGCGTTGCGGCTGGTGATAAGAAGATAGGTCATATAGGGCTCTAATGTCCCTAAAGCTCCTGACTCATGGAGTCCCTACAAAGGACACGTCCTTACGCATAGATCGCGCATTGTTTTTGCCGGCTCCACCATTAATTACGAGGTGGGCTCGCGTCCGCCCACTACGGCCCTGGAACAAAAATCAATGCCGAACGACGATTTTTACTATATTTTCATGGGAAATCGACTTTTCATAGAATAAAAGGGTTATAAGGAATTTGTTCTATAATAGTAAAAGTCTTTAACTGGAGAGATACGTAATATGACCAAGTGCGGGTTGTGCACTAAGGGAAATAGCGAAAAAGTTACATTTACCCCAAATGTAATACCAAACATGACGTCATTATTATATTTTTCGCCACATACAGCAGTCAGCAGCCCGCTTATGGAAAAATATATTTTAGTATAATATTTTTGATAGATAACTACAAAATATTATAATCATATTATATCTTAGAGCTGCAAGCTGCAGCTACTTGACTTTCATATGCCGCGGCCGCATTTGCGTGGTGCTTCGCGCTAAAACCGATACTATTGAACGATCTGCGTGTATCGTAGCTTCGGACGATAGACGCAGATGCGGCCGGGCAGTTAGAATAATCCACAGACCACAGCCGTGCACCCGCCGAGACCAGCCAAGCGAAGCGGCGCGGCGCTACCTAACTTTTCTCGAAGTGTTTCGCCGTTTTTTTGAACCTTCATAGAATTGGCTTCCGTTGTAGCATATAATAGTTCATATTTTCAAGATATGATGTCAGAAACTAAATATTCGCCTCACCTCCACGACGGTAGCGAAACAGCGAAGCCAATACTTACTGATATGTAGAATTTGTTGGAGTTAGTGTCGATAGAGAATTAGCCTGAATTAGGCCCCATAGATTCAAAAGCTTGGCTCTACATTAGATCTGATGTATTTTTCACAGGGCAAACCTTTTGTGGCCGTCGAGGTAACATTTTACGTGAAATGTTTTTGGTGGGATAATGTATATTTTGCTAGGTATCACTAAAAGATATTGACTCATAATAATAATAATAATAATAATAATATCTCCCACACCGGTTTCGGTGACGGTGACCGGTTTCATTGAAACCAGGCCTGAGGCCAGCTACGCAGGAGTAATTTTTGTGCCCAAGTGTGTGCGCAGTACACAAGAGCACTCCCTATTCCTTTACTCTCATAACCCACTAACCCAGTGGGACGGCAGACCGACACGACCGGCGAGAGATCAGTTGCAGGACCGACTTTTTACATGCCCATCCGACGCATGGATCATCTTACTTGTCAGACAATCTGGTGATCAGCCTGCATTGTCCAAACATGGAAATAACATGTTTCCAACGCAGGAATCGAACCCACTACCTCCGAGTTAAGAGCCGCGCTCTATACTACTAGACCACGGAAGCGTCTTATTAGACTCTTATACATATTGCATACAACATAGCACATACAGCAGCTAGCTTTATCGTAAAATTTCAATTAAACAAGTTAACATACAATTCATATAATTTTCATTTTAACCACATAATAATTAATAAACAATAACAATAATGAATATCGTTAAACTAGTGGAATCGCATTTAAAATGTATTTAATCGGTTTTCTACTCGACAGTCAATCTAATTTACGATCTAGATACTATTAATAATGTATAATAAACCTGTACTGATTTCATAATCTACATTATTAATAATAGACCTACGTGCAAATAATTTTATCAAATATTTGTTTTGCTAATAGAAGAAACGTGTATCTTATCCTACTAAACCTAATTTTATGTTGATTCTAAAATATTTGCCCATTGACTAATAAAAAGATTTACACTATTTAGTATTTAAGGCCGTCACAGACTTAGCTATAATATTATATATTAATATACCGTACTAAACACACTGAGACCAGAAATATATATTATAGCTGAGTGTGTGGTCACGCGAAAATTGTATACAAAATATATAGTAATATATTATATTAATATGCCTATAGCTATAAACATATTAATATATTATATTATAGCTAAGTCTGTGACGGCCTTTATACAGACGCGACGTCTTGCAATAGGTACAATACTTTTCTTGTCAGTCTCCAGATAAGTACTTTACTAACTTACTAGACGAGTACAAAACGATATGTACCTAACTAACTACATAATATAATAATATCTAATTAACATAAATAATATCATACTTTTGTAATTTTTTATAAATTTTTGGCGTTGATACTGGTTGTTACCAAAAATCTTTATTGCTTCTTTAAAGAATCGCCGATCAAAATGTTAATTGACACAAGCGTTCGTTAATATGACGTTGACGGTTGACGTTCGACTCGTCTAATGTCAAAAACATATACAGCATGACTGGTGAGTCAATACCGATATTTAAGGAGAGTATTCAGTACTCGATTCTCATTATAAATATGTAATAAAATTAGGTTCTTAATTTTTTTTTGAATTTTCCAAAAATTAATGAATCATGGATACTAAGTAAATTACGCGGCTAGGCAAGTGGGCATACTATGCGGCCGGTGCAGAGGCGTGCGCTACCAAAGAAACACCACACAACTACCCCTCCCGCTCGCGGTGTCCATGCGTTGGGTAAATAATTATTTAACTTTAAGCTACATTTACTCAGTGATCAATTGATATTATTTTTTTATATTATTTTTTTCCAACTAATATAATAGCCAAATATCACGTCCTCAAGTATTGAACATGTCTCACCAGTCACGCAGTATATAATACATTTTGATCGTCGATTCTATAAAGAATTGATGAAGAAAACGACTTGGCTACAGGCTCAGGTTATTTTACCCCACCTATTTTACATATTTCTCCCCGAATATCACGCCGGTTTTCACCATGACCGCGATATGTTTACCTAGTCTTCAGGGGCGTACTCACGTCAATCACGCCCGCTACACCGCGCCGTGCCGGCGATCCTTTCATATACGACTGAGTAGGCACCTCCTGACAAGTGCTATGAATCTCATTAATCGCCCAAGGCTGAGCTTTGTCTCCGCTGCCGACTGTGAAAGGTACAAGGTAAGAGAGGAAGCGGTTTCAGAGTGATTAAGGTGACGTGTTAAAGTAAAAAACCGTGTCGGATATGTTTTAGATTGCTTGTTTTCTATGAGAGGCCGCCCCGGCCTCTCATAGAACAAGAAATGGAACAGCAAGAAATGGAAAGGGCGTAAGCGGCAAAATGGTTTTTGTCGCGTAATTTAAAAACCTTAAATATATTTCATATAAGCTATGTACAAACTAAAGTCTATGCTTGAACCAATCTATGTACTTTTGAAAGCTTAAATCACTCTCCTCTGTTGGAAAAATTAGAATCCCTTTTTTTACAGAGGTCTTTTTGATTGATTATTCTGTGTTATGAAAATTGGCCAATCGTATTATGCTATGGGTAATTCAAAGACAAAGACATGATGAATACTGACAATGAACTTTAATTTTTTAGCTTTAGTCATTGCTGAGAAAAATCGATATCGCTACAGCCGATTATCAAGGCGTCGCCTTAAGCCTCTACTTAGGCTGGCTGCATCCGTTTTCCGCATACGATTTCTAAATTTGTTATCCGTATTCGAAAATCCGTATGCATAAAATCAGTAGAAAATACATTAACTGGCGCACACGTTCATTTTTTTCGTATGTACGTTTCAAGTGCAAGCCAGTGAGTGTATCGCGCGTGAAAAAATGAACGTTGGTGATAGTCTAGCGGAAACCATGCGTATATGCGGCCTGCCTTGATCATTACTATAACTCATAAGTCATAACATGCGCAGTAGTTACCACTAACTATACCACTATAGTACCAGTCCTCACAAACTGGAGTGTTAGGCGCTTTACGCACGACGAGGCGGGGCGGTCCGGTCAGCTGCGGACATGCTGCGGCGCCATAATATAGCGCGCCGGGCAACTGCAGCGCCCGCGCCGTGTGCGTTAGTAATATCTAAGGATTCCCTTTCAAGTGCTTCGTTCGCGGCGAAATTGACCGGCCCGCCCCGCCCCGTCGTCTGCATAAGCACCTTACTAGCCTTAAATGACTATTAATTAAACCTGCCAGCACTTGCACCACTACTAATGATCACATAACTTTAATAGGCTTTAGCGTAATTTGCATATCGATTTATGGTCTGAAATATATTCTGCTATCGGTCGTCATGAATTAGCCAGGAATTCTCATTGTTTGCATGATGCTGACGACTTGGGGGACAAATTTGGACTAACAAACAATTTTACTGTCAGATTTACGACTAGCTTGATAATAGTAACTTTTGTATAGCGCTGCTAATCAACAAACAACACAAAGTTATAATAATTTAGGATGTATGACTTTGTATAGGCCTTCGCTTGAAAGTAGCAGCGCTGAAACAGTAGCTTTTTTCAAGTTTTGTATTGTCAAATGTGTGACGCTGCGCTAGGGCGCTCGCAAGTCACAAAAAATACTTTTTCATCGCCACTGCTTTCACAGTGAACTCTATAATATAAGCGACACATACACACCCTGTATAGTGTAGGTATACCTACTGACTAGTGACTACTGGGCACTGGCACACCATTTTGAAATTTATGGACAAAAGCTATGTCCGATCACAGTCATTTCTAATCTGCGCCCACCTTATGGAAAGACTATTTCCTAACACTTATTGTGTAATTCATTGCGTGTTAAGATTATATTAATCATCTTTGTTCTCTATCTTTATTTCAGATATTATGCCGTGGGATTGTTAATTTGAATAAATAACCATAATAATCATAGATTTTAAGTTTATTATCATATTCAATTAAATAATTTATACGTAGTAAAATGATTCTCAAATGTTCATTCGTTTAATGTACTATAAACTTACTATAAATTAGTTATTAACTAGATAAACGTCATAATATTACTAATTTTAGAGCCTTATTTACAATCGCGTAAGTGGCGTATTACCTTATCCGATTTTTGTCGCTGCCCACTTTACCCGGTGAACTATTCGTAACACTTCCCTCCAAACATATTTTCTAATCGTAAAAACCTTCCCTAGGCTTCTACGAATGTTTCAAAACTACAATTAGCCATATTATATTAAGCCGTTCTCGGTTTAGCGAGACTAACAAATTTTAAAATTCATTTTTATTTGTATAGATAGATAATACCAGGTTAAAATGAAATTAGAATATAGATTTTAAGTCTAATCAGTTCGAGCGAAACGAGCTAGGGCTCGCTATATCCCACAAACAGCACTTTTGTGGTACACTTTTCGGAAAAACTATCACGCCTATTGACTTGTGCTTTAACATAGTAATTTTTATTTATATGTAGATGTGTTATCATCAGTCAGTCAAGGTTTGGTTACTATTAGTCATTAGAATATTAAAAAAAGCGGCCAAGTGCGAGTTGGACTCGCCCATGGAGGGTTCCGCAGCAGCAATAAGGTTCATTTTTATGAAATTATAATATTTTTGATTTATTTTTATATTTCAGTCGATTTAATGAAATTTAGATTAAGGTTTACTATTTACGACGTATAAAAAAAAACTACTGGCTAGATCTCGTTCAAACCAATTTTAGTTGGTAGTTTTTATAGTAATCTACATCATATATTTTTTTTTAGAATTATCATGCCTCTACTTTAGAAATTAGAGGGGGGAGACACACATTTTTCCACTTTGGAAGAGTCTCTCTCGCAAACTATTCAGGTTAGAAAAAAATGATGTGAGAAACCTCAATATGATTTTTGAAGACCTATCCATAGATACCCCACACGCATAGGTTAGATGAAAAAAAATTTTTTTGTTTCAGTTGTACCTATGGGGACCCCTAAAATTTTTAATATTTTTTCCATTTTTGCATCAAAATCTTAATGCGGTTTACAGACTACATCTGCTTACCAAGTTTCAATAGTATAGCTCTAATAGTTTCGGAGAAAAGTGGCTGTGACATACGGACGGACGGACAGACAGACAGACAGACAGACAGACATGACGAATCTATAAGGGTTCCTTTTTTGCCATTTTGGCTACGGAACCCTAAAAACTGCCTTAAAGATTATTACCACGCTCAAAAACGACGCGAGCCCTCACAAAGCTCGGCTTTTAGCTAATGTATTAAGGCGTAGCCTGTCGAACCTACTATATCGTCAAGGTAAGAACATTGTACAGTCTAAAACCTGTCTAGATTTATTGTGTATTGTTCACCTGTTTTCGGCATCTCCATATTAAGTACTATGTAGGTTTGTATGTCGACTACTAGACTGTTCTTTCAGAAACATATTGGTCTGTATACTCTGTTTCATATCAAACTTAAAAACTATGCAGATACTTGTCCTAAGGGCCTGTATTCACTTTGATTAGTGCGAGTGATTAGTGCAGGTGATTAGTAGAAAATAAAGAACTTGCACTAATCAGCCGCTGTCCATACTGGCTTTCTCCTGATTACTAATAACCTGCGCTTGCACGAATCAAAGTGAATACGGGCCTTAAAGTTGTAGTAATATACAACTTTAAGGCCCGTATCTAACAAGTTGTATCAAAAAAAAGTTTCTGTTTATGTTATAAAAATCTATATTCTGTAACAATATAAATAATCACTATGTTCCATATTAAAATAAAAATTTTCAAGAAGCAGCATACCTAAATTACTTTAATAAGTATTAAATGCAAAATTAGCATATAACATAACCCTCCCGAAAAGATCTGATAGGACGAAAATCCATAACAAAATACAACCCAAAATACACTTTAGAACCTTTACACTTAGAGTCATTTTATCTTTTATGAGTTACGACGTTACGGATTGAGGGAGTGAAACAACGCCCTTTGTTGCAAAAAAAGAAGCATCAAGCCACATGCAATGTTGATTGGTGCAATAGAAAGCAATTTTACTTATATACTTATATCGGCCCTCCGCTTAGTAATCTTATGCATCAGCACGAATAGGTCGATATGGATACAGTAAGGCCAACTGTCGTTTTAACTCTTGTGTTACTTTTGCTGGTTTTGCATATTAGTTACAGAGGATCAATAATTATCAAAGCTAGAGATTGGTCATACATTCCACTTCCTGATAAGTGACGAATAGACTATCCATCAATTAACTTGACAGATCGAGTGTGGAGAATCTGTCAAAAAAGTTCTGAATAACCTATTCGGCACTTTATCAGAAAGTGGTGAAACAGGCCCTTAGTATTTCAAATTAATTAGTATGTAGCAGTTATCACTTCTGATAAGGTAATATGTTTGCTATGTACAAGTATATCTCGCTACGAAGAAGTTAACTAAAAGTGTGGCATCAAAACAGAGCCATAGTACTGTTTTTTGGACGACTTCTTTCTCGCGAGTAGGTACTGACTTTACAATAATTGTATTACAGGTATTTTGTCTACAATCCTTATGGAAAATCTATATCATTTTCAGAGCCCCATCATAACAGGATGTCCACTGGTCTACAATAAATTATTATATTTCTATAGAATTTTAAGTCGTCTCAGTAAATCTGATCACGTCCTATACGTCTAGGCTTACTTTGGGAGCACAATTAAAACTGAATCCTGACGGCACGGTTTAGAGTCGAATTTAGGTTTAGCATTGAAATAAAGAGTCCTGCACATAGAACCGACCTTGGGTGTAGAAGCGTGGCATATTAACGACGGTTCTCGTATGCGAGCACCGTACTGAACATCATGGAAGAAAGGGCAAGGAATGTCAATCATCAAGGCCAGCCGGTATAATCCGTACAAATTGAGAAGGCGTTAGAACAATGTTATGGTTGTTGGTATTGTTAGGTATCATTTTACATGATTTTATTTTTCAGAAGTTACTGTTTTACGTAAAGGCGACAGGCACAATGCACAAGCAACGAAGTTCCTTTCAATTTGTAGAGAATAAAGTCCGAAAAATTCTGATACCCTAGGTACGTTAGAAAACTAGAAAAGCTTTATGACAGATAAAAAACTCAGGCCTTTGCATCCGTTGTGGATGGTTTATACAGTATTTTCGGACGAAGTAACCACTCTTTAAATACTGTGCCTGGGACACGATTTTTAAAGGTCCGCATGGTTATATCACAGTGTAAAAATAGTTATTTACACTGTGGTTATAATATGCAAGCAAATACGATGTTCTCGCAACTTATTCGGTCTAGTCCAGAGGAATTAATTGGTCAATACGTCTGGGCTTTGACAGAAAACGATATCCAAATCGCTTCAAGTAAGGATGGAGTGAGTTACATCCATCAATTATATACTCTAATTAAATTTGAAGTTAACTCAAAAACATACAAGTCCTATGATAAAAAATTAAAACGTCTCGACTCCACTGTCTTTGTGTTCTAACGACCATCACAACTTGGTCGCGTAACCTCTAATTGGCGAGTGTAATGCGGCGATGTGTTATGGCTATATCTACGAGGCCGTGATGCCACTTTATGAAATGTCAAGGGTTTCGCTGATGGCTAATTTATACGCCGTAATAAGCGCTCAAACTGAGATTGTTCTTAGAAAACCCTTTGGTATAGGGTTTTCTAAGCACAATATTATTCATGTCTTATAACATTCTTCCATTTTTAGGGTTCCGTACCCAAAGGGTAAAAACGGGACCCTATTATTGAGACTTCGATGTCTGTGCGTCTGTCCGTTTGTCTCCAGGCTGTAACTCAAGAACCGTTAAATATCTAGAGAGTTGAAATTTTCACAGATTATGTATTTCTGTTGCCGCTATAACAACAAATACTAAAAACAAAATAAATTAAATCTTTAAGGGGGGCTCCCATACAACAAACGTGATTTTTCAAGCATTTTTTGCTCGGTATCAATGATGACACTAGGCAGGCACTTGAAATGTACACAAAATACTCAGTTATATTTATAATTTAGTAATTAATAAAAAAAAATTATAAAATAAATAATTAAGGCGGGCTCCCATACAAAAAACATAATTTTTTACTATTTTTGCTCTATAATGGTACGGAACCCTCCGTGCGCGAGTTCTACTCGCACTTGGCCGATTATTTAATCTATCCATACTTAATATTATAAGTGCGTCTGTCTGTCTCTCTGCCTGTTACCTCTTCACGCCCAAACCGCTATTACCGATTTTGCTGAAATTTTGTTTGGAGGTACCTTGATTCCCCGAAAAGGACTTAGGATGATTTCACGTACGGTTCCCGTGCGATAAACTAATTTTGGCGCAACGGAGTTTGGGCGTCATCTTGTATAATTATATTTTTTCTTTGCCTCGTCAAATCGTCGCGAACTTATAATATGATTATTGACTAGACAAAGAAAAACTTTTGGAATTTGGAAATACGTTTGTTTTCCGAAAGTTTTAGCATTCTAGCCGAGTCGACCTGTTAGTGTCGAAGCATTGATCTAGTAAAAAAAAAGCGTACCTACACACTGCATTTTAAACCTCAGTTCCTCACGCTTAAACCGTAGAGATAGTAGGTACATACTTGGATAATTTTTATCTCCTGAAAATGTATGGTTCCTGTGCAAATTGCAATTATTATTAGTAGGGTCAAAATAAATATTACAACATAATATAGGTACATCCTCGAAGAAGATACATAATAAAGTAATTTAATTACCATACTATGAAAAGCTCTTAACAAAATCTTACTTAGTAATATGTAAAATTAATTGCTTTGCCTTTTCCATTTTATTTGCGTCCAAAGAAGACACAATCTGTCGTGTGGAGTACCTTATTGAGGTGTTATTTACATAGCCTTAACTCTATAATTAGTTGCGATTGGAAAAATGTCAGTCATCCGCAATTAACTATCATTTTCCTCAGTAAATGTAAATAGAAATAGTCGCATAAAGATCGGTTTATGTGCAAAAAAGACGACGTTTTTGCATACAAATATGGCGCAGAAGGAAAACGCACTTATTTCGATATCATTTAATTAAAGCTTTTTATAAAGTGTACTTTGAAAAGAAACGTAATTTAATAAATATATTATTTGTTAATAAAATCAAAAATGTAGTACCTAAAGAAAGAGTAGGTAAATTGCAACCACTGGTAAGGGGGGCTTCTTACTCTATCAATAATAACTAGGTACCACATTTTTTTCCCTACTAGATTTATTATCTGCAACGAATAGTGCATGGAATGCACCAAAATATGTTTTAGCAGGAGTACCGTATGTAAAAATACTTAATCCCATGGCCCTTTTCCGGGACTCTAAGCTTTTCTATAATTAACTTCATTTTAAATCGATTCTGCATTATTATATTAATATGGATTCTTTATGGATACTGGGAAAGTTATTTTACTTTCTATGTCTTTTATCTTAGAAGTTTTTAACCAATTAATGTACAGTCGCGCTGAAAATTCGAACACCACATTCCTCTACACAATAAACGAAGCATTACGTCGCTCCACATACAAGGTCGCGACTCGCGGTGTACAGACGAGCACAGAATAAATACCAGTTTATTAATTCCAATAGTTAAGACGTAATAAAGGTATTGAAAATGCGACGATTCTATTTCCTGTTTGTCAAAATCAAGCTTTTCCGATGCGTAGATAAAAATATTTAAACAACGTTTTCCATTTTATGTTAGTCATTTGACGGTTTTTTTTGCACTTATTTGCATAAATTAAAAATCAATGTGTGTACGTCAAGTATTTAAAGTATCAATATGAAATTGAGGCCTTGGAAAACATAAGTTTTCCATTGAAAATACGATCTATAAATAATATATCGATTTCATCCGTTTTGAGACGCAATATCTCAAGGAAAGCAAATAGAATATTATAGTGATGATGCGGAAATAATATTATGTTTTTAAGCGATGACTAATATATTAATTTTTACCTACCATACAACGAGATATGGTCGATGTAAGCACAGAAAGGTCATAATTATAATAAATTGTATTGGAAAAAATTAATAACCATTTCCCGGATTAGTCTTTCAGTATCTAGTACCTAATTTTAATTTAAATGTTACAATTACCTATTTATTCGTAATACAAATATTATTTCGATAAATTAATATAAATCTTAATATTATGCACATTTTAAAATACACATTAGTAATATAAATGGAAGATAGTAACAAACTGTAAGATTCCTGCAAAAATAGAGATAAAAACAAAAAATGAAAATAATTAAAAGCGTTTTTGCTCGTGAGTGTACTTGTAAGATGTTAGTGCATCCGCCGCCGAGGTCGAAGGATTTACTACCTTTTGTAAGCTTAGTACGTTGTGTTAGGTTTTAGACCGAATAATGCTAGACCTAACCTAACATGAGACTGTTAATAGAATATGTACGTTTAACCACAAAACTAACTTTTTTTTTTTTTTTATTAAATAAGGGGGCAAACGAGCAAACGGGTCACCTGATGGTAAGCAACTACCGTCGCCCATGGACACTCGCAACATCCGAAGAGCTGCAGGTGCGTTGCCGGCCTTTTAAGAGGGAATACGCTCTTTTCTTGAAGGTTTGCAGGTCATATAGGTCCGGAAATACTGCTGGTGACAGTTCGTTCCAGAGTTTTACAGTGCGCGGCAGAAAGTTACGCGAAAATCGCACTGTGGAAGACTGCCACTCATCAAGGTGATGAGGATGGTATGTTTTTCGCGTGGGACGATGGCGAAAAGTTGCAGGTGGTATGATTCCGAACAATTCCTCAGAGCACTCCCCGTAATACAACCGATAGAGGATGCAGAGTGAGGCTACATCTCGGCGTAATTCCAAGGGGTCCAAGCTGTTCGAAACACTATGGCAGTCAACAATTCGAGCGGCCCTTCGTTGGATACGATCCAGAGGGAGCAGTTGGTATTTAGGCGCCCCTGCCCAGAGATGAGAACAATATTCCATGTGAGGCCGAACCTGCGCCTTGTAGAGTAACTACTGATATTATTATTTCTATACATAAATAAAAATCTTGTAAAAAATCTGACAGAGTTAAGTTTTGACTTAACAGCTTTTTTGATCTTGCAAAGTATAGAATTCTTAAATTATTAATAAATGAAATTTATAGAGACAAGGACCAACATTAGAGACGAATCGCATAATTTTATACAAACACTAATTGACCCGGCAAACGTTGTTTTGCCATTTAAAGTATTTCTACTTCATCAGTTGATACAAAATCTTACCCCCTCTTTTGTCCCCTAAGAGGGGTGGGGGGAAAAATTGTGAAAATACAGTTAATAATATGAAATAAGTCCATTAAAGAAAATATTTGAAACAAAATCTGACCCCCTTTTTGGTCCCCAGAGGGGTGGGAAGGGAGTTTATACACCAGATATTGAGTTGGAAAAAGACAAATATAACTGCGAAAACCGTATGCAAATCGGATCAGTAGTTTTCGTGTTAAAGACAAAAGTTTGATACAAAATCTGACCCCTCTTTTATCCCCTTGGAGGGGTGGGGGAAATTTTTTTTATACACCAGATGTTAAGTTGGAAGAAGACAAATATATTTGCGAAAACCGCTTTCAAATCGGATCAGTAGTTTTCGTGTGATAGTGGAACAAACATACAGACAGACAGACAGACAGACAAAAAACTAACCACACTTTTGGCTTCTATAGCGATCTAGTGACACCCCCCGCTTATTATTTTTTGAATATCTTTAATGTACAGAATTCACATTTCTACAGTTTTATTATAATATGTATAGATAATTCAAGACGTGAGTGGAAGAATAAAGTAGGTAACATAAAAAAACTTCCCGTTTTTTTTTTGCTTAAATGGAGGCTTTAGGGCCGGAAAAGTTGTTTGAAATAGAAAAACTATGGATTGTATGTGTAACCAGATATATTAGCTAGGTTATGACGTAGATAAGTTACAAGTTTTATTGAAATAATTAGGGAAAAAATGTTTTATTGTCCGTATGTTACGAAATGTTACTTATTCGATTCTTTCATACTATTGTTGTTGTAAATTGTAAGTAACGTTAGGTGTGTATCTTTAACCAAGATCGTTTCTCTCTTTCTACAGCAGAAATTCATACCTAACCAATAAATATTTAAGTACATAATATTAGAAAACAGAAGTAATAAAGACTTAACGCGTCATTCAAAATATTCTAAGCATCATCCATTTAGGGTCAAAACAAAAAGACAATGCACCGACCTTGAGTAAGTCAAATTCTTTGATGTACCGTGGGCGGTGCAAAAACTGTCCTAAGACATTGACGGCTTGGTACCACACGGTTCTCCGTGGTACCATGAGAATGTGCAGTTGGAACCTTGTCACAGTGATTATGGTCTCGAATGTCGACTGGACAATTGCCCCGGCCCACACCAATTAGTATGTGCGGTGCGATTGCGAGCGATTTTATATGCAAAAGTTTTGGGTGAAAATGATATTGTTTTAAAATGGAGCAACAAAACTTTTGAACAATTAAAGAAAGAATATGAATAAAATTGAAATAGTAGTAAGCAGTAAAGTATAAAATAAAAAGTTTTGCAATTCTATTATGCTTTGAAAAAAAGGTTTTCGTCGTAGTGCATTATTAACTTACGCCTACTACCATCCTACTACTACATAATATCTTTACTAACGAGACTTGATTTGATTGAACCTTGATTTGATTTTTGCGCATATACGCCGCTTAAGCTGTAGCTAAGCTTTAAATCTAAATACATAGAGCATGTAATATTTAAACAAGGGTGTCATCGCGCGGAAAACTTAAATTTTCTGTAGGATAAAACTATCCTAAGCGAGACTTAAATTACCTCCATAGTAAATTTAGTCAAAATCAGTTCAAAAAGACAGACAGATAGCAACACATTTGAAAATTCACAATAATAGTATGAATTTATTTCCGCTTACTCTTAACATAGCCTCTAGCGCTCATATGAACGCTAAATAAACCGCTTATCGCTATAACTGTGGCTCTACTAATTTATACTAGTGTGGGCGAAGAAATTTCGGCAGGTAGCGTATGATAATTCGGATGGCACCATTTGTAGTTTCCTTCTTTATATTGCGATACAAAATATATTGGCAATAATCTTTAATTTATAGTCTGCATAATGTGAATTTACTCCATATAAAGTCTTTTGATTATAATGGATATTTCGAATAAGATATTACTGACTATAAAGATTCAAGATATGAATAATATTATACTGCGTGACTGGTGAGACATGTTCAATACTCGAGGACGTGATATTTGGCTATCATATTAGTTGGAAAAAAATAATATAAAAAATAATATCAATTGATCACTGAGTAAATGTAGCTTAAAGTTAAATAATTATTTACCCAACGCATGGACACCGCGAGCGGGAGGGGTAGTTGTGTGGTGTTTCTTTGGTAGCGCACGCCTCTGCACCGGCCGCATAGTATGCCTACTTGCCTAGCCGCGTAATTTACTTAGTATCCATGATTCATTTATTTTTGGGAAATCCGGAAAAAATTAAGAACCTAATTTTATTACATAATTATAATGAGAATCGAGTACAGAGTACTCTCCATAAGTATCGGTAATGTCTCACCAGTCATGTTGTATATTAGAGCTTTACAATTTTTTGACACTACCAGCATGGTCTTGGAATAATATTGTACTCAGAGAGTACGTGAAAGTCTTGCCTTGCCCATTGGGTAGTGGGTACCGCTCGGAGTACTATTATATATTCTGTGGTAGCGCTGTCGATCCTCGCAACACATGAGTGGTGGTAATGTGTCGTAGCCTCGTGGGTCAATTAAAAAAAAAGGAAGTAACGCCTACATTAAAGAACGAGTACCTATACATTGCCAAGCTTCATACTTTATTTAATTTTTTTTTATAAGCGATCATTAATACAAAATATCAAATTATGAATCTCACCTTCAGACGCTTATGTAAGTTAATAACAATTTCTACAAAAACGCTTCTCACGACTCCACCAGCCTTGATTCACTTCTCATGCCTGCTTAAAATTATCAAAATTATCTCAATAGATAAATTGTGAATGCTATAATATCTTAGGTTAATAATAATACTTATATCCATTATTAACTGTTTGTATTTTTGTATGTTTGTTTGGAGCTAAACGCAAAAAAAATCTGCATCGATTTTGATAACTTTTTCACCATTAAAGTACTACAATATTTCCATCATATATCCTGCTTAATGAAAGGCAGATGGACTTAATGAGAGGTGGACCTAAGTAATTAGGACCGACCGATCACAGCTAACATTGAATTGTCATAAGCCCACCACATATAATAATAATAACTCCCCACACCGGTTTCGGTGACGGTGGCCGGTTTCATTGAAACCAGGCCAGCTACGCAGGAGTAATTTTTAAATAGTGCCCAAGTGTGTGCGCCATACGCAAGAGCATTCTCTATTCCTTTACTCTCATAACCCAGTGGGACGGCAGACCGACACGACCGGTGAGAGATCAGGCGCAGGACCGAATTTTTACATGCCCATCCGACGCATGGATCATCTTACTTGTCAAACAATCAGGTGATCAGCCTGCATTGTTCTAACCAAACTTAGAAATAACATATTTCCAACGCGGGAATCGAACCCACGACCTCCGAGTCAAGAGCCGCGCTCTATACCACTGGACCACGGAGGCGTCAACGTAGGTCCGTCAACTGTCTAGGAAGCAATTTCCACGATGGTAGGTACATATTAATTACAATAGAGGTAGGTACGATCTTGATAGTGTTCTGCAAAACGAACCGATGTAATAGAAGCATATTATCTGCACGTGAATCTAACAACTCTATGAAAGTAATAAAACCAATTATTACAAATTAAAACTAGAAGTCACGTTACATTAAGTTTCATAGAGACGATTCTAAACTGAATAACGTTGTGAATTGCTTCTTAAAGTTCGGCCGTTCAGAGAATGCGTTCGTGACACCTATCAGTTAGTCACGACTAGTGTCACAAAATTATAACATTCATTGATTATTGATTTATGGCCGTTCCCTATATTCAATCTATCTCTAGTTTGACATAGAACCGATCGCAGAGCTGACATAGAATTGACATAAAATATATGGAGCTAATGTCTAATGTGAGCTATTCCTATCTCAAGTAAGAGATAGATCAAATATTGGGAACGGCCGATAATAATGTTGTTTTAATGTTCATCAATTGTTAAAACGGTAAACAACCAGCAAAAATATTTTTATCGTATCTGCAACGCCATTACAAAGTTACGTCGCGACGTGTCAGGAACGCATTCTCTGAACGGCCTTAGTATAGTTTAGGATTTAGGAATTAATCCTTGCTAGCTTGTAACGAATCGAAAATAGTAAAAAATTTGTGCTGAATAACCTTAAAACAATCTTCAAATAATATCTTCAAAATGGCATCTTCCTTTGACTTGCTGTGCTTTTTCCGCACTCAAGTCTCAGAGAGATATTTTAATTATGATTAAATTTTAATTTAATGAAGAGTTTGATATGATATGACGTAATGGGGCTTATGTCAAATTCTTCATTGCATTACAGTTAAGTACTTAATTTATATAAGTAAATTTTTAAACACTGCATCCAAAATTTTTTATTGTGTCACCTGAAATAACGCTGGACCCGTACTTTTTTCTATAATAGATAGTAGCCTATGTCTTGAGGCACTATATTATGATACCTGTTTAACAAGTCGGCAGATACTCGGTATTTTTATTATTAGATACTCGGTACCTAAGTACCTACTCATATTTTTTCCAAAAAAATAATTAATTTTACATTTATTATTCTTCAATGAATTTAAGAAGATAGTTTCTCTGCTTTTAAGAAAAAAGTTGTTTTTTATGGCGAAAAACAGAATTCACATCAAAATGGTCTCAGAAAAGCCTTGAACGTTGTGAGTCGTGGACCTAACTCCTAGGTCACAGATAATAGGTATTGTAGGCATGCCTAAGCTAACCTATAATTACTTGGCTTTATCTAAGGTATGAGCAATTACGTATTCATCCATGAAGTTATATGGCCGCTTGCTGCGACCACTATGTTGAAGGTATCGAATATTTGCAAGCTATAGCTTAAATACATACTGTCATACTAATATCGTTCAAGCGAAATTTTGTTAGTCCATCTTACTTCTTCAGGATACCGACTGAACCAATTTGAATGAATGAAGTTAGATGATATTTTACAAAAGAATAATAAATGGTCATAGGATACTTTTTGTCCTAGAAAAATACGAATCCTTCACGATAAACAAATTTCAACATCAAAGCTGCTGTAAATTTTTTTCATATATTACTTGCCAGCCGTGTCAAGCTTATAGAAAACGGTACATCTAAAACAGGGGTCACCAAATGGCGGACCGCGGTCCGCATCCGGACCGCCGACCCATTGTGTGCGGACCAAGCATTTTTGAAGATGAACTTCGTTCAAAATAAATTTCGGTCTCGATGAACATCTCCAGGACTTAATACACACCATATTGCACCAATTTCACTCCAAACATCAGAGAACTCTACAAAAATTGTCACTTTTCTCATTGACATGTGAATAAATACCTTTGTAAATTCCGTAATTACCTTTGTTTAATATTTTTTTTAATGTGTGGGCCGCGAAGGTCATTTCATTTTCTAAGCGGACCCCGGGCAAAACTAATTGGCGACCCCTGATCTAAAATATCTTCACTTCGAAACTTTTCCTTGTGCCTCAAAATATTCAAGAGCCAAAGAAATTATCGCACACATGTTATGCTTGCTACAACGATGTATGCCTGATGTATGGCTGATAGAGGCAACTTGGTCGATACTCGATAGCATAATATAAAATATTATGTGTTTATACCTTATATTATAAATTTTATCGTATCCAGGTTGCTAAATCCTTTAAGGTTTTATTACGGCATCCTTAATAAACCGTAATCTTTTGACATTAAACTTGAAGGTCTGCGTTTGAAGGGAGAATGTTTAGCTGACCTAGCGGCTTATCTTCACTTCCCTTCTGCTTTTTATACTGTTATAGCAACCTAAAGTTAACTCTACCATTAATGTGGTAAGATTCATTTTTATTTGCCGTTGCAATTTGATAAAATCCAATGTCTATCGTCTACGTGACATTTGTAGGACCACGTAGCGATGCGTAACACTGCATGCCTTTGTTGTGCTGTATCAAAAACGTATGTAGGTATAATACGTTATTAATATAAACAAAGATATCAGAAAAACCGTACTAAAGTAGAGCCGACAGAAATTAGAATGAACCAGCAGTACTCCCCATATCTACTACTCTATGAATTTTCAATCAGGTCACGTGTCCTGACGGGAGCTTAACACTTTTAAGAAGGTTTTCACTTAAAAAACTGCTAATAATTAGTTATTCATTCTTTAACTGAAAATTCGGAATTTTTTGTTTTAACAAAAATTTAATATAACCTTGTAAAATTAAGAGATTGTATGATAAGCTGTGTGAAGACGTGAAATAAAAAACTTCACAAAAACTCGAACACGAGTGGAAATTTTCCTCGTTAGTGGGAATGAAAATCTAGTTTTTCATAGTTTTAATTTAAATTAGATATTTTGTTATAAGTTTTTCCGGTTTTGGTTGTTTATAATATATATACAAATAAGTCGTGGATAGCAACAGATAGCGTTAAAATCTTTTGTACTGGCGATGTATGACTTTTTTATCGATGTTCAAAAAAAATTACAAAAATAGATATAAGATAATAAACGGGCGTTTAAAATCATGGCTACTAAAGACACTTTAGTTTGTTGCTGCAGCTGGGATATACCTTTACTTTGAGTAGCCAACCCTTAAGGTGGGAGAACTTGTACGTCTAGAATTCATTTCTGCCATCAATGACAAAAATGTTATGTTTTTGTTTTATTCATTACTAGGAACCGCTACCACAGCAATAACTGCGGCAGTGCCGCAGATCTGCCTTTACATTTACCATAAAACAAGGAAGAGAAGGTACCTAATATGAAGCTTCATATTCGACCTTTATACATAGAACAATAGTCTTCTGCCCGTTCACTTTTGCGTCGTTTTTTTGCCTGTCCTTGCCCGCATCCGCTACTTTACTCTTCTGGTTTTTTACTAAATTATATTTAACTAAGTCCATACACATTATATTATATTCAATTGTTTGTCTGTCTGTTACCGCTTTACATTTAAACCACCGAAACGATGTTGATGAAAGATACTATAGAGCAGGGGTTCCCAAACTGTGCGCCGCGGCGCCCTGGTGCGCCGTGGAAAGGCAAGAGGGGCGCCGTGAGCCGATCCTCCGGCAATATACGAAACAACAACCAAAAAAATAAAATTGTAATATCAATTAGGTAAAGCAGGTAGATGATTAAATATTTGTTTTTATCATTTATCTGCTTAGGTAACCTAACTATAATCAATAAAGGTGTGTATTTATGTAGCTTTTTCTAATAGCTAGGTAGAGTAGGGCGCCGTGACAAAATATTGACGTGCAACTGTGCCGCAGGCTGAAAAAGATTGGGAACCCCTGGTATAGAGTATAGAGATACTGCGTCCCAAGAAGGACACAATACAGCATGACTGGTGAGACAGTACCGATAATTAAGGAGAGTATTCAGTACTCGATTCTCATTATAATTATTATGTAATAAAATTAGGTACTTAATTTTTAACCAAATTTCCCTTTAAACAAATGAATAATGGACACTTAGTAAATTACTATGCGGCCGGGCGCGGCCCACCCCGCCCCGCGCGCCGCGCGCTACTCCCGCGGGCGGTGTCCATGCATTGGGTAAATAATTATTTAACTTTAAGCTGCATTTACTCAGTGATTAATTGATATTATTTTTTTATGTGATTTTTTTCAACTAATATAATAGCCAAATATCACGTCCTCGAATATTGAACATGTCTCACCAGTCGTGCTGTATATTATATTTTCATCCAGCAAAAATGTACGGTTTCCGCACGATGAACGACGCACGGTGTTACGGGCGTCATCTAGTATATTGTTATAAATTAGTAGCAATCCACCTTACTTATTTACTGAGCACTATCAGGAAAATTCAAGGGTAGATGGGGTCCTACGGAAATTGTTCGAATTATACCTACACTATTGTAGGTATAATTTCTAAGTCGGTAGTTTTTGTTCGGATTATGTATAGACATAATCCGAACAAAAACTACCGACTGGCAGAGACTATCATTGTTTTGATACAACCCAACCAATTAACGAAAGTCCGCCATCTACCTAAGAATTAATTTCTCTGAAGTCTAAAATCTAAATGATGGTATGTATATTTTGATTTCGGAAGATGTTTAAAATATCCAATCTCGTGATATTTTCTTCAGGTGTTTTTTTTTTCAATTTTCGCAAAATAGATGCTGCTAATTCAAATTCGTTTTTATATTAAACGAGCTTTTGCCCGCGGCTTCGCTCGCGTTAAGAAGTATTATTATATACAAACTTTCTTCCACTATTTGAACTCCTTGGGGTGGGAATTTATCAAAATCCTTTCTTAGCCGATGCCTACGTGATAACATCTACCTGCATGCCAAATTTCAGCCCGATCCATCCACCTTTGAGTTTTATTTAAATAAATTTTATGGAAATTTAAAATATTTTGTATCTTATATAAATTGTTGTGCTAAATGTGTGCACATTTTTTGGCAAAGATTATCATTAGGAATAAGCATTACTTCGCTAACAATTAACATCCTTGTGAAACCGAGTGACCAAACAATGAAAATTTAATATCAAGATCTACCTCTTCAAAACAATTTGGAATAATTATATTGCCAAAATCTTGCTCTAAGTAAGAATGATTAATTAATATTAATAATGCGAAAAATGCGAAGACCAACAGCTCTATATCATTATTATTTTGTGTAGTTTGAATAAAATTTTATGAAGAGCAAAACTAACAGCTAATGATTGAACCAAACTTTATGTTAACATCGGTGATAATGAAAAAAGTCTAAAAACCCGCATGTGTTCAAATGTTTGTTGTTGTTCAATTTGCATACTGTGTCCCCTAAAAACCATAAAATGAAAACTTTTTGCTCCAATAAAACTTAGACGCAACCTTTGTCGTTAAATATTTTACGCCACATTGTGTTAAAAAATCGCAGCGACAGATTTACATAGAAGAGAAAAAAAAGAAAGAAAAAAGGTGCTAATTTACGATTAGCAATACAAAAGACGAAAACGAAATTACAATGAGGTTTAGTTACACAAATTTAAATGCTCAAAGTTTACGCAGAAATTTTTGAAACCTCTTTTTATTGTCGGCAGAACCTATACATGGGTCGGGTCTCAAGAACTATAGAACATTTTTGCTAGTTTTATACAGAAAAAAAAACATGTTATCCATATTATTAATTTCATATAAGTACGGTAAAGTATAGATTCTATATAAGTACTGAATATTTAGCATTAAAATTAGCAACTTACATCCTCACAAGTACAATATTTTATAATTATGGAGTAGTTTTTAAAAGAAATAGAATCATTTTTTTCCATCAATAATAAGGGAGTAGCTATAGCAACCTACACGCCTAGGTATAACCCTGGTTGCCCAACCTGTAGGCCTACTACGAAACCGTTTTGAGACTCAAACTATCGAATGAGAATGCCGCGTCCTGCTCTAACAATGTCATTTCTCGTTTGTTAGAGTAGGACGCGACATTCTCGTACAATTGTTTGAGCCTCAAAACGGTTTTGTGGTACGGTCCCTGGCACGCCTGTGAACCTATGGTTGCTAAACCTGACCCTATCGACATTTAGCCAACAAATTAATATAGAATTGTATGCATATTGTCTGGTGTTCTGTGACAGGTGTACCGTGTTGCATAATCTTAGAAGATACAGGCGTGTTCCTCAGTTTATTCACCAATAAACATTAGGCTTTGCATGAATATGGTCATTCAGTTTATATACGTCATTTCTAGTATTATTAATGCGAAAGAATAGATAGAAATACTGGCATTAACTAAAAATACCTAATACCTTTATCAAGTACACACAACTTGGTTTCAAAAAAATATTTTCGAGATAGAAGAGTCAAGGCGATATCTTACCACAGGGGATGGGTCCAAATCCAAAGAACGTCAAGATCGTCAATTTTGGAACTAACCTGAAACAAAATATACCTACTCTGTTTCTGAGTGTGAATCTTATTGATAATATTATGATATCGGTTAAATAGGGACAGGGCCTAATGTTTTTAACAAGATTTTCCTAACAAACATTTGAAATACTGAATACATAATATATTAAACACGCCTTGTATAATCATTAATGTCGCTCAGAATCACCGCTGGCGTACTCTATATTATGTTATTATTTATTACCATAAACACACAAGGACTTATTATATTTCTGCTTTCCGTATGTATTTATTTCATTTCCATCGTAAAAATAAAGTGCTCCGTCATAAAATAAAAACAAATTACTTAAAGATACAATTTCGTTAAAATTACTCGTTAAATAAACTTTATCGCGTATATTTAAGAAAAATAATGGTTGTATTTAAAACTGAAGAGTTTTCTCAAGTTTTTTGCCCGAAACACGGATACTGTAATCGCTTTGGATATAAAAATGCCACTGGATATAAATTATGTTTTTGCGTTACTTTGAATTTAATTCTTTTGCGCAGAAAAAATTGGAAGGTCGAGTTACATCATTTCAGCAATTTGAAGATTTTGGAAAAAGATTTCCAATTATTTAGCTAGTTTACTTCCATTTTGTAGATCGATTACACTACAGTGAAGTAAAAAAGAAAGGGTAATTTTAACACTATATAATAAAAATACATATTATTACGTTTATATAATAATTAATTAATAATCATATTATAATACCAAACCGTAGACTTCGTTTTTAAAATTAAAAGGGATTAAATTACTATGATTTATGTTCATAAAAATAGGATAGTTTTGAACTTTAGCAAAACAATATTTAAAATTTTTTAACTGACAAAAAATACTTTATTACAGGCACAGAAATGACGTCATTCGAAAAGTTATGAAAGTAAAAGTTAAAATTGTTGCAAAAAAATGTGTGACCGTCTTTTAACAAAAGAGTAATAAGTTTTATGTGTTCAATAGCACAAACAATGCAGTTCGACAAGTTTTTACTTAGAAATTCCTTTTTAGGGTTCCGTATTTTATAGAGATTAGTATGCTCACTTTATGGCAATTTTTACTATTTAGGTTATGAAGAAAAGCTATTGACAAACGAGTGTTTCCGCTATTTTTAACTAGGAATTACGTCAGTTTCATTTTTGGAAAACATAAAAAATCTGGTTGGTTTTTCAATGTTTAAGCATGTGGGCACTGGACATACTATAAAGGAGTAATTGTTATTACTTATTTTATCTACTATTTACTTTTTATTAAAAAAAAAATATTTTCAAAATATTATTACTTTTTTTTCTAGCTACGGAAGCCAATTCTTTACTTCTACATTGTAACAAAAGCGGCACTTTTCAAACAAACATAGAAGCTATTACGAAACAAAACCAGGTAACTACTTACCCTTTATTTTCGCCGCTTGTCAAAAAAATGGCCGAAGAAACCGAAAGTTTTGAAACAATGCGCTAAAATGGTAGCAAAACTTTCACGTTTCTACGAATATTTTTTTCCATCCCATGTCATATTGTACAATTTATAGTTTGCCTTTTGAGTCTTTAAAAAGTAAAACTTATTGTCACCGTGTTGCACAATTTTATGGCACTCTACTTATTAAACTTTACGTTTAAAAGAATTTTATTGGATACTAGTTGGCCCGGTAAATCTTGTATTGATGTATTCTTTATAACCATAAAATTATACAATTAATAACATGCATGATATGAATTTTCAATATTACTATGTTTATTAAAAAAAACCATCGAAATCCACTGCGTAATCAAACGTCTTTGCTATTTTTACAATGTAGTGATAGTGATTATTCAAATATTATTATTAAAATTTAAAAATGTTATAAAAACAGAGCATACTTACGGAAAACTTAAACAATAAAACGAGATAGAAAATCAGGTAATTGTTCAAATAATTATTACACTAATAGTTTTTGCATGACGCCATATTTTCAAACTTGTTTCGAATAATTGATATTTTTCTAGAAGAATCTTCCTTTAAAATTAGTAATTACTACCTAAAGTTTGTGTATTAAGTTTTAAGATTGGATTTATATGCCTCCGCCTGACAAATCTGACAAAATATGTGCCAGTGTGTCAGGTTTTTTTCGTTACAGAATTTTTGCTTTGGTCGCCGCACTCGCTAAGATCGCTTTCAAAAATCAAAACTATGTTGTTATAAACAATGCTGGAAAAATTAGGAAAACTTCATGTAAAAACGTGGTACATAATCTTAACGTAATCTTTGTCAGGAAACAGCTTAAGGCAAAGATAACTGTGGTATCAGCTAAGCTCAATTCTAAACATTTCAGCTCGTCCTGAATTTTGGCCAAACACTCTTAATCCTGTTTCCTGCGTATCGCGGATGTGTCAGTCAGTTAAACTCTTGTGACTCGATACTGTTTTTCCACAACCGCATCCGTATCTTGCGACGACAATGCAAAAATTTCAATCATAAATCGAAATATTTGATTAATTTCAGATATTGTACAATTGTTGCGTTGCTGTCGCAAACTTACAAACTTCTCACAAGATACAATTTTTTTTGTCGCAAGCATCAAGAAACAAGATACAAAAACCCTTTACGGTGGTTGATATTGTAGGATCCCGAAAGTATATTTTGTTTCAAACCATTCCATACTTGAAATATTATCAAGGCGAAAGTCTTTTTATCTGTCGGTTTATCACTCCATCTTTATCCTTAGACCCAATTTCACAAACCTCTGTTTGTTAAATCCTAACAAGGCATTATTTAACGGACCTTAGAAAATTAAACAGACTGTCAAAATACTTATGTCCTTTGTTGTGTCTTATGTAGTAAAAATTTAACAGCGGATTAGTAAATGCAATGTTATGTGAACAACGAATGAACAACTATCAATTTGTTCGTTCTTGTTATAAGGCGACGAAATTGCAATGTACAAGTTTTATACGACATGTCTGCTGCAATGTGTCACTTTCTTCCTTATTCGTATAATATTCGTCATCTGGTAGATAATGGGACCAAATTAAAATATCACTGATCGCATACATTTGTTACGCTACAATAGTTCTTTTTAATTTACCAGGGTTATAATTATTATCTGTCATAGCTGAAAACATGAATCATAATACAAACTTTTATTTACTTATTTCGGTTTGGTAATTAATTGATACAAGTTAGAGTATTTGCAATGTCAAGGAAAATCCGAGGGCTGAATTTTAGACAAAATGAAAATAAATAATTATTCATCACTATAAAAAATAATAAATAATACGTGGAACATGGCGGAAATACACAAAAGTCAAAACAGATCCTTTTAATTGGATATTGTCTTTGACAGATGTTGTTTTGACTCATATAACAGCCTGTTAAATATTTAACGGACCTCCACAGCAGGAATTAAAATTTTAACACCGTGTTAGGTGATTTGACATGACTTATGGGCATGGTGAAACGCTCGATAGGTCTAACAGGCCGTTAACTGATTTAACACGCCGTTATTTATTTAACATTGCTTGATGAAACTGGGTCTTAGGCCACTGGAATAATTTAGGTGAAAGGTTTGTGACTTAATTTTTCAGAATAAGAAAAAAATTAAAGTAAGATCTATAAAGAAGGTTTTATGTAATGAAATAATAATATGTTTTTTATACATAAAGATAAATTTTCTCAAGAGATAAGCGTTTTAGTGCCTATTATATTACAAAAGTTATTTTGCGTGGTCATACCAAGGCTGATGGTATAAATGATTGCTATCTATGTGGTTATCTTTTATCAACTAATGAACCTGTTGTTAAAAGTAAGGATAACTCTGTGTTGTAAAGAATAGTCCCGGTATTGATAAGAATGGTCAAATTCCGACAAATAGTAAGATTCGTCTCGAGTAAAAGATCTTTTAGGATTTATTATTTGTTCAATTTGATGCCGTCTATGGGCTATTCGCCCATATCCTTTATGATTAGATCAGTCTTTCCCAAAGTGGGCGATAACGCCCCCTTATGGGCGCCAAAGATCTAAAGCCTCTAAAGGGGGGGGCCGTGTGGGACCCAGAAAAAAATGGGGGCGTTGTGTAGGCTTGGGGGTGATTTATTTCATCTGAATGCATTTTAAATTGAAACAAGGGGGGGGCTAAGACATAATTTGTTTTCAAAATGGGCAGTTGATAAAATAAGTTTGGGAACCCCTGGATTAGATGAAGGGGTTTTTTCAACCGAGCTTTATCATTTAAGCTTAGAAAACTACACAACTAAGATAAGAAAACAAAATCATAAACTAATTATAAGTAATATTAAGAAATGCTTAAAACCGATCACATCGCTGGATTTTGTTTTTTCCTGAAATATGTATCCTGTAATAGTGTAAAGCACTAATGATTATGAACTTATACCTTTCTGACAAAAAACTAGATTAAAATAGGCTTACCCGTTTGGATAAGATAATATTATAAGAATAAGGGCCTGTTCCACCACTTCCTGATAAAGTGCCGGATAGGTTGTCCACAACTTATTTGACAGATTCTCCAATCTCCATACTCTATATTATCTCAAGTTAAGTGGTGGATAGCCTATCCGGCACTTTATCAGGAAGTGGTGAAACAGGCCCTTTAAGATATATAATGTGTCCCGTCAACGGTGTCCGATCCTTTAATACATATTTTATCGACAAATTGGCTCTCAAATTTTTTCTCTCTCTCACGGTTGTAAAATGGCAGGCATTTTAGTTTTTCTCGGGCTTTCACTCTAATCTGACCAGTACTTCTCATGTAAAATATATCCTATGAAGATAAAAAGTCTCATTTGATAGCTAAACTTAAGGACTACGCTTACACAGGCAATCTACACTACTATTATAAAGAGGAAAGATTTGATTTTTTGTTTGTTTGTTTGTATGTCTGTTTGTTTGTTTGTTTGTTTGTTTGTCCTGAATAGGCTCTGGAACTACTGGACCGATTTGAAAAATTCTTTTATCATTGGAATCCTATATTTCTGCTGAACATAGGCTAAATTTTACTTTGGAAAAAAATAGGGTTCCGGCTAAAAAACCGGCCATTATTGCATTTAGGAATTAGTAACGGAAAGTTCTAAACAGATATCTACTGACTTATATCGATTAACAACAATATTCTATAACATGTGAGTTGTAACTGTTACTATAGAGTAAATAGCATACAAGGAAAAATGTGTTTACTAAGTACTTACAGTGTAAGTACTCGGTACTCACTAGTGTTAGCTATAATAATATACCTACCCGTGCGTTATGGAAAAGCATAATTATGATTTATTAGAAACCAGTCGTGTTTGCCTCCACTACATTTATCCGATATAATATAGCAATACACCCAATTGGGTTTTTTATGAAATAAGGGGGCAAACGAGCAAACGGGTCACCTGATGGAAAGCAACTTCCGTCGCCCATGGACACTCGCAGCATCAGAAGAGCTGCAGATGCGTTGCCGGCATTTTAAGAGGGAATAGGGCAATAGGGGAGGGTAGGGATGGGAAGGGAAGGATTAGGTGAGGGTAGGGAAAGGAAATACTAAATAGGGTAGGGGATTGGGCCTCCGGTAAACTCACTCACTCGGCGAAATACAGCGCAAGCGCTGTTTCACGCCGGTTTTCTGTGAGAAGTGGTATTTCTCCGGTCCCACGTATACATGGCAAGAGTTCAAACTACGGAAAATTTATTGCTAGTGCTTTCAAATAAAATCTAATGTGCGTCAAAAAAATGACTAGCAACAATTGGATAGATCTTGTTTTGTAGGAAAGGATTAGAGTATGATTTTTATACTTTTTATCACCATTCAAAAATATATTTGACGAGAATGTTCTTCGAACTACAAACTCTACGTACGTACAAAAATATTTATTGGTATTACACTTCTGAATTAAACATTTAATTTTAATGGTATTATACAAACTACAAAGATAGACATTACACACAGAGACTTGCACAGTGATTCTAGAAGGAAAATTTTCAGAAAATGCGTAGGAAACTTGGGAATACGAGGCTAGCAATAACAATACTGTTCAGGAAATTGTATTCAAATGTTTAACGATTTCTAGCCGGTAATAAAACATAATAACATGTATATTAATTACTTCTTAGATAAAATAGCTCGGTTTTCTCGGTATTAATAATTGCTTTTTGCAGATCTTATCTTGGTATTTATGAGAAATGTTCAACTGGAGTTGGTTTAATAGAATCTAGAACTTTTAATCTGGCAGTAATTTTATTGGCAATAGTTTTACTGGTTCAATTAAAAAATCACCGACAAAGAGATTTATTCTAAGCACCTCTTAGTCCTCTGATTTTAAATCCATACTAATATTACAAATGCAAAAGTGTGTCTATCTGTCTGCTACTTCTTCACGCTTAGACCGCTGAACCGATTTCGCTGAAAATTGGTATGGAGATACTTTGTATCCCGGGAAAGGACATTGATACTTTTTATCCCAGAAAACGTACGGTTCCAGCGTGATAAACGAATTTTTTGTTGCGGACATCATCTAGTTTACTAATAAAGCGATCCACAGTAATCAGAGAGACATTATAGTCATACAGTATTTGTCCAATTCAAATATCTTCTCTAACATAATATCAGACAAAGACGAAGCAGAGGCCGTAGACAAAGTACCTTTCGTTAAAAACGATGACGATATTCGTTATCAAAATGTATGGGATTTGACATTACATTTCGCAAGCGAAATGTCATTTAGCGATGACTTATGTCAAACCGCATACATTTTCGAACGATACTTTGTCTAAGGGGGCAGAAGACGAAGAACGGTTTCGCAGCTTTCGACCTGTGAAAATACGGTACGGAGTAAATGTAGAGCTATTTCTATGATATCAGGTATAGGTCTACCAGAATCTGATGGCAATTTTTGACAGCAGATTTTCAAAAAATATCCTTGATCATTGGATAAATTTTTATATTTGCATCCGCTATATAGAAAAATAATCGGCCAAGTGCGAGTCAGACTCCCGCACGAAGGGTTCCGTACCGGTATAGAGCGAAAGTAGACAAAAAATTGTGTTTTTTGTATGGGAGCCCCCCTTAAATATTTACTTTATTTTAATTTTATTATTAATGGTGGTGACATACAGACAGACGGACAGACGGACAGACATCGAAGTCTTAGTAATAGGGTCCCGTTTTTACCCTTTGGGTACGGAACCCTAAAAATGATCAAAATGTTTATTCTAACTACCCCGGTATTGCTAGAGTAAATTTATTTTCTCACTTTTTGCCATCAGATTCTGGTAGACCTATACCTTCCCCAACGATAAAAAAGGTACCTACTTTCCTCCGTCATACGTAAACCTCGATTCGGATCGAATTCGAATCGGACGTAGTGTGAAACCACTATATGACGTCACAGTGTCCAGGATGTGTTTTAATTAAAATAATGAAAAATGACTGAAAAGTGAGCGGCAAAAGCGTATGTGGGGCAAGTGACTGGCAAACGACCTGTGGTCTGTCCCAGATACCGATGGAGGGATGAGGTAGAAAAGGATCTGGAGGCGTTACGAGTTGAATCAAGGCGAGATTTCGCACAGGATCGGAAGAAATGGCGTCTGCTTGTGTCAGAGGCAATACTCAATTTGGGTCGCTGCGCCGTAGTAACTAATGTTATGAAAAGAAAAGTTTTGTTTGCTTTGCTCATCAAACGTGGCGTTTAGCGTTGGATGCCCAGCAGTTCGATGGACCGCCGATTTGCAGAAAGTAGCTGAAGAAGAGGAAGTTGACGCTTCGAAACTAGACCAAAAACAGAGCCAATAGGCTACTATAACACTACGAGTAATAAAAACTACATCTATATCAGGCGTTAAGTCAAACCCCATAAGCTTTATCCACATTGTGCCTTTTTTTGGTTCATCAAGGGCATGCGTTATAGCGCAATCAACAGCGAACGTGAGGCATGCCCTTTATTAAAATCGTAGCTTTTCTTTCAACGCGGGTGGATTTTGGCGCATTCAATTATTGAATATGCCAAACGAAAGTTGAATAAATTTAAAGAAGATGACGAAAATTGAAGATGAAATTGCATAATGTGGACATAGCTAATCAATATTTTTGTTAACATTCGACCATCATTCGGGATGGAAATCTTTTCCCGCTTATCGCTGTATCGCTGCAAAATGTACGGTTCGTTCGACATTAATATGCACTAAATAATCTATAGCTAGTAACATAATACATTTATTTTATATATTATATCAAAAGCGCGACGAACTGGATGCGTTCGACAAAGAGTGGCCTGTAACAGCACAAGACCGCGAATTGTGGAAGAAAAGAGGGGAGGCCTTTGCCCAGCAGTGGGACACAGTGGGCCAATAATAATAATAATAATAATAATATCAAAAGCCAGTTTGTGATAAAGACACGTCATATTTTGTTCCTAGATACAATTGTGAATATATTATAGGTAAAACAACATCTTAATTAAAACCATTTTACATATTATTATATCTCTATTTCATATAAAACTTACACATCAGGTACATATCATAACATAATATTATATTGACGTTGTTAAAAATAGAATGACAATAATTATGAAATAAATATTTTTATAAGTTAAAACTTACAGTGTGCAGTGTAGAGAAAGTATACCCGAGGAAATGATTCCTAGGCAGAACTACGTTGTTTGGTCGGCTTATGTCAATTCAATGTTAGCTGTGATCGGTCGAAAGACCGCGACCAAATTACTTAGGTCCGCCATCTGCCTATGAATCAACTTCTCTGATAGTACAAAATAAGTTAAACTCTGAGTTGAAGGAAGGTTAAAACCATAAAGTTAATATACCTACTTTATCGTTAAAACTCGAAGACATTGCGAACCTCTCCGAGTTGCGAGTTCTAGCGAGCATTTGTTCTCACGGAAGTTTGTTCGTGATTTTTAATATCGAGATAAGTGTTGACTATACAGCATGACTGGTGAGTCAATACCGATATTTAAGGAGAGTATTCAGTACTCGATTCTCATTATAAATATGTAATAAAATTAGGTTCTTAATTTTTTTTTAATTTCCCAAAAATTAATTAATCATGGATACTAAGTAAATTACGCGGCTAGGCAAATAGGCATACTATGCGGCCGGTGCAGAGGCGTGCGCTACCAAAGAAACACCACACAACTACCCCTCCCGCTCGCGGTGTCCATGCGTTGGGTAAATAAATATTTAACTTTAAGCTACATTTACTCAGTGATCAATTGATATTATTTTTTTATATTATTTTTTTCCAACTAATATAATAGCCAAATATCACGTCCTCAAGTATTGAACATGTCTCACCAGTCACGCAGTATAATTATTATTTATCTATACACTATAGACAATACTTGAAGGGCATTTCTGACCTTGAAACTACAAATAAAAGTTAAGAATAATCGAGAATTTACGTGGGAGAGCCATGCTTCGGCACGAATGGGCCGGCTCGACCGGAGAAATACCACGTTCTCACAGATGACCGGCGTGAAATAGCGCTTGCGCTGTGTTTCGCCGAGTGAGTTTACCGGAGGCCTAATCCCCTACCCTATTTCCTTCCCTACCCACCCCTAATCCTTTCCTTCCAATCCCTACCCTCCCCTATTACCCTATTCCCTCTTAAAAGGCCGGCAACGCACCTGCAGCTCTTCTGATGCTGCGAGTGTCCATGGGCGACGGAAGTTGCTTTCCATCAGGTGACCTGTTTGCTCGTTTGCCCCCTTATTTCATAAAAAAAAGAATAAGTACTTATCAGTAAGTGATATAACAGGCCCATATAGTATTACCGAATATAATATAATTTTATTTTGCTTTAGCAGGCCTTCTAGAACAGTCGCGGACAAAACTGCTTACCACAATAATTATTATGGTCGCTGATTAATATTTGTGACTGTACTATGAATAATTTAAAATATGAATTATGAAAAGATAAAAAGTATTCGTAACTTACCTTTTTTCCATTTTATGGAAAAAATATAACTGTATTTTAAAAAGATAAAACCGACTTCAAAATTGTACATAATAATTGAGAACTAAAACTTCCTATCTCCAAAACTACTGAACCGATTTTGATGAAACTTGCACTATTCCCTAAGTCAAGCAATACCTAGTAAAATAAAAAAATAATCACTTAAATCGGACCTGTAGTTCCGGAGATATGCGTGAACAAACATAAAAATATACATACATACATACTTTTGAAATTTGGCGCATTTGTTCAGAAGCTGTTATAGATTAACATATACAAAAATTGGGCAGTTCTGGAAATATTACATACATACGCGTCGAATTGATAACCTCCTTTTTTTGAAGTCGGTTAAAAACATAATATTATATACGGATTACGGAATTATTACATTACATAGTGATCTTGATACTGATATAATGTAACTTAAAACGTCCGGAACTGTTGTTTCCATGTGTAAAATATAACTAGCTATTTGACCGAGCTTTGCTCGGTATTCGATAAAACACGAATAAAATGATATTTTCTAAAAATGATCCCTAGCTAGTTCGATTTATCGCCCCCGAAACCCCCTATATATACTGCGTGAAATTTTAATGGTTGTTTTCCCGCAGTAAAATGATTCTATCTTAGTAGTACAATAGATTTGTGAAGTTTTTTTTGTTCAAATCATTAAAAAAAATCGGCCGGGTCCATAGCCGCTCGCGCCTATCGGCAGTTGCCATAGTACGTCATACAAAATATTTTGTATTTTCAAAAAATAACATGCATGGTTCGATAGTACTACTATAATAGGTAAATCGTCCTGCTGCGGGAAAACAACCACTAAAATTTCACGTTGTATATAATATATTATATGATATGATAGGGATTACATTTTTTTATTTAGAAAATACCTGAAACACAGAAACGATATTTTGACATAATATAATATTGTTGCGACAGAACAACACATAGGCGATTATGTGTATTATCGCAAAAACTTGCGAAATAACCTGATGCAATTATTATAAAAAATTACACTGTGTTACTGTCTACTACATAATACATAATAATATTTTGGTGCCATTATAGTGGATTATTTAAATATTATGTACGGTCTAATAAATTTTTCAATGTCTTCTGCATAGTATTATTTTCTATTATTCGTAGCTTCTACATAAGAATAGTTTTAAGCACAAGTTAACTGTTAAATAATATTTTATTTCCAACTCTAAGAGTGAGTTGCACCAACCTACTTTAACTATAAATTTAACCATAACAAAAAGTCAAATAAACCGTCAAATCCCTAGTAAAAATCCATTATGGATGCCATATTTGACGATAACCTTAAACTACGCCTCTGGTGCAATCCACCCAGTAACAAATTAAATAATTACCTTAAACTTATATTTCTGAAGTGACAAAAAACTTTCAACTTTGAAGAAAAGCCGGCAAAACAAACTCAGGCACGCTCCAGCTTTTAAATGAACATGTTATACTTTTGCAATTTAAATTACATTTCAATACCGACTCATCATTTTAATTGAATAATGATTTGAGTGAGTCAAGGTGTTAGGTGACAATGTTAAGGAACCATCACACACATACGGAATTTAGTTCTTACATCTTTATAAATTGGCAGGAATGTTTGGCAAGGTTGGTTACAGCAATTTCGGAAGTCAACAACAGAGAATAATATAGAGAATATTATTCTCTGTTGTTGACTTCCGAAATTGCTCTTAATATTCTCGTACATATTTTTTCTGCTAAATGCATTATATTAGAATCACAATGCACATTATGCCGAGATAAAAAGTACCCCATGTCCTTCCCCACAGTCTATTTAGTTAATAATAATAATATGTTTGCAAAAAAATTGGTACAATAGTAAAGCTTATCTGATGCAAACTTAAAAATATTTCTTAGTAATAGGTACAGAGAAGAGAACATAACAATATTACAGACTTTAAGTTTGTATTTCAAGATATAATAGAAAATATTTTGTAACAACTTCGTAAGCTCCTCGGTTCACACTCTAAACCGATGAAGGGGAGAAAAAAAATTTGACAAACTTGCTTTACTGATAGGCCTGAAAATCTGACTAATGTAATGAAGCCGCAACAAGCAGGAAGTGAGTCAGGGATGACATGCAGATGGAGGAAAATCGAGGCGGCCATAACGACCTTGACAGTTTTCTATTTGTATCAGCCATAACCACAGAATACATATTAGTTTAACAACTATAACTGGCTTTTGGCAACAGGTTTGTAATAGGCGAAATTCATACTTAGTTTATAGTGATTCACAATTACAATAATAATAATAATAATATAAAGGCGGATGTTTGTGACTTTGTATGTTTGTTACTTCTTCTCGTCTAAACGGCTAAAGCGATTTTAATAAAGTTTGGTATGGAGTTAGTTGATACCCTGGAATCTGGATAAACATAGGCTACTTACCTGGATTACCACATAAATTTTTGCTGCGGGAAAATTATTACATGTTTTTTCCTAATAAACAGCGGGTAACACCACGGGGCACAGCAGGTACACTATTGTATTATTTAATATACTTACTATAATAGTTATAATATTATATTATTTACATAGTAGCTAGTTATTTCACTAAAGGATATACCATCAAAGAACATTGACAAGCATGTTCGTAATTTGGTCAGGATTTCCAGAATGTCGTGATTAATGTGATAACCCTACAGAATTACGTATATCCGCCCCCATTCTCTGACCATTTCTATACTTAAAAAACTATTCTCTTTCAGACTTGTATAAATCATGATTACAGGTGTGTGTTTTCCGTGGAAAATCAATACTAAGTAATATTACGGAAAACTCTGTTTGTCTGGCCGGTCGTATATCTACATAATATAAATGTAGATTTTAAGCCTCTGAAAATGAAGAAAATACAAAATAAATTTTTAGGAGAAGGCTATGAAGCATTTGATTATGATGAAGTGAAATTTTATTCTTTGAATTTCATTACGTAAAAGTTTCCACATAAAATGAATCCGAGTTATTTTTAATTACGCAAATCCCACTGAAAATGTTTCTACGTGTATTTTACTTGAAACTATTTCCATTATACAATTCCAAATTTGAAATTCAAATAAGCCAGATTTTCAAATTTTCATATTTATGCAGAAGAAATTTCCAACCATTGAAATAAATTTGTAAATTTTATTCGTGGTAAAATGTTGGGACAGTAAGGAAAAATAATTTAGAAAATTCTCATGCAGTCATCCGTATTTTCTTAATTACAAATATTTTATATTAAAAAATAGAATAGTTGAATTTTTTTTATGGTCAAGTATAATACATAATTCATTACTTAGTACTTACTAGAAATACAGTCTAATATATTATAAAGATACTTATATACAAACTTAAAAAATAAAACTATAAAAAGAAAAAGGTTTAAATTAAAAGTTAAAGTACTTATGGGCCCGGGTTACCCTCGAAATTTTCATACATTCTTAATACCAAAATAATTTTCTCATACGATAATATTTAACATGTTTGAGTTATTTTTCAGCTTAAGATAGTAATTACCTAGGGTCCTGAACAAATTTTTTTTACAAAATATTTGAATACTAAAAAAAAAATTTTTGTGTTTAAATATTTTTTTGTACATTTACTACTAAATATTTAAACACCAAAAAATAGACAAAAACACTAAAAAATATATAAATAAATAGTAAATTTACTACAAAATATTTAAATAATAAAAAATATTTTTTAAGGTTTAAATATTTTGTATTAAATTTACTATTTATTTAGATATTTTTAGTGTTTTTGTCTATTTTTTGGTGTTTAAATATTTAGTAGTAAATTTACTAAAAAATATTTATACACAAAAATTTTTTTTTTAGTATTTAAATATTTTGTAAAAAAATTGTTCAGGACCCTAGGTAATTACTATCTTAAGCTGAAAAATAACTCAAACATGTTAAATATTTTCGTATGAGAAAATGATTTTGGTATTAAGAATGTATGAAAATTTCGAGGGTAACCCGGGCCCTTAAGCTCTTTCAGGATACTCACCTGAAGGACCTTACTTATTAATTAATGTTTATTCCTGTTTATTCCTTGCTATTTTTTTAATAAATATGTAAAAATGTAATGTAAAAAATATAACATAAGACAAGAATAAAATAGATCATTTGCTTGAGTTTAGAGACCAAACACCGATTTTTCCAATGCAAAGCCATTTTGTATAAAATTATATTGCACAATGCAATTATGTGGACTGTCATGGCAAGTGGGTGGTCAAATTCCTTTAGCTCTGTGGTATATTTTATAACATTATAATATAATTAGAATGTATTTTGGTATATAATAAGAAGGTATCTAAAATCGTCATTTAGAAAATATAAGGCAAGTAACAGCTTGCCGAAGAAAAGCTTTTAAGCGGGAAAAATAGTACGGGAGCCCTAGAACGATTTTTTTTTATTACTAACAAGCAAATTTTTGTGAATAGCCTCATTTTGATAAGACGAATAATAATTTTATCTGCGAAAAATCTTGAAAGTGGTAGCTAACAGAAATAGAAAGGATTTCATACTTTGACTTGATGGTCCTAAAATATGGATATTTTTATTTGTAGGATAATGTTACTCTTAAATTATATAACTATTGACCTACCAATATGCAAAAAACAGCTGGTTAGGGTTCCGTTTTAGGGCTCCGTAGTCAACCAAGTTTTGTTGATTACAGAACCATATATGGAGATACTTTGAGTCCCGGTAAAGGACATATCCTTTATCGGGACTCAAAGTATCTCCATATTAAATTTCAGCAAATTTAGTACAGCGGCTAGGTCGTGAAGAGGTAACAGACAGACAGACATATTTTCGCCTTTATAATTAGTCTCTATCTCGATCTGTTTTAGATTTTCGGAAACTTTTTGATTTTATCGTAACTTGGCCTCCCTGCCTCTTGTCCTAACATGGCTGATGTAATTTAACATAGATGTAATTGAGTTAATAATAGATATATAGTTACGTCACTGCTCTAATGAGACGAAGACAATGTGGTTTTTTACTCGAAAACATTTGGCTAGTTGTAGGAGCGACGCACACTGAGCTTTAGAAATGGAATAGATTTTCTTATGTTCTTTAATTTACTGTGGAAAAGGCTGTAACAGCAAATAACGCATTGATATAAGTGCTATGTGTATTACTCTAAGGGGCTGTTAATCACTTCCTGATAAGTGCCGGATAGATAATAGATTTTGATCAAACTTAATCCCAATAAAGCACGGTAATCCCATAGAAACAAGGTTTCAACAACGCGACGCAGTCACGGAAAGGGCTTTTCAAATGTTTCCATTTTTCAATTTACATTAAACTTTTCAACAAAGCCGTTGCAATAGTTGAATAGTTTTTTTTTTTTTGTATAATTGTTTTATAAAAAGGTTATGAGCGATTATAACAAGAAAATGTCTGGGTCGTATAAATTTAAAATAATACAGAAAATATTTTTATATTTTTATAAAATAAGGGGACAAACGATCAAACCGGTCACCTGATGGAAAGTAACTACCGTCGCCCATGGACACTCGCAACATTAGAAAATTCTAAGATTCCGCCTACATTGATGTGATTTTCGCCAGATTTTCCCTACAAAAGAATAAAATATCAATCTTCTATTTCCAAAGCCCCACTTTCACTCATTGCCGCGTGTGCGCCGGTCCTAACGACTGACCTTAAGAATAGTGCATGACTTTACAAAAAACATGAAAGGTATATTCCCACATAGCAAGGCCACTATTTGACAACATGTGGCCAGCGAGGTCGCGCCAGCTTCCTACGTTATAGATTCAACCAGAAGTTCTCACGCTTAACATTGAGACATAAAACTAACATTATGTGCCCGACTGTTTAAATTGCTGTTATTAAAATAGAGGCTAGAAGCTCTTGTCATATTCTCATAGTTACATACCTGCAAACCGGGGGCAAACGAGCAAACGGGTCACCTGATGGAAAGCAACTTCCGTCGCCCATGGACACTCGCAGCATCAGAAGAGCTGCAGGTGCGTTGCCGGCCTTTTAAGAGGGAATAGGGTAATAGGGGAGGGTAGGGATGGGAAGGGGGTAGGAGATTGGGCCTCCGGTAAACTCACTCACTCAGCGAAACACAGCGCAAGCGCTGTTTCACGCCGGTTTTCTGTGAGGACGTGGTATTTCTCCGGTCGAGCCGGCCCATTTGTGGCGAAGCATGGCTCTCCCACGTCGATATTAACAAACGATGCTTCATGAGTACAGGCTAACGCTACTCTTGGTGGATTTAATATATTATGTGTCCGCGAGGACGAGCGGTTTGGCCGTTACACTGCGAGATCATTCATTCATTCGTTCTCGCAATTTACATACATTTTCTTGTAATCTCGCGGTGTAGCCGCGCGTTCCGGCGGATGAATATAAATCGAGCCTTGAAGCCTTTTCTTACCTTCCGGCTATCTAGCGGCAGAATGTATCGTTGTATGGCGCTTTCAAACGTACCGGCTCATCCATACATACTAATATTATTAATGCGAAAGTGTGTATGTCTGTTATCTCTTCACGTCTAGATCACTGAACAGATTTTGCTGAAATTTAGTATGGAGACCCTTTGAGCCTCGGGAAAGGACAAAGAATGATTTTTATCCCAAAAAATCTACGCTTACCGCGCGATACACGTATTTTGGCGCATGTCGCAACGGAGTTGCGGGCGCCAACTAGGATTTTATACATTACGCCAAAAAGAACAGGAAAATAGGACCAATCAGCATTAGGTTTAAAAGGAAAATAACCATCTTACTATGTGTTCTAATATGTATGTAACTTAAACATTACATATGCGGTGTTTACATGAATATTGTTTACAATTTACATACTCCCGGTTCCCACAGTCGTGCGAGAAGACTTAATAAAATAAATATTGAACAGATCAAGATCTATACTCTATGGATATTAAAATGTACATGAATCAGGGTATCTGTTACATATTGATTGGCATAAGATGGTCACGTTTTTTATAAACTAAATAAAACAAAGGTTACTAGATCACTCTTCACTCTTGTTACATAGATAAACTTGTTTAAGTTTCAAAGAGAGTATTTTTATTGCGCAGACTTGGGCTCTACAAAGTACCAAACCGCAACCAAAATTGGCAATGAAGCAATATTTATGATTGTAATTACATAAATAATTAAATACATTAACAATTGCGCACACACTTCGGCACCACAATTATTCCTGTAATTCGGTGTTTATAAAACTAGCCGGCACCGAAATCGGTGCTATTATTATAAGTACTTATTAACAGTATACTATAATAGAGGTATAATAGTATTACTATAATTTTACCGTGATAAGTTAGTGTCGGCATCGGTATACATTTTCCTTGTTTCTTGTTCAAAACAACTGTATCATTATTTCTAATTATGGTTTCCTTGATTATTTCAAATAATTGTGTCATGCATGTTGTGATAAGTAGCTATATTTTGGATCTATGCTGTTGCAAAGTTTCTTGAAACTCCGTACGCGCAATATAAAGCCCAGAGGGAAAAATAATTTTCCGGAATCAAGAGTATGTACCGTGTCAAATAATTTTCCGCAATAAAAAGTATCATGTATCCTGATTCCATTCCCGTGGTTGCTTATACACAGGATAATTAAACTTAGGCCGGTAGTCACACACACACCTGAAGATGATTTTTTCGAAACCGGTCGTGATTAAGTGAAATTTGTAAAAATTAATGAATATAGTGGAAAAAGTGCAAGTATTACTGTGTTTTATTTGTGTCTAAAATGAATTTCCACCAAGAACCGACAGTACAATCAATTACATATATAAATAGTCAGCACTCAAGATGCATCTCGGTCTCAAGACACGGTTCAGGGCTCTGTGATTGGTTGGCTGTCAAAATTTGGACCAATCACAGAGCCGAACCGCGTCTTGAGACCGAGATGCATCTTGAGTACTGACTATTTATACTGGCCTTAAAGGCTTACCAATACTGTCTGTGGCCAACATGACGCCTCGCAACTCCGATGCGCCAAAATTCGTTTATTGCGCCCGAACCGTATTTATTCCGGGATTAAAATTATCCTATATCCTTTCTTGGGACTCAAAATGTCTCCGTACCTATCAGCAAAATCGGTTCAGCGGTTTGGGCATGAAGAGGTAACAGACCGCGCGTTAAACGAAATTTTGGCGAAACGAGAGTTGCGGTCTCTATAAGTCTCTCATAATTTCTCTCAACCAGATATTTCCTCTGTGCGCACAGTTCCCAAGCAAATGTCTTCAATATTTTTGCTTAGCGCATCATAATATATTATCAGCGAAGTTGATTCCTAGACAGATGGCGGACCTAATATATGTATAAGTAATTTGGTCGCGCAACGTCAAACCCATCCGACCGATCACAGCTAACATTGAATTGACATAAGCCGACTAAACGACGTAGGTCTATCAACTGCCTAAAAATCAATTTCCTCGGGTATACATACTAAGAGTACTTTGTGCACATTTAGGAAACGCGAGATAGGCTGTATTTCACTTTAACGATGTCGATTAATCAATGAATTAGATTGGGCGGGGCGAATTAATATATTTTAGCATTAGTTGATATATGAGTATAGGAAATAAATATTTTGATCAAATTATTATCACAAGGTCTTCGCATTCATTTGACATTGGACCACAGACACTATGGAGCGTGGGGACTTAATGCAGCATTTAGAAATATTTAATTATAGCTTAAATTTAATGTGATGCACAGATTGACAGAAAATATATTATGGAGCTTATGTCAAATTCTTCATTAATGCTTCGTTCAAACCTACGCGACCAAGCGACTGCGAAGCGGGAGCGTCAAGATGCCAAAATATTATGTGTGTTTTGTATTAAAAAAACACATTTGACAACATTTGACAACTTGACGCTCCCGCTTTGCAGTCGCGTGGTCGCGTAGGTTTGAACGAAGCATTAAAGTGAAATTATATCATATATATTATTATGTTATCATTAAATGCCATATTATCTAACTTCATTCTTATCGGTTTTTCTTTTACAGAAGATAATGTGAAAACTGTCAACAAAATAGAGACTAACATTTTCCTCTGAAATAGTCAACCAGCGGCCAGCGCCCGTATGTATATTGTGCTAACAAATGACTGCATATGACATATCAGCTAGTTTCATTCTTATCGGTTTCTCTTTTACAGAAGATATAAAAGCTGTCAACAAAATAGAGACTAGCATTTTTCTCCGAAAAAGTCAACCAGCGCCCGTAGGTACATAATATTATGTACGAGCTATTGCCCGCGGCTTCGCTCGCGTTAAGAAATATTATTATATACAAACTTTCATCCCCTATTTTAACCCCTTGGGGGTGGAATTGATCAAAATCCTTTCTTAGCGGTTGCCTACGTCATAACATCTACCTGCATGCCAAATTTCAGCCCGATCCGTCCAGTAGTTTAGGCTATGCGTTGATAGATCACCTCAATAGATCACCATGTTAGTCAGTCACCTTTGAGTTTTATATATGACAATGTGAGATGTGCTGACAAATGACAATATTATTAACAATAGAAAATGGAAGTTTTGTCAAAATCAGTTTAACCTTCTGCAGTAAAACGGGATACGCATAAAAAATTGTGTCATCCTAAAACATTTCACATATTTTATAAAGACATAATATTTACTTATTCGAAAATGAAATTAATTTTTATCCTCGGTAATAAATTGCAATAATATTATATCGGTCATCCCGTAAAAATAAAATCCAATACGAAAATTCAATTAATACTTCCTGGAATTATTTAGGTATATCTTTATCAATGTTATAAAGTCTATACCTACCACACAAGAGTACTACTACGTTTACTATACAACAGATAAGATAAAACATAAAAACATTGAGAAAGGAATTGTTTCTGTTTTCAAATGATAAAAACAGATATTTGTTTTTATATTTAATCGACTTTAGGGTTCATTAATAAAAATGTATAATATTTCGGCCATTTAAAAAATTAAAGAACTAAAAGGAAATGCTTTAACAACAATGCTAAAAATCATTTATCGCGCGGGAATCGTGCATTTTTCCCGATGAAAACCATCCTATGTACTTTCCCGGGACTCATAATATCTCTATACTTACCCAATTTCAGCAACATTTATTTCAGCGGTTTTGGCGTGAAGAGGTAACAGAGAGACAGACGGACACACTTTCGCACTTATAATATTAGTATGGATTAAGACCCCCCTCCACGTTTAAGATCTTGATAGCTACCTAACCATGATTGGTAACCTGTCTATAGCATGCACAATCTACGTCGATCATAGGCGAATTAAAGATGAAGACCTCTACACGTAGCTCACACACCTCTCGTGTGTGGTGCGTCCCATTACAGGACATTAGTAACTTTGTTGATACTGTGGAGTGTCCTGTCACAGGACTCGACACAGCTGCGCGTAGTACGTACGTAATCGATTAAAAATTATAATAATATGTCCCATCATGGGCTTTAGACTGAAGAGAGAAGATGTTAAAGCTGATATTTAAAAATATATAAAAAATATATTTAAAAGTTTTATACGGAATCTTTTTCATAACTCTTTCTTACTACAATCAAATCAAAATGATTACGTGTTATCATATTTCGTAATTTGTCATTGAGAGCGCGCCTTCATAATCCATCGAACACATTTTGATAACGTTTTGATATAAATCACATTGCGATAAGATTAGTTAGAAAGTTTAAAGTCACTATAACGCATTACTAAAAATACAATGAACTCCTAGTTTCCCAGTTCTCTCACCCCCCAAACACGAGGACAAAATGAGAACCCTATGAGGTTACTGGCAGACACGGCAAACGCTGTTGTTCCATATATTTCCTTGAGACCGCTCAAGCATATTCTTACAGAATATATGCTAGAAGTTACAAATTATGTAATGATCCTTTAAAAACCTGCAACTTTTAGACTACGGCACAGTATAGCAATATTAGGGATATTATATTGCTATACTGTGACTACGGTCACGCTGCCAGTGGCATATAGTCCATCAGTTTGGTCAAGAACTCAGGAATGATGGGAGAATGATCGTCACGGCTCTAACCGGTTGTTTGACGGACTGATCATTTTTATACGCTTTTTCTTCACCTGTATGTTTGTAACCGACTTCTTTGGACGCGATTTTGAGCCACTTTAAACGGCCAGACTTCGTTCAAACTTTGTAGATTTATCGAGGACCGATGACAATACACTAATTTGATATAATTATTCCATTTTTCAATTTGTATGTTTGTATGTTTGTTTCTAACCGACGACGCTTTATATAAAAAGCGTGTTTTTAGTTTTTTTTAACTATTACTTAATATTTAGTTTATTTATTCTGTACTTTTCTACCATCGTGATTCGTGCGATTCAAGACTGAACGACGTGAAGTGGTGATGATGATGATAATTACGAACGTTAACAGGATTCATTTCCATTAACGTTTTCAATGACAGACAGAGATTATCTCCAACAAATTATTTGCGCATTAAATGCACCCACACAAGCAAACAAAAAAACCTCCGCACAAAAACATAATTTGGACAGATGGCATTAAAAGTATCATACAAGCGCTTAGAAGACGTACGCACTTAGCTACGCAACACGGAAAACGACGAATTGACGCTAAAATTCGAATACGAATTCTTTGTATAAACACATTATAGAAAAAAATCAGCCAAGTGCGAGTTGGACTCGCGCACGAAGGGTTCCGTACCATTATAGAGCAAAATTAGACCAAAAATTGTGTTTTTTGTATGGGAGCCCGCCCCCCTTAATTTTTTATTACGTATTAAAAAACACATATAACTTAGGACTTTCAGAAAAATTCAAGTACCTACCTGTTGGCTTTATTGATAATTAATAATTATAGAGCAAAAAAGGCCAAAAAAATCATGTTTGTTGTATGGGAGCCCCCCTTAAATATTAATTTTATTTTGTTTTTAGTATTTGTTGTTATACTAGACTGGCAACAGATATACATAATCTGTGAAAATTTCAACTCTCTAGCTATTACCGTTCTTGAGTTACAGCCTGGAGACAGACAGACAGACAGACAGACAGACGGACAGACAACGAAGTCTTAGTAATAGGGTCCTGTTTTTGCCCTTTAGGTACGGAACCCTAAAAAAAGATCTGAAATCAACATATTTATTCAAATCTAGATGACCCATGAACTTCGTATCACTTAACTCCTAAATTTTCTCACCATAAATAAACCTTCCCTGGACTTTTACGGTTTGGTTACGGTTTGGGATCATGCTCCGTCGATGAGAACCGGCATAAGAAATCCGCTCATGGCTAACTTTTACCAAGAAGAGATCAGAACTTCTTATTTTATGAGTCATGACTCATTATACATGCAGGCATATTCATAAGCGCAATAGAAAATGCAGCACGTTCAGCCTTAGATTTACCTGCAACAAAAAACGTGGTAGAAGAATACTTCATATTTCTTTCAGAGCTCCATGCAACTGACAAATAGCCTCAATGCAGACTGAGACTGAACTGAGAAGAGACGGTCAATCATACAGTAGGAAGACGTTCAATCTTCCTATACTGTAGTATAGGATTGAACGTCTCTTCTCGGTCGCGCAGTGCGGACGCACCTTTGTGGCCTCCGTGAAAAATGGCGCCCAAGAAAATGAGCTACACCCACCGACAAAAAAACAAACAAAAAACAATTTCGAACATGAAATTTTCAATGGTTGTTTTGTGAGCGTGTGAGATTTAGCGCGACTAAATTGAGTGGGACCGCCTTTTCTAACGCTTCCTTTGTATCGCCAGTACGTTAGGTGACGTATTAAATTAGTGGGGTTATAGTAAAAAAATTGGTCGGTGAGATCAGCCGACCTTGTACGTGCAACTTGAAGTAACTAACCATTTGTTTTATTTTCTTTTCCTGGTATATCTTTAATCTTTTGACAGGTGAAAAAATTTGCATTTAGTACCGTATAAAACTAATAGGATTAGTCTGTTTTTACAGCTGTTGGCGTCGTAGTGTTTTTAATCTTCGGATTACCTATTATATTGTTGTAACACATTGAAATAAATAAGATTAATTAATATCAATTTACGGATGTCTAAGTTTAATCTTAACACACGATTAAATATATACAGGGTGATTTTTATTCCGTTTGGTGAATTTCCATACAATCCTGAACAACTTATTTTTGGGACAGCACGTTTAGGCGTTTGGTGACTTTCCATACAATCCTCAACAACTTTTTCTGTGACTGCAAATTTCAGCCAAAAGTCAATCTGCTGGTTCATTCAAAAGTACTAAGGCGATGAGGCGCTTAGTATTAAACAGCATTTTTTTTTCAACTAAGAAAACTCATACCATGGTAGAAGTAGCTACTAGCTTATGAATTTAAAGACTGAGTTATGTTCATTCTGCAAAGTTACGAAATATACTAATCCTGTACCTTATGACAATGAGACAAATAAAGGATATGGGCGACTAGCCCATAGACGACCCTAATTATTATAATAAAAAAAAACCTGTACCTACTATAACCTTTAAGTTATTAATTGTAAAATTACTTCTACATGCCTATTTCTTCATGAAAATAGTAACAATTGGTTATTCTAAGTATCAGGTGGCCTTGTAAAGTAACACCTGTACGCATTTCCTTCTTTGTCGCAATTTATTCGTAACTTTTTAATTTATTAACATTATAATTAATCGGGCCATATCTTAAATATTTGAAGACATGAGTGGATAAAGTGAAGTAGGTAACTCACAATTTGAAAACTGTCGTTTTTTATGCATAAAATATGGAGGCTTTAGACCGGGGTCCGGGAAAACGTTTTGAAATGTGGATTTGATGTATTCTAAATATATAAAACTCAAAGGTGACTGACTGACATGGTGATCTATCAACGCACAGCCCAAACCACTGGACGGATCGGGCTAAAATTTGGCATGCTTGGTAGATTTTATGACGTAAGCATCCGGTAAGAAAGAATTTTGACAAATTCCAACCCCAAGGGGTTAAAATAGGGGATGAAAGTTTGTATATAATAATACTTCTTAACGCGAGCGAAGCCGCGGGCAAAAGCTCGTAACCAAATATATTTGCTAGATGAAAAAGTAGATTTAAGTTACAATACTACAATGAACTAAAAAATGGGACTTAAAAAGTTAAAACTAAAATTATAATAGGTAATATGAAAGTATGGGGACCTTCAAAGATTTTCTCTGACAGTATTACAACAATACTAGATTACGCCCGCAACTCCGTTTCGCCAAAGTTCGTTTATCACGCGGGAATCGTACATTTTTCTGGGGTGAAAAGTATCCTATGTCCTTTCCCAGGACTCAAAGTATCTCCATACCAAATTCATAAAAAAAATATGAAATAAGGGGGCAAACGAGCAAACTGGTCACCTGATGGAAAGCAACTTCCGTCGCCCATGGACCCTCGCAGCATCAGAAGAGCTGCAGGTGCGTTGCCGGCCTTTTAAGAGGGAATAGGGTAATAGGGGAGGGTAGGGATGGGTAGGGAAAGGAATAGGGTAGGGCCTCCGGTAAACTCACTCACTCGGCGAAACACAGTGCAAGTGCTGTTTCACCCCGGTTTTCTGTGAGGACGTGGTATTTTTCCAGTCGAGCCGGCAGCCGAGCTCTCCCACGTCATAAAGAGGTATCAGGTAATTAACAGACACAGCCTTTATGTAGGTATAATGTTAGTACGTCCTGTTGTGATACAAACAAGGTGGCTGCCACACGTCCTTGAATGTGAAATCATTTCGCGATTTGGAGCAAAAAAAGCCATTTGGAAATTAAATTGAAAATTGTCACGTGTAGCACATGAATGTTTCAAACGAATGCAGCACAATCCGAAACGTGGACAGCATTTATGGAATTCAGTATTTTTTTACCGACTTCAAAAAAAGGAGGTTATTAATTCGACGCGTATGTATGTAATATTTCCAGAACTGCCCAGTTTTTGCATATTATGTTAATCTATAACAGCTTCTGAACAACTGTGCCAATTTTCAAAAGTGTATGTATGTATGTATTTATGTTTGTGCACGCATATCTCCGGAACTACAAGTCCGATTTAAGTGATTCTTTTTTTATTGTACCAGGTATTGTTCAACTTAGGGAATAGTGCAAGTTTAATCAAAATCGGTTCAGTAGTTTTGGAGATAGGGAGTTTTAATTCTCAATTACGTACAATTTTTTGAAGTCGGTTTTATCTTTTTTTTTAAATACAGTTATTTTCAATTTTTTTTCATTTTGCATAATTGAAGCAAATATTAAATCGCACATCTAGATTTATATTATTGTTATTTTCATAGTTTATACTTTACTGAAAATAACAATAATAATCTAATATTTTCTCCTACAATCAGGCGAAAATTGAAATAAGAGTTAAACATCATGACGTCATCTGTAATCTGAGTGATACAGATGATATATGATGTTTAACTCAGAGTTAACTTTAACCCAGATCTACGCAAGTCCGCGAGTTAGTGATAACCATGCATTTTCTGTAATAAGTAGCACCTAATTTTTATTTTGTAAAAAAACAATTTATTCTATCAATCTAGTAATCCAATAGAAAGAGATGCAGCATTTTTCCTCTCTTTCGTCACGTGTCATATGCCGTGTAATATTAAAAGGCGGCGGGCGAAAGTCCATAGTAAGTTGGGCCTGAACGTTACATTAATGATTTTAGTGTTATTAAATAGAAATTATAATACTTTAACCAATACAGAACAATTTGCATAAATCCTCCATGGGAAAAAAAAGTTACAAGATGATATTGTTAAATATAAAATAACCTCAAAAACGTTATAGCCACTCATTAGGTACTTGTATTATAAGATATACATATTATATTTTATACGTGGGAGAGCCATGCTTCGGCACGAATGGGCCGGCTTGACCGGAGAAACACCACGTTCTCACAGAAAACCGGCGTGAGGTCGTCGAGTAGGCAAGTTAACAAAATCCGTTGTGAGAATAGCGTCAGTCGTGTTTTATAGCAGAAATCGTCAGAATCCTTTAAACGTAGCGAAAGTCGTAAAATAAAACTAAAAGATCGAACAATAATGCACAAAACAAAACCCAAAAATATCCACTGCCGTAAGTTGCAAACAAAACAAAGAAAACGAAGCGAATGCGGAATGACTTTGACATTTGTTTTTTTTGCGCTTTCGATTGCCACTTGAAAAAATAACGAGTCGTTTTAAAAAAAATAGAATCCTATTTTTTTAAAACAAACCATTGCAAATCATGATTGCATGGCATACTATTATCATGTAATAAACTATTACGTAATCAAACACCTTCGAAACAAGAAAAAACTGAAAAATCTAATTGGTAACCAGATAATTCGTTTTTCTTACCTAGCAACATTTTAGTTGTTTCTTCAGGACACGAAGTGCCATAATAAGAAAAAAAAATCTTACATGGTAGAAAAAAAGCACTAGTGCACAGGAAAACAAACGTTTTTCCATTTATTTATCAACTTCACTATCCCATTGTAAAATAACGAATCGTTTCGTCTTTGGAAATGAAAAAACTTGAAACGAATATTGATGAATATTTCAATGATGTAACAGGCATTAAAGTTCAGGCCCATTTTCGCCCGTCGCCTTTCGGTGACTATGAAATTCAGATATATTGTAAAGTCACGTTGTTTTCGCAGTGACTCCCAAGCTCAAGGCCGTTTATATCAATCATATCTCAATATACTTAGCATATTATTCCTTTCACATCGACGGAAAATTCCAGAATACACAATGGTTCGCCTGTCAAAAACTTTGCATAAGCTTTTTGTATAGTTTGTAGCGGAGTTTGATACGCGGAAATGTTTTCGTAAAAAATGTCCGTACTATACGTAAACGTGCATAATAGACATAGAAGTACATGCTAATTGAAAAGCCTTATTTTGGGGCTGTTTTTTGGCCATTTTGGGGCAACTTTGATATTTACAGTTTGAGATTGAATGAGATTATGATAATAAGAAATTTCCGTACGTCCTAATTGAATGAGGTTAGATTTTCTGGTACGGAAATTTCTTATATCTCTATCTCAAATATCCGTGGGCCTATCCTTACTTTTGAAATATTAGCGTAGTTAAATTAAAAACTTTTCAATTCTTACAATAATTAGGTTTGGCTTTAGTATAAGCTGTATAAAGCAAGCTTATCCGATGCATTTGGTATAGAGATACTTTGAGTCCTGGGAAAGGACATAGGATACTTTTTATCTCGGAAAAATGAAAAGTTCCCGCGTGATAAACGTATTTTGGGGCAATGGATTTGTTGCGGCCTGTTGCGGCGGTCATCTAGTAATGCTTATTTAGTACATTGGCAAAGACAACAAACCTTGAATACACTGCGTACCACTAGTAAGGGGGATACTGCTACCACTCGTATATTCTTGCGTAACCATCAAAAGGCCCTAACTTCGATTCCCGGGTTATCAATATATTTTAGTAACAGCGAAGGTCGCGACATACTTTTCTTCCCTTTATCTACAAGTACTACTTCAGTACTCAGATACCATAAAAATTATCTTTGTGACGTTTTCTATACGAATTTAAGCTTTCTTTAGTAATAAGTACACTTAAAAGAACGTAATTTTAAGATTTTTAAGCATGAGAACGGTTGGCCGATAAAGAAATCTCATATATTATTCCCCTTCCCCTCGGACATCGAAAGTGATCGGACGTGCATTTTGTTAAAAGTTTTTTTTTTTAAATATATTTAATTTTGCAAAAATTCATCTATTTTAATTCCGTCAAGTACCAGGCGCGCATAAGTGACTAGAGCTGTACGGCAGGACTGCAAGAAAAGGACAACAACAACTGAGAAGGTACGCGTATCGCAGCTACGCAGCGCACGCACAGGGGACCGGTCCTGGAAGTACGTAATACGTCACGCGCATACGTCATCCTGCGTGCTTGGCCCAAGTTATAAGCGGAGCGGATAGCGACTAACGTTTGGCCCGAGTTTATAATACTTACCACATAAAATAAGACAAAAATGTCTCTTGCAAGAACTCCGCCGAAAAGTGGCGGTAAGAAATCTACTCCGGTTCACTACGGTTCCGACTCAGCGTTACATACCCCAGAAAATCGTGACCAATTGGACCCTCATTATAGCAGAAGATCTAAAAGGAAATTAGAAGACACTCCGGACTGTACACAGATAACCTTGTATGAATTGAAAAAAATATTCGACGAGTTTCAAACTAAGCAGGAGACAAAACTAGAGACTCTAATATGTGCTATGGATGCCATTAAAATACAGAACGAGGAGATAAAAACTTCTATAAATTTTTTGTCTGATAAATATGATGAGATTACCCTGAATTTAAAAAAACTACAGCAAGAAAACAACAAAAATGAAAATTATATTAAATTACTAGAGGCAAAATTGGAAGCAATGGATAAAAAATCTCGTTCTAGCGCAGTCGAAATTCGTAACATACCTAAACTAGAGCAAGAAACAAAGCAAAGTCTTGTTGAAATAGTAAAGAATATCGCAGAAACTATTAGCTCACCAATCCAAGACTCAGACATCCGTGATATATATAGACTGAGAATAAAAAATAAGCCGGATGCTCCCATAGTTGCCGATTTCACGTCAACTTTCACTAAAGAAAAAATAATAAAATCCACCATTTTGTACAATAAACAGAAACCATCTGATAAAAAGCTAAACACCACAATCCTGGAAATGCATGGACCTGCTAAGCCCATCTATGTTTCCGAATCGCTTACGAAAAAAGATAAACACCTGCATTATTTGGCCAGAGTGTTCGCTAAGGATAACAACTATGACAGCTGCTGGACTTCATATGGTAGCGTTTTCCTGAGACGCAACAAGAACGATCAGCGAATACGCGTGAACAGTGAAGACGATCTGGTAAAGCTGAAAAATATTCTGTGACTACCTATTATCTTTTTTCTACTGTTACTAGTTTTTAATGCATGCAAATTAGATTTTAAGAATATTCCCTATTTTGTAAACTACATTTTTAAATGTCTAGATAGCAATTTTTTTATGTATAATGCCCATAAGCCCTACTCTACTTATAAATTACAAACTCATGTACACTATAGATATCTCTTAATTGCAGTTAAGTCTATACACAACTTGCCTGAAAAACACATCCATTACAAAACATCACACTATATCTTCATAATGTCAATACTCTATAGGTGGTCTGTTGTCTGTCCGACTAATATAACTCTACAAGCCTTATTCCAATTTTGTCCTGAAAATCCAACTGACAATTTCGATATAACAATTCAATGAGATCAATGAAATACAAAATGAACTTGACTCTTTTACTATAGCGAATTCTGTCCTATGTTCAGTTGACGACTGTCGAAATTTTGTGTCCGGTTATATAAATGGTTTTAATCTACTGCACCAGAATATAAGAAGTTTAAAACGGAACGTAGACGGGTTGTTTCCTTTAATAACTCGTAGTGGTATTAATTGGGACTGCATAGTTCTAACTGAGTGCTGGTTACTATCAAACCCTAATATTCCTTTCATCGATGGATATAACTCGTTTTCTACTACAAATAATTGTACCCAAAACGAAGGTGTAGTAATTTACTTTCGAAGCGACCTTGTCATATCCGTTGAAGAACCTCATCTACTAGAAGCAAACTGCCTGGCTATTAGACCAAATGTCAATACAGTGGTCCTAGCTATTTACCGTCCACCTGGATATAAAATTATTGATAACTTCGTTCAATCTCTAAATAACTTATTAAATAAATTCGCTAATACTCAAAATATTATCATAGTAGGAGATATTAATATTGATATATCTACTGAAAGTTCCGATCCTCATGCTTCACAATATTTGGACATGCTCGCATTTCATGGAATACTACCTGCCCACACATATGCAACTCATGGAAAAACTTGTCTTGACCATGTTCTTATGAAAACTAAGTTAAAAGCTAGTTGTCTTGTACTTACAACGTCTCTCACAGATCACTACAGTGTTACTCTCAGCGTTGATGCAAAACGTATTTATAAGCCGGCAAAGAAACTAAGTAGAATTAATTATGATAATCTCGCTTCGGACTTAACAAATGTTGATTTCAGCCCATTGTATACCATCAAAGACGCAGACACAGCTACCGACTATTTATTAAACACTCTTAAATTGATTATAGTAGCTAATACTAAAGAAATTAAAATCTCTACCCGGAACAGACTAATTAAACCTTGGATTTCTTCTGGAATACTGAAATGTTTAAAAAATCGGGACAAACTATATAAAAAATTCAAAAAAGATCCTAATAATGACATTAATAATACGACCTATAAGAGGTATAGAAACTTTTGTTCATCCTTAATTAAAAAACTAAAACACAATTATGAAAAAACACAGCTTCAAAACGCGAACAACAACAATAAAAAACTATGGAAAGCCATTAAGGATATTACATATACAAAAAAAGCTCGAGATACACCGCACGAACTTATAAATACTTCCAACCCTACAAAATCTATAAATGATATCAATAACTTTTTTGCAAACATTGGAAAGTCTTTAGCTGAAAAAATCACAAAGCCAAATGAGGATATGCATACTAATTCTTTAAGATCTTGCCCCAACTCTTTTGTTCTCTTGCCAACGGACGAAGAAGAGATCAAATCCCTGATTTGCAACCTTAAGAGTGACTGTGCTACTGGCTTGGATATGATATCTTCCGACATTCTTAAAGCGAACTCCAAATATTTAACAAAACCTCTAACATATATATGTAATTTATCTCTATCAACTGGTATATTCCCACATGCTCTCAAAAAGGCTCGTATCTATCCTATCCACAAAAAAGGAGACAGAGACCGTATCGATAATTACAGACCAATTTCCATTCTATCAGCCATATCAAAAATTTTAGAGCGTATAATAAATAAAAGATTAGTTAAATATCTAGAAGATAATAATCTTCTATCAACAGCGCAATTTGGTTTTAGGTCTAAGAAATCTACCTCAAATGCAGTTCATGAATTAATTAGCTTTATTGTTAGTAATTTAGATAGTAAAAATAAATCAATAGCAATTTTCTTAGACCTTGCAAAGGCCTTCGATACGGTCTCTGTTCCTATATTATTAAGAAAATTGGAGTGCTTGGGAATTAGGGATCTACAGCTAAGACTCTTTAAAAGTTATCTATCTAATAGAACACAGTGCGTAAAGATTGAGGACCTAAAAAGCGACGACCTGACAATTTGTTTCGGAGTGCCACAGGGTAGTATATTAGGCCCCACACTATTCCTGGTATATATTAATGACCTGTGCCAATTAGCTATACCACATGCAAAAATTATAACCTTTGCCGATGACACAGTTTTGCTTTTTAGCGGTAAAAATTGGACTGATGTTTACACGTATGCACAAAGTGGTTTTAATATAGTAACTGAATGGCTAAGATTAAATGTCTTAACTTTAAACACAAGCAAAACTAAATACATTACGTTCTCGTTAAGAAACAAACATGGTAATAACGTGCATTACAATATAATATCTCATGAATGCCTCGAGTACAGCAATCGAGGCTGTGATTGTACAAAAATTGAGAAGACCGACACAATTAAATACCTAGGAATAGTAATTGATAAAAACTTATCTTTCCGTGAACATATTAATTGTTTAGCAGCAAGAACACGCAAACTGATGTATATGTTCAAAAACCTTCGTCACGTTGCCTCTAAGGAGCTTGTAAGATCTGTCTATCTTGCGCTGGTCCAATCGCAGCTGAGCTACTGTATTTCTGCTTGGGGAGGTGCTGCAAAGAACCATATGTTAAAACTCGAAAGAGCTCAGAGAGCAGTACTAAAAGTAGGTTTTTCCTTTTCCTTTTTCCATCCAACTAACGAGGTTTATAAAACAAGTAGAGTACTTACTGTTCGCCAGCTCTTTGTCCTACAGACCATACTTAAAAAACACTGCTTTCACACCTTCGATCCTAATATAATAGAAAAGCGGCGCAGAAAAGACAGAGTTTTTAATTTACCACGATGCAATACCTCATTCGCTCAACGCTTCTTCGATTACCAGGGTTGTTATTTATATAACAAAATCAATAGGTGTCTAAAAATTTACCCCTTGACAAACCACAAATGTAAGTCTGTAGTGAGTCAATGGCTACTAAATTTGGATTACGGTATGACAGAAAACTTACTACACTAACTCCCACTGCATCCATCCACCCACGTTCAGTCCCTCGCATTGATGTACGCATATACTGACATATACGCACACACACACACACACACACACACACACACACACACACACACACATACACACATACACATACACACACACACACACACAAATTTATTTTATAGGGCATTTAATATTGTACTGCTTTAATTTACTTTTGTTAAAACAGATATATTTTTTATTATTTTATCTTCTCATAACGCTGTACTAACATTATTGTAAATCGGAATCTAACCTAAATAATTTAAATGTTCCTTGGGGTGAGGACCTGGTGATCTGTAATACAGGCATGACCTATAATGGACACCAGCTCCTCACAATTTCATCTGACTGTCAAAAAAAAATCTGTTAATATTACTATGTATGAACTAAATTGTATTGTGAGGAGAAATAAAGATTAAAGATTATTAAAGATTATTAAAGATTATTTTGACGACACTATAATCTGATACATTTTTGTACTTATGCACTTATTTCATATATAGATGTCCCGGTGAACTTCGTGTTACTTATAAACCTTCCCTGGACTACCACAATCATTTTAAGTCTAAAATTAGCCAAATCGGTCCAGCCGTTATCGAGTTATAGCGTTACTATCACAATGAAAAATCCATTTTTATATAAATAGATTATACACTTTACTGACTCCAATTTTCTACAAGACCACAAACGGCGGTTTCTTTTGCCATTTATAAGGACTTAAATTGTCAATTATAGTCTGGTTATCGCTTAATTATCATAAGAAAGGCCCGAATTCGGGGTCAAGTGATATAGAATTAAGTGTCAAACGAATGTGTCCATTTTAATGAAACTGGGTTACCCATATTAGAGAAAGACCTGATAAAAGGTTATCACGATCACCAAATGTCATACGTCTGAGACTAAATCTGTATATCTATGGACTTTAATAAAATATGCTAAAGTTTGTATGTCTATCCACATAAACGTAGAAAGAAATATGAAACTGCCCGCAAGAGTCCGCACATAAATTCTTATAGGCGAGGCCAGTTCGAGAAGACTGATTTTTAAGCTTCCATACTGAAGAAATTATGTGGAATTCTCTTACACCAAAAATGATGTAGACTCAGAAAGGAACAAAGTAAAGAAATAACCGAACAGAATATTGAAAAATGGCATGGTAATTCTGTAAAAAAATCTTGAACATCTCGTAATTTTCAATGACAATGATGTGATTTTTTTTTCCAAAAAAGATAGCTTTTTTATAGTTCTAATGAAATAACCGAATAGATTTTTAATAAATGATTCGGTCATTAAAAAATTAAAGAAAATGTATAATTTTCTCCTTTTTCGCCCTATCAAGAACGCGGCGAGCGTCGTAACCGCCACTGTACAAGGCGCGGTGATATGTATGTTATTTTAATATTCTTAACGTCGATATTCGTACTGACAGACATCGACCTGCCAATTTTCGGGACAGCCTTGCCCTAACGCACTGAACCGATTTTGATTAAATTTAGTGTGAAGATACTTTGAGCCCCTTACAGAAGCGTAGCGTGCCTCGGTAGGGCCCCGTATAAAATTTTTATGCCTAGGAAAGGTGACCAGTGAGCAGTGACCTATGCACGTTCGGGTCCCGGGGGCTCGTATAATTGATACGGCAGACACGCCCCTGGTCCCTGGAAAACTTATAGATTAGATTTTATTACGGAAAAAGTTCCGAAATTTATTTATTTTTCGGAAACCGTTTTCGGGGGTAGATATAAATAAAATTCAGTGCAAAAAATTACATACATTTAGTCTTTATATTGCTGGAATAGTTATCCATCTCAAAAATATATTATCATATCCAAGATATGCCACACAAAATATTTTGATTATTTTTTTCTTGTAAAGGCGGAGCCCACAAAGTCCTAAGAAAACTAAGAGCAGTTCTAACTTCTCACCCTTGCGGAAGTTACGTAACAGCAACCTCTTCTAATGTTACTCAGCAAGGTTAATGATGATGATATCTAATTTATGTAATTGCAATCTTTTAAAGTCACGTCTTGCCGGAATCGTTTGATTGAAGTATTCCGGCAGGGAACCGGTCTTTGTTGTGAGTTTGTAGGCTCATAAAGCTACTGTATAGTGTATAACACCCTTAGGTATGCGAATTCTTAAAAAATATTTACAGGGGAACATAGAACTTATTTCGGAGTCGGTTGAAAATAGAGTCTATTAAGTAGGGTCTACAATTGTAACAAGGTTTCATCAATTTATTTTCATAATTACTGAAGCTATCAAAATGGGATGGATGGAAAATTTATATATATAAAACTCAAAGGTGACTGACTGACATGGTAATCTATCTACGCACAGCCCAAACCACTGGACGGATCGGGCTGAAATTTGGCATGCAGGTAGATGTTATGACGTAGGCATCCGCTAAGAAAGGATTTTGATAAATTCCCACCCCAAGGGTTTCAAATAGGAGATGAAAGTTTGCATATACTAATACTTCTTAGCGCGGGCAAATGCTCGTCGTATTATAAGTTTGTGAGATTTTAAATATTATCAAACATAAAACCTAGCAGTCGTGTGGCTTTCTTAAACTTGAAAAAACGGTAGAGTTTTTACGAAAAATCGATAGATTGGAACTAATTAGACCCAACAATAAATAAACTTGCGAGAACATAAAATAATATTATAAACATTCGAAATTTCGAAAATTGAAAAAGGTAAAGATTATCTGCTGAAAAATCGAACGAAACCACCGTACCTCTATTTTATAGGTACTTCCTTTGCATTTTAGTCGCTTCACCGACACTTGACTTTCAAAGTAATTATACAACGGAAAATCTAAAGGAACATAAAATTATGGCACATGATAAATGGACGTGATAGCAATAAAAATAATTGCTTCGATATTCTTGACCTTCTACATTTTTTGCGTGGGTTTATCATGTTAGAAACAAATTATCTTTCTTTGTTAGAGCTTTATGCGCAGTTTTTAAGCTATTGCATAGAAAAAGCTATAAAAATCGCGGGCTTTGAGCGCGGCGACCGAATCAAGAAATTCCGTAACGAAAAACACCTAACATTCGTCTAACGTCGTTTCATTTTTTAAGACTCCGGTATGGTTCGGGGTGTGGTGCTCGGTGCCGGTCGGTGCGAGTATATATAGGTGAATTAGGTTAGGTTTATATAGGTGAATAGTTTTTAATTACATTTCTTAGCACTTTTTACATGTTAGCCTGCAATGATATTGAATAAAATTACTTAATATTTTCACTTTTCATATTGCGCCTGAAGAAAAAAGAAAGCAATAAAATAACATGTTAGCGACTGATATTGAACATAAAAATTACATAATATCCTGGATACCCTTATTATAACGAAACCAATGGGATTTGCCTCTTTTGTGTCGGGCCTGGGTCACAAATGACCCGTCGCTTTTCTAGAGAGTATATATTTATACCCTCTACAAACTTGCCGATTCTCTGACATAAAAATAGATAGATCTACGGACGACCGACATGTGGAATACTGTAATAAAAGTCGGTGTGCCTCCACGTGCGGGTGTGACATACAATACGGCAGCCTGGTGTTTCTAAGGTTACGTAATCTAATGCCCACTTTCAATGTCACAGCCATCCTTTACAATATAATCAATCATAATATTGTTCTATAATAGCTTTTTAATTGCAAACTACCTGTCCGCCATTATAAACCTAATCAGCTTTTAAATTCAAATACGTGAGGACATGCATACATGAATATAATGAACCAACATCAAGAGGGTTTTAAGCGCATGAAGTTTATCATACAAAACATCGACTTATTCAAACATTTTTTAAATATTATAAATGCGAAAGTGTGAGTGTCTGTCTGTCCGTCTGTTACCTCTCACGCCCAAACCGGATTTTGATGAAATTTTGCATAGAGATACTTTCAAGCCCGGGAAAGGACATAGGATACTTTTTACCCGAGAAAATGTACGGTTCCCGCGCGATAATAGAATTTTTGCGTAACAAAGATGCCGGGGTCATCTAGTGTCATAATATAAAACATCGACTCATTCAAATATCATAGAATATGAAAAGTTCACATAATATTAAGATTTATGGCCTTCTTTTTTAACATGGAGAAATGCTATACGCATCCCCGGCAGATTGGGGATATCGGCCGGGGTATGTGGGACTCCTGGTAGTCTACCCACTAAAACGTAAAACCCCATGGTGCTCCACTCATCGCTTAAGGCAGAGTTGCGGGTACGATAGAACCTACCGCAACTCTACCAGAAGACTTATAGCCTATGGGTTGGTTTTATTAAATAGCTTTAAGTTTATGTTATTGATTGTAACATACGCATTTGTAAGTTGTGACTATTAGCAAATTGATTCAAACTATTCATTTAGGATATATAGTTATATTTTATCACACTTAGATTGAAAAAATATAATAGAATCCTTTTTATGAGATAGTCCTTGAGAATCAAAAAAAAAAAATAATTCGGTAAAGAAAACTCTGAATAAAGACTTAAAATCAATTAATAAATTTTAAGTCCTAAATAGAATAAATAAAAAACTCAGAACTAAACGAAATAAATCAAACTACACAAATTAAGTCATCAGGACTTAAAATAGAAAATCATCGACATGGAATCTTAAAAATTGTTTATATCAGAAAATAATTAATCAATGCTAAACGTAATAGTGTTCGAGCCAAAGAATAAAAGTAAGATCGGGCTAGAACAGCGGGTGTCTGAGGTGACCTTTAGTTTTTGCAGCGAAGATCTGTCAGACCTTCCTACGAAATTCACTTTTTGTGGTGTCATGCCACCTTCAAATCTAAATTGCATTTTTTGTGTAATTTTCATTCGTGCATGTGAGAATCTTTTATGGAATTGCATGCGAGTAGCCGGATCTGAGGAAGGTCATTTTTTAAGAACACTTAAATTAGTTACAGAAATTCGAAACACAAAAATATTTCCTTGTTAGAAACTTCCTTATATGTAGCTGAATTAACATTTTCGCTTTACGGTTTACATAAAACCAAAAGTCAACACAGACTTGTTTCATAGCTTTAAAAAAATTTAGAACAGATTTTACTAAAAAAAACTCTAAGGCCCACTTGCGCCAATCTAGGTTAAAGTTAACTATGAGTTAAACATCATGTCATCTCTATCACTGACTTGGTGAGTGACAGATATGACATGATGTTTAACTCAGAGTTAACTTTAACCCAGATTGGCGCAAGTGGGCCTAACATAATTAAACAGCTCTCTAGGGCTAGGGTTCTCAAAAATTAGATGAGTAATTTTATTGCACAATATCAGGTATTGCGTAATAATTGACCATCGCGCGCCTTCAATCTTATCGTCAAATAAACTGTTCAATGAACTTGAAGTGTGATATTGCACAACAATTGATCGTCTAGGGACCAGCTAAGCATAATTTGCCAAAATATTGTAAGGTCTAGAAATTTTAAATGTCTCAAAGAAGAATCCCGGAAGTTCTTTCAGCAAAACTGTATAGTTTTATTTTTGCTCCCTTTAAAAAATGCAACGGTAATAAATTACATTATACTTTTGATTACACTTATAAGTATACAAGACTCATTACTTGTATGCATTTTTAAGTTCTGAAGGATGACCTTCAGAACTTAAAAATCTCAATGATGAGTTCCAAGAATTGGTTAGAAAAACCAGTAAATACAATTTTATAGAGGTAGACCTCCTAGAATATGCAAATAAATCTCCGAAACATTAGTAAGATATGGAAATGAGCATAAACCTTGTACTATTGGAAGTGATGGAGCCATAGGAAGAACATTTACATAATCGTCCTTTGATAGTGTTCCCATCCGTTCCCGATAACAATTGTGTTACTGTATCTAGTTTACTGGGTTACCAGTGATTCACTTGCATGAGAATTACCAGACTCTGGAGATTTATCATTTTAAGATTGAAGAAAGCAATACACATAATTTTAGACTAGATGTAAAAAATAATAACGTCATAATGTTATATGCAAACGAATTTTATGAAAGGCTAAATATAAAGAAGACTACGGGAGAGGACAGAGGATACTTTAGATCGCACTTCTGCGCTTCTTTTGTTTATCGTTGGCGATAATTTAATCCATGATGAAGGCGTCAAAGACTAAAAAAGTGCAAGACTATACAATTTACAACGCCCAGTTCCTTATTAGCAAGATTAATAATGTATGAAGGGTTAAACATTAATTAAAGACAAATTATGATTACCATACTGGCTGAAGAGTATGTTTTACGTTAATTAACGTAATTTGGGTCGACTCCGACTCATATGCAGACGATGTAACGTGAGATTCTAATCACCTGTTTTGTTAATTTTATACTTACAAAATGGGTATCGACTTATCAATAGTGAATAGGATAATTTACTTCCATCCCTGGATTTATAAATAGGCCGCGGCCATGGGGCAGCAGCGTCCTAGGGAAGCGGCAGATTTCGTACATGGGGTGGCAGAAGTAAAGTGGCCTACAGGTTACGTTCAAAACCTGCTGACTTCCCACTCCTCTAATTTTCATCTGATTACCTTCGTTGTGGGTGCCAAAACAGCTTTAGCATGCCCCTCGGGCACGTGTTTTCGTGGTTAAATACCGCTGTCGATCCTGGCGAGACAGGGGATACAGTGGAGGGAAATGGGTATGTGTGGTGAGCAATGAGCCCGTTATCAATAGGATCTCATAAAATTATTTCAATAGGCTACTTGACCTATATTCAATTTCATTGAACAAATGCATATTTCTAGTACAACTTGGCGTAGGAAACCGTATTTCACCCTTATCATCAAATAAAAGCTTGTGATTGATAAATAAAGTCGATTTGAAAATATGATTTTATGAAAATATGATTTGTACTGACTAAAACGCTTTTGCAGTACTTCCGATTTGGATGTGACGTCATCACGTTCGTAATTTAATATCATTTATTTATCGCGCTCGTTATGTGTAAGTTTATTTGTACATAAATAATAAGAATAAGCCTAGAAAGATTTGCAAAATATATTTTCTTGAGTAATTCAAATAAAACACCAGTTTTATATATTATCTCCATTTATTGTAGACGGGAAATGAAATGGCCAAAACTTTTCTCCAAAAGTTTTCAACATTACAAATGATTTCTAATTTCTTATTTAATTCTTTTATAATTTTTGGGCACCTTAAGACTCGTACATTTAGCACATAAAAAAATGTTAAATAAAGAGACTCTAAAATACAAACAGTGTGACGTCACACTATGGCGGACAGTGTTTTCGGCGCCATTTATAAGGCGTATTTTTCAATCAACATTTTTATGGGTTTTTACAGTGTAAAATAATAAAATATTAGTTTATTTCGTGAAAATTAATGATTAAGAAGCGATTAGCATGAAGAAAAAAATTAGGTCAAGTAGCCTATTGTAGGCATTATGCAGTATGAATAAGTTAATCTTAAAAACGTTTCAAAAACTATATTATTATTAAGGTAAATTCTTTAATTTTTGTTTCTGAATCAGTGTTTCTCCAGTCTTGTTTTTATTCGAAGTCTCTCCGTGTTAAGATTCCTAAATCTTTTAAGTCCGCAAGAGCATCTGAAAGTATGTTTGCGGGCTACTCTTCTTGGTTGTTTAGAAATACCACAGTAATTGTACGAATAAAATGGAAGATTTTCTTTGCCACTTTCTACGATTGCCTTTCTTCGTGTGCTGGTGTTATTACTTTCTTGTTTCTATTTTACCTATTCCTAGTTTAGAATTCTTGTATTTTCTTAATGTTTATTGCCGTTCTCTCTCACTTCATCTTTAGTCTTTACTTTCTTTTTAATTTAAGTTACATATTCACATTCTTTTACACTTGAAGTTACGTCATATTTCTTAATAAGTACGAAATACATAATTATAAAATAACTGTCGACAGCATTAAATAAAACAAGTAATAAGTGTTAAGTCATAATGCATTGAAATGTTAGTGAAAGTACTTTCTTTAGCATTGACGTTCAAATCTAGATAAACTACTACAGCTGTAACAGATTTTATTATTTAATCATAAATTGGGTTTCAATTTTTATCCGCATCATCCCTTGCTGCATAATTCAAAATAATATCGAATTTTGGGAAGATATTATTGAAATATGAAAATTAAAAATTGTTTCCGTTTTCCTTTCCGTTGTCTTTCATTTTATTTCTCTTATCCCCATTAGATTTGTTGTACCTGTTTCTGAAAAACAATATATGTGTTTTCCTTACGATCGAATCTAATAAGATTTGCTAGTTTTCTGTTGACCTACATAATTATTTTGTTAATGTTGGAATAGATTTCTCAAATCTTTAAAATATATAAATTAGATCTTTATACGTTCTACCAGTTTACGTTTGCTGAATTCATATACATTATAAACGACTGTCTTCCATACTTCTAATAGCTGTCATAGTGCTTGTTGGTACGAAACGATCAGTTTTTTCGGTGTTGGAATATCAATTCTCTTCTTTATCGGGCATCGAGGCGTGTTTACATGTATCTAGGTGCGCGGGAGCGACCTTGGGCATGAATCACGGCAGCGAAAGTGGGAGAAATGCTCCCCGCGCGCTCACTTTTACTTTCCACGGTGGCGCAAACACCGCCACTCGCCCGGCGCCCGCGGCCCGCTGCGCCGCCGCGTCACAGACGCACAGACAGACTCGCACTCGCAGGCCCCCAGGATTACAGTGATAGTGCACGGATTATATTGTGTGTTAACCGAGTTCGTCGAGTGTTGCTAGCGCGGAAGCCGCCGCTCCCGCAGGAAACGGCGTAAGGAAGTGTCGCAAGAGGGAAATCTGGATACCATCGTTTCGACACGTCGCATCGGTGAGTTTTCTAAATTAGAACGGTGAAGGGGACTAAATTTCGCGTCGGAAACGCAGTGAAATAGCCAAGGACAATAACTTTCGAGTGATTTCGCGTACAATAAAAACTCCGCGGCGCTGCGCAACCTCCCAGTGCGGCGCGGAGCCTCCGCAGTCCGCTCGCACTTTCGACGGAGCCTCTTGCCCAATCGCGGACGAAATTCAAAACTTGCCTAATGTTGCGGCTGCGTTGCTTCATTTTTTTATAACATTAGAAAGTGAGTGACGCGGCGCGGTGAGAGGCGAGATCGGAACTGTAGGAAATCAAAATCAAGGCGGCGGAGCGCAGGCGTGCGCGACTACTATCATCACTAAGCAGAACTGAAAGGCACGGTGCCCAAGGCCAGTTGGATAACGAATTTTCGTTTATTAATCAATGCTGGCCGCGCTCGAATGTGACAATTACAATTGTATGTACCTAAATGCGGATGCAGTATGATATTTTGGAATGACTTTCACAGAATAGCCTAAAAAGCGACATGAATATGATTGCGAGGGTAGATAGTTAAGCAACTCTTTTACTATAACTTTTGAAAATCTGTCCATTATAAGTGACAAGATCACAAACACGACACATAATATGATGCATGTACATGTAGGCTCTATGGTCTATATAATATGACTAGTAAGAAAGTCTCTGTTACTTAAGGCTGCAGTCTTGCAAAATTCACTCACTGCGAATTATTTGCGCAACTTTGTATATTTATTTTTTGACAAACTAACAGTAACTAATAAAATAACACGAAATATTATTATTGTGTGTAATATATGTAATAGCTAGTTATTTTTTTAAGTTCATCTATGTGGATATTGTTAGGTAAATCAAGCGTTAAAAACAGCTCTTCCGTGCCCATGTCATTTCGAGTTGTGTTTGTGCGCTTAGTTTATGGAAATAAATAATTAATTTAAAAATATGTTCAGCGTGCGCATTTTGAAAACGAGAATGTTGAGCTCATTATGCGCTGAACATATTTTTAAATAATAATATTTCGTGTTATTTTATTAGTTAGTGTTAGTTTGTCAAAAAATAAATATACAAAGTTGCGCAAATAATTCGCAGCGAGTGAATTTTGTGAGACTGCAGCCTTAATAGGTATCTCTACATTAGGGTTAGCTAAAACTCTCTCCACCAGACTAGTCTAGTATAATCTCTATATACATTCTACCTACCTACAGGAATGGCGAAGCATTACCTAGTCACTGCATATTTGCATTATCATCTTAACGATTAAATCTTCATATACAGTGTGTAACATACTTGAGTAATAATACTTTAGGGTGTGCATGTGTCATCTATACATATAATAAAACTGTAGAAATGTGAATTCTGTACATTAAAGATATTCAAAAAATAATAAGCGAGGGGTGTTACTACATCGCTATAGAAGCCAAAACTGTGGTTAGTTTTTTGTCTGTCTGTCTGTCTGTCTGTCTGTATGTTTGTTCCAGCATCACACGAAAACTACTGATCCGATTTGAATGCGGTTTTCGCAGATATATTTTTCTTCTTCCAACTTATAACACGAAAACTACTTTTCCGATTTGCATACGGTTTTCGCAGATATATTTGTCTTCTTCTAACTCAACATCTGGTGTATAGAAATCCCCCCTCCCACCCCTCTAAGTGGACCAAAGAGGGGGTCAGATTTTGTATCAAACTTTTTTCGTGGACTTACTTCATATTATTATTAACTGTTTTCCAACTTAATATTTGGTGTATAAAATCCCCCCCCCCTCCCCCACCCTTCTTAGGGGACAAAAAAGGGGGTAAGATTTTGTATCAACTGATGAAGTAGAAATACTTTAAATGGCAAAACAACGTTTGCCGGGACAGCTAGTAATATATAGTTCACTCTACAAGTAGCTACGCTGTAAGAGTATCTTTTTGAATTGAATAACATATTATTAAAGTAATATAAATTCAAAAGTAACTCCTTCAAGTAAGTACCTGAACCGTGAAAGTTCACGGTAATCTCAAAGACAAACACATAACTTAAATTATTACAAGTAACTTACGTTACACCCTGCTTATTAAGATGATTAATTTAGTCACTAAAATGACAGTGCAGACATGCGTAATAACCCGTCGCTACTAACTGATTACATTACGTCTTAAGGTAGAGAAAATGTTTTCCGAGATAAAAAAATCAGTGCAAAAAAATTAGTATGTACCCCCAAGGTAGAGTCAATAAAATTTACATCCTGTATAATGTTTACCAACACGGTTCTAGAACCAATAAGGCTGGCACGCCTACTTCAAGAGGCGGTATCTTTATACCGCCCACAGACTAAGAGAGGTCTGAGAAAATTTGTCCAGGAGCTGTTTCTTTGGAACCAACTTAGTCAATTAGGATTCCTAATCCTATTTTAGTTATGGATTCCTAATCCCTTCTTATCTTGACTATCGAACAAGAATTTGTATATTTGCAGGCGTTTGCTCTACATAATATTGTTCTATTTAAAACAACCTGCAGTTTACTTAAACTAGTAGTATAATAATACGGGTAATACACTCCTTTGTTAAGTGATCTTAAATAAAACCTTACGTATAATATTTTTTATCTATCTTCTATATAAAGAAAAATGAATTTATAATTTAGTCTCGCTTCTTAATCGATTTGGCTAATTTTAGTCTTGAAATGTTCGTAGAAGTCCAGCGAAGGCTTATATAATTAGGAGGGTAACTTATGAGTCATGATACGTAATACACAGGATCATCTAGTAATAAATAAGTTGTAGGTAAATGGATCTAAAAGTCATACTAAAAATAGGATGTAGAGTTGCTAAAATTGATTATCTTCGTGTGAACAAACCCTTTTTAACCTTATGGCTTGAAACTTTATCGTTGTCAATGGAAGTTCTTAAGGCTTTCCTACCTTAAATACATATTATGTTAATTTCATAACAATATGTACTTGACTACAAAACGATTTAATATGTAAACTGTAACAATTATTTAATAATGTTGTATAATAAATATTTATTAGTGTATGTTTAATCGCGGTATGAATAATAAGTTACGAGTTGCTTACAATGCAAAGTGAATTCTTCATTCTTATAACTAATATTCATGATAGTAAAATGAATGGATACTTAAGGAGTCAATAATTATGTGAAATAGTAAGATTTAAAAGCCTTAAAATGAGTACTTAATTTTTACCGTATAATCCGTAGATTATTCCACATTCCTCCAAATGTCCGATTTCACCCAATTCAATTCCCCAGGTTTTTCTATGTAAACGTATAAATTTATGTTACAATTTAATCATTAATAACATGAAGTCAATTAATATTACAATTTATTTATTGTACCTATATATTTTAATGCGCATATTACTTTGGCTTTAAAATTTTGCGACGAGGACAACTTATGAATTATGTACCACTTGTATTAATTTCTTATAAGTTATAACTGATCGGGCTTGGACTCTCATAATTCGAAAATCGTTTCGAAACCTTTGTATCTCAGTAAAAGTAGGCTTAGTATTTTTTTGGTCTGTGTGGTAGTAGATGACAGTTTTCAAAAGCATAACCGTTGTGGGACACGCTGTCGAAAGTGGTCCCAGGGGTCGCAAAGGACATACATCCCCCCAAAATGTAGGCTATGTGCCTTCAATTTTAACACAGGTATTGTTATTACTATTCATGAAATACGTGTCAAATGTTGTAAAATCCCCCCTTAATTTTGAGACTGCGCTTGTACACCACTGGTTCACAAAACCAACAAAGGCACAAAAATGGCACAACCTCCAAAACAAAAGATAAACAATGAGATTATGTAAGTCACTTTCGTTTTTCGGTAGGCGTAAGTCAGGATTACTCGAGAGCTTTCACTCGGTGAAATGTATCCGCTTTCGGGCAGATAGAGATTAAAATTTAGTTTCCCTACAAAAAAGGTTAATGGGTGTCGCCAAAGGGGGCATTTTCCTTCCCTTTGGGGTCAATTCAGACCGCAACGCGACGAGGCGAGGCAATCCATACAGAAATGCATATCTACGCGTCGCGTTGCGGTCTGAATCAACCCTTAGACATCGAATGTGTTAAAGTTTTATTACAATTGTCATCGAGGCAAAGACTTCCAAAGTGTAATGCTTCATGCTCTCGACTGTACCAGGCGTTCATATTTTTTTTCCATATTATTGCCCCAACCAGTCATATTTTCTATAACGTTAGAAACTTCGCCCGCAAGCTGCCACATTCGCGCCTGAGAGATCATCGAGTCATGAGAATATACCCCTAAAGTTATGCAATTCTATTGATTAGAATCTATTATACCTATCATACTATGAATTTGTAAAATCATCGTTGAACAAACATTGAAGATTCGAAGGGATTTTAATGAAAGTCGTGATTGTGATGTCAAAATCGGAATATTTTGCAAGCTTGATAATATAAAACTAAAAGAACAGGATGTACCATCAAAGAAGTTGATTCATAGGCAGATGCCGCGACCTGTAATTTGGTCGGATAATGTCAATTCAATGTCAGACGTTAGACGCCGGCTGGGTTTGATACACTGATCTCTATTATACAAGTACGCTGGATAGCTGATACACACCTGCTTTTTGTGCCTATTTGAAGCGGAACCAGCGCCCCCATTATTCGGGTAGAGAACTAAAATTGACGTAACCACAACCAATAACAACAGTTGTCATCACTTATAGTATTAGTTCCAAGTACTCTCTCTCTCTCACTACTGCTATCAGCGCCAATATGGCGGCTTTCAAACGTCATTTTTACGTCAGATTTAGTTCTCTACCCGAAATGGGGGCGCTTATTCCGCTTCAAATAGGCACAAGTAATAGCTGTCATTTCAAAGGGAATCAGCTATCTAGCGTACTTGTATAGAGATCAGTGGTTTGACAGAATGCAACCAAATTACATAGGTCCGCCACTGCCTATGAATCAGCTTTTAATTGATAGTACATATTATACATAAAATTGTATTCATTTGTTTGCACATGCAAGTTTTTCTCTACTGCAATATCAACTTTGCTTGTGGTTGTCTGGAAGAGATTGCTACCTAGTAATAAGGCCGCCATGCCGCCATTGTGACACCTCTATATTTTGTCTTTTTAGGGTTCCGTACCCAAAGTTTGAAAACGGGACCCTATTACTGAGACATCGATATCTGTCCGTCTGTCCGTCTGTCTCCAGGCTGTAACTCAAGAACGGTTATAGCTAGAGAGTTGAAATTTTCACAGATTATGTATTTCTGTTGCCGCTATAACTACAAATACCAAAAACAAAAGAAATTGACTATTTAAGGGGGGCTCCCATACAACAATCGTCATTTTTAGGGTTCCGTAGCCAAAATGGCAAAAAAGGAACCCTTATAAATTCGTCATGTCTGTCTGTCTGTCTGTCTGTCTGTCTGTCCGTTCTGTCTGTCTGTCCATCCGTATGTCACAGCCACTTTTCTCCGAAACTTTTAGAGCTATACTATTGAAACTTGGTAAGTAGATGTAGTCTGTGAACCGCATTAAAATTTTGATGCAAAAATTATTAAAAATTTTAGGGGTCCCCATTGGTACAACTGAAACAAAAAATATTTTTTCATCTAACCTATGCGTGTGGGGTATCTATGGATAGGTCTCCAAAAATCATATGGAGGTTTCTCATATCATTTTTTTCTAACCTGAATAGTTTGCGAGAGAGACTCTTCCAAAGTGGTAAAATGTGTGTCCCCCCCCCCCTCTAATTTCTAAAGTAGGGGCATTATAATTCTAAAAAAAATATATGATGTAGATTACTATAGAAACTACCAACGAAAATTGGTTTGAACGAGATCTAGCCACTAGTTTTTTTGCTGCTGCGAAATCCTTCATGGGCGAGTCCAACTCGCACTTGGCCGCTTTTTTAAACATTTTTTGCTCGGTATCAATGATGACAAAAGGTAGGCACTTGAAATGTACACAAAATACTCAGCTGTATTTATACTTTAATAAATAATAATAAAATTTAATAAAAATAAATAATTAAGGGGGCTCCCATACAAAAACACATTTTTTTACTATTTTTGCTCTATAATGGTACGGATCCCTTCGTGCGCAAGTCCGACTCGCACTTGGCCGATTTTTTATTGTATGTATTCCTTTTGTATATTTATAAGTGTGCACAATAAAGAATATTTCATTCATTCATTCAAAATTGTGACTTATTATACTGTAATGAGTATGACCAAACTGCCGCTCTACCAGGCCGCAGCTCAGATGAAAATTGCGTCTGCACTCGCTGCGGTCACTTTCTTAGTGTAAAAATCTTCAACATTGATATTGTACCATATTGTCTAGTTTATATTACGATATAAAGTGAAGAAATTTGTTTAATTATATTCATAAATTATGTAATCAAATAAAAATCATTTATTATCCGTCATTCATTCATTTATCCGTCTATGGGCTGTTCGCCCTTAACCTTTTTTTGCTCTCTTTTTATAATTAAAAATCAATTATTTGTACTGAGTAAAAAATAATTACTCTACATTCTGTAGCTAGATATTTAAACAATAATATAATAAAATAATGCTATAATATTGGTATTTGGTAATAAAAGAAGCTTAAATTTTTTTGTTAAGTATTGTTTAAAATTGCTCTACATTCATCATTTCTCAAATACCCTCATTACATCCTTTTAAAGCAATAAGTTCATGGTTTTATTTTTTTTAACGACTTCCAAAAAGGAGGAGGACCGATTCGGCTGTATGTATCTTTTTTTTTACTTCGACGCAATCTAACCCAACTTTTAAAGAGCAATGAATGACTTTCTCTACTTTTACGAGTATACTTATTGTATTTCGGCATGAGAAGTTTTTCTTTTATAGATTTTGAAGATCTTAAACTAAATAAGATACTTTTTTAGGAAAGGTATTGACAATATACCTTAAAATAAAACTACTTTTTAATTAAGTACTCAATTTATAGTAATCGCTATTTAATCTACTTTACAAATATTATGTTCTGTTATTTTGTGGTTGCAGAACAAGTTAAAATGTTACTTTCTAATGTACACAACTATTCATACCAAATTAAAGTTGAAATTAAAATTATATTATATTTACCTATAGGTATAGTGAAAAAGTCTAAAGTTCTTTGCATAAAATTGAAACTAGAAAAGAATCTGCCGCACAACAGATTAAGCTAAATAGTTACTACGTAAAACTGTACTTTTAAAGCGTTTCTGGTACAACCTGAGAAAAAGAAGTAGGTATTTCCTCTTTAGAAGTATATTACTTTTCAAATAATAAGACAGATCCAACATCAGTTAAACACGTCGACCCAGATAAACATATCCAAATCAGCTAATTTCGTCAAAACACCAAACAATAGCCGTAATATTACGTTTACCTCAGAAACTAGGTTAGTTCTCGACATTTCACTCTGAACTCAGATTAACAAACCAATTGTTTGAAAGGTCTTATATATTATGGTTTCTTGTAAGACAATTAATTATTATCTAGAAAATGCTTGTATCGTGTTTACACGCAAATCAATATTGAAACTATGGTATTTGTTAGTCGTGAAATACTAAAGGCCGGCAAGACACCCGCAACTCTTCTGATGCTGCGAGTGTCCATTGGCGACATTGGTAGTTGATATCCATCAGATGACCCGTTTGCTCATTTGTCCACGAATTTTATATAAAAAGTTATATTTCCTACATCTAAAGTTACACCGCCATTCACCATCCGGAAGAAGAAAGAACTAAATCATCTTCAAAAGACTTAGAAATGCTACAGAGCTGACAAAAGATGCAATTTTTAACACCTAAGCTTGAACTAAAGTTTTTATGTCTATTACCTCTCTGCACTTTACTCTATTTGTATGATATGTATGAATATATTATGTACTTTCAAGTTGTGGACAACATTACCTTTATAATTCTTCCTTTTTTTTTGATGGCTAGCTGAATTTAATAAATTAAATTAAAATGACTAAGTACTAATTATTATAAATTGTGAAAGAAGTAAGGCAAAGTTTCTTAGATTATGTTTTTACCTTAAACCATTTTTAAATTACCTTTGTTTTAATCAATAAGAAATACCACTCAGTAGATTATACATAACTCTGAGCTACATCGAAGTAATAAATCGATTTCTCAGAGGCGAAGTAAATGCTCGTTTCCGCTACACGATGCGTGAAAGTTTGACGGAGGTTTTTTATAAATATCTCGATCGAGACTTCATTTTTATTAACGATTATCTAACAACTTCTACAAAGTAGACCAAATTACTTCTAGTACCTGTGCTTCATAGCACCTGTATAATTGATATGACATTGCCAAAGAATAAAATTGGATAATGGTTGTGAATATAAAAACAACAAATAATAAACTGAAGAATGGATACTAAAGTCTAATAATATACATAAATGCATAATAAATTAAATGAACGCTTAAGATGTAAAAGTAAACAAAGTAGCTGCTTAGCTGTATTAAGATACCAAAACAGCAGCTGAAACAAATAACTACTTAACAAAATTGCAGAAACAAAAGCTTGGGAATATCAAAAGTAGAAAAAGAGAGCAGAAGATGTATTTATATAAGGATGGCTCTGAAGTTATCCAATAGACAATGTGAACGTACAAATGAAAGTGAAATGATTACGAACCGGAAAGAGTCGGATAAGTTATTCAACAACCAGTTCAGTTCAGCAATAAAATTATACGTTTTAATTAAAATGATAAAAGTTTTGTACAATTAACTTACTGTAAACGTGTGGATTTATAGAATCAGAGAAACACTAAAAAACAGAAAAAGGAACATATTTAATATTATTTATTAATGTTTTTGACTATGATCATAATGTTACTTCTTGTATAATTGCCATAATTGAGGTTTTAATAAAAAGCTTGCTACCCAAAGTGGATGAAAAACCTTCATTTATATTAACTTAATAACAGAAATGACATAAATATACAAAATATTTCTGATTTTGACTGCTACCTCAAGGCACGTGGGTTAGGACTAAGGAAATGCAAAGTCAAACGCGTACCGAAACTCGGCAGACCCTAAAAATCCTTTATTCTAAACATTGTCCTCAACTATTACGTCAATAAAACCTTGAATCTCATTTACGCGGCGCCCTTTAAGATCTCAAACAATCATTTTACAATGCCTTAAACTTTTTGTTGACAATAGGTCATATAAAAATTGGTTCACTATTTCCATTGTCTATTTTTTCATCACTGTTGTCTTTCCAAAGTCTTCATGCAATTGTCTTTGCATTCAAAACGATCGCGCAAGTCTTAAGGGCGCTCCACATTCTCAAGAGAATCTCGCGAGAACGCATAAGACATGCGAAAAACGTGAATGTAGAAGCGATTCGCGTATTCTTCTCAAGTTCTTGCGTTGTTCTCCGGCTTTTCTCCACTTTTTGTCGGTTTTTTGACGCGAGACAAAGGAGCGCGAGGACGTGAGAACAGTCGAGAACGTGTATTGACTCCACACTCGCATGTTTCTCAGTAGCACGCGAGCCGCGGACTTGAACGGTTGTATATTGTGTATCGCGTGGCGTCAATATGACGAATTTTTCGCCACTTCTTTTTAATAACTTTTTTCTCTTTAGCATACGCATAATTATAATATGCGAATGCGCATAACAATAAACTTGTCGCAGCGGTTTCTGCGTCCATCGTCTCGAGCGCGAGAACTGTAGTGAGAACTATTTGAAACTTTGTGAGAGTGTGTACCCAAAGAAGTTCTCGCTGTAGTTCTCGCTGAGAATCTCCGGAGATTCTTGCGTGAATGTCTCTTGAGAATGTGGAGCGCCCATTAAAGGATATCTTTTGATTTTTCTTTTTATTTACTCAAAACAAGTTTATTTGAGATGACCTTGTATGTATTATGACGTCAAGTATGTTTAATCTGTTTTATTATAATAAAAGTTGGATTTACCAAATTTCCTTTTTGATATTTATGTAAATAGCTTTTAGTATTTTTATAATCCACGAATACACGAAATTGCTTAGATCAATTAATTAAAAACTGAATGAGTAAAGAATAGCATTAATTTGACCACCTCAGACTCTCTCGCATTCTACGCCCTAATCTTTAGTAAATTGTTTTTAAGATTAAGGAGATAAAAATAGATTATTCATACAGCACTATGGTAGGTCACCTAATCTGTCACATAGCTAATAAGTGCCATATTTTGTAACAATACAATTGTCCTTACTCACAATACAATGGTAGTGCAATTTGTTGAAATTAACTTGTCCACCTAATCTAAGTCAAATTTTACCATTCGTTTCTAGATTTTTGATTCAATTTCAACTCCATAATATTTGTTTCTTAAGAATCAGTATAGCAATCTTGTCAAAAAGTGGATCAAACATTGTTTTTGTATGTAACGAGAATTGTGGTTCAGATCTGATAATATTATTTTCCCTTTTTTATTTTTAAACACAGATACTAGTGATGTATTTTCTACTAAGGTATAATCACTCTCTTTCCAACCTTACAACCGCTTCCTTTGAGCAAAAAATTAATTTGTCTATCACGTCAAGTGGATTCAAAAACCGTGACTAAACTGCAATTAATAGATTACATTTTCCTGACAAAACGTAAACGCTTCAATCGGCGTTTACCTTATTACCTACTTAATCTAGTTACGTAATGATCGTCCGAAAATGTTACAATAGCGTTTTATCAACTTTCGCTACCACTACTATGTTTAATGGACTTTGTATTCCATTACAAGTGCAGTCGGCAAAACTTTTATGTTTAATGATTCGAAGGTTTATATTGTTTACTTAGTCTTTATTTCTAGAATATTATTTTTTTTCGTATTTTCACCTCATGAGGATAAAATAAATTTCGATGAATACCATGGCATTCATCGAAATTTAATTTCAACAAAAAATGTTTGTGTAATACTAACTACTCACTATAGAGTACAGACTAGTATAGTTATAGGACACATATTATTACAATGAAAAGTAGTAAACATTTATTTTAGAAATCATGAAAACCCACGCCTAAAACAAACAGACTTCTAGAAAGACGCCTTCGTCTTTAAGACAGTTGTAACGCAATTTAAATAAACTGCAAGAATCATCTTATAATCGTAAGTGTAGGCGACGGTGCCGTTTCGAACCCAAGGTCTTTCCTCGTGGAAGAGAACGGTTTCCTGCAGCCTATCTCCGCACACAGACACGCAAACTATCAGTATAGTTACCAGTGTTTCTTTAATATGCTTTAATCATATTCTTTACTTATATATTTTGAAAATACATGACGTGTACATATTCAACGTTGTGTGCCATCTTTAATCTTAAGTACTAATTTCTAATGTCCCTAAAAGTTTAACAACATAAAAAACTGTGAATTCTATTACGCATTATTTTCATCTGGCTGTTTCCATCCTTTTCGCACGTACCATTTTCAGCGTTTCTATTCTAACACCCTTTTCTACTCCCACTTCAAACGGCGGCACAAAAAAATGGGATAGCTCCCATTTTTATTGCCCGTTTGGAGTCGGAGCCTTCATTAGGTTATATAGGCTGGGCGATGCGCGCGCGCAAGCCGGCACTGTGTCAGTGGTGGACGCGAGAAGTGGCCTGCAAGGACCCAACCTTTTTTCTGTGCGTGTGATGTTTTCACTTTCGTCATTTCGGCCAGTATCATTCGACGCCGCTCGCGCTCGGTCGTGCCTCGCCGTGTTGTGCTCGCTGTGGATTGTTTGTTTGTATAGTGATGGCTGTGCTGTGTTAATATGTTCGATAGTAATATACTGCTGAATTTCTACAATGAGCTTGCGAGTCGTAGCCTGCAGTTTGCAAGGTAGGTTAGCAGCCTTGTGTCGAATGCTTCGGCCTGTCGCCTTCGCCTCTGCTCGCTGAGAGGTTAATAGGTTCACATTAGATGGTTTGCGAAATCACCTACGCCGAGTTTCGAATGCGCCCGCGCCGCTTTCCACAGGTTTCGCGCGCATTTACCACAGATAATTAAAACGATCTCCTGTCTAAAATGTTGCACATGTTGTATTGGTTCATTAGTAGCATTTTCTTTTAAATTAATTGTTGTAAAGTTATAAAATGCGACGTCACTAAGTACATTTTCTTTCAATGCTTCATCATTTTCTTTTAATTTCTTACAATAATTATGAATTAACATAATATAATATACTTTGACATTAACATTCATCATAATATTTTATAATATTTATTACAAATAAATAAAAAAATATTATTTTAAATTAAGGATTTAGTGGTAAATTAACATAAACACTATCGCTTTCAACCAGCCATAATATACATTTATTGGGTCATTGATAAAGCGTAATTGAGCGAAATATCATTTATCTATTAATCATTAGGATTTAATTACTTTTTAATTTGTTAAGTTTTAACAACCTTTTTTTCTGACTATTAATGAAATATTAAATTTAATCGCAATACCTTCAGTAGTTTTATGCTCTGAAAAGAAAGTTTCATTTTAGATATTGTTTAACTAAACCTATTCTCAATAAAATGTATCTTCAACTAAATGTAAGTATGTAATAGGAAACATTTCCATAGTTATCTTGTTAAAGAAAATTATGATTTCACCCCCCAAACCATTTAAAAAATAATCGGCCAACTGCGAGTCGAACTCGCGCACGAAGGGTTCCGTACCATTATAGAGAAAAAATAGGTCAAAACTTGTGTTTTTCATATATGGAAGCCTATACTGCGTGACTGGTGAGACATGTTCAATACTCGAGGAGGTGATATTTGGGTATTATATTAGTTGGAAAAAAATAATATAAAAAAATAATATCAATTGATCACTGAGTAAATGTAGCTTAAATTTAAATAATTATTTACCCAACGCATGGACACCGCGAGCGGGAGGGGTAGTTGTGTGGTGTTTCTTTGGTAGCGCACGCCTCTGCACCGGTCGCATAGTATGCCTACTTGCCTAGCCGCGTAATTTACTTAGTATCCATGATTCGTTTATTTTTGGGAAATTCGGAAAAAAATTGAGACCCTAATTTTATTACATAATAATTATAATGAGAATCGAGTACAGAGTACTCTCCATAAGTATCGGTATTGTCTCACCAGTCATGTTGTATATAGCATATATTCATTTTTTATTGTATTGTTATTATTAATCATTAAAGTACACAATATATAATTAAGGATTTTGTGAAAATTTCAAGGGCGTACCTGTTGCCATTATTGATTACCAGCAAAAAAGGACAAATAAATCAAGTTTGATGTATGGGAGCCCGTCTTAAATATTAATTTAATTTTGATTTTAGTATTAATTGTTATTATAGCAAATCTGTGAAAATTTCACAAAAAATATACTATTGTAGGCTGTAGCTGCTACACAAGCACAATAAACACAAAATATACTTAATAATATATTGTAGAATACATAAAGCTTTAAACAAAATGATAGAATAATACAATATACAATATGATATAATAATAATACAATGTATATACAATACAATTCATTATTTTAGAATCATTTAGTCAGTTTTATACATAATTTATTTTTTTAGTACTTTTATATGAGATTTTTTTCTTTATTCAATTCTTTATTCTGATTAAACAGTAAGAACTGTTGAAGTCCTTTTTCAGTAATGACTTATAATCACAATCTTTTTTATCAGTCGCTAGTCGCTACTTCAAGCTACTGTTACCTTGGAGGTTTATTTTAATCTTATATAAATATAGGTACTTACTATTTATTTTTGGTTAACGATCAAGCGATACAAACTTTTATTCTTTGAACAACAAATGAAACAGATTTCATAAAAAATCTTCAATTAAATAAACAATTGAATACTTTTTCGTTTTAAGTTTACGCTAAAATAAAACATGGATGGATTTAAGTCATGGATCGTTACTAACACTTCTATGCTAACACATTTACTAATATTTTTATGGGTTGAAGCCTTAAATAAACATATTTTATTTTATTTATTTAATATTTATTAAAACAAATTATCACATTGTTCGTTAACCAAAGTCATATAGGACAACTCGGAATACAGTTTCGCATTAATTGTATGTAATAAAAATACATTAACTATTAACGAACTTTAATAACATCGGGCGAACTGTCTACTTCGCTAGTTATACTACCACACACTGTTTCTATCCTAAGGACTGAAGAGTGAGGAGTCGCAAATCCCTCGATCTCTCTCGAAACCTCTTTCACTCGAATTTTCAATGGGAGTGAGAGACTCAATCCCTTCGAATTTTCAAATTTCAATCCTTTTTAGGGTTCCGTAACCAAAGGGTAAAAACGGGACCCTATTACTAAGACTTCGTTGTCTGTCCGTCTGTGTGTCACCAGGCTGTAACTCAAGAACGGTAATAGCTAGAGAGTTGAAATTTTTACAGATTGTGTTACATATCTGTTGCCGCTAAAACAACAAATACTAAAATCAAAATAAAATTAATAATTGAGGGGGGCTCCCATACGACAAACGTGATTTTTTTGGCCTTTTTTGTTCTATAATTATATTATTAATAGCAACAGGTAGATACTTGAATTTTTCACACAGTCCTTAGTTTAATGTGTCATTTTATATTTAATAATAATATTAGTATAAAATAAAAAATGAACAGGGGCTCCCATACAAAAAACATAAATTTTGGCCTAATTTTTCTCTAAAATGGTACGGAACCCTTCCTGCGCGAGTCTGACTCGCACTTGACCGATTATTTACTATCTTCTTAAGATACGATCAGTCAGAATTTTTGAAATAAACTTATCTTAAGCTTTCGGCATTTACCTTGAAGTGCCACGAAATTTAACCTGTTATAATTTTCCTTTCGCGAATATATTTTAATTTTCCAGCTAAGTGTTATTTTCCTCATTTCATTTCACATTTCCTGTTTTTAACCTTTGCTTTATTATCGAAGTCTTTTGTGCCCAATAATAATTAGTAACATAATATATTATAAAACGATTTTAATAAATAATGATCATCAACAGCAACATAAACTGACTATGTACCTATTCTTTCTCTATATTACAATTCCGTACCAATATAAATTACATAATATTAATTTATATTATCTGAATTACAAAGAAATCATCTTATTGCAATCTTATAAGACCAAATGATTGAATTGCGCTTCTTCATTACCACGCATGGTAGTTAGTCGCTATACTCATTACAAATTTCCGGCTTACAATTTAAGTACAAGAAAAAAATACGTCATAGTAACAAAATATTCATTAACATTATGTAAATGAAGGAAAAATAACAGACGCAGAGAACACCTGTTAGAATCTCGATTCGCAACAAAAAAACTAAAATTTTCCAGAACATGCAAAAGATTTTCGCGTGTACATAGTTTTTGCGATTAGATATTATTTTAATACAATGGATATTTTTAGGAACCAGCTTATATACTTAACATTCAACCCATGAGGTGAAGGATAATATTTTGTTTCTCACACTTTTTTTCTGACCTTTTGTTTGCAATCGCTATTAAAATTTAGATTATCTTAGCATTGAATTTCGTGTAAAATCTCACAGCGCTCGAGATTAATCGAAGCAATAAATTTTGTTAAACCTTTTTTATCACCTCAACAATTAACCTATGTAATGTTACTAAAATTATTGCAAATTATTGCAACTTTTAATCAATTTCATAATGGAAATATCGCATAGGAAATAAATTAAAATGCATAGCGCAGATATAATAATGAGATGGAAATCTAAAAAAAAATCTACAATTAATATACTTTTAAATACGTATTGAAAAGAAATAGGAAACGCAATATTATTAGATAGATGAACAAGGAAAAACTGCGGGAAACTATAAATAAAGAATTCTGATTCAAATCTTATAAGAATGTAAATGGATCACTCAGCGCTCGATAGCATTTTAGATACATTTATTATCAAATTAACATAAATTAAAACTAAAGTATGTCATGATATAAAACAATGAAATAAAAGCCTCCAAAGAGGTAATTATTCATACCAAGACCAAAATACAATTTATATCTGGCTTTTTATTATATAAAAATTACTTACACCAAGCATTTTAAGTACTTATTATATGTTCTGAAGAATAAACGACAAATGTATATTTGAGAGAAATCAATAAGCGGTCCTCAATTCAAAACAAATAAACCAGTTCGCCCAATTAATTTATCTACACGTGTTATAGTTCTAATTATTCGGTCAATTACAAACATCGACTCATTAGTGCATAATATGACACATTTTCCTGCTAAACCACTATGTTTACTAAGAATTTTAATCTCTGCTGTCCGAGCTCTGACCAGTGACCACATTTCCTATTTTAGTAGCCATCATTATATTATCTGGTTGGCATTCATATTCAGGTGTGGTGGTTTTATCGTTCATACCTAAGAATCATTTTGTGACGACTATCGTTTTTATAAGTTCACTAGCGACCCGCCCCGGCGTCGCACGGGTATAAAATGATTAAAATCGATAGCCTATGATCCTTCACGTGGTATACTTTTTATCTGTGCCAAATAACATAAAAATTATTGCTCACGTAGTTCGCGAGATAAGCCCTTTCAAATAATTTCCCCCGATTTTTCCACATTCTCCTATTAGTATTAGCAGAGACCAGGTATTAGCGTGATAAAATAGCCTATAGCCTTCCTCAATAAATGGGCTATATAACACTGAAAGAATTTTTCAAATCACCAGTAGTTCTTGAGATTAGCGCCTTCAAGTTAGCCCTTTCAAATAATTTTGCCCCGTTTTTTTCCACATTTTCCTCTATTTCTTCGCTCCTATTAGTCTTAGCGTAACAAAATAATATAGCCTATACCTATAGCCTTCCTCGATAAATGGGCTATCTAACGCTGAAGTCTGAAAGAATCATCAAAATCCGTTGCATAGTTTTAAAAGATTAAAGGGAACAAAGGGACATGAGGGAAAAAAGCGACTTAGTTTTATAATTTGTATAGAAGCTGCAACGCAGAAAAGCGAAAATTTAAAAATCATCCAAGTAAAAATATAATTCAAAATGTTACATATTTTGTTGAAAATTTTATTCCCTGCAAGAAAATTTTACGACCACTAAATCATATTGCCAGCTAAAAATAAAGCTTGTAAATATTGTAATTCACTTAGCCGTTGACGTTCAAAGAAACTAGGTTTACAACGTTTTAAGCCAAACAGTTCTATCCTAAATGCAAGTGTCGAGTCTGTCGCAATCGGCATTTGCAATGTCGACGCAAATCATTTACAAAACCCGCCGAGATACCGATCGCCGAAAATATTATGGACTTCATTGCAAACCTCTTCTACCTTAACAAAATTTATTTAACGTTTAAAATACATTATCTCCTTTTCTTTATCTCTATTATTCCTCTTTCTTTATATTATGTTGGCCAGTGGCCTGAATTAGTTGCCGAAATTTCTTGTATTATCTTTCTTTTTTTTTATAATGTTAGCCTCGGTAACATGTCAGATTTTGTGTCTAATTAGAAAATATATTATTGGACAATTCACAATTTTTTCGTTAACCTTGGAGAGTCATTCTTGCTCTATATTTGAAACTCTTCCAAAATTTAGCAGTTGATTGACCTAATTTAAGCCATTTGGTCATAGCAAGCTCCAGTTGTCGGTAGGTCAAATCATTTAAGGAAGACCTTACTAGACATTATAGAAGTCTTTCCCGACACAGTTTCTACTTACTTACTTTATTTATTTTTAGACTTACTCGTATTTGTTAATTTTATTATTTTATCTTACTGTCACTATCATAATAAAATTAAATAAGGTATTTCTTAAAATCTAAAAATGACGAATTGCTTACTTTTTACTTATTGACGACGACAAAAATTTCGAACAAGCCATTCATTACTTACAGAGCGATCGTGAGAACGACCCTTATTTTAAAATTCTAAACAATAAAATTGTAGTAGCCCTAAACCTGTGCCTTGTAGAACACCTCCAATAAATGAACAAAGTATAATTTATTTATTTATTTATTTAAAGTTAATTAAAACGGGTTACCCCAATTACAATAATTAACTACAACTGACCACTATCTATTAAATAATATATCTAAAAGACGACAGCGCGTTCCCTTTGTTTCAGTGTTAAATGTTAATTATTAAAAGTTTCTTCACACGCGCTCCGACATTGAACCGAATTAAAAATGTTATCGAAGAGCTCCGTATATCCGTCAATATTATAGGCGACGGTATTGTGCAACTATCCATAATTAGACTACTACTAGCCAAACAAATATGAGCGTTAAGTTTTAAAAATAAAACACAATTTTATTTCTTAGCTTGAGTTAGCGTTAGGAGTTAGAATCGCTTGCACATGAGGTCGGTACCGCCAACAAATTACCTTTAAATGTATTTTCTCAACTTGTGGTCATCTATTAACACACTTAACAAGTTTGGCTTCAATTAGGGTACATGAGCCATACTGCATTATAATTTATAACAAAAAAACTGCAGTGACATTAAAAGGGAAAAGCACAGAAATGTATCAAGATCATTTCTGTGGGGAAAAATATTAATTACCACATTTGCGTAAACATGGTTGAAATTTTCTCTATTTTCTGAACACACGTCTTTGTCTTTGAGTTCGGAGATGAATCAATGACTATTACATTTTACTCAATGTTATGATCTCCTTGCCTAGACAATTCGGCTACACATCTGTATGTAATCTGTGACATTGGACACAGTCCATCAGTTCTTGATATTATACATTATACTCACAACGATTTTAAAAGTTCATTCATTTGTTATTGTAATAAATTATATTACGTTTTTATCTTATGTTGAAATATTTATGCAAATACTTAATGGGCTCATCTTTTTGTTATTTTTCCTCTTCTTAACTAATGTTTATTTTCCAATTTCCTACCCGTATTTTATGACAAATATAGTGCCTTAAAAAATTTTAAATTACACTTATTAGTTATTACTCTTCAAATTGTATGAAAACATTTTATTTTTTGTTAAACATACATTTTACTTCCTTCTTAATAATTCTTATGGTCATTATTTGAATAAAAATTTACAAAATATCCCTCTTACATAACCCCAAAATATTATTTCTGTGGATAAGTCTTTTCAAATTGTATTAACAATGTTATCAATTTGTTGAAGTTTCGTAACTAATCCGGGCAGAAGGTCGCGTTAACAATAACCAACACGTAACATTACAATAATAAATTAAAGAGTTTGTCAAACTTTCGGCCCTTTCTTGTTCCTTGCGGTACAAATTGCTGAAGGACGTTCGAAGTGGGTCACTTCGGAAATAGTTTATTGTTATCGGCTAGTGCGCGCGCGCACGCACACAGCGTACGTACCCGAACGCATGCACACGCACGCGCGCGTATACAGACGCACGCACACGCGTAGCTCAGCGCACATATACGTGTATCTAAGCTCACGCACACCGCGATCGAGTCACACACTCACGCGTAGCTTTAGGGTTTACGTATCCTTTATATTACCTGCTCACCTTCGCCTTTAAACCCGTACTTATGGTTTATCTAACGTCTTCCGCTTTCGTGGTAAAAAATTGGTCAGCTTTCCAAAGGCCGTCCACATAATAAATGCCGCAGATTTATATACTACCCGTTAATACGCAGAAAAGATTAAATTATTAATTATCATTTTGTCGTCGTTAGTCAATTCCCCAATGTGATTAATAAAAATTTTAATAATATTTATGGAAATTCTTTTTTTTCTAATCAAACTCGTTTTGCAACACTTAGTTTTGTTAAATCTGCTTTGTCGCCTTCTCAATTTTTTGATTTTTTAACCTCATAACATTTAAAATTAGCATTAAATTCGCCATAAACTGTTGTATAAATCATATTTTGTATAATTTTGCCATTTTCCTTTGCCTTGTCTTTATCATCAATATCCTCTGTAAGTGTAAATCCTTTAAATGACTCATGCATCATGAGCAACTCATGACCTAATCTTCCAGTACTATAAATTATAATAACAAGTAGTATTCAAATATCATCTATTTAGAATCATTATTATAACGTATGTTTAAAGCAAATATAGCAATAAAGTGAACGGAGTAAAAAGACATTTATTCAGTGAATAGATTGGTATCAAGCAATGGTTAATTACAACTCAAAAGTGGTGTAAAAATTATACCTACAATTCCTTTATCGTTACGCTTATTCAGCTTATTTTAAAACCGTTAAAATTATTGGGCCCGTTTCTGAAAAAAATCTTATTAAATTTAATTGTTATGTTTTATTTTTACCACAAATGTTGGTAAAATTTTGTAATAACACAGAGTAATCAATCAAAATTAAATGTATCAGTACCAAAGCTTACTCGCCCAGAAAACCCGCAGAAACGTTGTACTTATTGTTGTACCAAGTTAAAAACCTCAAGGCTTCTAAACAATGCCCCACACATATAACAAAGACAGCTCACAATAGAGATAACATACTATCAATTTGGTCTAGCACATTCACATACAAATCTGCGGTCACATCCGGACGCTTTGTGTTGCCAACAACGATTACCTCGAATTAGGGGAAATTGTGGATCTTGCTCAAGCGTTTGATAACATTAATTATTGTGCCTTCAAGGTTTCCTCAATTATAAAGTAGAGAAAGATTATTGTGTAATTTTATGTTTTCAGTTACTTTTGTTGATTTCATATTATTGTTACATGTGTCCCTTCTAATAGTATTCTTCATCTATATAGGTAATTTATGTACTATCAGTTGTACCTAGGCAGATGGGAGATTACGATGGGGGATTAAAACGTAGTTTGGTCGCGTTAAGTCAAACCCAGCTGACAGACCACGATTAACATTGAATTGACATGATCCGACCAAATGACGTTGGTCTATGAACTGCCTAGATATATCAATTTCGTCGATATATCAGAAAAGTTGATTCATAGACAGATTATGGGCCTGTGTAATTTGGTCGCATTATGTCAAACCCAGCCGACAGATCACGACTAACATTGAACTGACTGACATATTTCGACCAAATGATGTAGGTTCGTCAACTGCCTACGAATCAATTTCTTCATGGGTAGGTTTGCTTCGTCACTTAACTGAAAATTTCAGAATACAGTCATAAATGATTATATAACAATCATAAATTGAATTCTTTGATGATATACTAAAAACAATGTGTTATGAAAAATGTAACGCTTTTAGACGGTTTGTAAACCATGTTTTCCTTATTATTATGAGTAACATTAACAAATATCGCTCAAAATAGAAATAGTTATAACAATATAGGTATATTGGTCCAAATCACGAGACAAGCTCAAAATTTCATACCAAGTTTTGACATAAATTATTGCTTAGTTTTGTGACTTGTTTCGTGGTCTGGACTATCGTACTGTTACTATAGTACATTGTACAGTCATCTCATGTCACTATTTCCCGAAGATAAGGCCGTTAGATGATGACTCGACTCATTATAATAAAATGGAGTCACATTTTCTATTTAACAGTAAATAACTCTTTGTTTGCAGAACATACTCTACTAGAAAACATACAAGATTAAGACATAAACAGGATGTCACGTTATTGAAAACTTTAAAAGGTGCTTTTGCAGGATATGTTATCAGCTTGTGACATATTTGTTCGTTTCTCATAAAAGCAGTATTTATACTGCAGTTCCTTCTTAATTACCTATTTTTAATAAAACAATCTTAGGGCATGTTTCACCACTTACTGATAAGTGCCGGATAGGCTATCCACAACTTATTTGACAGATTCTCCATACTCTATAGCTGTCAAGTTAAGGGCTGAATAGACTATCCAGCACTTATCAGGAGTAATGATACAGGCCCTAAGTCTTTTTGACCGGAGCTTATCTGACATGTTGGATCATGGATGTTAAAAGCGCTATGGAACAATAAACTTCTGTAAAAAGATTAAAAAAAAAAGACTAAAGATGCAAACTTCGAGAAATAGCAACAAGCAGTTTTACAATGTTAGCAACTCCCATCATTGACATAACTATTTTGATAACGAACACACATTTCATACAGATAATCTGTGCAAGTGAATTTATGTCAAATACTTGTTATCTTTCACTAACTAGTCCAACATGCTACTACGAATTTCGTACAATTGTGTTGCGACATCGTTTACGCAATTATAGCCATTGTTGCTCATTCCCAAAAGCGAATTATGCTTGCGCTTTCCATTTCATATTTGCTAGACAATGCTTATATAAAAACTCTTTTGTAATACTACTTTTATTTACTTTTGATCATGGAATCAAAGTCAAAAGATCAACTCGGTGAGCATCATCGGATTTTCCAATTGGGAAGCATTTTTAGGTCCTTTTATTTCATTTTTAAATGTCTCTTGAGTTTTGAGTGTTCATTTTAAATCTATGTAAATTATTTTATTTGGCCTGAATGCTAATAAAGAGTAAAAACGTGTTACATTGTTATGGAGAACTGAGAAATTATTTCGGAACCCAAGTTCTCCTATAAATGTTGGCTTTTACGACGCGTCGCAAAATCCTATGACTCATAGGGTCTTTTGATTAGACGCTTAGTCGCATCCTGTTAAAATAAAAGAAAGGAAACAGAAAATGCTAAATTAGAATGCCAAGGTGTTTTAAAATACTTTTAAATTCACAGACGTTTCCACATTTTATAACCTTTGGTCGCCCGATACATATCTAAACATATTATAAAATGCTTCTTTTAAGTTTAGAAGCCTGATTTAGTAATGGGCAAACATAATAATTTATGTAGAGCAGTGCTATATGTTACATTTTTATTGCCATCGGCAAGGGGTCTAAGCCCTGGATTACCCATGCCTCACAATCTCCTACATACTAAGTCAATTTTAAGCATTTAAAGAATTCCACGTATGTCCTTAGTAATCTTTATCATTACAGTAACCGAAAAATTTCGGTTGCCTTTGGCGTTAGTGACTCAGTGTCGTTCAACAATGAATGATTCAATAGATCCGTTTTGGTGAAAGAAAAGACAGGTCATCGCTGAATATAGAGTACTGTATGGTCTATGTGTGAAGTACATGTCCATGGCGCCAGCTTTTTATAAATATTCATTATTCATGCTTGTTTTATTATTGTATTTCTAATGATAATATTCTACATCTCAATTATGTAGCTATTACCCTTCTTACTATTTTTAAATTTAAGCTTAATTTCATTTTTAACATTTTTATCTATTAATTAGATACATTTTCTTTCTCTTCTTTAAGTTGTAAGAGTTTGGTACGCCATTATATCCCACAAAGTACTAGATTAAGGGCCTGTTTCACCATATACCGATAAAGTGGCGAATAGGCTATTCACAACTTTTTTGACAGATTCTCCATACTTGATCTGTCAAGTTAATTGGTGCCTGGTGAATAGCCTATTCGTCACTTATCAGGAAGTGGTGATACAGGCCCTAACCATTCTTATTTTTATTTGGGACAAATAGCTTCAACCAGCTATATATTTTAACTCCAACTCCGGAACAATTAAACTTCAACTATATAGATATATTTTTCCGAAAACATCTAAATTGCGAAGAATATCGTGGTGTCGACACAACTCACAAGACCTCGTCCTCCGTTAAACAATGTTGTGAAAGACGATAACTATCTCGGAATTGCGGAACATCTCTCACTTGTGCAACTGCTCCTAATTAGAGAAATGGGAACAATCACACTTTCCCGACCATTTACGTAATATGGAAAAAAATTGTCGTATTAGAGCAGGTCAGTACTCAGTATCAGAATATAATACAAATAATAAACAAAATTATTAAAACTTTTACCTACAATTATTATAACTTTATATTAATCTCTATAAAATTGTATATTTGGGGGAAGGAAAATCTATTTATGTAGCTAGATTTTGTGCCTGGGAAGATTTGAGCAATTTTTATTTCCCTTAACTCAAAACAACAATGTTTTGTCTTCCAAACTTTTTGATTAAAACGGCTTTACAAATAAGCAGGAACTGACATTAGAAGCAATACTAGCATAACTAATATTAGAAGGAAATCAGCTATTAGTTCGGCTGATAATTTCATCAATAGTTTAATAAGTCTGTCCCAACGTGGAAATAACATTTTCCTCAGACTAGGAAAATTTAAGCCAAGAATAGAAATGGACCTTAGATTCCAATTAGTCATCAGTGCGAGCAATAATAAAGGAAAAAGGCAATTTTCTCACAAGAACTGATGCAATTCTGATATTATTGTTGCATGTAAATAATTCTCATTGTAAGTTCATGTTTACAATGCGAAAGAAAATCACAATAAAGATACGGAAGTCGCTGGCGGTGATTATAATCTGTGTACAGTGTACACATTCTAAATTAAAAAATTTCGTAATTTAACATTTCACTGCACAGAGAGAGGCTAGTGCGATGGAATAAAATTAAAACGCTGCAATACAATTAGGTAACAATAGTAAAAAAACTAATTTAGCTAAAGTTTTTACGTTAAATACATAATATTACATTTATAGCGCCCGACTTCTAAAATTTTTGGCATATTTTTCTATTGAAAACGCGTTATTGATTGGTTAAATCTTTGACATTAGGCAATTGCGCCAGTCCCAACCCTTTGCAAGTGTAATCTCAGATGGTAAGAAACATCAAAATCCTAATAACCAATACCCGTCAATCGTGGAAAAACGAGACACAATACTAGATATTGTATTAACGTGTCTCGGTCACCGCTCACTGGTGACCGTATGGGGCTTGATGAATTTAAATCGCATCGTAACTACTTTTTAATTGGTCATTTGGCATAGTTAGATAAGCTGATTTACCAAAAGAACTTCGCCTTTATTCTGATAGAACGAAATTGGGACAAACCAATTGACCAGTAGCGATTATTAGCATTATTAAATAACAAGTGCTTAATGACTTTGTTTTTAAGAACTTTCCATAACTTGTTTCTTAAAAACTTTTTTTCTCGTTGCATCGCTTATTCACTTATCCATTTATTTTTATCACTAACAACTCTAAAACTCAAAATATTTTGATTTATGTAAAAAATTGCGGATAATATGTCTGCAGTCTGCATAATCAAAAGTTCTATTCAGATTCGTTGATAAATAGTGTTTTATTACTAAAAAACATTATTTTTCTAACCTTGAAACTAAAATAACAGGTTTCCATATAAGGTACATTTTCTTTAGCACATTATGATCGTGTAACGTCATGTTTTCTAGAGAAAACCTCAACATATTGCGTTGTTCCTATACTTCTTAGTCTTACTAATCACGTAGTGGTGTGAAAATATCTATATTTTCCTCGCTGTGTTTTGCATTACGCAAGCATTAAAAAGTTTTTAATTATTTTTAGCAATTGCTTCTAACTACGGAAACTTCTTCTAGACCTTCTTTATATTATGTTCTTATAATATGGTCTATTTTATTAATTTTGCTCTATTGTTCTTGATTAAAATAAAATGATTGAGCGTTTATTCTACTTTGTTGATTTCGTAATTCCTGACTCTAAAGAGACAAATTATATTAATGTGAGTATTTCTATGATTGACATGAAACGCGGTCCTCAGTTGAATTGCTATTTAGTTGTCATTTATTAATAGCGAATGCCATAATCTATCAAGTCTCGATCACAAGAATGATTTATATTCAACGATTACCTACTACAAAAACTTGTCGATATAAGAACAACAAGAAAATAAATTGCCTTGTATAAAAATTATAACAACAATTAGGAAAATATTTTAAACGGCGATTTCCATTAATAACTTATTTACTAGAACTATGAGTAAACGTTATTGAATCATTTCATTTTATTTTAGAAAATAGAAAATCTATATTAGTTTGGAGGCCACAGATTACGCAGAGAACGAAAAGTTAACTTTGTGAGACAGATGTAGTGAAAGTTATGCCATGAAGGGCGTAGCGTACCTTTCATTTTAAAGTTGTTACCGGAATCATTCGTGGGAAATATTAAAAAGTAACATTCACTCCTTTGCTACTTAATAAGTAACCGACTTCCATAAAATAATTTGTATCTTCAGTAATTGTACCAATAAATTAACAATGTAGGGAATATAGAAATACGTCTGATCTAAATTAGAAAGGTATAATATGCACATAATAATACATGTAACATAAGGCACATATAATCCATATTTCAGTCTAAAGAACCCATAATGGAAAAAATTGTGCACCTCTGATTGCAAAAACAGTCGATAGAAAAGCTGGAGAGGAATTTACTGAAATAGCCTAAGCTGTTCAACCTAGATAGAGCCTAGGTCCATAAATAGGCTAAAATGATAACGGATAAAACAAATTCACCCCTCGTGACGTAATGAACGTAAAAGCGAGGAAATCAAATCGTTACGTGGCTGTTACGTAAACCTTTCGTACTTTCTCCGTCAGCAAAATTTAGCGTGAACGGTTGCGCAACGTCGAAATGGCAGCGGCTAAATTTCGTCATTTCGACAGAAGATCAACACGACTTATACGGCTTGTGAAACGGAGGTTAGGGAGAGTGGAGATTGTACAGATGGCATTGTGCAAATTTTTGACTGTAGGGGTTTATAAGGTTGTGCATGTTATTTCGGTTGTTTTATGTACGTAATTTCAGTATCTCCGTTCTGGTAAATATCTTGGGAATGTCGTTTTCATCGATGTATGAATTGGAATCTGTTTCGTCGTTTTTGCTTAATTTTTTATTAAAATTGTCAGCAAATTTGACGTTAGAAACGTACGAAAGTATACGATTTTGCAAATCATGGGTGCATTTTAATCGCCGTTATTTTTTAATTTAAAAATTAAATGATTTATAGTGTCTATAAAATATAATGCCTTAATTAATTTTAACTTTACAAATTTCTTGATTTCTTAATCTGGACATTAGCATTTTTAAGTAATTTGGATTTTTAATTGCAATCTTGGCTATGTTATATGATTACTTTTTAAATAATTTTCATGTCAAAAAAAAGAACATTGGCAGAGTTCCATACAACGAAATACCTAGATTTTTTTCCGGCGTCTAAGGTTGAAAAAATATCCAAAAGATAGCAAATGCAATACATAATCATATTCAAAAACAATTTCGTCTTATAAAGGCCACGAAAAAACTTAAAGACATAGGAAGTGCGAACATCTTGTCGGTGATAAGACAATAATTATTAACCAAAGATGTAATAAAACTTACGATTTGCGGATACACCCAAATGCACAGTAAAGAACATAAGCGTGTTTTTCTTGGTCAATGATCCGATATCGGCGAAAAGTATTCCCGCGCAGATATTGCAATTTACGTTGCGTTTCCATTTTCACAATTATTCACTATCGTAAGGCAGCCATTGTAAATTGTCCGTCAAGTGAAAACGTCAACTGTCAAGTGTCATCATGTTTTAGATAAACGGACCAATCATAGACGTTTTATTACCTCATTAGATGCGGCCATTTTATACAAATAAATTGAGAGTTTTTTATTTATTTACAAATTAACTCCGGCTTTTACATAAAAAAACAATAACGTGAAAAAAAACTGCAAATTAAATGATTAGTTTTTGTATATTATGTGACATTTTTAGACGCTTCCGAAAACACTAAGGTACAATCTTGCCATGACTCTTTCAGAATGTCATACTAAATAAAATTTAATGTATTGAGTTAAATTACTTATATCAGTAATGAGTATCGACAGTAGTAGAAGCAACTGCAAACCACACCACCTATTATAAAAGTTAAATATTAAATTTTATCTAACACTCGAGTTAGAGTTAGGTAACTTTCTAAAAACTGCTCGAGTGACCTTGAAATAAAGCGTTCTTACAAAACCGCGGGCCATTCGCCGGCCCTAGCTCCCCCACCAGTGCAGTGCGGATCTACACACGCCACCACACGTATAGCACGCGCAATACGCATCTGTGTGCGCCACACCCACACTCGCACGACACGTGCTGCGCCTGTGTGCGGACCTAGACCAGTAGAAAGGAGTAACCTAGTCCGTTCTCACACTATTTTATCTCAATTCTTTGGGGACCTTTACGAAAACTTCGCCGACTCCGAGACGTGAATTCTCAGAGAATGCAACGTTTTATTTAGTTTACCTTGACGCTCACTAACTAAACGCGCCTCAAAGATTCAAGCTGTTTTGAAATCTTCACCTTCCAAATATGTGAAATCCTTGAACGGCTATGTGGGTCACGACCAGGTCCCGACTTCCAATGTGTCTCGGAATTGGTTATTAGCATTGAGAAGTGTGGTATAGGTGTTGCGCAATATGTTGACTTTCATCCTGAAGGTCAAGTACCATCCTATTTCAAAACAGACCTTGACGAGTCTGGTTCACCTCGAATAGTTTGTTGAGTAAACGAAAACTATTGCTATTTAAATATTATAACAAAAGTCGTTCGAAGGTGTGACTTTATAAACCATTTAGAGGCAGAATTCTTAAAATCGGACTCAAGGTTAATAGTTTATGTCGTGAGAAATGCCTGTATGTCTGAACATAATTTTCTGTAGCGACTCGGGAGATATTCAAATGACTCTCGACAATCAAATCCGCAGTGGTATTACGTATCTTGCGAGAGCAATGCGATAGCAATTATTGCGCGATAATTGCTGCAAAATCGCAATTTCGTACCACGTGATCACCCAAAACAATACGTTTGCAATCGAGCGACAGTACTCCCTCTGCCGAACAATCAAGGAACTATAATTGCATTATAAATCGCTAAATCTCCATACTGTTGCATTTATTTCGTATCACGTAAGGCTTTTGACAGCAATGCGATGGCAATCGGCGAGCAATTTGAACTGTCAAATAGCGATCACAACAAAAGTGATTTTTTCCGATTGCTTGTTTATCGCTGAGTGATTAGTGGTGTTTTACGTAAAATGTTAAACTGCAAAACGTATTTTTATAACATTGGCGCATACAGTGCTGGTATTAGAAGCCATTCCTGAAGAAGACGCAAGAGATGCAGCCAGAAATACAGCTAAATAAGACCTCGCAATCGCGACCGAGCCCAGGCACTGGAACTGTCTGACTCTGAGTTTAAAACCCATTACAAGGGTTGAAAGAAGCTGTTTGTAGATATCTGTGACAAGTCAGATTGACAAGAAAAACAACAATTAACTGTGCAGCTGTGTTGCGAAACATCTGTAACAACCATCGCGTCGCCTGCCAGTACGACGATTTCCAAGTGCTTCATCAAGTTTAGGACCACACTTTAGCCATTGCAGGATGTTAGTTTCTTTGAAAAAGTGAGAACCAGCTTTTAGTGAGTGGCAGACCGCAAAGAACTTGCAGAGGTTGTGATCTTTGTAAAGGAAAAAATAAAGCAGTAAAACAGTGTTATTTCTTTCATTTGCATGTAGATTACTATTGAGTTATTGTTATTTGTCTTCATGTAAGTAGAATTAAATAGAATACTTTTAAACATACCTACACCAGAAACAAGGTTTATTTTTAAGTAGTAAAACATTTTCTAATGACTAATGATTTTATGCATAACCTCCAATATGCAACTCCAATAAATAAAAGATTTAGTCATGTATTATTTAATAATAACAGAAATATATTAAAATCAATGTTAAAAAGGTTTATTAAAATCAGAATACTGCTTAAAACCCATCAATCCCCAAGCGCCTGCCGGCTGCCGCATAACAATTGAAAATCTATTATGTCTGGCATCTGCGGACTGCGATACCCACAATGGAGGTGCTACAAGCTCTTATGCTTAATATTAATTTCTTTATTAGTTTTTCATCGTGATGTTTTAAATATCAATATTGTAAATATTAAAATGTATATTCATCAATATTATTGGACTTTAATTTAGCTGCCTAGTGGCTAATGTTGTGTTACATGATACTAAGGAATACAGATAAAAGTATTATGCTAAGGAATGTTAGTTAATTATTGTTCTATTATTAGCTGTATTCTTGTTTTGTATTTTAAATAAAATAAATGTCTGAATGTTTGATAACAAAAACAAAATTTCATTTAAAAGCATACTTACTTACTGTTGTCTGTTTTTACTGTATTCTAAAATATTATGTAAAGTCTATTTGTTGTTTATATTATACTATTCGTTAATACTTTTATTTTTGTCAGACTTTGTTTTCCCTAAATACTTAATGTAAAAAGTCAATTTACAAAATAAAGAAATATTGTGTTAAGTGAGATTTTCATTTATTTAAAGCCAAACTATAAATAAAAATGCAACAACTATTACATAAATTACAAATTTATTTAATAATATTTACAAAGTAAAGTTTTTTATCAATTATAAATATAAATTTATCAATATCACTAATTCGACTCCTTCAGTATAGTCTATAATATACTAAACTTTATAGAATACTATAAAGTTGTTACATTATTAATATTTACAATATTATACTTAGTTCTATTAATAGCTGTTTAGTATTCCTAATAAATTACTGGCTTTCAGAACCAAGAACAAAATGACTTTCAGATTATTAAAGGGTTTTTATTGTATTCTCACTAAAATATTATGTTTTGTTAGTAGTTAATATCACTTATCAGTATAATATATCAGTTATATAATATTATAAAATGTCAATTTGGAAAATAAAGAAATGAAGTGCAAAGTGAGTTTTTTATTTGTTTAAACCCCAAACTATAGGTAATACCTTGTAGTTCTATGGTAATACCTAATACATAAGTAATTAATAATTATATTATATAAATGACAACTTTTATTATAATTTTAATATGACAAAGTATATGTAGTTTCACACATCTATTTTAACACAAAGTTATTAATTATAAAATGATTTTAACACTAGTAAATATTTGTAATAACTAATAAGTAAGACAAATAATCAAATATTGTTGATTCAGCAGCACTCCGTAGTTTGTCATCTGTATATTGTTTAGGATCAAAATCACTATCACGAGTTGAAGCAGACGGCCCAGCTTCCATGAAATCCATATCTGCAAAATAAAGTTATTTTAAGAAAAAAAAATTACTTTTTCGTATAGTTTAAACTAATTTAAAATTTACTGTAAGGAACAACTACTTCCACAGAAATCATCCAATAATATTGTATTGGATGGTTTGGCATTTCAGCCTCACTGTATAAACTCACTTATCTAATAAAAATATAGACATTAAGTTAATGTTTTTAATAAGTTAGATAGAAATTGTAGAACTTACAAAGTATAATAAAAGCAATATCCAAATGAGTTGAAGCAGACGGCCTAGTTTCAATGAAATCCATAATACCTGCAAAATAAAGTTATTTTAACAAAAATATTTACTTCTTCCTATAATTATTATTCAAAACTAATCTAAAATTTACTGTAAGGAACAACTACTTTCACAGAAATCAGCCTCACTGTATAAACTCACTTATCTAATAAAAATATAGGTAACTATTAAGATTATGTTTTAATAGGTTAGTTAGAAATTCTAGAACTTACAGAATATAATAAAATTCTATGTTCACCATCACCAAATACAGTGCTCTGCGATGAAAGCCAAGACTTCATTGTAGACTTTGTTCATTGGTAAGCCATATATCACCATCTTTGATTACCAGCAGCATCAGCAGGCCCCAAAGTACCACCTCTGTTAGCCATCTTCATCTTGCTGTTGTTTTTAACTTTTAAGGTCAGCCCAGTACTACAAAAATCGAAAAGTGTTATGAAAAATCAAGAAAGGGAGAAGTAACATTAAGAAAGTACTTACAGGCTACAAATTAAGGATGCTTACCTTTTTCTATTGTTCTCAAGATTTTGTTGATCTAGAATCTAGATTCTAGAGCGGCATATGGGCAAGATTATTCTACAGTTTTCAACAGCTTCTTTTCACATTGACCCAAGATCCACTCCTTGGCTATTTCACAAGGGAATCCAGCTCATACATTGGTGATTTATACCAAATAATTTATACAGTATTGTGATTATATAATCTCGCTCACTTGTTATTTTGTTCACGAAACAATCACAACTAAAGCGAACGCAGGTCGCAGAGTACTTTTGACTTTTGTATACATTAGGAACGTGATCTGATATTAAACACTTGTAATGTAAACATGGTCGAAGTTTGTTTGATTTGACATTCCAATAATAGTTCCTTTGATTGCTACTAAATTGTTTTTGGCGCTAGTGTACTCGCAAAAGTGCACTGAAACGATTTGCGAGCGATCCGCGAGCCATCGCTTACATGATACCACCCCAGCAATCGATCGCGCGATTATCGGGCAATTATTGCTGATGGATTGTTGATCGCTATTTTTACGTAATAACCCTACCGACCTTTTCTTATAGACACGTTCTTTATAAATAGTCATCTAAGTACTGTGATCGTAAAATGTCGAACACGAACTCGATTTTGATACTACACAGAATTGCGAAAATGCCAAAGCACATTCACTGCAGGCAATGGCCATAAATAAGAAAATGAAGAATAAAATACAGATTACGAGAAAACATGGCTTAAAAGCTAAGCCTTTCCAGTTTCCACATCACATATCAACGATTAACTGAAACAACAAAGTATTAATAGATACAATAAGACATATTGATTTACAATTTTTCTGTCCACTCGAGACATTGACTGACAAAATAGTCTCGATTCGTTCAAATAAATTATAGGTAAGTACAGTTGTTTGCCGTGTCGGTTAGCAAGTATCTGGCACAAGGGATCAATCGTCAATCAAACGCAAGGTAAGAGTTGTAACTGTGGAAGCTATTTTAGCATCATCGAAGGTAAAACTCATTCGCGCTTTCGGCCCGAGACTCTCTCGCAAGGGTACGGTGCCGTTTATAAATACGTTTGTCAGTTGCCAGCGCTCTGTTTGGACATAGCTCATCTAACGTTTGGAATAAACGGAATCAGATGTAGGTACATTTGAATACAATTCAGATGTGGTATGTCGTGTGGTACTCGCTACTGGTAATGCAGCAGCTGTCAGTCACAGGGGATTGTTCGCCTGCGAACTGCCAGCCTGACTTATGTTAGACGACACGCCCTTACATTTTAGTCTAATACAACAATAAACTTTGCCATTCGTTTTGCATATCTCCACATGTCATTGTACCGGCGGCCGTTCGTATCGCGTATTGTCCGCTGACCATTTTCGACTAATATCATTCCTGTTTCGTACCACAGACAAGCGAAGCCATTAATTTTAATTCATCAATTCAAGCGAAGGTTACAAACATTGCACAACTCGAGATCTCTAAGAGTTCGCGTCGTAGAGAGCGATTCGGATGATGACGAACGAAATTCGGACAATTCCTTATTATGCTACGCGGTAACGATAACCTTATCGCTTCTGAAGCGCAATTTCATACGGGCCACAATAGTAAACAAGTGTAACGTCGCACAAAGAGGCGCGATGCCGGAAACACAGTTAATCGTTTCATCTAAACAATAGTGTCGATGATGCACTTGCAGATTGCTAAATTGACCGTGGCTCTCATGAATGAGCCGAGGAGTTCGCATTACATAATGATATGTGTGGTGCGGCGTGGTGGCACTAAACATTTCGTCCGAAGGCCGGCGCACAAAGCGTGTGTGGAGTATCGCTCGCCACGCGCGCCCCGCGATTTCCTGTTTGACAACTATCAACTTACATCACTATCGTTTTCTGTACATTGCGCGCTGTTAGAAGCACAGGGGGTCTCGTTGCTAGGTACTCGGCTCCCGCTTTTCGAATGTTCAGCTCCGAATAGTTTATCATCGCAGATTTCGACCGACAGGCGTGAAACGAAAATATCAATCGGAGCGGGTGTTTCAATTAGATCGATCATTTCAGTCATGTAAATGGAGCATGAATACGTCGTGATCGGTCGTGTTATGGGATATTCTGCGATTGTGGCTAATGGGGCCGTTTGACAGCTAACCTCGAAATCTAAACGCATCGGGGCATGCTGAGAGCTAACCTGGATACTGGACAGTTTAATTGTTCAATAAATCCGAAGTAACATTTATCGGTTGTTGCATTATGCTGCAATATTCTAAACGTGCTCCATATGCTGTTTTGTTCCCTTCGTTGATATATAAAGTACACGTGTATTATTTCGAGTATGTCATGTTTTTTATCTATTTTAGTAAACATGAGAACAATGAAATTCGAGTGTTTCTATTTGAACATTCGTATGATATTTCATCTCAATAAAACATATTTTCTTTCCCATCATTATTTTTTTACATTCTTTCCAAGATATCAAAAACATTTTAATATTCGTAATGAATAACATAGTATACCTATTCTGCTTTCTTTTCTTCAACGTAACATTACAATCTAAACATTAATTACGAGTACTTAACTAAATCACATTGACATTCGTGTTGGTTGTAAATATCATTGCTAAATTGAGATAACGATGCTAGATTAATTTCAACATCCGTTTATGCAAGATTCCAATAAAAATAACTTTACTCCATCCTATATGATTTTTTAATTTATTAGGATATCGTGCTTGGTGACCTTCTCATCGATAACGTTTCAGACGCAACCAATGATATTATATGAAAATTGGACGCAACACAATATTTACGTCTCGAGTCTTTTGACATTTTGGAAAAAGTTTTTACCGCATCTTTTAAATTGTGTTCATTTTCCTCAGTCACTCGTACTGTTCGACAAAGCTGTTTATGGACGTGGCAAAAAAAGGAACTAACGCTTCTATCATACAAAAACGTCATTTTTGACAGTTTTCCTTTACCAGCAGCGCCCATTGACATCATTGACATATTCATTTAAAGCCTTGTCGAACTGTATTCCTCTACTTTCTAACACTGCTGTCATTGCAACAACATCATTAAATACCGCTTATTTACCAATGCTTACACTATTTACACTAATTGTAACGAATACATTCATTTTACAATAATTTAGCAACGCGCAGGGAAAGTGGAAATTTTTCTCAATCCTACGCTCCAGTAGGTTGGCTACTTCAGTTTACAACACCGGCGTTTCGTAAACTGGTTTTCGACGTTCAACTGTCTACATTTACTTATTGTTTCCTGCGACAATTAACTGTCATCTAGCTTGTGAAACTGAGCTATTGCTTACAAACTTACCTTTGTCCTATTGCAAGGATCGAAGGAAGGTTTACGAGCACTTAATTTCATTATATTGAAGCTAAATGAAATTAAAATGGTACTCGATGTAGGTAGAATGATGAATGAAGTGTATGGTATAAAATATTTTCATGGAATTGAGAAATTGCACTATTTTGCAACCGGCAAGAAATTCTCCAGGCAGAAAATATGCACATACTCATGACTAACTTCCTAACAATGGTTGTAGAAATGTGCCACGCAAACAATGCAGTGCGAAAGCCAGGTCCAGTGGAATGCCAGACGCGTGCCAGATATGCCACACTAGACCTAACCCTTCGATACCCGGATGGCTTGATTTATTGAGGCTGTAACATTGATTCGCCTGTATGTAAATCATTGCAATTATCTGCAATTATACGGTGCATTTATTTACTAGCTAGTGTTGCGACACTTATCGACAATTCTGTTAAATGCAAATTATTCATTAGATTTTATTACTAGACTAATATTTATATTTTGTTTACAAAAGTTAGTGAAACTACTATTTCCTTAGAATAACAGGTTACAAACAAAATGTCGAAAACCGCTCGATTGACAAATGACGGCATAAGTTATTAATTTAGGAATGAAGTTATGATTATTATAGCAGCACTGGCAATTATTTTATTTTCCAAGAGAATTTTTAAATGACCCAATTAAAGTCACATTCTGCAAAACGAAGATTATTAAAGTCAAATGAAAACGTCGATTAATTGAATCGAAAAAATCTTACTCAATAGGTTAAGTTTGCAATTTCCTCCGAATGTAGGACAACCTGAATGTAGTAAAAAAATTCGAATAAATTCGTCGTAAACATCGATATGTTTCGCCCAACCGATACATTTTTTACCAATTAGCAAAAAACCTCGATAAAAAATCTCATCCCTAGCATTGGCTCCCCTTTTACAGTGACAGCGATCATAAAAAAACCATTAATGGAGAGTTATGCGAATGTATGGACAGTGTACGAGTTGGCCATTATAGGAGTAGGTTTTAATTAATGTATTGGTTATGTAACCGACGTGTCTTTAGCGATCTAACCTTGGTTCACTTGAATGAGATATTTCTACAGCTCGTTACTTCCTGTTTATTTATAATTTTTGTTACATTAGGTATTATTTTAATTTTGTTTATTGATAAGCATTAAGCGTGTTTTATTGCTTTCATAATATTTTTATTGGTAGTTTTTGTTTCATAATTTGTTTTTATGAATATTATATTATAGTATAATATATATATATATTTTTTTTTGTTATTTTGGCAGTAAAAGTTAACACATTGTGGCACTAAAAGCACATCCGGGTAAAATGCACAGTGAAAGTGCAGTGAATAAAGTCTAACAAATAACAATTGAGTAAATAATATGACACTCACAAGTCACATGGGCAAATTACAAACTTTCTTCTGGTGAAAGCAATATTGAGTTTTCAATTCAATTCAATTCGTTTATTTGCTATTAGTTTAAACAAATTATAAATTTTTGGTCCTTTCAACAAGCATAGAATTCAACTAATAATGTCATAGTTTGAATTAAATTTTAAAATATTTAACGTTAAAAATTATAAAAAGTAATATATATTTATAATATTAAACACTTTCCGAAGAAAAATTTTTTTCCCGAGCACTTTTTACCAACTGAGCGCCATCTGTTGTTTAATCGTGGCAGTTGAAAGCTTAGCGCCATCTATTAGCATATTAAGGTACCAACATAATCATGTCACAATTTTCCGATAGATGGCAATAATGCCAATAGATATAAATCTAAGCAAGCGATCTCGAATGTTGCAACAAAATATGAAATTCGCGATACTCCAAAAAATAATAAAAACTTTCAAATATGCTTGGCAACTCGGTTCAAGTACAAGCATTTTGTATTCGTTTCGTGCGGTTTCACACGAACAATGGCGGGCGAGCCTGACGGCTGACGCGCATCGCTGCGCCTGCGCCGACCTGAAAATACGAATGTAGCCAGATGAAACTTGTTAATCTTTCACGACCACTACAACCAGATTCGAATGATGTCATAACCTTCACAGCACACTGTCAACTTTGAATGTACAATAATAAATAGTGAGGGCATTTCAATATACATGCAAGCGGAAAAAAAAACTTTAAATTAAGTGTTAAAAAGCTCTTAAATCTTAAAGTCCAATGATACCTTCAGAATTCATAATTACTCTTTTGTTAGTCATGTTCATTTAGGTACTGGTTTTAATCAAATAAAGACATCACCTACGACATTAATATTCTGAAGCTCACTAGCTCTATTTGGTAATGATGCTAAACAACTTACAACACGTTAAAACACTCTTACCGAGCAATTACAAAACCGTGACAAAACCGCCCGATATACGCGAGAACACTCTCAAACCTTGCTTCTAGTCTGAACTAAATACGTTTGTGTAAAACCACACAATAGGATTTCAGACAATGCTTCTACACTGTTGCTAAATATCCGTAAAATGCAAAAGAAACGTTGATCGTCTTTTAAATGCTCTTGCGTCGCTAAACTTTATTGGGCCAAGGTCGATAGCTTTCTACACTTGTTTGATGGTCAGAGATCGCGTTATCTACTTCATTTACATTCATCTCACCTTTCGACCTTTTTATTTGATTATATTATGAAATTGATTTGAATCGCCATTGTGATCCAAATGATCGCTATTCGCTAGCGATGATAATATCTATTCCACAGTTCGGTGATTTCGACCTTCAATCTTTTCGTCTGATATTAATTGAGACTAATGAACCGATAATGTGGCGAACCTTAAGTTTATCTGATTTCATTTATTTATAGGTTTCTTTCGTGCACGCTTTAGCTCACGAAACCCAGTTTGCCCATTCTAATTGATGTATGCAGGAAGAGGCACGCTATTATGCGGATCTTAATACTTATGTAACACTAGATTTCATGTAACTTTCGATTTGGTTTTTGTTGTTTGCTTTAAAATTAATGTCTTTACGATCTCCCCTGAGTCTTTCGAGCCGATTTTATCTAGAGTGACCTTAAAAGTTTCAATTATTCTTTTGCAGTGCTGGAATGATGGGCGAGGGTCTACTAACACTGACTTACGGCAAACACCACGCCTGCATCCTGAACGAGGTGGGCGCGGCGTGGAGGGGAGCCAGATACTCGGACTTGGTGCTGGTCTGCGATGATGCCGTCCCGCTGGCTGCACACAGGATCGTTATGGCTGCGGCTAGTCCATTAATTCGGTAAGTATATTATCCAAATTCCACATGTTGTCTCATGGGATTTAGAAAACGAATTACTATCACCTAAAGATGAAATTAAGAAAGGTGATATAATAAGTAATAACTAACCGATAATAACAACAAAGCACTAAATGAACAAAAGACATCAAATTCAAGTCTCTATTTATTTCGTTACTATTCATTCAAACTGTAAATACAGTATTTAGCTTAATCAAATCATCTTTATTTCAAATCATCATTATTTAATACAATATTATGAATTACTATAGTAATAAATAAATTATTATTCGTGTTTTCAGTAAAATCCTCGATGACACACCAACAATAGAGAACCCCGTCACTATTCACATGTCAGGCATCAACAGCACTCTCATGAAACATCTCCTCGTGTTCTTATACAGTGGACAAGCGTATATTGAGGTATGTATGCAATGTCGATAAATGAATCAATAAAGACTATAATATAAGTAAATAATTAAAAATATATCCCTGATTTTAATTTACTTACGATTTTTGTGAAATATTAAGCACAAAAGCTTAACACATATCTATTTCTATTTCAGTCTGGGGAGATAGATGATATGCAAGAATTGTTTGAGCTACTGGAAATCAAATCAGACGTATGGAAATCAACAAAAGAACGCCAGCAAGCTGAAGAAAGAAACAGATCGTGTGACAGATTAAAAGGCAAAAATCTCAAAACAGACATAAACAGTAATGAAAGCAGTAAACATGATGCACCATCAGGATCATCACATTCAGAAAGTGAAAGGGTCACACCAGGTGCCAGTTACAGTAAAGAGAAAGAACGTAACGATTCAGAATCGTTAAGTATTAAGAAGGAAAGTATGTCTACGAGTAGTAATGATGAAAGAGAGGAAGATGACCAGGATTCAGAAAAAAAGGATGAATGTGGGAGAGTAAAGTCACGCAGACGGAGTTCATCTAACCCTGTTAATTTATCAGTCACCAGAACTTCAGAAAACAATAGCAGTGAACATGATGATTCGCAAGATATAGTGGTCGAAGCAGTACCAGCAAAGGTAATCTTATTCCTTCAATAAAAAATCTCTAGACATCAATTAATACTAAATAAAATGAACATTCTTACAAAATATAAGTTTTATAATTGTTAATACCTCTATGTATTTTGTGTAGAGCACTAACGTAAATTATCTTATTAATTTTCACATTTTTTCTTAATTTGTCGTAAATTTTTACAGAATATTGACAGACGACGGTCAACATCATCAAGTCAAGACGATCCACCACAAGAAACCGTGTACAGAAGACAACTGTTAAACGACCGGCTGGGCAGAGGAATTGAAAGAGCCAAGAGAAAGTCACATTATTTGGAACCGCCAGAATTGGATTTACGAACTGTAAAATTAGAAGACTATGGAGGTCTCAAACCACCTGACAGTGAGTTTATGGCTCTTGTTCAGACGTCTCCGGAAAATTACGTAGTAACTCCACACAGAAAACGACGACCCGGCTTTCATAATTCACCGTCACAAAATCCACCTTTCGTAGCATTCCCGCCTAGTTACCTCGAAGAAATGGCACATTTGCGATACGCGCAAGCACCGGGAGTAGCGGCCAGTGCAGTTGCCAGGCTGGGTGCTCTACACCAGCTCAGTGCATCTGCACCTCCGTATCTGCCGGAAAGAAGCACCACCCCGCCTATAGCAGGCCACGATGATGCACTCAAGTACCGACCACCAAGCGCTGGATCATGGGGACCTTGGCTTTGTCAGCCGCAAATGGGAGGAGATGATACCCCAACAACGGAACACGAACAAGGATCGAGTAAACAGGCCCCAGTCCGTGAATATCGTTGCGAGTACTGTGGAAAACAATTCGGAATGTCATGGAATCTCAAAACGCACCTTCGAGTTCATACAGGAGAAAAACCTTTCGCGTGTCGTCTTTGCGTCGCTATGTTCAAACAAAAGGCACATTTGCTGAAGCATCTATGTTCTGTGCATCGAAACGTTATATCGTCCAGCGAGAATGACGGCAGAACCAATACGCCAGGAAGATTCAACTGCTGTTTCTGTCAGCTAACGTTTGAAGCTTTACCGGAATTAATAAGACATCTCTCTGGACCGCACAACAGTCTCCTACTCAGTAAAAACTTACATGATTGACAACCGTTGTCATGACGCGGGTAGATGCGTCCCCTTGGACTTTGGAAATTCTTTCGACCGATCGGTCGAGTTCAATTGTGATATGTGTTAAAATATAATAACTAGAATAAGTATTTAGGATAAGTGTCACACTATCGCGGAGCGATACTCATAGCGAATCATTTGCAGATTGTGAATATAATTTATAATTACAATCACTTTTGCCGATGGGTCCAAAACGTTATAATTTGTTTAAAAATTATAATACGGGACCAAAACCTTCCGACATAGTATTTATTTAAAAGATGTATTTCATAGCATAAATATTATTTAAATGCCACCGACACATTAAAACTTAAGCATAGAAAATAGATGTGTTTGTCGAAGAAAAGTTGCGAAGTAGGTACAGATTAATTAGTAAAAGCGTCACCCAAGCTACCTCCTAATTTAAATCAGTGTTTCGTCAATACAATATATGACGCGGTTCTATTATTGACCAAGGTATAAATAGTAATTAGACCAACTTTACCAAAATATTTGAGGTCAATCGTCTCTAGTCAGAATTGGATTTTAGCACAAATCATTGCGTTGTTCATTCACTGTGAATGATATTTTTATTATTTTTAATTAAAATAATTTATATTGAAATATTACAAACATGTCTAGTGCTTTCGATAAGGTTTTTTTATCTGCCTTTACTTCTTGTATTGATTCCAGTTCAAAATTTATCTCACACTCTTTCCCTTATTCAAAAATTCTGACTCTGTGTTTCGCAGCTTTTCAATGACATAAAAATCTCAAATTTAGCTTATATAACTTACGTAACTTTAATATAAATGTGTTCGTAATATTAATATAAACTATGCCCTAAATATCATTTCGCCTGTGCCGAATTTTCCAATGTGGATGAACACCAAAGATTTGTAATTGATGTTTTTTGGTGTACCTATACAATTAAGAAAAATTCTTGGGACCTGAAATGATTTTGATGTGTTATACATATTGTAGGTATCGATTAAATAATCTCATAACTTTGCAAATACTTTCTAATTTAAAAATGCACGTCAATCTTACTATTTTTATTCCTTGTTAAGTATTATTTTAAATCTTTGTCACCGTAAGTTTTCTTTGATTGTCCGGTTTCTTAGAGCTTTCTATTGTGGCCAGTTTTTTCAGTGTTATTTTTATGTTACTGTGTTCGTCTTGCGTTTGTTTCTTGTTCTTAACGCGCTATAGCTAAGCTGAAACTTGAAAGGTGATTCGTCTTTGTAATTCGAAACCAAATGTAACCATATTTGGTATGATTTTCGATTAAGTATTAATATTTTGTTGCTAATGAACAAATTTTAATGTCTAAGTAACATCTCAACTCAAAAAACTAAAGTTACCAGAAAATTGTTCAAAACTTAGATTTAGAAGTCGAATTTCGTTACCTATCGTTATACCTGATTTTTGTTTTATTTTTGGAGTTTTGTTTTATTACGTATTAATTGGGGAACAATTTAAAATTAAGAATTGTGATTTTAATTCGTGTTAAGTTTAAGTACTTATGTGATAAAATTACTACGGCGCAGAAACGCTGTCTTCCATCGCGTTTTCCATATTCTCTACGTTGTACATAATTAGGTTTAATATCGCATGACAACACGTCCGTACTACTGCCTTACGTAAATACTGAACAAACTATTTTATAAAGAGCCTGTCTGTGAAAAGAAATACTTTTCTTTGAAACACCACCTTTCTGTCTTCGAACTTTTTATCAATATTTTCGGCAATTTCTTTATAGCAATAGAATTTATTTTCATAGTCAGGTTTAACCTTTTAAATACTTCCATAGGATATAAGATTATTGTGATATTTCGGCAGTGCCTTAATATTAACATTTTCAATTCCCTATGACATTAGTGTGAACGTATTAAGGATCCTTGAATGTTCACAAGGGTCCTATTTACAGGTATTGTAGTATGTCAAAGGGTCGCTTTAAACAGACAAATTTTCTCATGACCTTTTTAAGAACTAATGTAAATAACTAAATTTAAGTGAAAATTAAAAGCCTGTTGAACTTGAATATTTTCCGTTAAATGTAAATTTAAAATTAATTTAAGGTTTCACATAGTGTACAATTTTGTAGATATTTTGTAGTATATTAACATTCTGTAAAAATGTGTTCTTACTTTAGTAAATTAAATAACGAGGATATTTTAGTTACACAAAGGTTTTATTTTCCCTCCTCAGAACATAACTGCGCTGCGGTAAGACCGTATGTAACACTGGGACAGATCTTGATCCCCAATCCAAAGTTTTTTTCGGAACCATCCAACTTTATAATTTACAATAATTGATTCTATCTATTAATAATAACAATTTATTACTTTAAAGGCTAATTTATTGCAATTGACATAACAAAAAAATAAGCGATTGGTAACATAGAGAAGTAAAACCAAACTGTTGCACAAATTCCTTATTTGGAATCTAAGCTGTATTTACAGCTCGATCAATAAGAGATGGCGCTACAAGCGATAACTTTAACTACGAGCTACTTATTAAAGGAACTACGAGCGTTTCGTAGTTCCTTAATATGCATCAAGATGGCTCTATTATGAATAGAGCTAATGAAAATCTAATAATTTTACATTTTTGCACAGAAACGTATTTATCAGGGTTCTCTTGAACAAAGAAGATAATAAAAAAAAATATGAGAGAGATTCAAAAAGATTAGGAAAATTAATTTTGGGATGAAACGTGAAATGACGTTGTAAGAGTAGGATTTAAGTGTTTGACGGACTCAAAACGGTTTCGTTGTAGGCCTCCTGGGGGTGTAGTGCGAGTTTTATTCGATCATACGCACGTTTGTATGGGATCAAAGCAGCGCCACCTACTGGCTTACGTGGATACCACTTTGATCCCATACAAATTCGCGTTAACGTTCTCGATGAGTATGATCGAATAAAACTCGCACTACGCACTCTGATTACGACGTTCCTCTAAGCTACTTTTAAATATGATCTATGATTATAACATTAAAATTACTAGGAAACTAGCAGATGGAGCACCTCATGGTAAGTTGAGAGTGAAGTTTCTGTACCTTAAATCCCATCGTTAGGCCTACGGTAAGTAATGAATAATTTATAATGCTGAAAGATCCATGTTTCAATGATGTGAGGCTGCGGCACTGAAGCATGGTACTCACTACTTCCATAGTTGTCTGATGTATTGTACCATCGGAGACATTGATTCCTTGGTAGATTTTTTTTTTGCGCAGAGGATACCCGTCATGGGTCCCCTGGGGTTGGGGATGTACCTCAGTTAAGCTGAAGCACCCCGGGGGTATGTGGAACTCTTACGCGGCGCACCATCCTCGGAAGGGAGATGTCCCCGCCTAGCACTGCCACGAGATCGTGGCGCTGCACGACCCAACGTTCGCACACCTCAAGGGTATGCTGGGCCGTGTCCTCCGCAGCGCCGCACTCATGGCTGGCTGGCGTTGGCTCTCTCCTGGTGACTCACCGAAGCATCCGTCCGATCTGATCCGGTGAGTACCTGCGTAAGGCTACGAAACTTTTTTTTTTTTTTTTTTTTTTTTTTTTTTTTTTTCCGGAGGGGGAAATGCATTACGCATACCACCCAGGCGCAGGGGGCGACCCGAGCGGTGATGTGGGACTCCCGTAGCTGATGAGACCACGGTATACCCACTAAAACCCCCCCCCATCTTCCGCCACGCCGCCCCTTGACGGGGCCACGGGAACGATACACACATCCGCGACCCCGCCAGCGGTCCGAAGACTCCACGATGGGCGCACGACACGTGCGCCCTCCTCCTCGGCCCCCACCAGGGCTGCAGCAGACGCCCCCCGAGCCCGCTACCTGGAGGCCATGTGGCAGATCAGGTCCGTGGCTCTGCCACCGACCACACCTCGGCCGCAGAGGATAGGGCAAGCGGCGCACCGCAATACCTACTTGCCTCTTCCTCTGCGGCCCCACCAATGCCGTTCAAACGGAACGGCCAGCTCGCAGGGGGGGTAGGGAAAGCGGCAACCTACCACAATGCCTCTTCCCCCCGCGATCCGTCCTCGGCCGCAGAGGATAGGGCAAGCGGCGCACCGTAATACCTACTTGCCTCTTCCTCTGCGGCCCCACCTCGGTGCGCATCCGCAGCGGACTCCTCCAGTCCGCTGGGAGCGCCCTCCTCGGGCCAGGCGGCGACACCGGCCGGCCCTGGTTGCCTCTTCGCTTCACCGCGGTTGTCCAAGCCGCGGTTACTGAGCCCCACCGCCACGACAAGGCGAGCAACCTTCGGGGGGAAGGCTACGAAACCTGGTCGGTTTATGTCAAGCTCAGTTGACTATCATTGACTGAACAAGTTAAATCTTATCCCAAAAAAAGTAGCACAGGATCTCCAAATGTCTATAAGAATCAATTTCTACGATAGTACATTGATATGATAAAAAACTATGATAAATCAAGTTCACTATCATCAGCGTAATAACAGGCAATTTTGCATAGTCCAATTAACAATGTTTGTTGAACATCCAGGACATTTCGTAACGTTACGCGTCGTCACGCAAGACGCAGCACACAACACGACAGTTAAGAACTGATCGGCAAAGGCAGAAGGCGTTGACTGAGGTCAGTATACACAATTTACTAGTTACGAGGAAATCACAGAGGAAACTGATTCCTAGGCAGTCCGCAGTTGACAGACCAACGTCATTTGGTCGGATTATGTCAATTCAACGTTAATTGTGGTCTGTCAGGTGGGTTTGACTTAACTCGACCAAACTACGTAGGTCCCCCATCTGCCTAGGAATCAACTTCTCTGATAGTACAATTAATGCCTTTTGCATGGTCATTACGTGTCATTTAAGGGCCCGGGTTACCCTCGAAATTTTCATACATTCTTAATACCAAAATCATTTTCTCATACGAAAATATTTAACATGTTTGAGTTATTTTTCAGCTTAAGATAGTAATTACCTAGGGTCCTGAACAAAATTTTTTTACAAAATATTTAAATACTAAAAAAAAAATTTTGTGTTTAAATATTTTTTAGTAAATTTACTACTAAATATTTAAACACCAAAAAATAGACAAAAACACTAAAAAATATATAAATAAATAGTAAATTTACTACAAAATATATTTTAAATAATAAAAAATATTTTTTAAAGTTTAAATATTTTGTAGTAAATTTACTAAAAAATATTTAAACACAAAAATTTTTTTTTAGTATTTAAATATTTTGTAAAAAAATTTGTTCAGGACCCTAGGTAATTACTATCTTAAGCTGAAAAATAACTCAAACATGTTAAATATTTTCGCATGAGAAAATGATTTTGGTATTAAGAATGTATGAAAATTTCGAGGGTAACCCGGGCCCTTAAATTGGTAGTGCCGTCGTCGTATTCGCCGTCCATACTCATTGCTTACATTTAGATCAAAATGAATTTAAATGGAGTAGAGTAGTTTTACGGCCGTTCCGTAATATTTGATCTATCTCTGGTTTTACCCTACTAGTATAGAGCCTGAATAGCTCTCATTAGACATTAGAGACATAATATATTTTATGTCAATTCAATGTCAGCTGCGATCGGTAGTATGTCAAACCAGAGATAGATCAAATATTGGGAACGGCCGTAAAACTACTCTACTCCATATAATTTCATTTTGATCTAAATGTGCTTCTTATTTTTCTATGCTGTTTTTGCCAATACATCCATTTGGATACATGGACTCCACGGTAACCACATTTTCGTATCCGTTTGGATACCGTGGACTCTGAAAGAGTTAATTTTTCTTCATACTTACAAAAAAAAATGCTATCATTAAAGGTCATAAAATGTCCCACAAAACTGTAATCCATGGCAATTATTGGTACATTAATTTGTTCGAGCTTAATTTTTTTTATTTATAAGTAAGTATCAAAATTATTGAAATTGGAGGATAAATTCCCATGGTAAAGTTTCTATGTAGTTATTTTATATTTACTGTGCAAGTAAGGGGAAACGATCAAAAATAGCTGTACTTGCATATTGATTAACTCGATGCTATCAAAGTGGAAATAGAGTATCTAGACAGTAGAGATAACTAGGCCGGTATAAATAGTCAGTACTTAAGATGCGACTCGGTCTCAAGACGCGGTTCGGCTCTGTGATTGGTCCAAGTTTTGACAGCTAGCCAATCACAGAGTCTGAACCGTGTCTTGAGACCGAGGTGCATCTTGAGTACTGACTATTTATACCAGCCTAAGTGTTCAAGTTTCTAAAAAAAATCACCCCTAAACACTACAGTACTCAGGGTCTATGAGAAATACCATCCGCCGATAAAGTTCAAAGCTTATAATATTTCACTACCCAATGTAACCCTACCCAAACAGCAAATGTGCCGCAACCGAGGTGTAAAGTAAAACAATTGATTAGTTTTCCGTTAGGCATTAAAATGTAGAGTTTGTTGATAAAGAAGATGTAGATTACTAGATTGACTGTATTATCTTGTGGTTAAGGTAGTTAATACTTTTTTGTGAAATAAGGGAGCAAACGATCAAACGGGTCACCTGATGGAAAGCAACTTCCGTCGCCTATGGACACTCGCAGCATCAGAAGAGCTGCAGGTGCATTATATGTAGAGAAATATAGAGTGAAGCTTGATTATTCATTTAATCATAACAATATAGGGCAACAAAAGGCAGTGTAGATAACAAGCAACTAACCTAAGTCCACTGTTGCTTTTGGTATATTGCAGCAAGTACTCTCAATTTTCAAAGAGGGCACAAAGCTTATTGTCCTGCAGGCTAGACCAGGTTTAAAAATAGACGAGACAAAAAGTCGCCGCGAAACCGGTACACAGATGCAAGTTTTTGCTGGAACCTTCGTTTCATGGGAACATTCCAAAACGCATCTTCAAGCGCACTCGCTATGGATAATTGTTTTTGCTATTTGCGAAGATGGTTGCACTCATTAGTTGCAGTGCCTATTTAATTCTTCCACTATTATTATCTTTGTAAGAAGATTTCGAGTCCAACAAACTTTGTTTTTCGAGTAGTCCTAATGCGAGGAGGAGTATAGCTAAATACAGTCAGACTGGCATTAGCTAAGCTAAGAAGTAAAATCCTTAAGATTCTTAGTCCAAACGACGAATCGAGGCACAAAAATTCATAATGTAAAATGTCAACGTTTTGTTTTAAACAATTTAAAACAAAACGTTGACGTGTCTCTTTCTCTACAATTACATTAGTAACGAGAAAGGCAACTGAAGTTGTTACTGAAGCAGCCTGTAGGTATGTATCATCGTTATTTGCCCAACTGCCCTAAAAATATTCTTATTTCATCCAAAAACTTAACAGTAAGACAAAGCGTTACTTTCATATCTTTAAATCTTTGGATAAGGGTATAAGTACATGTTAGTCCTAAGTTAGTTAGTGAATAAATAAAAATAACCCTACAAAACCATATTAAATGGGCTTTATTGGCTTTAGTAATCCTGAGTGAGAGTTTATGTCTAGAACTATAATTATTATGATCCACAGACTAGACGCCTAGCAGTCTAGTGAAGTGGGCATTCCACATTTATAGGCAATAATATACGCTATTAATACTTTAACGTGAAATAAAGACGATAATTCATAATACGATAGCTGACTGAATAAGAAAAACTTTCCACCAACCATCTTATGAAAGGTGAAAATAATTGAAGACGTAAGTGGTTGTGTAACAATTTGAAGATCGTCGTTTTTTGTGCATGAATAGAGGCTTAAGGTGACGCCTTGATAATTTGGCTGTAGCGATGTCCATTTTTCTCAGCAATGACTAAAGCTAAGAAATTAAAGTTCACTGTCAGTATTCATCATGTCTTTGTCTTTGAATTACCCATAGCATAACACGATTGGTCAACTTTTATAACACAGAATAATCAATCAAAAGACCTCTGTAAAAAAAGGGATTCTTATTTTGCCAACAGAGGAGAGTGATATAAGCTTCCAAAATTTGTACATAAATTGGTTCTAGTATACACTTTAATTTGTCCATAGCTTATATGAAGTGTATTTATGGTTTTTAAATTACGCGACAAAAACCATTTTGTCGCTACGCCCTTTCCATTTTTTGCTGTTCCATTGCTTGTTTTCTATGAGAGGCCGGGCCAGCCTCGCATAGAAAACAAGCAATCTAAAACACATTCAACACGGTTTTTTACTTTAACATGGCGTCACCTTAATTATGTCGGGAAAATAGTTTGAAATAAAAAAATGCATTTTCTGTATAACTAGATATTTATATTAGCCAGATGATGATGTAGTTAAAAGATTTGTTCAATTTATAAGGGCAATAAAAATCGGCCAAGTGCGAGTCGGACTCGCGCACGAAGGGTTCCGTACCGTTATAGAGCAAAAATAGGCCAAAAATTGTGTTATTTGTATGGGAGCCCCCTTTCTATTTTTATTTTATTTTAATATTATTATTAAATCTTGAAGTACACATATAACAAAGGACTTTGTGAAAAATTCAATTGCCTACCTCTTGCCATTATTGATATGAGCGAAAAGGCCGAAAAAATCACGTTTGTTGTATGGGATCCCCCTTAAATATTAATTTTATTTTGTTTTTAAAAATTTTCAGATGAACATACAAACGGTGCTACCTTTTTTAAGTCTGTTAAATTATATAATATTATAATATGCAATACAGGGTCAGAGGCTTCTTAATGTACTTACAATTTTTTTTGCTTCAATGAAGATTTTATTTATTGTTTTGTTACAAAAATGTTTACGCAGTGGTTTTTCATGCCCTTTCAAAGTCAAAGTCGCAAGTTTTTATCTCGAGATATCTAAATCAGTTTAGACGTTTTCCAAACTTTGATCTTTGTTCGTCTCTTATTTTGGAAAACAAACTTATATTGTATGCGATTTGTAAGTCGGATCATCGGATGTAAGGCGCCGAACATTCCCGAACATCGCCGAGCGGCGCCTAGCATCGCAACTCCGAGGAGACCAATAAAACTACGTGGCGATATTTCTCCGTTAACCTGACGGCAAATAAAACACTTAGCAGAAATTACTTTAGTTTATGATCGGAGTTTGTGTCCAACTGGAGTCGCAGATATGTTGTTATCGGCCGGGAAACTGGTGCTGCGTTTTAAATGAATATCATACTCATTTCAGTGGAAAATGCTGTCATAATTTGAATAACATTGAAAAATTATTATTATCGTTGTGTACCCGAACAAGTGATAGACTCTTGTATAAATATCCCGAGAGCCCCGGAACTGCCGTAAGTGAGGTCGGAAAGTTAGCGATTTCCGGGCAGAGCCGCGGCGCGCCATTATCATGTAAAAGGGCGCAATGTTCGCCCACAATTTGTATTCGATGCTGCCCGCCCATGAAAAATAGCCGCCGGTACAGTCCGTCACTTCTAAACCTTTTGAACCTTCCCGTCGTCGCAATAAGGTCGTGTAATATCGCGTCCTCGTCGACCGTGCCGAGTACCCGGTCCGACGCTTTAAAATACTTAGCGCACGTTGCCCGCCGTTAGTGTCTAGCTTTTATTTAGTATTTCGGTGGCTAAATTGAACGTGACTGTCCTTCATAACCAGCTCATGAATACAAAGTCCATTTTTAACAACGGAAATTATAATTATGCTAACTTCTGCAATACGGTACTGGAATCATAACATGAAACATTCCTATAATGGATTTTGCTAAGTAAAGTCCTGGAATTTTTTTTTGTTATTCGTATCCATATTTACCTTTGTTACTTTTTAAATTATGATATCGCGAAGAATCTATCCAGAAAAATAGATTTTTTTCACTGATGACGTCGTGTACGATGACGTCGTGTCGTGTACGGGTACCATTTTGAATCAGATTTGTAAACTTATACTCTCTGCTTTGTCCTCGAGATTAGCATTAAGTACTTATTTACACTAGTAGTTACGCATACGGTGACGCCAGTCTTGCACTAAAGTTGAGATTTATAAAAAAAAATAAATCTAAAAAAGTGGGTAGTTTCGCTCACCTGTCGCGAATCTTGCGGTTGCTTGTCATTCACAAGTACAGTGCTCCGCCAGTACGCACTATTTTAATTTTTAGGTTCCTATTTTCAGTTTTAAAGTGCAAACATGGGTAAACGGAAACACTCAAAGGATGATAATTACGAGTATATTGCAAGAAAGTTAAAAAAACTCGAAAGAAAACTGAAACATGCCAAGAAGAAACGACGTGATTCAACATCGTCTTCCGCTTCGTCTGAACATGACGAAATGTTATCGGATTATCCTGAAATGCCGTCAGACAGAAAAGGTACGATCACAAATACTGTTACATGATAAGTCTGTACTGCGGATAGCTTTTGGGGCTATTACTTTACAGACAATACGGTAACAAAATAATATTTTTTCAAAGTACCTGCTATAACGCTAAGTTACATGATAAGTTGGTATTAATTTTTACCAACAATACTGTAACAATATAAGTACATGTATAAATTTAGATTTGCGAGCAATTTTTGGGATTGCTACTTATCTAAATAGCATGTCACTAATTATCATAATCATAATGATATAAAAATGCAACTAGCAAAAGCCGTTACGGCTCACTGAACAGGGTGATAAGAGATACAATGCATAATAATATATATTATACAGCGAATTATATTTTAAGACTTTTACAGTACTTAAGTGCTTTTATTATAGTGTCAGGCGTATCTACGCACTATTGACAAATTCTTGCTCTTATTACGTTTATTACTTATACGTAATCCTGACGAAAATAATACAAAATGAATAGGCAACGACTATTATTTTTTATGTATAAAATTACAGATGGCTCACAGATTGAAATAGATCCGGTTATTGAAGGCGAAATTGAGGAGACAGAACAATCTGCACCCTCCACCAGCACTGGTGCCACCGCTAATTTAGCGTACAGCGGCGAGCCTGTTCCATCCACTAGCTCGTGCGAGCTACCTACCCCTCAGATTGATTGCCAGGATCTTGCAGAGGTGATGGCTGTGCCTGAAGTGGATAATGTTATGCTTGAATTGTTAGGAGACGACCCATCAATAAAAAAATTATACGGCAAGGATATTAACGCCGATCTGGCTGTGCGCCTCCAACATGTAGCTACAGTTGGCTTGGCAAAAGACATCCGTAAAGACTTACAGGAAAAATATCTTCCCCCGAAAAATTGTACCCAGATTGATGCTCCTGAGCTTAATCTAGAAATTAAGGCTGCTGTAACGGATGTCGTTTTAAAGAGAGATAAAGGAATTGAAAGCAAACAAAAAGTTCTGGGTTCTGCGATATCGTGTCTCGGAGAGGCTATTACTATTTTGCTCGAGGAGCAGAACAAAAATACGGCAGTCATAAAGCTACTCATGGATGCTACTCGATTGATATGCGACTGTCAAAATACTGATTCCATGACACGTCGAAATTTTATCTTATATAATTTAAAAAAAGATATGAAAGACCAGTTGACGAAAACAAAAATTGACAACTGTCTGTTTGGATTAGATCTAGCTGATACATTAAAAACTGCTAAGTCAATCTCTAAGTCAAGCGCGGATTTGAAAATCACACCAGCTTCTAAAACTCCTGCAAACAGGAAGCCCCAATTGCCCGCTACAAGGAGCAATTTAAACTGGAAGGCTCCTCCCCCAGTTCGCAGGCAAAAGATGGGGAACCAGAGGAAGGAACCTGCACAGAAATATCAGCCCGCGGGCTCCTCGAGAGCGTCATTTCGACAACCGACAGCCGGGAACCCAGCACGGAGTCGTCGGCAGTAGAATATGAGGTGAGTTACGCTGGCAGACTTACCTATTACTATAAACAGTGGTCATCTATCACTAATGACCACACAATACTCTCCTGGATTGCCGGCTACAAGATACCCTTTTGTAAACCGGTTATACAAATACATCCTCCTGTACAACGCAGTTATACAGAATTAGAGAAATTGCAGTATAAACAATGTATTGATGACTTGTTATCTATAGGGGCTATTTCCCAGTGCCAGCCGTGTAAAAATCAATTTTTGTCATCCTTTTTTCTTGTGCAAAAACCAAATGGTAAACACAGATTTATACTAAATTTAAAAAATCTTAACAAGTTTATTGAAACTGAACATTTTAAGTTAGAGGATCTACGCACTGCAATAAAATTAGTTTCACAGAATTCCTACATGTGCACCGTAGACCTAAAAGATGCCTATTTTTTAATAAGAATTCATGAGGAGCATAAAAAATATCTCCGATTTCAATTCGATGATAATTTATTTGAATTTAACGTGTTACCATTTGGTCTTAGTACGGCACCCTTTGTGTTTACGAAAATAATGAAACCAACTGTAAAACTACTTAGATCCTGTGGCTTTATGTCTACCATTTATTTGGACGATTTCTTATTGATAAATGATGACTACAAGGGATGCTTAGATAACGTAAATAACACTATAAATCTTTTGAAATCATTAGGCTTCATAATAAATTACGAAAAGAGTAATTTATGTCCAAGTAAATGTTGTAAATTTTTAGGATACATTATAGATACTGAAAGATTTCTAATTACTTTACCTCCAGAAAAAATTAGTAAAATTAAAAATCAAATTATTCATTTTAAATGTTTAAAGCGATGTAAAATTAGGGACTTTGCTCGTTTGATTGGCTTATTAACATCTGCTTGCCCCGCCGTCGAATACGGTTGGTTGTATACCAAAAACTTTGAAAGGTGCAAGTATTTAAATTTATTAAAAGACCCAGATAATTATGAAAGGTATATGAACATACCGAGCAACTTGACATCTGAGTTTGAATGGTGGACTCGATCTATGAATACACCAACTAATAGTATTAAATACGACGAATACGTATTAGAAATCTTTAGTGATGCTTCAACTACGGGGTGGGGTGCAGCATGCGGAGAGGAGACTGCTAGCGGTACTTGGTCAGATGAGGAGCGCTCTAAGCACATTAACTATTTGGAAATTTTAGCAGCCTTTTTTGGCTTGAAAATTTTTGCAAGAAATTTTAATAATTGTCAAATATTGTTGCGCATTGATAATACCACTGCTATTTCATACGTAAACCGTATGGGTGGCGTGCAGTTCCCTCATCTTACACAAGTAACCCGAGATCTGTGGCAATGGTGTGAGCAGAAACAAATAATAGTATTTGCTTCATATATTAGCTCGGCAGAAAATACGGTTGCGGATGCGGAATCTAGGCGTAATCACCCAGATATCGAGTGGGAACTAGCGGACTATGCCTTCCAAAATATAACCCATAAATTTGGTGAACCTTATATTGATATATTTGCAAGTAGATTAAATAAAAAATGTCAAAGATACATATCCTGGAACAGAGACCCTGATGCAGTGGCAGTGAACGCTTTCACTGTACCCTGGTCAAAATTCTTCTTTTATGCCTTTCCACCAGTTTCTATAATTCTAAAATCTTTACGTAAAATCATTAAAGATAAAGCGACAGGCATAGTAGTGGTGCCATGGTGGCCCACACAGCCATGGTTTCCCCTTTACAATAAACTTCTAATTTCCGAGCCGTTAATTTTAAAATCAAGTGAAAATCTTATATTATCTCATTCCAGCAACCGCCAAGTACACCAACGACTTACCCTGGTTGCCGGAGTGTTGTCAGGACGTCCCTGTTGAGAAGAAACGTTCCACATTCTTCAGTGGACATAATGTTAGCTTCTCTCTCACAAAACTCTATTAAACAATACGATTCCTGTTTGAAGAAGTGGTTCCAATTTTGTGTAAAATATAATTTAAACTTTTATCAGACGTCAATTTCAAATATTTTAAACTTTCTTACAGAACTTTACAATAATGGAGCCCAATATGGTACGCTTAATAGCTGTAGATCCGCATTATCTCTAGTACTCGATACAGAAATTAGTAGTAATGACAATTTGAAAAGATTTTTTAAGGGAGTTTTTAGATTGCGACCACCCCTGCCAAAATACAATTTGACTTGGGATACCTCCCTAGTTCTAAGTCATATTGGTGAATTGTACCCTAATGAGTCATTAGACTTGGAGACAATTTCTAAAAAACTTATAACGTTGCTGGCACTCGTAACCGGGCATAGAATGCAAACGATATCAATTATAAATATAAAAAATATAGAGTGGTTTGCCGACAGAATTATTATAAAAATTCCCGATCTTATAAAGACGTCTCGCCTTAACTCAACACAGCCAGCTCTTATACTGCCATATTTTCAGGATAAACCTGAAATATGTGTAGCTAATACTTTAAAACAATTTTTAAAATTAACGGAACCCTTACGAAATAATCATTCTTACCTTTTTGTCAGTTTGAGAAAGCCACACCACAAAGTCACCTCACAAACGTTAAGCCGTTGGGTGAAAAACACACTCGAAGTGTGTGGTATAGATGTCTCTACTTTTACTGCCCATAGTACGAGGCACGCTAGCACCTCGAAAGCAAATAGATTAGGTGTAAACCTAGACTTAATTAGGAAGACAGCAGGATGGAGCGCTAACTCCAAAACCTTTATTAAATTTTATAATAAAGATATTGTAAATGATTTTGATCACGGAGTTTTTGCTAATAAGATAATGTCAGGACAATAAATAAATAAGCTGATATTTTTATAGAACCTGATTTTAGTTTATTGTTGTTAATTATTTAATTATAATTTAAAAGATAATGTAAAAGATATAATATTAATATAATATTATATATTATAATATTACGTTATAATATTGTATTTTGTTAAATAAAAATGATTTTTCACAGCAGATGTAGTCTCTCAATGTCTACTAGTGTAAATAAGTACTTAATGCTAATCTCGAGGACAAAGCAGAGAGTATAATTAATGATTAAACGAACTTACCTGTACGTGAAGTTCTATCATAATTATACGAGCTGCTTTGTCCGAAGAGATTAGCATCCCACCCATCCCAGGAACCCTGGAAGCTGTGAAAAATCGCCGCTCTGAACTAAATGACAAGCAACCGCAAGATTCGCGACAGGTGAGCGAAACTACCCACTTTTTTAGATTTATTTTTTTTTATAAATCTCAACTTTAGTGCAAGACTGGCGTCACCGTATGCGTAACTACTAGTGTAAATAAGTACTTAATGCTAATCTCGAGGACAAAGCAGAGAGTATAATTATGATAGAACTTCACGTACAGGTAAGTTCGTTTAATCATTAATTATCGCGCGTTTACATTATTTTAAACTATTCAATAAATGCTCGCCGCGTTAAGTGTAAAACTTAACGCGGCGAGCATTTATTGAATGTTGTGTACGAGTTGATTTCCACATTGTGATCAGGCCCCAGGTCTAAAACAGCAACATTCATAATAATTCAGTATTTGTTGTTATAGCGGAAATACACAATCTGTGAAAATTTCAGAAGTCTAGCTATAGCGGTTCTTGAGATACAGCCTGGAGACAGACAGACGGACAGACAGACATCGAAGTATTAGTAATAGGGTCCCGTTTTTACCCTTTGGGTACGGAACCCTAAAAATGAGTAATTGCTCTTGTGTTATAAAATGTTAGTTATCCATTTTATCCATTTACGTCTTCTATTCTGAAAATGTCTGCTAGGTATATTTCCATGAGCCCTAGTCCATATAAATTTTACTTGGCATCTAGGCTTAAACTACGTAAAGTATTTACAATATTAAACATAGTCGTATTCATTTCTTTTGGAATACTTGCAAGCAACCACCCCATAAAATTATCCTTTGTTCGTTTGCAAAATAGAAATAAAAGGTTAATGGATACCTCTATTGCTACCACGATTTCCGTATATGGCATACCCATACAGGAGTCCCATTAGCGACCGGTCCGCCCGGGAGGTTTATAAGGCAGCGTCGGGAGCGAGAACATCATTCCCCTGGCAGCACTGCCAGCAGTCAGTCCCAGCACCAAGTCAGCGCAATATGTGGTACCTGCTCCTCCTGGTCTCGGCGGTGTCCGCCCAAATCCCATCGCTGGGATGGTGCCCGGATTATCAGGTAAGGAAAATTTGATATTTATTTGCCTGGGGTTTTTATCTAAATTTTAGATACTTACTATCTGAATTTTTACTTTTAAATAGTCTTCTGTAAGAATATTCAGCTGAAATCGACAAGTTTTTGGTTTGATAAAGGAATTTATTATTTATATTATCGTTGGAGTTTTTAACCGACTTCCAAAAAGGAGGAGGTTATACGTTCGGCTGTGGATACTTTTAATATAATTTAAAGAAAGGCGAATAATATCTTTCCACTATAAAATTTGCAATTAATTTAGACGAATAATTTTTCAATGTCATAAGCATAACATCTTCTCTCGATGTAGACCCCAAGGATCGATGGGATAGGATAAAATTAATTTAATAACATTAAATTTAACAAAAACTTTTCCAACATAAGAGTCGTCCCCACTTGCTAATTAAAAAGAACCCATAATTTGTCAAACCAACAGCAAAAACAATCTCAAAAATTTTAATTCAACGATTACCGGTGATACTGATAATAACAAAACTGACCTAACTCAACGGAGTTCGGCTTACTCTCTGTTTCGATGGCACAGGCCGGTCACCGACCCACGCTGGTTTCGTTTTCATATGAGCCACTTTTACTAGTTTTTGTCAGCGACGTTTTTAATATGTATATCATAATATAAATAATAATGATCTTCATTTAAAAAATTCGATTTTGAACTAGATTAGCAATAACCTACTAAATATTTGGTAAACTCATAATATTATCTTTATTAGCTCTACATTTACGTTAGTTACAATCGCAAAATTATGGCATTACAAAAGTTGTTAAAACAGAAGAACGAAACCACTATAGAAATGCATAATTCAATGCCACAGTCGCAGACCGCAGTCGTAAAAGCATTGTCAATAGCAATAACTGTTTGTTTGTGGTTAGAGCATTTCCAGCCGCTATGCACATATGCGATTCTAGGACCTAACGGGGAACTAGCATGCAAAATATACAATTGCATTAAACTTGTAGCTTAAATAGCGAAAGAGAATACTAAAATGCATGGGAAGGGACTCGGGCATGGAATAGAATACTCGACGACCTCTGTGGCTCAGTGGATAGCACGTTGGTAGCTTAAGCCGGGGGTCGCGGGTTCGAGTCCCGCCGACGGAACAAAAAGTTTTCAAAGTTCCTGGGTCATGGATGTGTATTAAATATATTTATCATATAATAAAAATCTTAAATATAAGTATATAGTATAAAAGTATTAAATATATTTCCGTTGTCTGGTACCCGTAACACAAGTCCTTCAGGTACTTACCACGGGGCCAGATTGACGTGGTGTGAAGCGTCCATAGAAAAAAAAAAAAAAAAAAAAAAAAAAAAAAAAAAAAAAAAAAAAATGACTGACACTGGATCGAAAGTAGTGATTTAGATGCAAGTGCAGTCAAAGATGTAATCGATTACTAATTACTTTGTGGGATATCAGGACTTAGATTGAATTAAATAACCACTGGTGACTGGACTATTATAGTACCCAAAGTTAGAGTAGAAACACAGCCATACGAAAACCGATGTTTAAATAGATTTTGCCGTACTGAAAATCAGGTACATCCACTTACATTATTTTATACGTAGGTAGGCCAAAACCTACCTCTCTTACAGGGTTTCATGCCGGTTAGGAGAGGCGGGCCACAGGTAAGAATTAAGTAGACGACCTCAAACATTTATAAAATAATAATGGTGATTCCAAAATAAAAAAATTTAAGAACGATTAGAACCATTATATTTTCTACAACATAAGATAAGCAAATCTAAAGAGGGTCACGAAAAAATGTTTAGACCCTGAACTATTGATTAAGAGCCTTTTTTCAGAAGCCTTATCCTTTTTCAGCCGATGGCAAACTTCAACGTAAACCGGTTTTTGGGTTCGTGGTACGAAGCTGAGAGATACTTCACCGTGTCTGAACTCGGCAGCCGCTGCGTCAAGACCAAGTATGAGAGCACCCCCGAAGGCAGAATCCTGGTCTCCAACGAGATTACCAACTCTTTGTACGTATACAACTTATTTAACTATGATATTTTTATAACGTTACTCGTGTCTAGTCTATTGACTATGTTAAGTTTTCACATTACGAAGTTTTAAAAGAATTTTTCGTTATAATTGCACTTTCAAAAAGATTTTTTTTCTGATTTTAAACTAATGAGTAACTACTCAAATATTCTAATATTTTTGTGAAGACTATCCAAAGGGCTATAAATTATAGCTGCATCTTTTTAAAGCTTATTCGAAGATTATTCAGAAGCCTTTAGGTCTGAAAACTGGCTGAATTTTTAACTCTTATTTAACTAATTAAAATGATTATACACTTTCCTTGCACTTATTCCACTTTATTTAATTTAATTAATTTAATTTAATTTAATAAAGTGGAATAAGTGCAAGGAAAGTGTATAATCATTTAATTCAACATGAATTTCCACCAAGAAGTGACAGTACATTCAATATCATATCTTATTTAACTATTTTAAATCCTCTACATGCTGCATTAAACTATCTTAACTCCTCTCTCCCAGGACTGGCTTCAAGCGCGTGATGGAGGGTTCTCTCCAGACTATCGGTCGTGAGGGCGAAGGTCGTATCATCGTCAAGTACTCCTCCCTGCCCGTGCCCTACGAGAACGAGTACAGCATCCTCGACACTGACTACGACAACTACGCTGTCATGTGGTCCTGCAGCGGCATCGGCCCTGTGCATATTCGTGAGTATATTGTCCGATTGAAGGATTTTTTGCTGAATCATATTAATCGGGTATCACCACAACCTTCGGTCAATTCCACTTGCTAAAACAGTTATTTTTGAGAAAAAATATTGGCGTAATATACTAGGTTTAAAAGAACTCCGGATCATATATTTATTAACTTTGCAGAACTCGTAATTATTATTATGGAATACAAAAAATAACATTATTTCAGGAAGGTGGAAAGTTTTCAAATCTTGATAACTCACTGCTTAATAATACTCGGGAGCCGACCCTTACCGTTTTGTAAATTTTATTTATTAGTTAATAATATTGTATAAATTATTTTGCTTACAGAAAACGCTTGGATCCTAACCCGTGACAGACTAGCGCCACCTATGGTTATGCAGAGCGCGTACGCCGCGTTGGATAGATACAAGATCTCCAGAACTTTCTTCGTAAAGACCAACCAGGCCGACTGCAACGTCCTGCCCGTACCAGCTGCCACCGCTTTGCAGAGTGACGAGTTCGTTGTAGACCTCAAGAAGAGCCCAATCGCTGAAGAAGCTATAAAGGAAGAAGTTGTGCCTCTAGAGGTAAGCAAAGAATTAGTCCGTAACATTCATGGCAAAGAAATTAAGAAAAACTTTTGTAGCAAATTAGATTTTGACACATTAGGTTATCTAGAGTTAAAATATATCATGTTATATTGACATGTAGGTAGAGTGTAAATTATGTTTGGTTCTCTATAAATATAATTATACAAACAAGATTTTTGTTGTATTTGTTTATAATTCTACCTATTACAAATATGATAGACTGTAATAATATTTTACAGAAAAGCGCTCCAGTAGTCACTCCAGAGGTGGTCAGAGAGAACGTCTCAGTAGAACGCTCAGCCGCACCAGAAATCCCAGAAGAACCGAAACCAGCGATACAAGAACTCGAAAAGAAGGAGGACAAAAAACCAGAAGAAATGAAAGATGACAAGGAAAAGAAGACTGAAATCAAGGAGAAGAAAGTCGGAAGAAAATATATTCATAGGAATCATTGAATTGTGAGAAGTATCTAATCAATGGGGCTACTCAACCAAATATTGTATTAGATACAAGAAAGCCGCTCAGTTTAGCATAGTCAATAAATACTAAGCAAATGGAAATCAGAACGAAAATAAACTGATAAAAACTATTACTTATTGTTTTATTTATCTTCTATTACAAAATATTAAATAGACCTATCTTTTAGACAAAAATGTAGTATCTACTATCTTAGCAATAATATCAGTTATCAGTGTTATCACTCAGAGTTTTTTAACAAATAGAAATTGTTGAGAGAATTCCACATTATATTTATTATTATCTTATTATATTATCTTTAAACGAGCAATTCTTGTATATTATATCTTTAGACGAGCAATTCTCATATTATATAGGTACCTATTATAATATTATATAATTGGAATCTCGGAATCGGCTCCATCCTCCAACGATTTTAATGAAATTTAGTATCTAGAGGGTTTCGGGGGCGATAAATCGATCTAGCTAGGAACCATTTTTAGAAAATGTCATTTTATTCGTGTTTTATCGAATACCGAGCAAAGCTCGGTCAAATAACTAGTTATAATGAAGGGCGCAAAATATAAGAGCCGTAACATTATTATATCTATCATAAAATATCATTTCACTCACGGGCTCATAGAGTCGGAATAAATAATTTATTATAGAGCTAATGGACTATGGACAATGGTAATGATGATGAATTCGAGCAGTATTTTATTGCTACCTGTAGCGCCATCTAATTTTATTACAAGAACTATGCGGTGAAGGCAGTCCATGTAACTTTCGGTAGATGTCGCTTATCCGGAGCCTTTGATTAGAGTTTGAACTCTACCTTTTTTAATAATTAACCTTTTTTTAAGATAAAATATAATTTATTAACTTTATTTTCGGTAAAACTACCATTTTTAGAAAATGTCATTTTATTCGTGTTTTATCGAATACCGAGCAAAGCTCGGTCAAATAACTAGTTATAATGAAGGGCGCAAAATATAAGAGCCGTAACATTATTATATCTATCATAAAATATCATTTCACTCACGGGCTCATAGAGTCGGAATAAATAATTTATTATAGAGCTAATGGACTATGGACAATGGTAATGATGATGAATTCGAGCAGTATTTTATTGCTACCTGTAGCGCCATCTAATTTTATTACAAGAACTATGCGGTGAAGGCAGTCCATGTAACTTTCGGTAGATGTCGCTTATCCGGAGCCTTTGATTAGAGTTTGAACTCTACCTTTTTTAATAATTAACCTTTTTTTAAGATAAAATATAATTTATTAACTTTATTTTCGGTAAAACTAAAAGCTTACTTGTAGTTCTAGTAGTATAAATTCCCGTTATACTACACAAATGTCATTGCTTTATGCTTTTTCGAAATTTTTAGTTGACTCTATGTAGAGTTGCATGGTTGGGCTTAATAAGGCTCCCCTAAATTTTGCTCTACAATTTCAAATTCAGACTAAAAATTATTAAAATTTTAACAAACTTTCTTTGTAAAAAATTGTTAAAAAGTTAAAATATTTATCATGATTCATGCGAAGATTTGAACTCACGTCCGTCTACGGAGGTGTTTGTAAATTTCGTCACATCTTTCGACTGGGAGCGTGGCGTCTCCTGTAATCCGGCTACTCGGAGGTCGGGTGCGGAGGATGGTTTGAGGTCGGGAGCCCTGGGGCTGAGTGGCCCATGTTGACCGGACGTCCACACTAAGCCCGGTATCAATATGGACCCCCCGGGGGAGCTCGGGGGGTGCAGGTTAACTAAGGAGAGGCGAACCGGGCCAGGGGGGAAACCCAGCAGCCAAAAGTCTCCGTATCGGGCAGTAGTGGGATAGCGGCCGGGAGTGGGCGCTCAGTTACAGCCCGACCAACACAATCAGACCCGTTCCTTTTGACGTTTCTCCTAAAATTCTTTTAACTCTACCTACTTCTTCGCTTTCTTCTAAGATTTTATTGTTTTATACTGCATTGTTTTAATGGAACATGAAATGTTATTACTGTATTAAATTATTAATTTATCCTTTAGTAACACATTATTATTCCTAAAGGTAGGAATCAAAAAAGGAACTGATGAAGTCATGTTTTATCTAAAGATGAAGTTCTGTGGTAAAGTGGTAATGTCAAAAACTGTGGTAATGTCAAATACTATACATAAAATATAAAATGTTTGTCTGTTACTTCACTGATCACTCTTAAATCACGGTACCGATTTTGATGAAGTTTTATAGTAAAGACATAAAGGTTCCTGAAGTCCGGATTTCCGGAATAATGAACGGTTCGAAAAGAAATTTTGTCGCAAGCACATCAGCTAGTCTAGATTTATACGTATAGACAGTTTATTATTGTATTATGTATGTAGTGTATAGGCCATAGACTATGGGCGGCGTCCTAGGACGTCCAGGGCGGGCGGTAGCGTCCTAAGATGGCGGCAGAGTTCGTACATAGGGCGGCAAAATTAAAGTGGCCTATACTCATAAAAAAATAGATATAAATCCGGCCCGAATATTATTGATTCAAGATGGTCAATACCGTACTGACCTAGGTTCTACGGGATGAAGTAACGGCAAATACTTAGTACCGTACACTAGTCCAGTCATCTGTGGTCGTCAGTCTCGAGTCTCAGTCCAGCGCCATACCACTGCCCAGTGTGTTGTGTTTATAAACTTTATTATAATAGTGATATAATATCAAGGTGAGCTCTAGCATTAGTTGCTAAAATTTGATTTTGAATGAGGAATCACGAAAATGTTGATTTGCTTTTAAAAGCAGCGGCAAATTTATATGGCACGATAATATTAAAGGTACATTTTCCGGTAATTATTTAGTTTTTTTGGCTGTGTGATTCTTTTCAGATTGTTTTGCTATATTTACAAGTTTCATTATAATATTATTATTATGACGCTTTAGAATACGTATTACCTATGTAGGCAAACACAAGAAACGTAGCTAAATGTCGGCTGCCAGTATCATTAATTTAGTTTTAAGTAGTACCTATATTTTATGAAGATAGTTAACATTCTTCGCGTTGCCACTTGCCAGTGAATCATAGTATCCTATTGAGTTGAACCTACAAGTTAGTGATCCAAGCAATTATAGAGCTAGCTAGTAGCTACAAAATACAAACTACAATAATAAAGTCGGCAAACATAATTATTGTATCTTACAATACATAAAAACATAGGTTTTAATTTCTAGGTTCGAAACTTCAACCAGATCATTTTTTAGACAATTATTATGACTTATGACTGAGTAATGAGTATAGAGGTACGGATGCATCAAAAGAAAGTACCTAATAAATATACTTTAAGGTGTATATTATGATTCTCAAATAATTATGGTGGTCAATGTGATCGCAGTGCTGAAAGATTTTTTTTAAATTTTCGTATCCAGGGCAAATTCATGAATCATGACGTTCGCGTTAGAACCAAGTTAGAACTTAGAGCACTTGCTCATAAAAAATATACTCTTTCAGCTTTCCTACCTTTACAATGAGTTAATGACTAATAAAGTAATGACAGTGTCTCTGTACAACTTACAAGGCCAGGGACACCTAGAGCCACTGATCTCTAGATACAAGTACGCTGGATTGCTGATAGCCTTTGAAATGGCAGCTATTTTTTGTGCCTATTTGAAGCGGAATCAGCGCCACCATTATTCCCATTTTTACGTCAGATTTAGTTCTCTACCCGTAGAGAACTAAATCTGACGTAAAAATGACGTTTGAAAGCCGCCATATTGGCGTTGATAGCAGATGACAACTGTTGTTATTGGTTGTGGTTACGTCAAATTTAGTTCTCGACCCGAATAATGGGGGCGCTGATTCCTCTTCAAATGGGCACTAAAAGCAGGTCTGTATCAGCAATCCAGCGTACTTGTATAACAGAGATGTGCTAGAGCTATACACATTACACACCCTAAAGTATCATCACTTTATTTGTTACACCCTGTATAAATAATTATTATCTATACGTGTAGGTGACACAATAGATGTATGAGGTAAAGATAATTTAATATTACATTTATTTTGTTTAAACATCCTCGTTTCCGCGAAAATCACCAAAACGCGTGTTTGCGAAAATGTCTAACCACAAATTATACTTACCTTGAACTTTTTTACTGCAAACGTGAAAAAAACTAACACGAGCTAACTCGTCACAGATCGAGTACTGTAAACAAAACCATTAACAAAACTGACTATAGCCGTGAGAGACTAAAATAGGAAACATAATGGAACATTAGTTAGCATATTAAATTGAAATAGTACCTATATGATGGTTGTCAATATCTTTTTTTTTAGTACGTACCTACCTAATACCGGATAAAATTAATCTTATATTAGCTGATCCGGCAGAAGTCGTTTTACTTGTAGGAATACACTTGGCTGGCTGCATACTAATTACTAGTATAGTGCATACAAACGTTTACCCAGAATCGATTTCCTGATGTGGAATTATGATTTGGAATTCCGTGAGACTATAAGTTATAACTGACTAGCGCAAACGTTCGTTTTTTTTTCACGCGCTACCGCGCCGGCTTGCACTTGACGTACGTGTTTTTTTTTATGAAATAAGGAAGCAAACAAGCAAACGGGTCACCTGATGGAAAGCAACAACCGTCGCCCTTGGACACTCGCAACATCAGAAGAGCTGCAGGTGCGTTGCCGGCCTTTTAAGAGGAAATACGCTCTCTTCTTGAAGGTTTGCAGGTCGTATAGGTCCGGAAATACTGCTGGTGACAGTTCGTTCCAGAGTTTTACAATGCGCGGCAGAAAGTTACACGAAAAACGCACGGTGGAAGACTGCCACTCATAATCCCAATATATCCCTGTTGCGCCGACGCTGAGTCCTCAGGCGACTCAGCAAAATTTTGCGACTGTTGCTGGTCGCCCCGCACCTCCCCCGCGGGCGAAATCTAATGGGGAGAATGAGAGCCGCAAGGCTTCGGAGAGTCGCAAGACTAAGGAGAGCCGAAAGGCTACGAAAAACCGCAAGGTGGAGTCTTCTCGGCCTGGCAAGGACGAGAGCAGGAGGTGCGATGAGGAGGGCTTCATACTGGTAGAGAGGAGGAAGAAGCCCGCCGCCCGCAACCATCGCGGCACCGCACCATATGTACCTGAGCTGCGTCTGCGGAGCGAGGTCCCCGCGACGCCCCTGTACATATCCCGCCTGCACTGGTCCATGGAGGTCGAGGACGTCGTGGACTACATCCAGAAGAAGACGACACTGCGCCTGAGGGTCGAGCGTCTGCAGTCTCGCCACAAGGTTAACTTTAGCTCCTTTGTGGTGAGAGTACCGACGAATCTTCTGTCGACTTTCGAGGCGCCGGAGTTCTGGCCGATGGATGTGGTCTACCGGAGGTTCCGGGGGAGACTCCGAAACGAAGCGTCGAGTCACGTCGCCGGCAACAAGTGACAGTGTTAGTTTTTTAAGTATATATAAAATAATATGTATGTTAGTTTTAAGGTATTTATTAATATAATCAATATGTATGTTAGGTTTAAGGTATTTGTTTTATGGGCCTCTGATGCCCGAAATAAATGATTTGATTTGATTTGATTTGATTTGATAAAGGTGATGGGGATGGTATATTTTTCGCGTGGGACGATGGCGAAAAGTTGCAGGTGGTATGTGTACCTGTGCCTGTAGACAAGTGACGAAACGCTAACGCTAACGCTAACTCTAACGTTACAAAATGTATGCGATTTGACATAAGTCATCGCTTCGCTAGCGAATACTAATGTCAAATCCACAGGTCAAATCCCATACATTTTGTAAAGTTAGCGTTAGCGTTAGCGTTTTGCCACTTGTCTACAGGCACTGTGCGGAATTCGTTCCGTTCGGAAAAAAGCGAACGTGTCCGCCAGTTGTATTTTCAACTGATTCCATGCAGTCGGATTTCCGAGTACGGCCTTACTTTACATTGCCATTTACTAGTGGAGCAAGATGTTATTCATTTCATTTTAGATTATTTTCACGTTTCTTTTCTACGGAACCCTAAGTAGAGCTGGTCTAATTTGAAATGACGCCCCCACCACTCACTAGTTGATATTTTTAAAATTAACAATTTTGTAGTGTGAATACGAGGGCGGGGCGCGTCAGTTAGTAGACAAGCCGTACAACATTACTATTCAATAGCGAAATTGACCTAGCCTGCAATTCCTATTTATAGTTGTAGTTGTCAATTACCGTTAATTTTACCGCAAGTACTGGACTTAGTCCATGCAATGTGTGGATACATAATGCTTATTTATTTTTATGGTTTCTTTTGAAGTATTAGCGAATATATTGCCGCACTCAGAGAGGATTAATAAGTAGGTACTTAACTTTTATTTTTAATAAAGATTTAAATATAAGTAGGTAAGCCTCACATTATCTATTTAGCTATTCATTAATTTAAAGTTAAGTAATAAATTACTCTGAGTGCGGCTGTTAGAAGATGATCTGGATTCTGGGGGCACGGCAGCAGCCCGCCAAGTCGAGCAAAAAAGGCATGGCCGTACCATCCTTTTCTCGAAGCAATTCAGGCTCTTTTTGACCCCCCCCCCCCCCCATTAAGGCCATCCCCCGAGCAAACGACCTTGACCATACATTTGCCGCGTTGCCGAGATCGCACCAAAACCCTATTTTTCATCAACCGACTTCAAAAAAAGGAGGTTATCAATTCGACGCGTATGTGTGTAATATTTCCAGAACTGCCCAGTTTTTGTATATGTTAATCTATAACAGCTTCTGAATAAATGTGCCAAATTTCAAAAGTGTATGTATGTATGTATGTATGTATGTATGTATGTATGTATGTATGTATGTATGTATGTATGTATGTATGTTTTTATGTTTGTTCACGCATATCTCCGGAACTACAAGTCCGATTCTCGTGATTCTTTTTTTATTGTACTAGGTATTGTTCAACTTAGGGAATAGTGTAAGTTTCATCAAAATCGGTTCAGTAGTTTTGGGCTAGCCAGTTTTAACTCTCAATTACGTACAATTTTGAAGTCGGTTTTATCTTTTTAAAATACAGTTATTTTACTTATCTTAGTTCAAAATTGACCTAAAAAAAATTTAAATGGGGAATAATATGTAGTTTATGATATTGTCGATCTACTGGCGTGTGTTTCAAATAAAAGTAATTTGTAAATACTAAGGAGATGCTGAATGTATGCTTGAATTTTAATAAATTGGCTTTACTTTGGAAGATGATATCATGAGTGATGAGTATAATAAACAAAAATAGAAAATTTAAAACGTGGAAAGGAATGTTGAGATACTGAAGATTATTGTTGTATTTTTATTATAACTCTGTAGCTTTCAAATTATGAGTTTTACGGTAAATAATTACGGATTCTCCGTAGGGAAGGCCCTAAATGTTGTTGATGATAAAACAACAAGCCTGAATTTTCATTTCAATTACTAATTAATCCTCCATAGTGGCCCGTTATAAAAGTTGCATTACAGACAGGGACGAAACGCGTAACGACTAACTGCCGCATTCAGAGACGAATATTAATAATAGCTTAGCTGTAAGTAATAAAATGAAGATTGTGACATAAGCGGCATATTCTGGACCCCTTGAAATTTGAATACGCCGAGATGTAGCTTTACTCTGCATCCTGTATCAGTTGTATCACGGGGAGTGCCCTGAGGAATTGTTCGGAATCATACCTCCTGCAACTTTTCGCCATCGATCCACGCGAAAAATATACCATCCTCAATCCTCATTACCTTGATGAGTGGCAGTCTTCCACCGTGCGTTTTTCGCGTAACTTTCTGCCGCGCACTGTAAAACACTGGAACGAGCTGTCACCAGCAGTATTTCCGGACCAATGTGACCTGCAAACCTTCAAGAAGAGACTGTATTCCCTCCTAAAGGCCGGCAACGCACCTGCAGCTCTTCTGATGTTGCGAGTGTCCATGGGCGACGGTGGTTGCTTCAGGTGACTTGCCCCCTTATTTTATAAAATTAGTTTTTTTACGTAAACCACAAAATGCTGAAAAACTTATTGCCATTGTCATTCGGACTAGCACCCGTAGCATGGCTACAGTGGAAATACGAAAGTATAGACAAACAACGGAGATAAACTAAAGGTGCCGTTCCGATATTTACCGCGGCGCAATCGACAAAAAAATTAAAATGCCACTTAAGACATAGACTATACGTCTACGTCATAAAATAGGAGTTTACTTGAATTTCTAGGACTATAGTCTATGTCATAAAGTGGCATTATATATTTTGATCTTTCGTCGATCGCGGCTAGCCGCAGTAAAGATCGGAACGGCACCTTCAGTTTATTTTCGCTGTTTGTCTATAGCTAATAGCAATAGCTATAGTCTATACTTTCGTAATTCTACCGTAGCCATGCTACGGGTGCAGTAGTTTAGCCACTACAAGGGCGCTTCTATGCTGGAAGACTGCCAAGTGCCAACCAACCAAGTCATTACCCTTCTTTTTGGGTTTGCCACACATGACATCATAGCACGAACGGTCACTCCTTATGTAAACAAGTAAATCACAAACTGTAAATATTGTCATGACTTGTAAATTTTAAAGTTTTTGTGATAACAAAATATCTATTGTTAATCGTAACTCATAGTGTGAGGCGTGTCCATGTTTATATTCTAGAATTTTTCGCCGCTTTGTTTTGTGTTTCGAAGTTTCTTGAAGGTGACGATAAAGTAATTATTTATTTTTAGCAAAATAATTAGAATTTCAAGTTTCAATGTAAAAATAACTTCTTTAAAAAGTACTTTCTACAAATTTTCAATGTAAAAAAAATAACTTCTTTAAAAAGTAAATACTAAGAGTAGTTACACCCACTTACTATAGTTACGGTCTACGGCAGTAAGACGACTGACGAGGTATGCAGTTACGAAGAAAAAAAAAGAAGAAATTTTATACGTTTATCGAAGGTAGAAAATAGAAGGTAGTGATAGACCTTCAGAACTGGAAGACTTCTACCTCGCTCTTATCTCTATAGGGGATGACCTATCTGTGGGATGACCCCTAATAGGGGTCCCCCATAGAGGTAAGAGCGACCAGGAGCTATGTAGTTTCAGTCGCGGTTACTTTAGAAGTTCCAGTTTTGAACCTTCGATAAGTATAAAACTCAATTATTGATGTTATTTTCTTCAGGATAACTGTAAAGTTGAAAGTTTGCCTGTTATACATATAAAATATACTGGCAAACTTTCAGCTGTTATAAAATGACGTAAGTCTGGCTTTCGCTGGCTCTTGGGTTGTTTACGAATTTTTCAACTGTACACCATCCCCGTTCCCCTCCCCAGATGTCCGTGGTACGTCAGATCGCGGTGTTCCTGTGCGGAGTGGCGGCGTGCGGGGCGCAGGTGGTATTCCCTGGCTCCTGTCCCGACGTCTCCGCCATGACCGACTTTAACTTGGAGAGGGTAAGCCTTTCCCCTTTATTCTGCTTTTGTTTGTCTGGCATATTTGAAACTTTACAAGACTAGGGCCTGTTTCACCACTTCCTGATGAAGTGCCTGATAGGCTATCCACAACTTTTTGACAGATTCTACATACTTTATCTGTTAAGTAATAAGTGGTGGTCCACCACTGGTGGACTGGGTGGACATCCTATCCGACACCTTATCAGAAAAACAGGCCCTTAGGGCCTGTTTCACCACTTCCTGATAAGAATAATATAATATAAATAGAACATGCCCTAATATAGCGGTTATTTAAAAGTTAACCGAATAGAGTTGCGAGAGAGTACCCTCAGCTCAACAATCGGTATGTAGTTTTAACAAAACATAATGATGTAGGGTGTGTATGCCATGGGACTTTAGGGTGTGTATGGGTCCCCTACATAGAGTTCACTGTGAAAGTAACAGCGCTGAAAGAGCATATTTTTGTGACTTGTCTGGGGAAACGCCCCCGCCTCATGAATTTTTTCCATACAATGGTGAAAAAAAACTTTCAGCGCTGCACTTTTACATCGAACTCTATATTGGGGATTTGGGGACCTATACACATCCTAAAATATTATCACTTAGTTTTGTTACACCCTGCAGCTTCTGCTTGTGTTAGGCTGGCATATTTGAAACTTTACAAGACAAAGATAACGGTCATTGAAAAGACTGAATACACTGGGGCCTGTATATTTTTATTAGATAGTAATAAGGCGTAATTACACCTTTTTTTGCGTTTGGGGAATGCTTTTACGCATCCTCGGGGCCTGGGGAGGACCACCGAGGTATGTGGGGCCGGGGCGGACGGAAGACGCACCCGGGACTACCCACCAAAAACCCCAACGGTGTTGCTGCTCCTGAACTCTGAAGGTGGGACTACGGGAAACGCGCGTAATTACACCTACCGAGAAGATTGGCCAGCGAGTACCAATCCTCGGGCCTCGGCCTAGTACTCGTTAATTTTAATATAATATTATGTAGATGTGCTCGGCCGAGGGCACTGTCTAACCACTCGGTAGGTGTAATCAGGCCCTTATGCCATGATCACACTCAGTAGTCAGGGCTCTCACTTCTCAGCTAATTCGACTGGCCGAGGCCCAAGACTCGAGAGCACTGTCTCGCCAGTCGCCACTCTACTCAGTAATCAAGACAAAAGGGAGTAAAAGGGAGTATTGCTTGTCTAATTTATAATGACGCGCCCCACCACTAGACTGTGAAGTGTGAATATATGAGGGAGGGGTCCGTTATGCGTAATTTTAAGTTAGACAAGCAATACTCACATACATAATAATATTATTATTATAATTTGTAAAGGGGCCTTCGGCCTTCCATTTGCGCTTCTGTTTGTCATGCGGATGTTCTTTTTTTAGGCCATCGAATTTATCATTTAATTAACGATAATAACTAACGAAATGTAGTACCTAAAATGCACCCATTTAACTTAAACTCCTTTTTTTCAGTACCTAGGCAAATGGTACGAGAACGAGAAATATTTCATGCTGTTCGAGCTGGGCGGAAGATGCATCACAGCGACGTATAGTCTGAGAGACAACGGCGTCGTCAACGTAGCCAACAGGCAGATCAGCAGCTTGTAAGTGCACTGCTCCCAATAAAAAATAATGAAAATGTTTTATTCCTATTACCACGGTATTGCTAGAGTCAATTTATTTTCTCACTTTTTGTCATCAGAGGGGTTAGTGCGAGTTTTATTCGATCATACGCATCGAGCACGTTAACGCGAATTTGTATGGGATCATAGCGGTATCCACGTTAGCCAGTAGATGGCACTGCTTTTTTTAATCTTATTTATTTTATAAGCCTTACATCCTGAAGATTAAGTCGGCTTAGATGGCACTGTTTGGCTGGTTTTATTGTTAAGCGTTTAGGCAGCGCCGCTGGAGCGCCGCGCGTTCGAAGATGTATGGGGGTAGTAGTTGCGTTTCAGAGTCGCGCGCTTGAGCAGCGCCGTTCGTCCGTTCATTTTCTTCGTCTTCGAACGCGCGCGCTCCAACGGCGCTGCCAAACGCTTAACTATAAAACCAGCCTTTGATCCCATACAAATTCGCGTTAAGGTGCTCGATGCGTATGATCGAATAAAACTCGCACTAACCCCTCTGATTCTGGTAGACCTATAGCACAGAATATATATAATAGTACTGCCTATAGTAACTATTTAGTAATCTGTGGCCTTAGAGTTGCAAACTGCTGCCATATGTCACGATATAGATGTTATGTGTCACGATAATATTATTATGTCTTTTTGCTCATTATTTTTGAAGTGAAAACTTCTTTAGCGGCGTTGAGCACTTTTGTGGGATGGGTAAAAACTGTGAAACTCGCGTCAGGTCACGTGTGCTGATCGAAAAACCGTAAGACGGTTGGAGAGTAGTAAAAATGCACAACGTTAATACTTAATAATCAAGTTTTCACTTCTGCCGGCAGTCAAGGAGTGCAACCCGTCTTTTGAAAAAAAACTGTGTTTTTTTTTGCCTTTAACTGCCTTTTGCCTCTAGCTGGTCATTTCTAAAACTTGACGGTCATTCTCATAAAATGTGGAAACCTGTAGTTCTCTAATAATAATATAATAATAATAATAATAATAATAATCTTTATTGATAACAATATAGGTAGGTACATTGTTTCAATGTTGAACAGTTACAATTTGTTACTTTATCTTAATTTTAACATTAAACAATTAAACGGTACTAAGTACCTAAACTAGGTCACATGACCTGTTCTTATAGGTACTTATATTTAGTTATGTTTAGTGCTCTGATATTGTGTTGTCTGTCTGTGTGTCGTGTATGGAATTGAACATTGCCCTACAGATTATCTTGGGATGGTTACTGCTTCCCATAGGATGCAGTTTCGCTAGGGAGTGTGAAATTCGTGTATTATGAGTGTTAAGTGTGTAACCCTAGCCCTACGATATCTCTATCTTGGGATGGTTACTGCTTTCCATAGGATGCAGTTCCGCTAGGGAGTGTGAAATTCGTGTATATGAGTGTTGTGTGTGTACTGTGTAAGTCTGTGTACCCTAGCCCTACGATATCTCTATCTTGGGATGGAAACTTCTTCACACGAAGAAGCTCCACTAGGGGGTGTGTTGTGTATTGGGTTGTGTGTGTGTCTATAATAATTGTGTATATATGTTTTGTGTGTAATATAGGTAAATTACTTAATAATTATTCGAGTGATTGTGTAAGATTAACAGGCAAGTGTTAGTAGATTTTCTGTTGTAATGTAGTCCATGGTTAATAACCAATCGTATATTAATGTTTTACATTCATGTTTATTTTTATGTAGTATGTTTAGTTTTTTATTTAATCTGTTATACAAAAGGGGGCCAGTAAAATGTTGGAATCTAGTTAAAAATTTTGTTTTAAATTTGGGAACATCGAAAGGCTTGGGGGTGCGTCTGTTGGTGAGAGTGATTACTTCTTGATCGATTAGGGAATGTTGTTTCAGTGCAATATGTAGATAATATAATTGACGTACGGTGAGAAGTTTTGAGTCATTATAAAGTTTAAAGGTAGGATGTCTGTAAGGAAGGCAGTACATTACTTTAAGCAATGCTCTCTGAGCCCTTTCAAGAATTAGTAGATTCGTTTTGAGGCTTCCCCCCCAAACGTTTATACAATAAGTTAATAACGGTTTACATAGGGTATTGTAGATTATTTTTAATAAGTGATGACTAGCCGCATGCCTTATGTTTCTAAATATAACAATCAATTTGCGAATTCTTTTTGATAAATCAATAATGTGTGGAGTGAAGGTAAGAAGGGAGTCAAGTTTGATGCCCAAATATTTTATATTGGTCACTCTTTCCAAAGTTTGGCAGCCACAGTTTATATCTAGTTTTGTGTCACAGTTGTTTTTATGGACTATAAGAGTGTGTTTTGTTAACGATGGCTGTGTTTTATTAGTTATAGAAAATGTTATAAATTTTGTTTTATCGGCATTCATTGTTAAGAGGTTAGCAGAGAGTTGTTCTTGAATACAATTAAATCCGGTTTGTGCTTGTATGAAGGTATCCTCCCAAGTACATCCACTGAATATTATAGCTGCATCATCTGCAAATGCCACTATTTTGCCAGTAGGAAATTGAGTATTTATAATATCATTCAGGTACACCAGAAATAGGGTGGGTCCTAATACACTTCCTTGTGGTACTCCATACTCAGTGGAAGTAGGGTCACTTATAACATCCAGGATCCTAACTGACTGCTGCCGGTCGGTCAGATAGCTTTGGAAGAGTTTGAGTTGTTCATTACGAATTCCATAAGATTCTAATTTGTTAAGAAGTAAAGGAATAGACACGGTGTCAAAAGCCTTCGCTAAATCTAAGAATATTGCTAAGCATTTACGTCCTGCATCTAGCTCATTAGAGATAAAGTTTGTCAGTTCTGACACCGCATCATTTGTCGATTTACCAGTCCTAAATCCAAATTGGTTAGGTGAAAGCAAGTTATTATGTTCAAGATAGTTAATAAGCCTTTTATTGATTAATTTTTCTAATATTTTCGATAAGCAATTAAGCAAGGATATTGGACGATAATTTGATAACATTTTACTGTCTCCACCTTTATATAGCGGTATAGTAATAGATTGCTTAAGTTTTTTAGGAAAGGTCGAGGTAGCAAAAGAGAGATTGCATATATGCGTAACCAAAGGTGCAAGGGTAGAAATATTAGATTTTATTATTTTATTAGATATATTGTCCCATCCTGGTGAGCTATTGATTTTTAGTGATTTAATTGTAGATATGATCTCATTTAAATTTGTGTCTAAGAGAACAAATGAGTTTTGCGTATGAGTTTTTATTTGAGGCTTGTGATTAGTCGGTTGCTGTATAATGGTTTGAGCCAATTTTTTGCCTAGAGTGCTGAAATAATTATTGAATCTGTTTGCAATATCTTTCGGGTCATTCAATTCATTTGTAATATAATTATTAATGTCTTTAGGTTTCTTATATTGAGTTAGTTTATTAATTACTTGCCAAGTTTCTTTCATATTAGTAGAGTAAGCTTTATCAAGTTCTTTTTTCTCATAATCTTGTTTAACTCTCTTTAAAATTTTACTGAAGAAATTTCGATATCTACTATAGATAGTTTTAATTGTTTCATTATTAGGTGATTTTTTAAAATCTAGGTGTAGTTTATCCTTATGTCGTACACATCTGAGAAGTCCAGGGGTCATCCATGGTTGATGTAAGCTTTTACGTTTTGATGTAGTTATAAGTGTCGTGTTTTTATGTATTATAGCGCTTAAGTTCTCAATGAAATACTCTGTTGCAACGTCTGGATCCCTAGCTTCTAAGACATTGCGTGTGTCCCACTGTTTTATATCCTCTTCTATTTGTTTATAGTTAATTTTACGCATTGTTGTTTTATTGTTTTTATTCCTGATTTTATCTTGGTTTATAGAAAATAAAATTGTGTTGTGATCTGTGATACTAGTATTTATAATATATGTTTGAGAAGAGTACTGCGTTTTGATAAGAACATGATCTAGGCAAGCATTATTTCTCGTCGGTAGACAATGAGCTGGAGAGAGGCCACAACTTGAGATAACATTTAAATACTCAGAGGTTTGTTTAGAATTGTCTCTTATATTTATGTTAATATCTCCAGCTAGTATTATATTAGAGTATGATGATAGTGAATTTAGTATTTGTTCTAAAGAGCTAAGGAAATTATCAATTTTTTGGTAAGAGGGTGGCCTATATATAGATACTACAGCTGTGTTTCTATTCAATGTAGTAACTAGGCAGTTCGCCTCTAAAAAATCTGGTTCATATGTATTAGTTATTAAGTTGCTATTTATGTATAATACTATGCCATCATTTTGGTTATGCAACCTATTTGTACAATGTGAAGTATATGCATCTAATTTCGGTATCGCTGGGTTACTGGAGAGCCAACATTCAGTGAGTATTATAATGTCCGGTAATATATTTAATCTTGAAAGTAGTAAATTGAATTCATTAAAATTGTGTGCTATACTTCTGATGTTTTGTGTCATTATACTTATTTTACGATTGATGCTCGATACATTTAATATAATATTCTCTGGATCACACATTAAGGAATTTGATACTGAAGATGTGTCTATAGTGTTAATAATTTCCTTAATAGAATTCATTATTATATGTTATGATAATTAATTGTTTTAGGACAGAGTATGTAGAAGAAAGGACAAAATGTATAATTAGATGTTTCTTCCCTACTTATGTATTTTTTGCCTGCCTGTTTGCATGTACACTTATGATTAAATAAAAAGTCTATTTTGATTTTAGAAAACACTCTTTGACCAACCAATATTATATTTTGAGTATTATAATTTATTAAAGATAGTAAAAGGAAACGTAAGCATTTATGTATCAATGTACTACAAGGTTTTATAAGATAATGTATTTTAAGTATGTAATAGAGTTTACTATTTGGGGTAATAACTTGTTTTATATTAGGGATAAAACTTAAACGCAAAGTATGTATCTTATGTGTAAATATACTATTTGTGTTATATAATGTATATTGATGTGTATATTGTGTAAAATATTTCTGTGTACAATGTAGATATTTATTTGAACAATTTATATGATTGGTAATTAGTTGCTTAGCAAAAAATCTTATGGAAATTTTAACAGACACATAATTACAATTCAGTTGAATAACAGAGTATATTCTATTGTTCATAGTACAGTAGTTATTAATTGTTGATCTTGTTTGGGTTGTAGTAACAATATTATGTGTGTCTAATGATAATGAAACTGAAAAGAATGGGTACTTGTAGTTTAACCGTAACATAATATTAATTTTAGTAGTCAAGTTGTAAAGCTTGTTATATGATATTATATGAAACCAAGTAAAATGAAAGGGCGAAAATTGATGTTTAAGGTAAGTAGTTAATGGTTTGTGAGAACTTAGAATGTAAAATATAAGACTAGACTTACAATGTAAAACATAACCTATGCTAAGAGAAATTAGGTACAGTTTTGATATTTTGGTGCAAGACAGAATAACTATTAGGAGCAATATCAGAAGGAAACATGATATAACATTTTTATATAAACACATAAACAAAAACAGTCAATTTTGTGTTACTTCAGTCTTGGGAAAGTCTTCCTCAGAGTTAATTTTTAATACTTTCGAGCCCTCCTTTTCTCTCATATAGACAATTCCATTTGCAGTCCAGCAGAAACGATAACTGTTTGCTGCAGCAAATAATAAAATCACTGTTGCAGCCCAACATTTTAAAATACAGCGAAAAGTGAAAACAGCAAACAAAAAAGTTACAGCTATCCGTCGCTAGATGGCACTTACACTGTCGCCTGAAAATAAAATTAAACTTCTAAAAAGTTTTTTAGAAGTTTGATGAAAAAAATTTGTTTTGGTTAAAATTAAACTTCTAAAAAATTTTTAGAAGTTTAATTTTAACCAAAACAAATTTTTTTCATCAAAACTCCTTACTTAATCAAGAAGCGAAGACCCTTTATAGTTTATAACATTCAATAACTGCTACCATGTAGGCATACCAATTACTATGTACTGGGTATGCATGCTTTAAAAACCGGCTAGGAAAATAAAAACGTAGCAAAGTTGTTGCACAGGGCGATGACTTTTCATCTCTATTTTATTACCATTACCTATCCACTATGCAGTTATGTAAAGATTGAAGAGTGGACTTTGTGACTACAAAATCGTATTATTATTGTCGTTACCAAAGAAGTTTTAACGTTCTAAGCAATAAAGAGGAAGCAAAAAAAGAAGGAAAATTTAAGTATAATCAATAATATTTGGAAAGTCTGTAATTCTCAAAAAATTAAGGGATTAATTCAGGACAGAATATAACACGCTTATAATCATAAAGTAAAGAATGTAAGGACTTCAAAAATACAAGATTTAAAGAGATGAAAGCATCTTCTCTACCTTTTCCAGCACTGGCATGAAATCCGAGCTAATCGGCGAGGCGACGCAAGCCAGCCGATCGGATGAGGGCAAGCTGTCTGTACGGTTCCCGTCGCTTCCCGTCGCCGTGGACGCGCCCTACTGGGTCGTGGACACCGACTACGACAACTATGCTCTTGTATGGAGCTGCTATGAGCTGGGGTTCCTGCATACTCGTGAGTATAGGCCACAATGGCAACTGGTGTGGTAAATCATGCAGGCTGTAGTGTAGTGTACATTCCTACAAAGAACAAAGACTTCACCAATAACGCGCCGGTCGGACGAGGGCAAGCTGCCTGTACGGTTCCCGTCGCTGCCCGTCGCCGTAGACGCGACCTACTGGGTCGTGGACACCGACTATGACAACTACGCGCCAGTGTGGAGCTAGTATGAGCTGGGGTTCCTGCATACTCGTGAGTATAGGCCACATGGGCAGCGAACTGGTGTCTTCAATCCTGTAAGCTGTAGTGTTAATCCCTACAAAGAAAGTACTGACTTTAACAATAACGCGCTGGTCGGACAAGAGCAAGCTGTCTGTATGGTTCCCGTCGCTGCCACTCACCGTGGACACGCCCTACTGGGTCGTGGACACCGACTATGACAATTATATGCAGTACTAGTCTGGAGCTTCTATGAGCTGGGGTTCCTGCATACTCATGACTCGTAAGTATAGACACAGAATGTAATATAATGGTACTCCGGTATAGGCCACAGCCAGCCCCGGATTTATAAATTGGCCGTTAAAGGCCACGTCCTAGGGATGGCAGCGTCCTAGAGGGGCAGCAGCGTCCATAGAGGCCCTACAGATAACGTACATGGGGCGGCGGAAAAAGTGAATAAATTCAGCACTGCATCCACTATCCACACCATGGTTCAAAAGTTTTTCACACATTATATCAAAATACTTTTTTATATATTTTGTTAGTTTTATTATTATGTGAACTCTCTTTCTTATTTCAGGTAATGCCTGGATCCTTACCCGCGAGAGAAACCCGCCTCTATCCACGCTAGAGAACGCGTACGCAGCAGCTGAAAGGAACAACATTAACAAATCCTACTTCATGAGAACTGACCAGAAGAACTGTCATGATGATTACTAGATTTACTAGCACCAGTCAGAAATATAAAGTCTAAAGTACGGTCGCGAAATGTGTAGAAATTATAAGAGACTGTCTCTTACACGCATACGGATAATGAGCGATAACAATAACATTATCTGTGTGCGGCGCTGAAGAAAAAGACATCAAGCGATAGGTCAATAATTCAGAGCTAATTTTAACATGTTTCACGACCGGACTATGTTCATTGTTCATTAATATTTAAAATATAATATTTTGGACTAAGCTTTAAATAATACACTTATTACTCTAAACTAAAGAAAATTTAAATAAGTTTATGATATAATTCTGGTTTCATTTAAATTTTAAAATAATAAAATAAAATCGACCATCGTACGACTCGGACAGTCGGACTCCCGCACGAAGGATTCCGTATAGTTATAGAACAAAAATAAGCCAAAATTGTGTTTTTGTATGGGAGGCTCCTTAAATTTTTAGGGTTTCGTACCCAAAGGGTAAAAACGGGACCCTATTACTAAGACTTCGTTGTCTGTCCGTCTGTCCGTCTGTCTGTCTCCAGGCTGTAACTCAAGAACGGTAATAGCTAGAGATTTGATATTTTCACAGATTATGTATATCTGTTGCCGCTATAACAACAAACACTAAAAATAAAATAAAATGAATATTTAAGGGGGGCTCCCATACAACAAACGTGATTTTTTTGGCCTTTTTTGCTGTCTCCAGGCTGTAACTCAAGAACGATAATTAGGTAGATCTTGAGAATTGATTGAATGGAAGTCAGCCTATGACAATTAGTGTGAACTGTGAAGTAGACCAGCCGCAGGCCGCAGCCCACATACATATTACGTTTTTCGTATGCGATTTGTGAATTCGTTTTCCGTATTCGGAAATCATGAAATGATGAATGCATGAAATCAGTAGAAAATACATTAGGTAGCTGCCGCACACGTTCGTTTTTCTCCGTACGGAACGAATTCCGCATATACGTTTCAAGTGCAAGCCGGCGCGTTCGCACTTTGCACGTGAAAAAAAGGAATTCCGAATACGGAAATCGAATAGGTACGGAATACGTGCGTTTGCAGCCACCTAGCCTTAGTTATATTGTGACATCTTTTGTGGAATAGACTAACTAAGCTATTTAGAATTTTAGAGCTACCATAACGCCATCTCATGGCAAGTAGAAGTACTAAAGTGGGCCTTATGAATAATTATTTTATAATGAAAATAAATAATAATCAATACATATTAAAATTGTATTAAAATATTCTTAAATCTTAATTCAATAATATAATGTATGTACAAAACCTATAACTATTCGTGCACATTTTTAATACAAAATATAATTTTATAACATTTCTCTATTCAAGAGAATTATTTAATTCAGTGATTTCAACAATAAACATTAAATCGTGTAAATTGTAATTTAAATTAGTACAATAAATTATTATTATACCCATAAAACCATAAAACATAGATAAATGATTGGTCTCGCGCTCTACGCCCGAGCGCGAGACCAATCATATTTTATCTAAGCCACAGAATATATAATGGTACTGTCTAAGCCCACAAAATTACCCTACATCCCACAGGCCACACTGTAATCATCAATTAACATGTTACATGTTGCACACAACAAGCGCACAGCACACTGTGTGACTGTACCACCGTCCACCACCTACCAGTTACCCACCCAAGTCCCAACATTAACAATTTTAATTTTTATGATCAGAAGAATCAAAAGCATTCTATCATTATTTTACTTTAAACTGCGCAAATTATACTTAAACATGAGGTATACGTAAAATATTTTACAGAAAAGGACGTCAGTGTTTTTTAATTTTCACAAAGAGAAAATAATACGCAAAATTACGCCATTTGAGTATTTAGGTGAAAATTGCTGTCATTGCAACATAAACTGCCTAACAAGTAAAGTCTATATTGGAATATTCATTTCTATTATCGACCTCTATGGTAGCCTAATGCTGCCGTTGTGAAACGACTTTAAACTACACGGAATAAGGCTCAATTTTACACGGCAGCGGTAAAACAGTTAAGTCGGTGTACTGTCATCGGAGTGCCAACTTTTTCTCTTCTCTCTGGTTGCCTCGTCGTAAGTGGGGGGTGGGGGGAGGTGGTCGCTCTTGGTTTTCGCCGGTTTCGTGGCCACCAGTCTGTCTTCTTCCGCTTCTTCGGGTATGGAATCTCTTCGACGTTCGAATTCTACCAGTGCTGGTTGTGAGATGTTATTTCTCTGTGTCAGCTTTGGCGCGCTGTTCGCAAACTGAAACATAAGATAATGAAATAAATGTTCGCAAACTGAAACATAAGATAATGAAATAAATGACAGTCCGCAGCTGTAGTCAGTAACTCAGTAGTCACATTATCCTATAACCTATTGGAAAAATTAAAAAAAAAATTGCCAAATTATTTATAGGTATTTATAATTGTTCCTGCAAATATCAAATTATTAACACAATAGACAATTATTAAAGTAGTCAGGTAAAGTAAAGGCTACAATGCAAATGTAGACAAGTAAGATTATGTACCTAGTACCTACTAACAACCTACTTAGGGTGAATTGCACCAGAAGCGTAGTTAAGGTTATCTATACATATAATAAAATCGTAGGAAAGTCAATTCTGTACATTGAATATTTTTGAAAAATAATACTTGGGACGTGATCTACAATCGATATGGAAGCCAAAAATATAGTTTTTAGAATTTTTGTCTGTTTGTCTGTTTGTCTGTTTGTCTGTATGTATGTCCGGGATAAACTCAGAAAGTACTGAATGGATTTACTTCAAATTTTGCACGAATATTATATAGAGGTCGGGTCAACACATAGGCTATATATTATGACGATATCACCTAGGGGGGGGAGGGGCTCAAGTTTCAATATTTTTAGTTTTTTGCTCATATCGCTAAAACGGTGCGTTCTAGAGAAAAAATGTCCTGTACGTAATGAAAGCCCATAAAATTTCCTACAAATTTCTCCTTCACACTTTGTATCTATCTTCACTCCTTGCCATGCTATGAGCTTTTGTCTATCTTTTCTATACAAATTTCGAGTGTCGTTTGATTAACATGCTGGGAGCTTTGGCATCAGTCTTTTCTTGGGGGGGGGGGGCTTCGCCCCCCCAACCCCCCCCCCCACCTCCCCAAATTTTGCTTCAAACAAAGCGGTGTTGCGGCGTTATACATCTTTTTTAAGAACAAAGTTAAAAACTAAACTACACATACGGTTTTCCAGTGTCGTTTGTTTTGGGGGGGGCTGCGCCCCCCCAACCCCCCCCCCTTATTCCTCATGAAACTTTTGTTCATAATTAAAAGGTATCGTGGAGTTTGTATTGCGTCTTAATTATCCTTTGTAGGAACAAACTAAGTCATCTATACATATAATAAAATCGTAGGAAAGTCAATTCTGTACATTGAATATTTTTGAAAAATAATACTTGGGACGTGATCTACAATCGATATGGAAGCCAAAAATATAGTTTTTAGAATTTTTGTCTGTTTGTCTGTTTGTCTGTTTGTCTGTTTGTCTGTTTGTCTGTTTGTCTGTATGTATGTGCTTCAAACAAAGCGGTGTTGCGGCGTTATACATCTTTTTTAAGAACAAAGTTAAAAACTAAACTACACATACGGTTTTCCAGTGTCGTTTGTTTTGGGGGGGGCTGCGCCCCCCCAAACCCCCCCCCTTATTCCTCATGAAACTTTTGTTCATAATTAAAAGGTATCGTGGAGTTTGTATTGCGTCTTAATTATCCTTTGTAGGAACAAACTAATTCATCTATACATATATTGTAATAAAATCGTAAGAAAGTCAATTCTGTACATTGAATATTTTTGAAAAATAATACTTGGGACGTGATCTACTATACTAACGCGGACGAAGTCGCGGGCAACAGCTAGTCGTCAAATATGGCGACTTTTGCTAGGGATTTGACAGTTCATTTCACATTTTGTTATGGTTAAAGTTATAGTTAAAGTAAGCCGGTGCAAGTTGCAACCCACTCTTAGAACATTTTACTTTTTAGGTTTTATTTTAATGTAATAATCGCCGATGTATTATAATTTATCGAAAATGCATAATATTACCTATTATGATTATTAGAAAAATAAATAGTTTTAAATTAAGTACCTACTTAGGTAATTAATAACTTAAATAAGTTATAAGTATTATAACTTAGGTATAGCATTCTTTTACAACAATGTTGTCTTCAAATAGGTACCTACCTACTTAGAAAACCAGAACAAGCCGGATTCCGTCACAGTTTTCCACCACAGACCACCTGCAGACCATTAACCAACTCCTCGAAAAGTACTCGGAATTCAACAAGCCTCTCTAGCCTTTGTTGATTACACCAAAGCCTTTGACAGTATTAAACACCCCGCTATATTTAATTCTCTTTATAATCAAAACATAGATCCAACATAACTCCTCAGAATCATCTATGCCAATAGCACCGCTGATATAAAACTTAATACTACCGGTCCTAAGTTCCGAGTACTCAAGGGTGTCAAACAGGGTGATCCGCTCTCTCCCAAACTCTTTACTTGTGTGTTTGAAGAAGTCTTCAGAAAACTGAAAGATCCCTGGGCGGCAAACGGCATTGAACTTGGCGGAAAACGACTAACAAACCTCCGTTTTGCTGATGACATTGTCATATTCGCTTCCACAGCCTCCGAGTTACAAATAATGCTCCAAGACCTGAGCACTGCAAGCCTCGTGGTGGGACTAACAATGAATAGGTCCAAAACCAAAATAATGACCAATAGCACGAAGCGTAGGGTCGAGGTAGACGAGCAAGAAATGCAATATGTCGACGAGTACATCTACTTGGGCCAGTTAGGTAGTTTCTTTTGAAAATAGACAAGGGAAGGAAGTCGATCGCCGAATCGAAAACGCCTGGAAGAGCTACTGGTCCATGAAGACGCTGATGAAGGGAAATTTACCGATCTCCCTGAAGCGCAGACTGGTCGACATGTGCATTCTGCCTGTCCTAACCTATGGTGCACAAACTTGGTCATTGACCGATTCACAAAAGTCCCAACTCGGGGTTTGCCAAAGAGCAATGGAGCGCAGTATGTTAGGAGTAAAACTTCTGGACAAAATAAGGAACACCACACTGCGCTCCAAAACAGGTATCAAGGATGTTGGTATCAAGGCTGCCAAGCTGAAGTGGGTTTGGGCGGGTCACGTTGGCCGTATGCATTCCGACCGCTGGGCAAGGACCTCGACAGAGTGGGCACCTGAAAACGGACGCCGTCGCCGCGGCCGGCCTAGAAAAAGATGGCGTGATGAGCTGGAGGCATACCAGCCAGGCTGGCCAGCGGTGGCGCAGGAGAGAGACAGATGGAAGTCTTTGGGGGAGGCCTTTGCCCAGCAGTGGGACAGTTTAGGCTTATAATAATAAATACTTAGAAAATCACATCGTAAATTTTCCGTAGTATCATAATTAATATTACAAAACTATCAACAATTCTTTGTCAATAAAAGTACGATAACAGAGGTAAAGCTATAAATTTATTTTAAGCTTGTTAGTAATATAACACGTTTGTTCATTGTTCAAATAGAATAAATCACATCGTGAATCGTGATATTAAGTACCTATTTGTATCAGCTGGATTTTTGTTGTACAATGCTGAATAACATCAAAATTATTGTAAATAGAAGCGTTCGTTGGTAATTTCACTTGCATAATATTTAACAAGTTTAAAAAGATCAACGCTATGCTACAATACATACATAGCCTGTACAGATATGAAACAAAGTTCTAGGTAAGTAAAGTGAAAAGACGCGTTACAAGTTGATAGACAAGAACAAAACACTACATAATATTTTAATTTTATACTGTGAATGCAGCAATGGGCTTGTTTGACTTTGTGGTTGTGTGGTCGGTGGCTTTAGCTGACAAAAAGCTTTGGGTGAATTGCACTAGAGTAGTAATTAAAGTTATCGTCAAATATGGGCTATGGCGTCCATAATGGACAAAAGTCCATCCTAGTAAAAACTAGGGATTTGACAGTTCATTTGACTTACTATGGTTATGGTTAAAGTAAAGTTAAAGTTACTAGTTAAATCAGGTTGGTGCAACTCAGTCAAATTGATTTGAAATTAATAGCAAAAGGAACGGGTTTGATTGTGTTGGTCGGGCTGTAACTGAGCGCCCACTCCCGGCCGCTATCCCACTACTGCCCGATACGGAGACTTTTGGCTGCTGGGTTTCCCCCCTGGCCCGGTTCGCCTCTCCTTAGTTAACCTGCACCCCCCGAGCTCCCCCGGGGGGTCCATATTGATACCGGGCTTAGTGTGGACGTCCGGTCAACATGGGCCACTCAGCCACAGGGCTCCCGACCTCAAACCATCCTCCGCACCCGACCTCCGAGTAGCCGGATTACAGGAGACGCCACGCTCCCAGTCGAAATACAGTGCGAAATTATCGAACAACTTCGTAGACGGACGTGAGTTCGAATCCGTAAGACACATCAATAAAATCATGATAAAGAAACATGCAATAGACAGACTTTTTTTCTATTTTTCCAAAAATACTCTTTCAGTGTTGTTTATTTGTTAAAAAAGCAAAATAAATTTCTTTCGATTCGCTAAAATTATAAATAACCAATCCGCAATAAATGAATTCCAACTCTCACCGTTATATTAGTTCCGGTGTACAAACTAGATGGCGTTGTAGGTTTCAAAAAGCGCCATCTGTTACCGTAACTTTAAAAATGGAGTAAGGACTTGAAAACTTATGGCGGACGGATTTTAAAACTCTAGTCTCTAGCAGTCACTAACCTGAATGATTCATCAAACGCGTAAACTAAAACCATTCACTTACATACGCAAAAATTGCACATTATTTCATAATCATAACAGATTAAACAAAATATATAATATAATTCTATCCTTTATGAATCACCTTTATCATATTTTTTGACGTGAGATATAACTTTTAACCTTGTCAACAACTTTTCATTAAGTATAATAATTTAAATCAAAACGATTTCGAACAATTGCAATAGTAACATTGCCAAAATCATCTTTGATTTGCTCTTAATCAGGGACTTATAAATTGTTACTTGTTAGCACCATATTGTGTTCCATTGTTTTCGTTTTTTTTATCATTAGGTAGGACCATGGACTAAATGACTTCTCTTCTCTACAGAAGAATCGAACTTAAGCGTCGTATTTTTAATCTGTATTTATGATTAAGAAACCATGAACAACATCATACTCACTTTATACAAATGCACCGGCTTATTCGCACTCGACAGCACTGGATTTGATATGTGACTGATCCTCTGCTGATGGATCTCCAGTACTGACTTCAGCATGTCCACTTTGGATGCTGATATCTGGGTTGGTGGATTCTTGGGTGATATCTCGATGTTGCTGCAGCGTCTCTGACTGTTGCTGCCGCTGCGACTCCGGCAGAGCTCATTTATGTCGCCTTGGGAGAGCTGGAAAATGTTCACAAGCATTGTTTCATTTTATTTTAATTTGAATATGCACATTAAATATTAGATACTATAAGCTGATCCGAAAACAAACTATAATAAAAAGTAGGAACTAGGAAGCATCAAGCATTAGCAATTCGAAAGTAATAAATTATTTGCTGTAACTCGGACGAAAAATATTGTAAAGTCATTAGACAGGAAATAAGGTAACAAACACTACAAAAGTCATCAGTCACACATGTCGAAACGTTACTTGCAGTTTCGTAGTACAGTTTCTGGGATAAAAATTATCACATTCCCTATCCCGCCCGAGGTTCATAGTATATCCATACCAAACTTAGGTAATCATAATCGGTTCAAACGTTTTGGCATGACGGTCTGACAGAAAAAGAAACAAATTGATGGACAGATACACTTTCACATTCAAAATTTATTATATGGTAAGCAAATCCTTAGTATAGGGTATAATTACCCTAGCTCTCGATCCTCTGGACAAGGAGTGCAATGATCCTAAAGGATTGAATCTTGTAATCATGTGCAGCCTCTCCATGGACACCATGGTTTCCGCGTCCTTACGTAGAGGCTCTCCGTTTAACTTGTCGCCTTCACCGCTTTCTGGGAAATATGGAATTATGTACTTGTTAATGAAATCTAACTTTATTGCCTTTAAAGACTAAGAATAAAACAATAGCCTGTTATTATAAGACAATTAATAGCTTTTCAAAAAATGGCTGTGTCACTCGCTTTACACTTAGAAAAACTCCATATCGTCAATACTCAATCATGAAAGAGAAGTAACATAGTTTACCTAAAATATAACAATAATTAAAAGTAAAATTTTCTGTGGCAAGTACAGAAAACAACACTTACAAAAAGGGAAAAGAGCTATGAATTTTCATAAAGGTAATAATCTTGAATCATTAACAATAGAAAAAAAAAACGTTCTTAGTCTTACCCGTATCCGGTTCACAGCTGATGTCGTTAATTCCCTTCATAGTGATCTTTCGCAGCCAGAAGTAATGTAGAAGTCCATAGCATACACCGCCAAGGAAAGCTATCAGGCCCATGTAGCGGAAAGCCTCTCTAGTGCCTAAGGAGGCTATGAGGAGACCACCACCGAAACTACCGCTACCTCGACCTGGGATTTAAAAGTTCCAGAATAATATACTAATAATAGGTACTTAGTTTAGCTAACAGAAACTAACTTTTTTAAGTTATTCAAAAATGTTAACAAATTATTGCATTTGTCATTTGCTTGGCATGTGGCACGTATGCAAAGTTTCGAATTAATTAGAGTACTGGAGATAGGTACATACAACCCAACTCCTAAGATAATAAAATCGTGTTAAAAATCGAACATCTCACATCAGAAAATTAACAAATGAAAGGGTATATTATTGGAAAATGTTTGATTGACAATCGGAAAGAGCTTTTTTGCAACAAGACATCGATTTAAAACATCGTGCTTACATCTAAATTATTAAATCCTCTATCAATGCCGTAAACAATAATTAAAGTGACTAACATTTTCTACAATAGTACTTCTACTGCGTAAATAGTAAAAATTGTTGTTTTATCACCAGTCAACAACTGCTTATCATTCAACTCTGAAAAGAAATGTTTAATAAATTTGTCCATTTAGCCAAAAAGTAAGTCTACAAAATAAGCTTGAAATTTTCAGATAGTACAGTAGTGAATACGAATAACCAGTAGGCAGTAAATGTTGTTCTGAAAGTTACGGTTGGGCGCATTCAGAAAACTAATACAGCAAACAAAATCTATTTTTTTTCTCGACAATTTACATATTTCCGCATGCGATAATATGCAAAGAGAAATAATTATTGTCTAAAATAAATAATTACTCATAATTCATCAAATACGAAAAGAAACTGGTTTTATTCAAATTGTTACAGTAATTAACAACGTAATTATATGATTACTGCCACGGGTTATGGCGCCACCTTATCTGTCTGTTAATAACTTCTAAATAAACATAATAAACTATTGCAAATACTAGCAATAATGATCAATTATATTCCAATGGCTTGTACTTCATACAGTAGGTATGCTTATTTTCCAGTGAAAGCTTGTAAAGGACTTCCGCAAGGCATAATTTTACCCCTCTTTATATATTGTCTTAATATTTAGGAAAACTTTTGTTTTGTTGGAAATTGATTGTCTGACAAGTAAGATGATCCATGCGTCGGATGGGCATGTAAAAAGTCGGTCCTGCGCCTGATCTCTCGCCGGTCGTGTCGGTCTGCCGTCCCACTGGGTTATGAGAGTAAAGGAATAGAGAGTGCTCTTGTGTACTGCGCACACACTTGGGCACTATAAAAATTACTCCTGCGTAGCTGGCCTGGTTTCAATGAAACCGGCCACCGTCACCGAAACCGGTGTGGGAGCTATTATTATTATTATTATTATTATTATTATTTATTATTTAGGAAAACATTACGTTATATAAACCACGATCTACATTTTAGATTTTTTTGTTAAAATTTTTTTAGTAAAATGTATGTTCTTGTATTTGAGTGTAATGTATTCTCTGAAATATTGTTCAAACAGTTCTTAGAAAACTAAGATTAGACAAACGACATTTTCTCATTACGCCTGACTTTTAGCATTTGTCGCTACTCGCTATCAACGTAGTTTATTTATAGATAATGTTTTCTGTTCAAACGTTTACTGTTCTATTTATAGGAATAAATGCATCTTTATTTACGTCTGAAGAGCTATCAACAAATTGTACAATATTGCTGGCCCTCCGAGAATAGAGAGTCTTAACTACGTCGCGTATGTACATTGTACGTCTACCAGAATCTGATGGCAAAAAGTGAGAAAATAAATTGACTCTAGCAATACCGGGGTAGTTGGAATAAGACATTTTGATCCTTTTTAGGGTTCCGTAGCCAAAATGGCAAAAAAGGAACCCTTATAGATTCGTCATGTCTGTCTGTCTGTCTGTCTGTCTGTCTGTCTGTCTGTCTGTCTGTCTGTCTGTCTGTCTGTCTGTCCGTCCGTCCGTATGTCACAGCCACTTTTCTCCGAAACTATTAGAGCTATACTATTGAAACTTGGTAAGCAGATGTAGTCTGTAAACCGCATTAAGATTTTGATGCAAAAATGGAAAAAATATTAAAAATTTTAGGGGTCACGATAGGTACAACTGAAACAAAAAATTTTTTTTTTCATCTAACCTATGCGTGTGGGGTATCTATGGATAGGTCTTCAAAAATCATATTGAGGTTTCTCATATCATTTTTTTCTAACCTGAATAGTTTGCGAGAGAGACTCTTCCAAGGTGGAAAAATGTGTGTCCTCCCCCCTCTAATTTCTAAAGTAGAGGCATGATAATTCTAAAAAAAAATATATGATGTAGATTACTATAAAAACTACCAACGAAAATTGGTTTGAACGAGATCTAGCCAGTAGTTTTTTTTATACGTCATAAATAGTAAACCTTAATCTAAATTTCATTAAATCGACTGAAATATAAAAATAAATCAAAAATATTTTAATTTCATAAAAATAAACCTTATTGCTGCTGCGGAACCCTCCATGGGCGAGGCCAACTCGCACTTGGCCGCTTTTTTTTCTATATAGCGGCTGATTCTGTGTGTTAAACATTTTAAAAATTTGCTGTCAAAAAGTGCCATTAGATTCTGGTAGACGAAACATAAATACCTAAATAAAACTAATAATCCCCCAGAAAAAGTTAAAAATAAAATATATGAAAATCAATATGTATTAATTAACATTCCTGAGATTAAACACAGTAAAAGTGTTTGAATTAAAATTAATATTCCTATTGATAGTGGATGATTAATAAAAAATATAATAATATAAATAAATAAAACTATAATAATCCCCCAGAAAAAGTTAAAAATAAAATATATGAAAATCAATATGTATTAATTAACATTCCTGAGATTAAACACAGTAAAAGTGTTTGAATTAAAATTAATATTCCTATTGATAGTGGATGATTAATAAAAAATATAATAATAGATAGAATAGTTACTACGATCCAAGCCACGAAGCGAACAAACGGCTTACTAGCTTTGGTATGGACCATAGTGTCTTCTATAACGTGATCTATGATAATTCCACATCTAACCCTATTTTCTTAGACAAATTTCAGTAATCTTTTAAAAACTACATGAGGTAATGTTGGAAATTTTTCGTTCCAAAATATGAAGCGCCTGCTTCAAACTACTTTTTCCATACTCTTTCTCATTCTGTAGATACAGCCAGTGCCGAATTTATATTTTTTTTATTTATGAGAGTAGGTCACTTTATTTCCACCGCCGCATGTACGTTCTATTGATGCTGCCGCCCCTAGGCCGTGGCCGTTATAGCAACGGCCTAGTCAAAAATCCGGGGCTAGATACAGCTGATATACATTACACTTACCGAGACTGAAATGTGCCATTCCAAGGACGCCAATGAGTGTAGCGAGTAGATTCTTCGGAGCGAGCATAGCGCAGTAGGTTGCCGCTGCCACCCACATCAGATGAACTGATAGAGACTCCATAGCCTCAAACGGGAAGCACCACCATGAATTTCTAGAGGAAACAAAAATATGTAGATGAAGAGAGGGACATAGATGATGATTTAAAAAATATTTAGGTCTTAAAAGCTATCAAGAGTTTCCTAAGACAGGGTGTTTTGTCTACATATATACACCTAAGTCCTAACACAAAATTGGTAGGATTCAGCAGATTTGAGCTTAAGACACTTAATTCATATAAATAAAATAATAAACTTAATTAATAAAGCGTGTTTAAAGTTATATTAAATATTAGCAATTCTATAATTTTCTCAAAATAATATAAAAACTTAAAAACTGTTTTTTTTTTATGAAATATGGGCGGAAACGAGCAAACGGGTCACCTGATGGAAAGCAACTACGTACAAGTATGAGCTATTACCCTACTTTTTTTCGAAGTTTTGTATACAACATGGATAATATTATTTTTGATAACATTAGACCTTTTTTTCATGGGGAAATGCTTTGCGCATCCCCAGCGGACTCGAAACATCGGTCAGAGTATATATTATGGGACTCTCCGAGGAACTATCCACTAAAACCCCATGGTGCTCCACTCCCCGCTTAGTCAGCTCTGAGCACGATCAACCCACCGCCACTCTACTATTTACCAACGGATGTCCGCGTCTCGCAGACTTATTAAAACATGCCTGCTTTTCTAGGTCGTCCCGCGGGGTGGCCTAGAGAAGCCCACACGGGGGTGATATCATTAGACCTACATATCGCGGATCTTTGGTGACTGTACGCTAAACGCTTCCTTATAGACTAGTCGTCAAGATTTATGATAAACTAGGAGCTATTAGGAAGGTCTCTGAGATAGCATTACGCCTACTGCATAGTTACTCTTGATTCTTGACATTGTTCGTCGTAACTCCAACCTTGGCTACTGGCTACATTGGCAATTCCACTTTATCCACTTTATTTACAAATGTATAGTAGGAATGTGTGTAATTTTGTCTTCAATACCTTCAAAATTATGATTTATCCTAAAAAATTTTTGGATGGGTGTAGTTGGGATTATTGCTATCAAATACAAGAAGAAAATTCCAAATCTCAAGTACTTTATGATTTTCAATTTCTTACTTACATTTAATGGCTATTACCTTTTTTACATTGTATTTTTTGTAACATAGCTGTAAACCATAACATTGTTATAATTATTATTTAATTTTAAAATTGTAATTTTCCATCTTTTTAGTAAAAGATGGCGCCGTGCGAGTTTCTGCCGGTTCTCGCCGGGTTAGTTCCCGAACCGGTGGTAGGCACTAGGCACCGTAGATTCTACATTCTTCTGACTTTCAAAAAATATACTTTATTTTATTAACGATCTCTTAACATGTTCATTAGATGTAATAATAATAATATCTATGGACGCTTCACACCACGTCAGTCTGGCCCCGTGCTAAGTACCTAAAGGACTTGTGTTACAGGTACCAGACAACGGAAACATATTTAATACTTTTATACTATACATATATTTAAGATTTTTATTATATCATACACATATTTAATACACATCCAGACCCGGGAACATTGAAAATTTTTGTTCCGTCGGCGGGATTCGAACCCGCGACCCCCGGCTTGAGCTACCGACGCGCTCACCACTGAGCCACAGAGGTCGTCACTGTCGTCATCGTCACTGTCGTCGTCAATGTCTTTGTGATGTTCTGTAATTATTATTATTATTGCCAAGTATATTGACCCTTATCTGCTAAGTGGAACTATTGTTTTATCAGACTTCGAAGTATATATTCTAGACGCTAATTGCTAAGACTATTTGCATTACATTCCAGCTAGAAACATCACGTCTATATTACGCAGTGGTAATGCAAATAAAATTTGAAGAAATAAAGTAGGAAATACTATTAAAATAATTTATCTAGGAAATTTATCAATAACTTCTTAAATATGAATGAATGAACTAACATAACTAACATAATAGTCCTAACATTAAGTAAGTATATCAGTAGTGAACTTGGACCTAAGAAATATCGTAATTCGTACCTAGTAAACAAGATTATTGCTCGCATAACAAGCACGTAAAAAAACTTCCCTTGCCCGGAGCGGCTAAATAGCTAGATCGGGCCCTGCATATAGGTATGCTTCATTGTGATCTACCCATGTGCCTAATAAATTCAGAGCTTTTATGTATCTAATAGATGATTTCAATATGAGTAACTATACTCACTCAATAAACGAGTAGCCGACAAGCCTGGCGGCGTGTGAGAAGAACGCAACGATGATGACGTTGACGTGGCCGATACGTGACGTGATAGCATCGGCACCGTACAGGAACGGGATGCTGCTCAAAGTGCCCACCGTCACAGTAATTCCTGGATATAAACATGACATTTAGATAAGACGTCAGAGAATGACAGGACTTCTAGCAATTCAAATGAAAACGGGAACCCTAAAGGCACTCGGAGCAAAGATTTTGCCCTTTTTTATTAAAGATTAGACAACAGTTTTACAATAGCCTTATGAGAGCCGAAGAACTGCTTTGGAAAAAATTCACGATAAGCTATTTGGCGATTGGCAAACAGGCTCTTAAAGTAATAAAAGTATGTATTCAATAACATTAATTCTTTGAGATAACACTAAGCAATTAATGGAAATTTATCCAGCCTGAACGTTTGTAGGATTAACACAGTAAACTATAATTGCTAGAGTGCCTATTACATGAGGTAATGGAAGCATTTACCAAGTCCTCTTATTCATGGATATTAGTCATATTACGCATGAGCAAGTAAACCATATTAAATAAGCTAACCTAATTCAACATCTTGAATAGGAAATGAGGGAGTATTTTGATTACAAAGCACTTTTTACACAGAAGTGAGGAAGCAGACAATTTTCCTATCAAATTTTTAGTGGACGTACGCTCATTGCTCTTAAAAACCGTTTATTATGCAAAATCTTTTGACCTTACTGTCAATTATTGTTGGTTCCGAATTAAGCTAATGTATTAAAAGCAACTTGCCTAATCTTGCGCGACTTAGAGTCTTTAATATTGAACTTACCTAGTAAGAAGTTTGGTGCACCCAACTCCTTCAGATACAAAAATAGGTAAGACTCTATGAATCCCCAAAAATTGCCCAAGGTGAACAGGAAGAATATGAAAATTATGACGTGGGGCATCTTGATTATGTTGACTAAGTCATGGAGCAAATTGTCAGCCGGTAGCTTGGCACCCAATGGCATGACCGCGACAGTAATCGCCGATATTAGCAGCAGAACATCATACGTGTAGAAAGCGGCTGAGTAGTCTGTGTATCCTGCAACAGAAGGTAAATATTGATTTACATTATTGACATTGACGATAACGATTACAAAATACGTACCAACTTGTTTGCTCCTCATATCTATGAGCATGCCAGTGATGGGAGAGAAAATTGCCATTCCGATGCTGGAGAATAATCTCTCCCTGCCGAAGTCTCCACCGTACTTCTGTATCATCATCAGGGCTATGGGATCCATGATTGTAACGCCGGCTGAGAGCATGATGGTGCCCATGAAACGCAGGAAGAAGTAGATGTAGAATGTCTTATCGTCGCTCTCCTTATAATCTGGTGGGCAGATTTCTGGGCCGCCTCGTCTGTGAAAGAGATAATAATATTTATGTAAAATACACTACAACTTTCGTAAAGTGGCTATCAGGATATCACTGTATTTCGTAATTTAAACTTTGAATTACGACAAGTAACTACATAGCTTTAGCACGCGACTCCTTCCGTCCTCCTTCCTATAAATATGAAATCTTTACTAAAACTCTGGGATGTGTCTAATCACAAAATAACACATGAAAGGGTAACAAACATCCGTTCATCCTTAATCCTTATGAACTTAGGTCCTACATTTATAATAATATTACTAAGCAGTACCTGAAGTCACATTTTTGGACCATGCAATCTGCGGCGAGCGTAGCCAGTCGTTCCTTGGACAGCTTTGTCATGTTATGGACCATCACAAGACCACCACATCTCAGGTCCTCCTTATCCAAAGCCGTAATATTTACTCCTTGAGATAGCAGAAGCTTTTCCCCAAATCTTGATCTAAAATCCGTTACTGTGTCGTTGTCGTCCTGAAAGAAGAGTAATATATCTATAAATAATAAGATTTTATAGTGACGTGTTTGTATGTATGTTCATGACATTAAAGACCTCACCATGTCTGTGTCATCCAAAATCGGAGACTGCTACTAAACTGGGTGAATAGGTAGCATCGAAGAAATTGATTCATAGGCAGTTGACAGACCTACTAAGCGAAGGATTATATCAATTCAATGTAATTCGTGATCTATCAGCTGCGTTTGACAAAGCGCGACCAAATTACGTAGGTCCGCCATTAGCCTACGAATCGACTTCCCTGATAGTAGGTACTTTTAATTTTTGTGATGTTGAGTCTAAATTGATCCTACTTACCCTCTCCATCTCTATACCAAGCTGTTCTTTCGGTTCGCCAAGATCGTCGTGAACTTCAATTTGGAAGAACGCTGAATCATTGTACTCCTCGTCGCTTTCATCAGTCATGTTATGGAAACTAAAACAAATCCATACTTACTTAGGGCCTGTTTCACCACTCCCTGATAAGTGTCGAATAGGCTATACACCACTTAACTTGACAGACGAAGTATGGAGAATCTGTCAAAAAAGCTGTGAATAGCCTATTCGGCACTTTATCAGGAAGTGGTGAAACAGACCCTTAGTATTATAAATGTGAAAGTTTGTAACTATGTCTGTTATGACTTATGACTTATGGTATATATTGAGTTCTGGGAAATGACATGCGATAATTTTTTCCGGAAAAATGCACGGTTTCCGTGTGACAAACGCGTTTTGGTGCAACGGATCTTATTTATATCTAGTTTGTTAATATTTTTGCTTGCATTTAAACACCAATTGTAAATCAGCTATAAAACCTATGGACGTCTTCATGAAGGCCTAATTTTTGAAATTTTCATTAAATGTAAAAAATTTGTGACTACGGTATCATTACGATTATTAATGTGTTTTCAATAATAGAACACTGATACGTAGGTTTTTATCGCCACAAAATCCCAGGGCTTTGCGGAAGGCTTAACAGTCCTAAGAATTGCATGATTTAAAACAATGTTTACTTTAGAATTTACTACTTTAAACGTTCTGTGACGTACTCTATGGAAGATAATAACCGATATGCTTACTTACTTACAATTTTAAGTTTGTAAGTACTTAAAATTGTTTATTAGTACATTACTTAATAATAATTGTTATTATTTAAAAGTATTATGCTTAATAATTGTTCATCAGTTTTGGAATCAATTAGTTTTCGAAATATAAAGTAAAAAATCTGATCCAAAACACCTAATCAAAAGTAAAGTGGTTTCAATAAAAAGAAAAGTTGAATATTCGATTTTCTGCGTCTACAACATGCTTATAGATATAGAATATAGACATAATAATATTATTCATTAATAATTCTCCTTTGTGAAGAGACTGTTCCAATGTATCAGAGACACATTGAGAGTTAAATGCTGAAAGATCTAAATTATACCTACCTGCTATTCGTTAAAATTGGCGGATGAATCTTATGCGCTATCGGGAAGTCGATATCATCAGTTTCATCATCATCAGGCACGGGCGGTCGCTCCGTCGGTCTGGACAACATGCAGTGGTCCACACAGCGGTCCAGGATGAAGTCTACCTGCTCGTCCTCATCAGGACATTCCCGACTGGGGCAGGGACTCCACCACACCTGAAAAATTTCTTCGTGTGGGGGTTTTTGTTGGGAAGCTATTTGTAACGTTGTGACTTTTAGGTCAACGATATGAACATTTATAATTTGCCATCCCATTTTTCCTACAGCTGGCAGTGTATATTTAAGACTTGTAAAATATGGTGTCAAACATGAAAAATAAGGTAAAAATGAATAGCGGCGTCTTAATTTCTCATGCAAACAAAAGAATTGGATCTTAGAAGCTAAGAAGGAAGACAATAATCTCGCGGGATATATGTGTGAATTTTTCATTCTCTTAACTAATGATTGCGTCAACAGAACAGAGAGCGGACCGGACCGGACGGGAGCGATTTGCTCAAATTCCCGAAGGACAGAAGTTGTTTATAGCCGTGTAATAGCACCAATTTCTATTACGAAACATTTACCTCCACTGTATTCTTGATCGGATGGCGCATCACGTAAGCCGATGGCATCACCCCTGGAGTCTCCTGGTGGGGTATCAGCAGGAGGGAGTGGTGAAAAGCAGCATTGAGGATCAGCGCCGTTATCACCACAGGCTTATACTCCCCAAAACGGTCCACCAGAAACCCTAAAACGGAGATTTGTCGTAACATTTGTAACAACGTCTATTCAGACGATTTCGTCTACATACCTGTTATGGGCGGACTCAGAAAAGTCGTAAAGGGTAGCGCTAGGTACACAAAAGATATTTCGGGCACAGTCAATCCTATGCTTTGCATGTGGATGGTTAAATACGGGAGCAGGGACGCCGTGGCTCCATACATCACGAACAACGTCACTTTCAGCATGATCAGGTTCGGATTGATCCGCAGCCCGACGATCAGCCGCCGGATGCATCCCGGATTCTCCTCCTCGTCCATATCGGGGAAATTAACTTTTTTATTATCGGAATCTGTCATGCCGTTGGCGTCACATTTCAGATCAGACCGTTTTATCGCGGTGTATCTTATCGACTAGCGCTCCTCGGCGCACCGGGTTGTTTATAGTTGGTTTGGTGGTATTTGATTACGGATTATGTGGAGACGGGAGGGTACCGCGCTCCCGACTGCGAGACGGTCAGGACGCGCCGCCAATTTACAATAATGGCGAATTATCCTCGTTTAAGAAGTGTGACGGCGATTGGTGGGGCTGGGACCTTGCGCGTAATGGCCGGGACAGAATAGCTCAGGTGCCCAGGAAAGTAGGTGAGTTGATTACTTCTAGAATATACCTACTTCTAAAATTTTAAAAGAATTTCGTCTTAACGTTTAAAGTTGAGAACTTTTTTCGCACTGTCATAATCACTTTTACCTAGATAATTCACTAAATACTTACATCAAACCATCAAACGACAGACCAGTAAAAAACACAGGCAAACAAAGCAAATGGAACGCCAGAGGAGTTCCAAATGCTTTCAAACTAAAAAAATTGTACAAGCGCTTACCGTTGTCCATGGACACTCGCAATACGGGAGGAGTCGCAAGAGCTTTCAGACTAAAGTATTAAAATACTTACCTATAACTGCCCAGATTAAAAGTATTCTAAAAATATTGCCTTTCCCGTCTACTCCATATAATCTGTCGACTGTACCTACAGACTTATTCTTTCTTCTTTAATATTATACCTACTTCCTTAAAAAGTAAACTTTTCTGCAGACAATACCTTGAGCCGCTGCAAAAGTGCCTGAAAAAGTAGGTAAGTTGTTATCACTGTAGTCTGTAATCTTTATTAGCAATAAAATAAAGCCAATAGGCATGCAATATCTTAGGAGTTAGCGTTACATATTTTTGGAGACGATTGTCTATTTTTCAAAGATAATAATATTAGACAGCATCGAATTAATATTAATACCTAATATTATATTACCCAAATAAATGTGGGTACAGAGGAAGGGGAAAAAGGCAGGAATACCAACGTGCGTCCCAGCTGTCTTTCTGTGATCCAACTTCAATCAAGACTTTAGCAGACGGATCACCAGTTTCAAGTTTGTAACGTCTTCTTGTAAGGTGATAACCGCCCGCGCCGCCTATGACACTCGCTGCTCATTCTTATTTTATTTGGTAGGAATAATTATTTTTTAGATTAAAACGATGTATATTATATCATTTATGGTGTAATTTATAGGTTAATATCCGTATCTTTACGATTTTGGAACCCCTATTATACCTATTGCCATCGATTTATATGTATATAAGTCTATGCCTATTGCACGTACTAGGTAGTAGGTACTTATATTATGTCAGTGCCCTATTGCAAATTTTTTGCAAATCCAACGCCTCAACACTATACATATTTAATTTAGGACATTAGCAGGCATAGCAGCGGCGATCGCTACGCTAATCTAGTTTTTAAAGTTAGTTTTATTAAAAATCTTTAAAAAAGTCTAAAAAAAAATTAGAGTTATTATCAAAAATCCCGCGGTGCCAATAATTTTCTGTGGGCAGAGCATATTGAGTGATGAGAGCTATAACTGGTCTAGTATTAAACATAATTTGTATTGCTTTCTTCGCTATATTAATATTACAAATTAAGTATATTTTATAGCCAAAACAAAAATTAAATAAAGTACCGTGTGTCCACTGTCCACTACCCATAAACATAATAATTTATTAGTAACTTAGGTTATAATTTATAAACTGCCGCAAGACTGGAACATTAATTAGGTACCGTACATAACTGTAATTAAGTACCTAATTCAAAATTTTGACTTACGCCCCCAGCCCCATTACTGTCAAACGTTAAGGGTCCGGGTTACCCTCGAAATTTTCATACATTCTTAATACCAAAATCATTTTCTCATACGAAAATATTTAACATGTTTGAGTTATTTTTCAGCTTAAGATAGTAATTACCTAGGGTCCTGAACAATTTTTTTTTACAAAATATTTAAATACTAAAAAAAATTTTTTTGTGTTAAAATATTTTTTAGTAAATTTACTACTAAATATTTAAACACCAAAAAATAGACAAAAACACTAAAAAATATATAAATAAATAGTAAATTTACTACAAAATATTTAAATAATAAAAAATATTTTTTTAAGTTTAAATATTTTGTAGTAAATTTACTATTTATTTATATATTTTTTAGTGTTTTTGTCTATTTTTGGGTGTTTAAATATTTAGTAGTAAATTTACTAAAAAATATTTAAACACAAAAAAATTTTTTTTAGTATTTAAATATTTTGTAAAAAAAATTTGTTCAGGACCCTCGGTAATTACTATCTTAAGCTGAAAAATAACTCAAACATGTTAAATATTTTCGTATGAGAAAATGATTTTGGTATTAAGAATGTATGAAAATTTCGAGGGTAACCCGGGCCCTTAATCGTAATTGAATGTCTCTGAGTACGGGGGCGGTAATTAATGGACATAGTAAAAAATATCACCTCAAAAAATTCCAGGTATTCCAAGGAAAAGCCTTCATTGTAATATAAATTTGTATTGATAAAATATATATATTCAATACAAGAGATTCACACGCAAACATTTCTTTGTGCCGGTAGATGGCACTTTCAGTTATCTGTACATACCGTTCTACCATACCATAGAGTAATAATGTATGATTGGTCCATGACCATACCTATCGAAGTGCTGCCATCCTATCCTAGAAATAGAAAATGTGATGAAAGTTGATTTTTTACATTTTAAAAGCATGTGTTGAAAATTAATAAGTAAACTGAAATAATAATAAACATAATACCAAATAGGTACCAGACATACTAATAATACCTTCAAAAGCAAAAAAAAACTTAGATTAAACATGCGTGGTTGCAAGATATTATCAGATTATAAAACGAACAGTAAAAGATATAATGTACACATTTTAAAGATTTTTTTAAAGATCGTCGTAGTCGAAATAGTGAAAAGTCTTCGAGAAATTGTTGTTTTCCTGAGAAATTTAAATCTATAAAGCGCCATCTTCTTATTACTACCAAAACAAACTGGCTAAAACTGCCATCGGATGATTAGCGCCATCTATTACAATAATTTTTTACTAAAATTAAAAATAGCACAGATTATACACAATAATTACAATCTCCGTACAATATTGGTGTAAGATGATTTATATATTTTTACTCTTGTACAAGATTTCTCGTTACATATTTAATTATAAATTAATATTTTCTATAAAATTAATGTTTAATTTGCACTAAAAAGTGAAAAATAAATTATGTCAAGTAGTGACATCTATCGAGTAATATGATTACTAATAATGAAATTTAGTCTACTGCAAATTGTCAACCATAGTGCATTGCGCATAAATGGCCGCCATGTTGCTGCCGTCTGAAAGATGTTCACATCTGTGTGTGTTTACTAATGAATTTTAAGAACTTTCATAGTTAAATTATCGTGTTTGTGAAATTGTGAGTGTAAAATGTTTTCTATAGATTATATATTTGTGGTTTAAAAATCTATCAAATGTCTGTGAGGCCAATAAACAGTGAAATTTTCGTTAGGTAGTCATTCGAGTCGGGACGGCATAATGGCTGACAATCTGATACAAAAGTCACATAAAACTAGCGAAAAAAACAAGTATAACAACGTCGTTCATCGTACTACGAGTGAATCTCTACGGCTTAACGAGTCAGAAAAGGGAGTGACTCACCCGACGAGTCTTCAATCCGCCCATAACCCAAGGAAAATATCTTCCTTTCAGATAACCAGTGTCACTGTTGGGTCTCGGGTGAGCACTGATGCAGGCGAGGACTCCGCTGACGATCTGGATGAATCTCACACCGATGACATCTCAAGGGTAACCGACATAGAGAATGAGACACCCAGTTACTCTGAGGACACCTTCTCGAAAGACGATGTGTTTTACAACGCCTCAAGTACATCGCTAGGTTGTGCGCCCGTGATCCCGACCAGTTCGCAGTACGGTCTCGCGATCGTCGGCCAGGAAAACAGTTCCAACCAGGTGGGGGCCAACACTAACAACACGGAAGCTAATGATATGCATGTCAGCGTCACGAACGCCGGCTCGGGCAGCATTATTAATCTTATCGGTAATGCGAAACCACAAGAAGGTATGAAGGAGATACAGGAGCATGTCCGGAATGAGAGATTTAAAGTGGTCAAGATAGAGAGCACAGAACCTTTTCGTCGCGGCCGTTGGATGTGTATGGACTATTTGGATCATACTACCACTCAACAGAATCCTCCGATCACTTTGAACAACAACTTGGACGTGACCGAGAATAACCTCCCAGCACCGGACAGTGGTTGTGTTATAAATGACAATCAGTACGATGATATGTGTAACGATAAAGGGCCTAAAGATCAACAGAGTGTTCAAGTGCAACAGATTGAGCAAAATGTCCAGAAACAATTTCCTATGGTGTCCCCTGGGCAGTCACTCACCCAGCCGATCAATATAGTACAACAACAGATGCCTGTAAACCAGGCCGTGTCAGTGCAATCGCCACCGCTAGAAATCCCTCAACAGATGCAGGGACAAAATCTACAGACGACCCAGCAGGTCGGTCAACATCCCCAGAGTATGACCCATATTACTATGCAGAACACTGCTCAGAACCATCCTCAGCCGACCCAGCAGCAGCAAGTTCAGCAGATCCCACAGAGCTTCCCACAGCACCAGCTGCAGCAAGTTATTGCACAGTCCCAGGGTATTGCAATGCAGCAGATTCCCATGCACCAGCAAATGCCACAACAAATGCAACAAATTCCCAATCAGCAAATGCAGCAAATCGGTCAACATTTGCCACAAGCGCAGATAACTAATATGCAAATACAACAACCCCTGCAGCAAATGCAGGGTATGCCGAATCAGGGTCAGCTGACTCAGGTGACTGGGCAGCAACCGCAGATGCAGCAGCTCCAAATGCAACAGATGCAGAGCCAGCCTAACCCACAGATACAACAACAACAAAACTATCAGATGCAACAGGCCCAGATACCCAATATGGGTCAGGGCCATCATCTGCAGCAGCAGCAGCCGATGGGGCCGCAGCAGGCTCAGCTTCAACATTTGTCTAGTCAGGCCCAAATGCAGGCTCTACAGAATCAGCAAATACCAAATCATATGCAGCAAATGCAACTTCCCACTCAGATACCTAACCAACAAATGACGCAGATGCAGACTCAGATGCATCAACTACCATCGCAGGCGCAGCAGTCTGTGGTGCCGGGAATGCACCCACAGATGCAACAACAAGGCATGGCCGTGCCTCAGCCGCAGTACAACCAAGCTGTGAATCAGCAGGCCAATCAGTCCATGATTGGAGCCAGTATTTCATCGTCCCAGCAACCAATGGTACAAACTCAACATAATGTGCCTCAGTACCACACCCAACAGTCGCAGATGCCTCAACATCAGCAGGGCCAAACTCTGCCTCAGGAGGTGCTGTCCAGTATTGTTACATCCCAGCAAGGTGCAACGCTTCCATCCAACTTGCAGCCGATGGTATCTCAACCCCAGGGCACAACTCTGCCGACTAATCTTCAGAGTTTGCCTGGACAGCAGCAGGCTCCGGTCCATACGATGGCCGCTCAACAGGGTAACGTTCCTCAAGGGAATATACAGATTATGACCCAGCAGAATATGCAGATGGCTCTAGATGGGAATCAGCCCAGCATGCAGATACCCGGCTCAGATCCCATATACATGCAACAAGCCAATGTTGGTCAACAGTTGCCTGCGCACATGGCCCAACCCCAGAACATGTTACAGACTCAAGTCAGCGGGCAAGGACAGATGGGAGGCGTACAATATGTTCCTAATCAGTCGGTGCCACAGGTGACGATGGCTCACCAGAATATACCAATGTCGATGCAGCAGCCCATGCCTGTCGGAATGGGCAGCGGAGTCCACGCTAATGTAGTCCAATCCCAAACTAACATGGGATTAACCTATGGTGGTGTCGTACCCGTGATGTCGCAGGGTAGTGTCGCTTCAGTTGAAGCCGCAGTGTCGGGAACTAACTCTCCTGTAGTGTCTATGCCGGTCAGTTCTACGGCATATGTGACTAACACGGCTCAGCCGGGTCTCGACAGTCAGGGTTTTGGTAGCCCAGTGAGTGCTGTGGTGTCCCATGCAATCAGTGGTGCAGTGAATGTGAATTGTGATAGTGCTCCGGAAGCCGTTTCAGAGGGAATGCAGGCCGGCGATACAGCGGACGGCAAGGAGGATTCGCAGCCCGCCTCTCAGCCCGAGGATGAAAGGTCAGTAGAATTTTATCATTTGTAACATTTGCTTTGATTTCCAACTGATAATGTCATTAGATTATTAATTAATTGTTGCATTGATAAGCTCCAGCCACTGATAAGATTATTTTTTATCACTCTGACATGTCATTGTGAACAATATTTAAATATTGTGATGTAGTTTTTATTTTCTAGAATATTAAGTTTGGTTAGCTTATTTATTTTAGCAGAAACTGAAACAATCTAATTAAAATTATTATGGCATTTTTGATCCTTTATAGATTATGATGATTTTACTATATATTTTCTGCTTAAAGTATAATCATCTACAATAATATCATGTTACAAGTAAGTTAAAGTAAATCTTTTTTTCCAAGAATTTCAATTCATATTGAACTTGTGTGTTTATTCCCTACTAAGTACTAAACTAGTAATTCTTCTGGACAAAGCAGACATTTCTGTTTGTATTTCTTATTATGTGCTAGTCTAAGCACATAAAAAGAAATGCAAACAGAAATGTCTGCTTCTCCATAAGAATTACTGGTCAATAAGCCAAGTTTCCGTGCTGTTTTCCCTCCTACTAGTATTATGTTATTATGGCTTAGAGATGATGAAAAGTGTTATTAGTACACAAATACGAATCAAAAGAGACATAACCCCTTAAGTCAAAAATGATAAATTACTACACAATCCAAAATAATATTAACCCGTAGATCGTGGAAAAACGAGACACAATAGCTTATCTGTTGTTCTCGTGGTTGTATGTGACCGCTCGGGGTGAATAAATATAATTATATATTATACCTAATTTATTTACTTTAAAAATATTTTTTTGGTTCCTTATTTATTAAACCTAATTCTACAATAAATTCAGTTTTGTTTGTGACATTTGACATTGCAGCAGTTTAATATAATAGTAGTTGCAAAAAATAAAGTAATTAATTATTGTCATGAGTTAAAATGGTGCAATAATATTATTTTAATATTTCTTTATTAAAATTAAAATAATTAATTTTTTAAATTTTCATACATACATTCTTAATACCAAAATCATTTTCTCATACGAAAATATTTAACATGTTTGAGTTATTTTTCAGCTTAAGATAGTAATTATCTAGGGTCCTGAACAAATTTTTTTTACAAAATATTTAAATACTAAAAAATATTTTTGTGGTTAAATATTTTCTAGTACATTTACTACTAAATATTGAAACACCAAAAAATAGACAAAAACACTAAAAAATATATAAATAAATGGTAAATTTACTACAAAATATTTAAATAATAAAAAATATTTTTTAAAGTTTAAATATTTTGTAGTAAATTTACTATTTATTTATATATTTTTTAGTGTTTTTGTCTATTTTTTGGTGTTTAAATATTTAGTAGTAAGTTTACAAAAAAAATATTTAAACACAAATTTTTTTTTTAGTATTTAAATATTTTGTAAAAAAAATTGTTCAGGACCCTAGGTAATTACTATCTTAAGCTGAAAAATAACTCAAACATTTTAAACATTTTCGTATGAGAAAATGATTTTGGTATTAAATTAAGAATGTACGAAAATTCCGAGGGTAACCCGGGCCCTTAAGGGCCCGGGTTACCCTCGAAATGTGGGTTTTCAAAATGTGGGTTTCTTACATAAACGCGTTGGATTGTTAAATTAATAGGCTACTTGACCTATTACATATTCAATTTCATTAAATAAATGCATATTTCTAGTAGAACTTAGCCTAGGAAACCGTATTTCACCCTTATCATCAAATAAAAGCTTATTGATTGATAAATAAAGTCGATTTGAAAATATGATTTTATGAAAATATGATTTGTAATTGTACTGACTAAAACGCTTTTGCGGTACTTTCGATTTGGATGTGACGTCATCATAATTATTCGTAATTTAATATCTTTTATTTATCGCGCCCGTTATATGTAAGTTTATTTGTACATAAATAATAAGAATAAGCCTAGAAAGATTTGTAAAATATACTTTCTTGAATAATTCGAATAAAACATCAGTTTTACATATTATCTCCATTTATTGTAGACGGGAAATGAAATGGCTAAAACTTTTCTCTAAAAGTTTTCAACATTACAATAATTGTAATGTTGAAAACGTTTTAGCCATTTCATTTCCCGTCTACAATAAATGGAGATAATATGTGAAACTGATGTTTTATTCGAATTATTCAAGAAAATATATTTTATTGATTTCTGATTTCTTATTTAATAGGGATGATGACAAGGTCGAAGATTAGCGAATTTTGTTAATAAAATAAAGAAATTACGGTAAAAAATAAGTGTTCCCAAAGTTTTAGCTCGATAGCATTTGTATTTTTTTTTTTTGTTTTTTGTTATGAGCCTTCAAAGTTGGATAATCATGTCGATTTTTTTTTCAATTAAATTTCTTATAATATTTGTATACCATTCGATAGCTTATGCAATTAAAAGCAACTTTTGTTCATAAACGCAATATTTAATACCTATCGAACAAAGTTCTCTGATCTCTCCCGATGCGTACAAACTAAGAAAGAGTGACGTCAGTCTTTCGTAGCACTTTGTATGGAGCGTTTCGGGCAGGTCTATTTTATGAGATGTTTGAATTGTCATATCTTAGTGAATTTTTAAGCTATCAGAGTCATTCTTTCAGCGATGTTTCTATTTTTTAAGGGTCTTTCAATTGCCAATAAGAAAAAAAAATAGTCATCTAGCCTATTCTTTTATAATTTTTGGGCACTTTTAGACTCGTACATTTAGCACATAAAAAAATGTTCAATAAAGAGACTCTAAAATACAAAACATATGACGTCATACTATGGCGGACAGTGTTTTCGGCGCCATTTAAAACGCATATTTTTCAATCAACATTTTTATGGGTTTCTACTGTGTAAAATATTAAAATATTAGTTTATTTTGTAAAAATGAATGATTAAGAAGCGATTAGCATGAAGAAAAAAATTAGGTCAAGTAGCCTATTCAATATTAGTATGAGAAAAGGGCTTAATTATAATATTATAGTCTAGCAACTAGTTTAATAATAAGTATTATTTAAATAGTATTAAGGTGTACGTTACGAAATGTTGCGTAAAAACTGGTACGGGTGGATAAAACAAATATGGTGGTTGGCTTGGCACAATTACGATAAAATCTTAAGCATTTTTTTTAAACGGGCTTTGGCCCACCACACATTCCCACCACTGTATCTCCTGTGTCGCCAGGATCGACAGCGGTATCCAACCACGAAAACCCTTTGATATGATCTCAGGGAGCCCGAGGGACATGCTAAAACTGTCTTGGGACCCGCAACGAAATTAATCAGTTCAAGAAGAATAGGAGGAGTAGGAAGAATCTTAAGCATACGTAAAAACTGGAAGAAATGGACCAAAATAGCATTATTTTGTTGAGAAAAAATTACGTGAGATTTGCCGAGACCCCCCCTCTCCCCAACGTGAGATTAGATGAGATTTGATTCGACCCCCTCCCCCCCCTAAACACCTCACGTAATTTGTGGACGCCCCCTAACTACCTGACCAGAGTCCCTCAGACTCTGAGGACAGACAGCAGTTCTATTTTTGTTCATATCTTTACAAGCAAGGTTCGTTGATGGTTTTGCGTCCGTGTACCTTCGCCTCTCTACCCGCCGTACCGCGCCTGCGGTCGTCGAGGTCGCACGCGCACTTGGTGCATTTCGGTGAGTAAATAATCGGCCAAGTGCGAGTTGGACTCGCGCATGAAGGGTTGCGTACCATTATAGAGCAAAATTAGGTCAAAAATTGTGTTTTTTGTATGGGAGCCCCCCTTGTTTTTCTATTTTATTTTATTTTAACTTAGGACTTTGAGAAAAATTTAAGTACCTACCTTTTGCCTTTATTGATATAGAGCAAAAAAGGTAAAAAAATGACGTTTGTTGTATGGGAGCCCCCTTTAAATATTAATTTTATTTTGTTTTTAGTATTTGTTGTTATAGCGGCAACAGATAATACATAATCTGTGAAAATTTCAAGTCTCTAGCTATTACCGTTCTTGAGTTACAGCCTGGAGACAGACAGACGGACAGACATCGAAGTCTTAGTAATAGGGTCCCATTTTTACCCTTTGGGTACGGAACCCTAAAAACTACGTCGTGGAGTCTGAGAGACTCCAGGTTGGACGTATGAGAAATTAGGGTCAGGTAGTAGAGGGTTAATAGTCTAATTTCAACACAATATTATGATAAAAATTTCCTTGCAGTAGTGATGCGAAATGTCGGAAAGTTTTATCGATATTCAAATTACATTCAATTTATTATTTTACATGAAACATGACGGATTACAAGATTGTAGTAGTGTCCAAGACATTGGTTCGCACATGCAGACGCATTCTATTTGCGGGAACAACTCATCCGTAGACAATGGACGTTGTTTTGGTCGCGGCGTGTACCGGCAAACGGAATCCGACATCCCTTTGATGCTGTTTATTTTGCGCTTCGTCCTGGACGTAAATAGGTGGTTGACACGCACTGCACAGTGCATGGTGCGGTCGGCATGCGTGAATCACTCTCGGCGCTCGATTAAGCCGACCAAAAAAGAATGGCATTCTTTTAGTCTGCCTGCGTTTATTCAGACGATGACACAATTAGGCTTAGCGGCATGCAGATTAGATTATATCTGATTAAATATGGCGCGTTCCTTAGATTACATTCGTGAAGTTTTGATTTAGTACCTATATTCTAGGTGCGAACTGCGATCTTGTATCTTTTTTAACCGACTTCCAAAAAGGAGGAGGTTTTAATATATTATGTAATATGTATGTTCGTCTGTTTGTATGTTTTCAGTAAACGTCTGGGTACTTAACCCAAATGCTTACTGCAAACGCGAATTGCATTCGCTGAAGTTAGGTAGGTACTATGTCGAAAATAATATTATATATATGTGTTAACTATATATGTATTATGGGATTTACGTTTTACATCTAATTTCGCTGTTGAAATTGAAGATGTACCTAAGTGGATGAAGCAAGTAATGATTTGATATTAAAAAAATTGGATTTCATGTAATTTTGTATAGAAAATCGAATAATTGTCCTTATGTTATAAAATGTTAATAGTTATCGGGTTCATCCCCTACGTCTTCAATAATAGCGAATGCAATTACTAAAGTACTCAGTACATACATATAGGTAGATGAGATGATCCGTTGTCCTGTTATAATATTATATGGTACGTTCCAATATTTTTTTACTGTTTATTTCAATTTATGGGAGTGGGTTTTTACGTCGGTATTGCGACTTGTGAGCAGTGAGCTCTGACAGGAATCACGAAGCGAAGAGGCCGGCGCCAACGCAACGCCATCGGCGACGCCGGTAAGCGAGTCGATATCGGAAGGTCGTGAAATTCGACACTCGCCACTCGCTCGATATGCATCACTAATGCCAGGTTTCTGAGAATTTTTGACAGGAGTTTATCTGTTCAAAAGCGTAGTTAATTGGCTAAAATTCTGACGTCAGCCAATCAAAAGCGCTTGTGAATAGATAAACACATCAATCCCCAAGCGCGACGGCACCCGGCTGTCGCATAACAATTGAAAATCTATTGTGTCTGCGATTCCCACGATCGAGTTTACCTCGACCTCAGAAACTGAGCATTAAATATTATCGTGACGTAGAGAATACGCCTGTTTTAATCAGATAGTGATGTGCACTTAAAGCTATTGACCTATTAACTATAAACAGTAGGATCTTCACTTAAAATAATTATATGAAATAACAGTTTGGATTTCATTTTTATCAGCATCCACATGCTCGTGAAAGCGAATATTTTTCTAATAACATAGAAGCAGATATATACATATTATAGAGATATAAGTACAGACTGAGAGAACTACATTTTGTGATGAAAATGAGATCCTAGCGAAAACTTATGGGAAAGATCTGATCTGGTTCATATCAGTTTAACAGTGGATGGTACTTGTACTGTTTATTATACGTCCTAATAGAGTCCCTTGATTAGATAACACAATGGGCATTTTGATTCAATCAGTAGGTCATGGTTTGTAATCAAACGCAGATGCTAACCCATGTTTACAATGTGAAATTTCTTTTAAGCGATTATCTTCTTAATAGTGCATTGTTTCTGTATCATGTTACCCGTTCACGGAACCCATATCATCAGATTATCAGTATCAACAATTTAATGTTTATTATGAACATGATTGTAGATGTGTTGATTGTCAAGAGTCTAGACTCTAGAGATAGTTTTGGTGCAAACAAAAGTTACTTTATAATAATTATCAATACCTTTATTTAGAATAGTACCAGATTTTGCATGAAACACCGTTTGCATTTTTGTCTAATAAATCACTATGTAGTTAGTAAAAAAAATCGTCGTAATCTGTTTATCGGTTTAAGCGTGTGAAGGTAATAGGTACTTATTACATACAAACTGTCAGACACATGCTTTCGCATTTTAAATAATATTGGCTTTGTCCACATTGTGCCTTTTTTATATATTTTTTTGTTATAGCGCAGTCACCAGCGAACGTGAGGCATGCCCGTGACGCGCGTTGAAATCGTAGCGCTCGCTATGACACTCTTCTTTCAACGCGGGTGGATTTTGACGCATTCAATATTGAATATTATGCCAAACGAAAGTTGAATAAAAAGAAGATGACGAAAATTGAAGATGAAATTGCATAATGTGGACATAGCTATTGAGTATTATAGCTATGTAACAACGTCAAATGAAATAAAACTTCAGAAAATGAAAAATATAATATTTAATAAGTAAAAATCTAAAAAAATGTCGATATCGATCGATGTTATAAAGAAATTGCAGCACTAAAAAATAAAACAAAGAGATTTAAGCGTGTAGTTTGAAGTTTCTAAGTTGCAGTGCTGGCGTGCTTGTGCCGGTGAAAGTGGATGCGCAAAATTCCGTCAGATAACTCCCAGTTGCTACGCGAGCGGCGAGATTCTCATTTGCACCGCGACTTCGCGTGACGCTGTGATGGTTATCATGATCACCGGTCTTGCCACTAGAAAAAATTGGTGGAGGTCCTAGCCTAGTGTCGCCAAATTCAGTAGTAAACATTAAAGTGTAATTTTCGCAAGATACTTAAAAATCAGATTCATTTTGACATCAAACGGTAAAACAAAGCATAATTACAAAATTTTTTATCTACATCGTCATACAAAATAAAATAGCGAGATAATTCTTTTGGTTAGGCTTACTAGGTAAGCCCCTTGGATTTTTTTAGGTTCGTTATTTACTTATTAGTTATTACTTATTACGTACATAACATAATAAAATACAATATTATACTAACATATTACAACACGCAGTAAAGTCGCTTCTAAAAAAATCCCAGACCGTATGACGCCAGCAAAAATAATCGTCTGTGATAAGTTTTTCGACTGTGTGTTTTTACGTAGGTAGGTAATAAATAATAATAAATAATAATAATGCTGATTTTTCTACATGAAAAAATCAATGTGATATAAATTATAATATTATGTAGAAGTTCAAGAAATTGAGTATTAAGTACATACTTATTATTGAAACAAATCTAGTTTTGATTAAATTATCAACATGCCGTGTCGATTATACTTAAGGGCCCGGGTTACCCTCGAAATTTTCATACATTCTTAATACCAAAATCATTTTCTCATGCGAAAATATTTTAACTATTGAAAATAACTTTAAAAAATATTTTTTATAATTTAAATATTTTGTAGTAAATTTACTATTTATTTATATATTTTTTAGTGTTTTTGTCTATTTTTTGGTGTTTAAATATTTAGTAGTAAATTTACTAAAAAATATTTAAACACAAAAATTTTTTTTAGTATTTAAATATTTTGTAAAAAAAATTTGTTCAGGACCCTAGGTAATTACTATCTTAAGCTGAAAAATAACTCAAACATGTTAAATATTTTCGTATGAGAAAATGATTTTGGTATTAAGAATGTATGAAAATTTCGAGGGTAACCCGGGCCCTTAAGTATCTCACTTTAGGGTCACCAACGCGCAACGTAGGATGGCGAATGCAAAACCTCAAAAGAAGGTTTTCCGAACGAAGTGCCATACTTACCGTGGTCAGGACATAGACCACTGTACAGTCTTTTTAGACCATGTCCTTATGGCTCCCATACGAATTCGCATCACATCGCAATAATTATTATAAGTGCGAAAAAACTCATAATTAATAAATTACATTGCGACGCGAATTCTCAATTCGCACGAATTAAAAGGTGCCGACTTCAAAAACTTAACAATAGTGCAATTTACAATTTTCGCTGTTGGGTCAGCTTCATGTCAATGGTGTCCAAATACAAATAGTAAAAATGCCATCGTCACTTCAAGTTATTTAGATTTTTATGATCGTTACCGTGATCAAAATGACTTACTGTGTGCACTTCTAATGAATGCCAAAACGATCGAATCCTGGCTCAATGCCAACGCTGCATCAGAATCAGATGCAGAAGAATATAGGTGTCTAAGTTTCTTGGAGACGTCCTAACTTCTAGCTCTTAAATTTTGTAATAGCAGTCACTTGTAATGTCACAGTGCAAGTGTGGTAAAACGTGAAAGTATTATGAATTGTGATTTGTGATTAAGGGATCCTAGAACAGGACCTAGATGGGATAGGGTTGCAAAAGACGTGAGAAGTATAATACAATATAATAATCATTCGAGATTATCCCTGACGAATTTTGTCAATTGTAGATTGGTAAATAATAAAAAGTCGCGATTCGTGAAGCACAGCAAAATCATTTTTGCATTCAAGAAATCCCCACTGTGGGACAATCGAAATTGAGGAATTTAAGTTGGATTTGAACTTATCAGTTTGTTATTAATTTACCAGTTTAATAAAATATACTTACTAACTAGTTTATTATTCCGATTTTGACCTGTTTTTTGGCTGAAGAAAAATGAATAATGATGAATTTCTATTGACATTTTTATTGATGTTTGTCTCGCAATAAATCATTGGTGCATGAAGACACGCTATGAATAAATGGAAATCCTTAAAAGAGGAGCTAAGTAACTTACTTAACCGATTGTGTTATTGTTATTTAAAAAAATGTAACTGGTGAATATGAAAAGATTAAAAAGTTAAGTATATTCTATATTCATTATAATCTATAATATTTTAGACTCCACTCCGTTTACTTGATTTGAAAAAAAAAATCCCTAAGACCATTTTAGTAAAATCAACACTGTTGAATGTGGTTGAATGCTGATTTTGCGGCCCCTTCGAGCTGCGTGCAACAGTTTGTTTACAGCTGACACTTATAGGTCTGTTACACACTAATGATTTCCTTAAATACTTATCAGCGATCGACAGTGTAATCAATGCTTAGCGCCGGAGGCCAGACGACCTCCAAGTTGCGTCGCAATAGCCTACGGTAAACGGTTCTTCTATAAATGAACAGAATGAACACAGATTGAATATTATGCTGATCAGGAAATAAAGCTGGCTAGAGAATGCTTGAGCAGAAACCGTGTTTGATCGTGGTGGCGCAAGATTTCTGGAAGTCTGGTGGTAGAAATTCATATAATTTTGTAAAGAATTAAAAAAAAATTGAAAGGCTCGAAAATGGTCCTAGATAAATTGGAAGTTGGAACTGACTAGACCCAGCAATTTGAGATTTTGGTTTAGATTAGTTTGTGTAACGGCAGGTTTTTATTTTATCTGGACATGATTCTGGGAAGTCATATTCATTAGCAGTGTGAATTGTACTAAAAATCAAAATGCAGGAATTCGCCTGCGAAAGAATTTGCCAATTGATTTAACCGAGCTCTGAGATTACTCCCAGAGCGCTCATATCATTTTCCACATCTTTGCAACGAGCGCTATAATTACTGTAGAATGTCGATAGGCTGGTTCTAGGCTAGGTTTCAGAATATTATTTAAAAATTCTTGCGGCCGTATCAAGCGTAGCCCAGGGTTGCCATCCCTAAGCTTTGCAACTAAAAAAAATAATGACCATGAAACAATGTAATCGTATCTACAGTGTGTTGCGATTTGGCTGATTTAACTTTCCAAATTTTTTTAACCCAACTTAAAATGGCATTTCTGGGGAATGCCATTTTAAGTTGCATAAAGCTATTTAAATATCAGTTGAAATATCTGAAACTAAAGAACCTAAACTATGACGGACGACAACCCTAGAGCGGACTAACTCTTTGTTTATTTTCGTGTACATAATTCACTCATTAAGGAGCGATGAACTTAAAGGATATCTCGCGCATACCGAGAATGCTTCCACGCCAACTAATAATTAGTTTCGACCTTAACTCACTGCCTTCAATTAAAATACTTATTTCATCTCGTATTAATAATGTTTGGCACCAGTAGTATGAATAGCTGAGCCTGTATAATAATGACTTGTTGAAGAATCTTGTTAATGGAGATGCATCTAAAGTCTGAAAGATCGGAATAAGAGTATTGCCTTGTACAACACGGACAACACCGTAGATAGGTACCCTATCTATAATGACCATCGAAAAATAGTTGGACCAATAATTGATCCACATTTCTATAACGTCCTGTTAAAAAGTGTTATATGTTGATCATTTGGTTACTTTTTCTTGTAGCAGTCAAGTCCTTGAATCCACGCACATATTTCCGCGGGCGCTGAATGTTTGACGCAAAAGTCATGAATGGTTGTTTTTTCATTAACTTTGGACCGGTTTTAACACGTCAATAGATCATTTCACATTCTTTATGTGAGTACACATTTTTAACCGCCATCTTTATAATTTATTTATTTATTTATACTTTATGCACATTGGTACAAAGGAGGACTTAATGCCAAATCATCATCATCTCATCTTTAGTTACAATTAACAATTTGTAACCGCTTTAACGTGTTCCAAGCATCTCTTTTCAATACATATATCCTGTTTGTTCCCCCAATATAATTATTGTATTGCCAATTCCGTCATTATTTACCTCTTATGTGTACACTTCACACCGCAAGTGTTAAAATTGATCAATCGGAGTATTGTGTTTACTTGGAATAATTGTTATCTCGGTTCGTTAACTGATAGTGCAAACTGATAATCGATAGCTACTTGAGATTTTTGACTTTGATTTGCGACACAAACTTCAAAGTATGAAAATTGAAAACTCGTTCGTTCCTTCTGTAATTTTTATAAAGCCATCGCTTTCGGGTTCCCAAAGTCTTTGAAAACAACCCCATTTCTGAAAACTTACTTTATGCAGCACAAAATACTGATTTTATGGGTGTAGCCTCAATACTTGATTGACTGATATAATGGGTATAGCCTCAATACTCAAACGTTATAATACTCAAACATCCGACAACTTTCTTCGCAAAAACTTATCTTAATGTGCCATCAGAATATTGCTTTTTGCGTAGTTTGAAATAAGCTCGTAAGCGAATCCAAGTGAGATACCATCTGTTTCATCATTCAAATTCATGCCAGCTGAATCTGCGGCTGCCATGGTGAAAATACGGCCAAGTATAACGTCAAACGTATATAATATTTTATTTTATGGAAATGAAGATGTAAAAATAAGGATAAAAAGTTCGAAAATAATAAGAAGATTAAAATATGGTACTATCAAACCTCCTTGGTAATAAATTGTTTTATCCCAAAGAATATTATAGACATCTAAAGTCTAATGCGTTGAAAAAGACAAATGGCATTAACGGGCAAATTGGGCTACATACATACTCGTATAATATAATAATTACCGTTCCTATCACTTATGTGACCGATCAACAGTGAAACAGTTCACGTATACGGTATATTAAACACAGAATAGTTATAAATCCCACACCATAAATACTCTAGAGACGGTAGTTTTAACTCGCGAATAAATTCTCAATTGCTCGTTTAACCTGCGAGCTATAAATAACATATTAAATAGCGATTATCATGATCCGTGCTGTGTTACATAAAGGTTCATTAGTCGCATAATAATCCATTATGAGTACAACGAGGCTTTGAATGAAACGTTGTTGACCTCACCGCAATGTTTAGATCTTTGTTTAGATGCATTATAATTTATAAATGTGCTGCTATTTTTACACCGCCAAGCCTTTTTATAGAAATATCCACATACAATCCGAGTTGTGAGACTTGTGAGTAAACAGCTTTTGAGACGCGATTTTCTATATGCGTACGGCGTACCATCTCAAAGAGATCTTAGAAATGTAGGAACTCAAGCAAAAATCCAGCGTTATAATAGAGTCTGTAGCAAATACTCTAAATGGACTCAATCATAATATATTATATGTATATATCTGACTGCCGTCTGGCGTATTAGAAAATCCAATATGAATATAAGTTTCCAAGTCGCACGACAGCAAAGTGGAAAGCGTAGGTGTTGATAAGGTAGGGTCTAGTTCAGGTTTCGTATCAGCTTATATCTCGAGCATATTACCCACTTGTTGGACTGGGTTCTCCCAAGTATTGTTTCTACAGTAAGAAAGCCCTTTCCAACTGCTCGAGATTCTAGATTTTAAATTAAATGCTTAAACCTTATAGGCTTTAAATACTATTGTTATCAAGCCAATGGAGAGACAAAAGGTATCAAAAAATTGTTGGGTACGTCAACTTTTGGGGTTAATCAATAATGTATGGCTGTACAAACAGCATCAAAGCTATATTATAAACGTTTACATAACTAATAGGTCAAGTAACAAGTTATAATCTGAACGATTGACTTCGCCATATTATGGTAATGTTTTTGGCATTCGCTTGCGCCGGCCAAATCCGGTGCGATAAGGCCCTCTTACGCTCGCTATGTCATAGTCGACACATATCCTTATATTATGCGCTATCTAAATGCATTACCTACGTCATAAGATAAACAGATCAAAGTAAGGAAAAGATGTGTCGAAAACATTCACCACTTTGCTGAAAATCAAGCTTCAGTCTTTAGCGAAAGTAACTACAAAATATTTGGGCACATCACACATCTCTGGAAACATATTTTTGCGTTAACAAAATTACAAAATTTTGGATCACAGAATGACCCATAAAATAATATTAAATCCTAAAATCAGCCAAAACAATATTATGAGGTTAAGAACATGGAAATAAACACGGAAAAAATTTTAGGGCACCAAATTAGGGTATTTGGTAGATTGATGATGAATCGCAGGGGTCATGGTACACCTACTCCAGTTTCCTCGCTCTGTGGCCTGGTGTAGTGCCGGAAACGTCTTTGGAATGGCAGCCGGCCAAACCAAATGAACGTATCTTTTCAATATACGCAACGGACCGATTGTTATTTAATAGAGTATCGCGACATTTCCGAAAATATCCGATTACGTCCGGATCCATGATACACTTCGTATTCATTACACCAATGAATGTGAGAGGAAAATAATTAAATGATTTGACTCTTCTCTAAACTGGTTTTGTCTAATGTCTGTATTGTTTCATTATCGCCATTAGATGTTAGTATTCATTTAAATTTAAACAGCGCAAATATTATATTCATTAAAATACAACCTAAATCTAATAATAATAAGTAATGTAATAAGTAATAACTGATGAGAAAATGTTTAGCAAAATGACCTATATCCCTCTAATTGTTTTATGTTGAATTTGATTGTAATAAAAGCAACGCCTTATGCATTTTTAAAGATATTTAAGTTGCTTTAAAATTGTGCGTTTTTTTTTTTCAAAAATTTTGGAAGGTGCCGTTCCGTTAATCACCTTTCTCAGGACGCGCACGTCAAAGAAACAATTCCTTTCCATTCAGCGCATCTTCTTTTGGATCTTCGAATACAAACGCAATCAGCATGTCTGCTCGAAATTAATGTTTCACTGCAAAGATTTAAAATGGGATTGCCACCATTATCGTTGCGGCGCGGTCGAACGAGATCTCCTATTTGCAATCAATGAGGATTTAAGTACATAAAGCGCGGAGCCGAAGCGACCTCGCATGCGAAATGCGCATTTCAAATTTCTATCTTGTACCGTTTTGTGCTTGTTTGCAACGTTGATAATGGCGATGCGGTTTCGGTTTTTTGTTTTCGATGTAACGGACGTGCTTGGGATTAGTCATCGATTTTGACTTTTGTATTTTTCTTTTGATTGAGGCTGTTTCCATAAAATGTGCTACCACAGTTTTCATTTTTATTGGATCAAGCAAATGCATTATTTTATTTTTTATCGTTGCAAACCTATTAAATAGTAGATCTACTTACCGCGGTACCGGAGAAGACCTAATATCATGCATGTTGTTAGTATTTTTTGCTAAGAATTTGAGTAAGTTTGCATGATTGCTAGATCTCGTTTCAAATGTAAGCTTATGAATATATTTTACAGGCTGATCGATTTCTTAGATTTACATCCAGTAGCGTGCCAAGGTCACGGTGCCGCACCAGCTGGTACCACGTAATTTACGTTGTTCCTTTACCCGTAACGTACGTTGACATGAACTTTGCAAGTTAACTGGCTGAACCCGGCTTGAACATGCACACATAAAGTGAACATTACGTCTAAATTGCCTCAAATGATAGATCGACGAAATTAATTGCAGCTTCCATTTTTAACCTTCATTAGGATACATTATTTTGCAATATTCTTTCTTGTTTGATCAGTCAGCATTTGAATCTACTAAATCACTGTGCGTTTTGTTTTTAACCATTTAAATTCCAACGGCTGGAAAACGACATTTTACTAATATATGCAATAAAATAAACATGGCAAATATTCGAACGATGCAAAATCCACGTTAGAGAGCGAAGTCGCGTGCTCGAGACCGATTCTCTTCCGTTACCAGCAAGACGGAGTTAACGAGATTCTTGAAATGTTTCATATTTAAAAATTCTTGTTTATAGTGTATTATATGGCTGAGAAAGTTATAGCACAACCTTTATTCGATGTTACTTGTGGTCTGTTTAGATCGGAAGTCAAAGATGCTGTTGGAAATGATTTTAAAGCTTTTGAATTAGATCTTTTAAATTAAATTTTGCTAATTTTCGAACTTTTACTTATAAATTAGGCTCTTGTTTTAATTTCAAACTTAATGAGCCCTTCCTTTAATTTCTATTTAGAGTGACATTCTTTTCCAATTTTTTGGATCATCGACTAGAATCTAGATCATGAATGGGATTCCAGATCTGTTTAAAATGAAAATAGATACCCAGTTCTGCTTTTTCAGAGGATTCAGTTTAATGTTAAGGATAATAATGAATAATATTGTAATAAAGTTTATTAAAGAAAGTCGGAGTCGTCGATCGAACTAAAAATATTGTGAGTCGGAATGTACACGGCCGGTCAGGAATGCGATCGTGTGGAGCCAACGTTGATGCATTGTAGTAAAACAACACGTCGTAAATTTCACCCATCGCTTGCTCTTGGTGTGTATCTCCCACACGGGGCACTACAGGAATGCCGTTCCTGGATATTGCAGGAATATTCACAGGAATAGGAAAAGATTGACTGATATCTGTGCAGCGTTAGCAATGTTCCTTCTTACATTAGCCTGAAATATGTAGTTATTTTTGGACATGATGTGTCTTTGATTTTAGACATGCATGTGTCTTTGATTTTAGTGCTGTCTAAAGCTAAAGCTGCTAAAATAAAATTACATATTAGAAACTTTTAGTTTCATTTCATAGACATCGGTCATGGTTCTTTTTTGCTTAAAACGAAGGTAATTAGGCACAAGGTCTGGATGTCTGGTCGTTGGCGTTTGTATTAAATATTTTTCTGCTTAAAATTTCATATGTACTTGACCTATTTTTAATCTTCTGTGCTCAGTTGCAAAATCCACCTTTTTACGTAACGTTCCCGGTGAACATTAAGATACAAATCGATGTGTAAATTTTGTCTCATTTCTCTTAATGACTAATTGATTTAAAAATACGGCAAAGGTATCTTTGCTAAAGAACCTATTTATTAGGTGTTGTTCACTTTATTTAAAATAGTTTTGCACCTAAACGTAATAAAGCGTTATTGAAAGTTCTATGATAAAAGAAATGTAGTAAGAAATTAAAATTTAGATATCTAAGCTATTGCTTGCCGCTACTATTGTAGCTCAAAGTTTTGCGAATTTTGCTTTGTTCTGTAATTATCACGATCCATTTTTAAATAAAACATTAAACTTGTGTTAGCGGATGTCAATGGCCAAGCTACATGACATTATATTTTAAATGTATTTAAATCGGTATATTATGTTAGTCACTTTATATAATTTTGATTAGTGATAATTATATTTTAAATAGTAATAAGTAAGGTACTTGATTTTGACAAATAGATTACTTACTTCCGTTATAACTTCCTGTTCTCATATTTCAGTAAATAATTATCTTAGTACATTAATTAATATTTAGAATTATGTACTTAACTTATTTTAGCCATTCTTAATTTCTAATGTATTTTGTATGATTTTACTATATTCGAATTGTCAACGGAAATTCGTTCCATTTTGTGTAAAATGGTATAAAAGCCAGCCATATTGCATTGATTGATTCATTCTGTAATTAACTTTAAAACGTGTAAGGTGAAACTCTGCTCGAATAAATACCGCTCAATGTATAATTCAAGACTTTTCCTATACTCCCTAATACTTGTTAAAAAATGTTGCAAAGAAAGTCAGCGCTTAGTGACTAAGCACCTCATTAAATCGTTCTTATTTTATATAATTTCTTTGCAATACATTAGCATAAGATTACACCGAACACAGTAGTTAATTAAAGCGATGCACAGTGCATTTTTTGTCCAAAAAATTCGCCATGCCTTTTTTTTTGGAAATCTTGAACAGAAATGTTATGTAAGTAATTTATTAGTATTTATATGCGTTAATTTTTTATTATGAACAATAATTTTTTTTTTTTCAATAAAATTAAAAATTGCCATAACTTTTTAAATATTTACTTAATTGTCTTCTTGATTACTCTGATCGACAATAATAAAAAGCGGCCAAGTGCGAGTTGGACTTGCCCATGGAGGGTTCCGCAGCAGCAATAAGGTTTATTTTTATGAAATTAAAATATTTTTGATTTATTTTTATATTTCGGTCGATTTAATGAAATTTAGATTAAGGTTTACTATTTATGACGTATAAAAAAAACTACTGGCTAGATCTCGTTCAAACCAATTTTCGTTGGTAGTTTTTATAGTAATCTACATCATATATTTTTTTTTAGAATTATCATGCCTCTACTTTAGAAATTAGAGGGGGGGGGGGACACACATTTTTCCACTTTGGAAGAGTCTCTCTCGCAAACTATTCAGGTTAGAAAAAAATGATATGAGAAACCTCAATATGATTTTTGGAGACCTATCCATAGATACCCCACACGCATAGGTTAGATGAAAAAAAAATTTTTTTGTTTCAGTTGTACTTTACTATTTATGACGTATAAAAAAAACTACTGGCTAGATCTCGTTCAAAGCAATTTTCGTTGGTAGTTTTTATAGTAATCTACATCATATATTTTTTTTAGAATTATCATGCCTCTACTTTAGAAATTAGAGGGGGGGGGACACACATTTTTCCACTTTGGAAGAGTCTCTCTCGCAAACTATTCAGGTTAGAAAAAAATGATATGAGAAACCTCAATATGATTTTTGGAGACCTATCCATAGATACCCCACACGCATAGGTTAGATGAAAAAAAAATTTTTTGTTTCAGTTGTACCTATGTGGACCCCTAAAATTTTTAATAATTTTTCCATTTTTGCATCAAAATCTTAATGCGGTTCACAGATTACATCTACTTACCAAGTTTCAATAGTATAGCTCTAATAGTTTCGGAGAAAAGTGGCTGTGACATACGGACGGACGGACAGACAGACAGACAGACAGACAGACATGACGAATCTATAAGGGTTCCTTTTTTGCCATTTTGGCTACGGAACCCTAAAAAACACAATTTAACCTGATTTACATCTTTCTTAAATAAGTGTTTAAAGATTTATTTACGATTTATGTTTTTTTTTAATTTATTATGAACGTAGGTATTTCTAATTATTTGGATTTAATTTTTATACAGAATTGTTACTTAAATGTACAAGAATTCGGGTAAAAAAAGTTAGATCCAAATAATAAAGAGCACCGATGTTAGAGGCTTCTAAAGTTTCTATGGTAACTATGGTTTTAGGGTTGTCAATATTTCTATACCAAATTTTTTTTACTCATTTGAACTTTGTTTTTTTTGAGCATAATATAAAAACCTACTTCAAATATTATTAAACTATGTGAACTATGCGGTGACAACCCTATCCAAAATAATATAAAATTGAATAACTCCGATGCCCCCGCCTCATTTGGATCCAATTTTTTTTTGGGTTATAAGTATCAATAAAAAGAATATTTCAGTCTTAGTTTCAAATCCAAATATGAAAGGACATGACGTTAAAAAAATCAAAACAAATTTACAAAATCAGTCATAAATACGTTATCTTGAACAAATAAAGCCTGGATGTTTTTCGCTATCTTAGGGCTTTTAAGACACTATTTAGATTAATTAATAAAATCTTAAAAGAATATCAAACTTTTGAGCTATAACTGTTTATGTTTTTTTCTGGAAAACATAGAATTTTTTTTCAAGTACTAATTTGCATTCTTCTATATGAAATGGGCAGTCGGGTGTTCTCGTCCTGCATTTATAATCACAAATCCTATAAAATTAAGTAATAAAAACGGCATGGCCAATTTTTTGGACAAAAAATACACTGCGATGTATTAAACGTATAGTAGCGCTGCATTTCTTATTTTGAACTGGGCCAATATATTTTTCAACGTCTGAGAACGTTTGAAAGTGTGCTTCTAAAGTTTGTGCAATTTTTAAGTGCTTTAAAGGTTGCTCTAGAGTCTAGCCAGAGTTAGTCATTATATTTTGATGTAAGTAATGAAGAATAACCTTTTCTTCTCTTTAGAAGCTCCTCTTTTCTGAAAGACGACATGTAAAAGCTTTTTTTAAGAAGTTGAATGACTTTCACCACTTGTAAATGTTTTCAGCCAGAACGACTTGTTCAAATTAATCTCTATTCTCTACCCCTCGCGATATAATTACCTACGATATAACTTTATTAATTATTTTGGCAGTATTTCATTTAACGTTGGCACTGCACGATGATTTATTCCACGTACCGGTGTTATCGGTTAGGATATTTTAAGATTTATCACTTTGTATTTTGACGCCAGCGCGCAAGAAACTAATTAGACGCTAACGCCGTCTGTGTTCGAATTCGAGGCGCCTCGCCTTGTGGAAGTTGGAACTTTAAATTGCTCTACATGTGTATTACACAGGGGATTGCCTAATTAAACGCCTACTTTAATTATATTTGTAGCCTGTTCAGCTCTGCTTGCTTTTTATTTTGTTCATTATCAGCAAATCTATCGTGATAATTTTTAACCGACTTCCAAAAAGTAGGAGAGTTGAACGTTACAACATCTTGATGATCAGCTACATAGATAAATTTATTATTGCAGACCATCTACTACTAAAATGATAACTGCTTATGACGTAGTAATACCAAATCTGGTTTATAATTTATAGATCTAGGTTCCGTTATCATTTTCATGTATTTTGTACATATATCTCTAGCACGTTTAATGCGAAAATTATAGTAAATTTAGTACACTTTGAATATTTTAATTGCAATTCGGTCGCAATAAAAACTCTACATTTTTGAAGCCAATATGGAGTCATTTATTTTACTATCTTTTGCGAAAGATCTATCTGTTACATCTTTAAGCGTAACGACTGAAGCGATAATGATGTGGTATAGGTAAGCTTTAAAGTCCCTGGAAAGGACACATTGAAAAATTTACGTTTCATTTGTGAATACTGCGCGAACGAAACTCGAGAAACACCCTAGTCTTTGTCCCTCTCAAACTCGAAGCCAACTTCCATTTTCGCGTTGGCTATGCATAGCTGTCTCCTTAAATAATTTAAATGCAACGAATACAGGTCCATTAGTAATGCTATTCAAGTTGCAGTGTACTCATACATCGGCCCGGCGAGGCGGGGCTGACTCAATGCATAACAATGCTCACCGGTTTATTAAACCTTAAACAGCCTTAACTAAATTAACTTGTCGATTCGCATTGTTATATAGATGATGACATGGTTGCTGGACTCTTCGAGGAGTCACAGTTAAGTCCCCTTAACAATGAAACATTTTCCACAGCTAGTATTTGTCTGGTATACCTATTGAAAACACCATAAAACTATTAATAAAGATAGCCCTTGAATAGGCATACGCTGTGAAAATATTATTTTTAGTGAGGAGGAGAATGCTTTTAACGAGAATGTACGACTAAGCGTTGTATGTGGGTTGCAAAAATCATTAAACAGAACCTCGCAAGATGTATAAGACTACAAGTATTACGGACAAGACTGATCTATTATTATTAGAGACAAAAAGCGTATCACTCTCACTGTGCCACTTTTTTGGGTGTTAGCAAAAAACCGTCTGCGATTTCATGTCCGAATTCTCTATACAACGTGAAATTTTAGTGGTTGTTTTCCCGCAGCAGAACGATTTACCTATAGTAGTACTATTGAACCATGCATGTTATATTTTGAAAATACAAAACATTTTGTATGACGTACTATGGGAACTTTATGCCGATAGGCGCGAGTTACTATGGACCCGACCGAATTTTTTTTTTGATTTGAACAAAAAAAACTATACAAATCCATTCTACTACTAAGATAGAATCATTTTACTGCGGGAAAACAACCATTAAAATTTCACACTGTATAAGCTCGGCTTAGACGCTTATATTATTATGTCGGCTTAGTTTGTAGCCCATTTCCTGACGCTAAGTATGTTAATATTATCAGATAGTCAATAGTGTGTCAAAACGCGATTATAGTTAGACTTTTTAATTAATATTTAAACTGTATATTATTGAATTACGGTTTTTCATGTTTAAGTGGATTGCAATTTTAATGTTTCGTTAAAACGCTAGAACAGCGGCACTGATAGGACTAATTTTGATATAAAATAATTGTGTAAATTCAGGAAAAGTTAAAATGGATACAGTAAAAGCAAAGTAGTGATAAAAGATCAACGCCAAAATCAGAATATGTAGTAAACTATAATAATAATGTCAAGAAAAGTTACAATCGTCAAGTCGCAACTTCATTGAATGAACCTTTACGACCAATAAATTATTGTGAAAAGATTCAAGAGTAATAAATTCTAATATCAATATAGGTGAACCGTGCGAGTTGCAATGGAGCGGGGCTCGGACCGCGCCGGTCGACGACCTCAGCCAAATCTAAGACTTTCTAATGGGATAAATGCTAAATTACTCTGTGCAGAGCTGCAGACACAGATGACTCAAACAGCAATGTAGTCTCGTTATTGAATGGCGATGGTGCGTTTGGAGTCTTGAAAAGACCAAAAAATAGACAAAAACACTAAAAAATATATAAATAAATAGTAAATTTACTACAAAATATTTAAATAATAAAAAATATTTTTTTAAGTTTAAATATTTTGTAGTAAATTTACTATTTATTTATATATTTTTTAGTGTTTTTGTCTATTTTTTGGTGTTTAAATATTTAGTAGTAAATTTACTAAAAAATATTTAAACACAAAAAATTTTTTTTTAGTATTTAAATATTTTGTAAAAAAAATTTGTTCAGGACCCTAGGTAATTACTATCTTATGCTGAAAAATAACTCAAACATGTTAAATATTTTCGTATGAGAAAATGATTTTGGTATTAAGAATGTATGAAAATTTCGAGGGTAACCCGGGCCCTTAAGAAATAATCTAAGCTATAGAAACGTTAAATGTAATGTGAAATTTATTGGCTGTATTACCAAAGTTCTTGGTTGTTGTTCGTAAATATGTACAAATGTTATATTTATTAACAAAAAATTGTTATATTACATAATGCGCTAGATATAGGCGATGCCTGTCCTGTGGAGACAAAACCAATAAATATTATGTTAAAGCTGTTCTTTATTATGAAAATAATGAGAAAAGTAGAGATTTTATAAAATAATAGTAACAGAAAATTTTTTATCAAATGGATCATTTGCAAAGTTTTTAGGCATGACAATACTGTATAGAATATAGATGACACGAGCGTCATGAAAACGACATTTTATGTTGAACATTAAATCCCACATAATCTGCCAGTACATTAGGTCTTTGTTTATTTTTCGAGCGCGTCGTTTCGTTTAGATTTCTTCAAAATGTACCGAATACTGATGCAGAATAATTGATACAGAATATCAGAAACTATCTCCTAAGTTGCTTGATCTCTCGCGAGACCGTTTTGCAAAATGATATTATATCACTCTAATATAAAGTCCATAGTAATATAATAACCATTAATACTTGTTAGGACGCTGTAATATTCGCCTATAGGTTCGATATCTCTGGACCACACATGTGCATTTTCTCTTAAAGATCATAAGGACAAGGGACGCGATGGCTTTCACTTATTAAGGTCGACGTTTTAAATGAAAACTGTATCTATGTCAAACGGTTAAGATTCGATTCGGTCTGGCGATTTATTGCAGTCTGTATCAGCCTCTTTGTTTATTGATTCAGCTTTTACTGTATTATGAGTGTTCTGTTCATCATCATCTACATCGCTATTTGGGATTTGTTCACTTTTGTCACGCACTTTTTAATACACGTTCAAACGCAATGCTAGAACGGTACAAAAATAGACATTTCATTTTCTATAAATAGTACGTGTGTTTACTATTCGTTTGTCACGTCCACGTGTTTTGTTATATTTCCGCTTAACATCTTACATTTTTATTCGATTACGTTAAATGTTTTGAGTTCTCCTACGTAACACCAAAATACGTTTAAAGACTTTAAAATTGACTCATATACAACTTGGAGATGTAAATAAATATTTATGCTTTCAATATTAAATAAAGAGTTTTAAAGGTTGCCTAACTTGTGTTTTGGAGTAGAAAATACTACATATAACATAAATCAGATGCGGAACAGGTTTTAATTGTATCTGCGCAATAGGAAACTTTATTACTTAAATTCTATTATGATAATGCAATAGGCTACTTGACCTATTTTTTTCTTCGTGCTAATCGCTTCTTAATCATTCATTTTCACCAAAAAAACTAATATTTCAATATTTTAAACAGTAGAAACCCTTGATTGAAAAATATGCCTTTTACATGGCGCCGAAAACACTGTCCGCCATAGTGTGACGTCATATTTTTTGTATTTTATACTTTCTTTACTGAAAAATTCTTTATAAAGCTAAACGTACGAGTCTAACAGTGTCAAAAAATTAGGAAAGAATTTAGAAATCATTTGTAACGTTGAAAACTTTTTGAGAAAAGTTTTGGCCATTTCATTTCCCAACTACAATAAATGGAGATATTATTTAAAACTGATGTTTTATTTGAACTATTCAAGAAAAAATATTTTACAATTAATCTTTCTAGGCTTATTCTTATTATTTATGTACAAATAAACTTACATAATATGTATAACAAGCGCGATAAATAAAAGATATTAAATTACTAGTGTGATGACGTCACATCCAAATCGGAAGTACCGCAAAAGCGTTTTCGTCAGTACAAATCATAATATTTTCATAACTTCCTATTTTCAAATCGACTTTATTTATCAATCATAAGCTTTTTAAATACGATGATAAGGGTGTAATACGGTTTCCTAGGCCAAGTTCTACAAGAAATATGCATTTGTTCAATGAAATTGAATATAGGTCAAGTGGCTTATTTAACGTGTCTTTATAATGTTAATGTTCTCACTTTTAAGTTAAGTTTGCATGAAACTGAAATCTTTATACTACAAACCAACATTATTTTCTATTAGGTACTCTGTGTGCGCAAAACTTGTAATATTTCAACCGCAATTTGTTGTGTGTGTTGTGTGCTGTCAATGTTATGTATGCTAATGTAATTAAAAAATGAAATGATATAAAATTGATGATGAATGCGTACACTTAAAAAATTGCACAGCTGCCAAACGTTACGGTTGTTAAAATGTATCAGAATATTATAACAACATATTACAATTAAATAATATACGAACTTTGATCAATGTATTCTTTTTGTTTAACATTTTCATATTCTATGTTTTTATAATATTCTAATATTTTTAATAATTTTGTCTGCTGATTTCTACTATCGCGATCGCCCGTATCAATATGTGCCAATGTCATGTTAAACTCTTTTTTTTTTTACTAAAAATTAAAGGTCTTGATCAAAATATCTTGGCAAATAATCATGTGAGACAAGTTCACCACGCAGAAGAACGTATAGCGGCAACGCACCTGCACCTTTTCTAATGTTGCGAGTGTCCATGGGCGACGGTAGTTGCTTTCCATCAAGTGACCCGTTTGCTCGATTGTCCCCTTATTTTATAAAAAAAGTCTTGTAGAACAATCCACTAATGCGGCGTCTTCCGGCGCCTCCTATGTCGTATCTGAATTTATGTATGTACATAATATAATATGTATGTACATTTATCTGCGCGCTTTAAATAGCCCCTATCTCGTCCACGCTGAGGTCAGTGGGCTCCGGGCACACGCACAATCGAAGACATGAGCGGATGAAGTGGGTAACTAACAATTTGAAAACTGACGTCTCTTTACATAAATAGAGACTTTAGAACCGGGAAAATTATTTGAAGGTTGATTCTATGTATACTATACTATAATATATATACTAGCTAGATAAAGTAGGTAAGTTACAAGGTTTGTTCAAATTATAAGGGAAAAAATGAGTAATTGCTCATAATATGTTATCAATGTTAGTTACCCACTTCATCCTCTAATGTCTTCATTATCGACTCGCGATTAAAACTCCGCCATGTATTTATTGGTCGCACAGTATCCTTATCGGATTGTGAACCTCGAAGTTACTTATGCAGTTCAATAATCTTGATCGTCGATTTCTCTTGTGTGACCTACAGTTTTATGTTTGAACTTCAGCTGTTTGTTGGGATGACTTTGTTAAGAATGCTCCAACCGGAGAATTAGCAGGTCGGATGTCTGTCAGTACGAATGTCGACGTTAATGACATTAAAATAAGATTCATATTAGCGCGCCTTGTACAGTGGCGGTTACGACGCTCGCCGCGTTCTTGATATGGCGAAAAGGTATGAAAAAATTTGAGAAATTTTCTTATTTTTCTTATAACTGGAAAAGTTGTTTATTTTTATATAAAATTTTTAGCGGACTTTATAGAGGACTAAATTAGCAACAATTTTTTTGTATATTTATTTTCCTCAGTTCAGTGTATTTAGATATTAAGGTACCTAATCAGACCCCATTTTTTTCATATTTTGCGATTATTGTGATGGTTAAAACGTATTTAATGTGAAAATTTTGTATGCGGCTATAGAATTTTTATGGTACAGTCGTGGAGATTAATATAATATTATCTTTCATTTGAAACCAAAATATCCTCGCAGTTTGACTCCTAATTCTTTAATAGGGCACCGGAAAATCGCTGATATTTGTAATAGCGTCCTTAATGCAGTTTCATATTATCACTCTCTCATTCTTTTCTTGCTTTAAATTTGTATCATATATTATAACATATAATATTTTACTGTCCTACTTTCTTCTATAAAATTTTCGTTTATGTTCACCTGGATTTCTATTGACTAATCGATTGATAAGTGGCCTGGCATCACGCCAGATAATTGCATGCCTTATTACTAGCAAGTTGCAGGAGTTGAGCAGTAGTTAGTTGAGTTAAAAAGTTCCATTTGAATTTAATTTGGATTTGTCAGAAAGCTTGCATTTTGGTGATAAATTAGTCAAGTGTTAATTATGTACTATTCACACCTGCTGCAATCACTGTTTTAAATTATAGAAATTAGCTTAAATTACTTTAATAAATTGCCATCTATTATATAGCTAACTACTATCCGCGTCTATTTATAACATTTGCAATTATTCATGGTTTTTGAAATAAATACACCGTATTTATTTCAAAAACCATGTTTTTACTCTGTTTTCCTAGAAGAGTACACTGAACTCTATGAAGAGTTTCATTATTATGTTCAACTCGTTAGGAGTATTATTTAACCTCACAACGAACATACATGCTGTCAAAATTATAAAATACTTTATTTTCTGTTGCCTCTTAATGAAGTACCGCAATGATTAATAAACACAGTTTTGTTGTAGCTTTCAAATTTTATATCATCTATTATAATATGATTTCTATTATGTAAGTACTTTCGACTTCTTTCGTTTTTTTAATGCGAGTATAAGTACCAAACTAATCATTAATATCAACAGCATGTCATTAGCTGTGCTTTAGAATCAATAGTTACTCGATGTTATTTCACATTCATATTTAAGACATATGAAGCTTATTAATGTTAACTATAGTCACTAGTTGTGCATTTATTATTATCAGTCATATATTTTATATTTATCTAATTAAATAATACGTAGTATGTAGTACTTACCCAGTTACCCCGGCCGCACATTGTCCGAATTCTGATCAGAAACAGTTGAATTCCGCCGGACCGCCACCCCGCACATTATCCGAAATATCCTTCCGGCAAGTTCTAGCTCACTCGGCTCAGTACAAAATGTAAGAGACAGCGCGGACGTTCAACTGTTTCTGATCAGAACTGTCGTACAATGTGCGGCCAGGCTTAAACGGTGGGCGGTACAAACAAGTGAATACGCAGTAATTGGTAATACCTCAATTATTGAAGTAGATAATCACAATTTGTTTACTCTGCCGTCTGCGTCATGAATTTACTATAATAAAATATGTACGTTATCTATCTGAATATTACATTACTTATTCAGCTTTCCATACAATATGAACATGAGCATCGCATCTTACCATGAAGTCACTGGCAAAATCGTATTTTTTTATACTTACGCTTTTTATTAGCTTCACCTGTATACAGGTCGGTCGAAGAAGTCGGCTACAAATAAATACACATAATATTTGTTTGTAACCGACTTCTTTGGGCGCGATTTTGACCCACTTTAAACAGCCAGATTTCGTTCAAACTTTGTAGATTTATCGGTCCTGACAATACACTAATTTGATATAGTTATTCCATTTTTCAATTTCTATGTTTGTTTGTTTGTAACCGACGCTTTACATAAAAAGCGTGTTTTTAGTTTTTTTAACTATTACTTATTATTAGAGATGCGCCGAATATTCGTTTCGTATTCGGTATTCGGCGTATTCGGCATGTTTTTCACTATTCGTATTCGGCCGAATTATTCGGCTCAGTTACCGAATATATTCGGTTTTATTTTTTTCAAAATATTAAAAACTAGACCCGCCCCGGCTTCGCTCGTGGGACATACATAGCCTATGTCACTCAGGGCTCAGCTCCTAAGTATCATGTAACACAACATTAGGCACTAGGCAGCAAAATTAAAGTCCAATAATATTGATGAATATTACACATTACATTTTAATATTTACAATATTGCTATTTAAGGCGGCTGAGAAGCCGCCCTGGTCTTCCGGTGTCTGTGGATGGTACGAGTGACCAGAAAGAGATAGCTGACAGGTAAACGTTAGGGCTTCTGATGTAGTGAGGGCAATCAAATCAATATCCAAGGGAAAATCCCCCGGACACGATGGATTAAGCATTGAACACCTACAATATGCTGGCCCTCATATATCGCGAGTTTTGGCCTTGCTGTATAATCTCTGTATATCGCATTCTTACTTGCCTCACGATATGATGAAAACTGTTGTGGTCCCAGTAACGAAAAATAAAACGAAAAGCCTATCAGATATTTCTAATTACAGGCCCATCTCGCTAGCAACTATCATTGCAAAAGTAAGTATTTGACAGCATTCTTAATACACATTTAAACAGATATATTAGATGTCATGATGCGCAGTTCGGCTTTCGTTCTGGCCTTCCCACCGAGTCCGCAATATTGTGTCTTAAGAGTGCTGTCAAGTATTATAATACAAGAAAAACGCCCGTCTACGCCTGCTTCCTCGACCTTTCGAAGGCTTTTGACCTCGTGTCATATGACATTCTTTGGAAGAAGATGAGGAAGTCGAATATACCTCATGAATTGGTTAATACTTTTAAATATTGGTATGATAATCAAATAAATATTGTTAGATGGGCTGGTGCGGTGTCAGATCCCTACAAGCTGGAATGTGGCATGAGACAGGGGGGGTTAAGCTCACCTGTCCTATTTAACCTTTATATAAATGGACTGATTGAGGAGCTCAGCATGAAGCATATCGGTTGTTATATAGATGGAGTATGTTTCAATAACATAAACTATGCGATGCGGATGACATGGTCTTGCTGAGTGCCTCGGTCTGTGGTCTCAAAAAGCTACTTGACATTTGTGAGCGTTACGTAGCGGAGCATGGGCTGATATACAATAGTAAAAAGAGTCAGTACATGGTCTTTCACGGTGGTACCAGAAAGGTGGATACAGTGCCGACTCTTTTACTCAATGGTGTTACTTTAGCTAGAGTCGAGGAGTTCAAATACCTAGGACACATTGTGACGTCCACTTTGAAAGACGATACTGATATCGAAAGGGAGCGAAGGGCACTGTCGGTTAGGGCGAATATGGTTGTTAGGAGGTTTGCGAGATGCTCGTTAGAGGTAAAAATGACGTTGTTTAGAGCTTTTTGTACATCCTTCTACACTTGCAGCCTCTGGGCAGCATATACGCAAAGGGCCTACAGTGCCCTTCGCGTCCAATATAATAACGCGTTCAGGATGCTGGTGGGGCTCCCCCGCTGGTGCAGCGCTTCGGCGATGTTCGCGTGCGCACGAGTGGACTGTTTCTTTGCCACAATGCGCAGGCGAACATCGTCGCTGGTGCAGCGCATGCGGGGGAGCTCCAACGGCATGCTGGCCGCGCTCTGTGAACGCCCTGATAACCTGTATATCAGTCACTGCTGTCATATGCATGCAGAATACAGGCTAAAATAATAACTGTTATACAGCATGACTGGTGAGACATGTTCAATATTCGAGGACGTGATATTTGGCTATTATATTAGTTGAAAAAAAATAATATAAAAAAATAATATCAATTGATCACTGAGTAAATGTAGCTTAAAGTTAAATAATTATTTACCCAACGCATGGACACCGCGCGCGGGAGTAGCGCGCGGCCGCATAGTAATTTACTAAGTGTCCATGATTCATTTATTTAAAGGTAAATTTGGTCAAAAATTAAGTACCTAATTTTATTACATAATTATAATGAGAATCGAGTACTGAACACTTTCCTTAATTATCGGTATTGACTCACCAGTCATGCTGTATTATGTAAGTAATGTGTGTTTTTCTTTAAACAACAAATTCATAAAACAAAATAAAAAACAGAAAAAAGACAATAATGTTTTAAATAAACAAAGCATTTAGAGATAAATTGGTAGGTAGTGCAATGCTCAAACCGTCGAAAAGGAATCCACTCAGACTTTTATTAATGTAATTTGATCTGTACCTATTTATATGAGTCTTGGATACTTGCAATAAATGATTATTATTATTATTATAAAACATCGCGATGAAAAACTAATAAAGAAATTAATATTATGCATAAGAGGTTTGAGCTCTCCATTGTGGGTGTCGCAAACGCCACACACAATAGATTTTCAATTGTTATGCGGCAGCCGCCTGCCGCTGGAGGATTGATGGGTTTTAAGCAGTATTCTGACTTTAATAAATCTTTTTAACATTGGTTTTAATATATTTCTGTTATTATTAAATAATACATGAAATCTTTTATTTATTGTTGCACAGTTCATTATATTGGAGATTATGCATAAAATCATTAGTCATTTAAAGAAAATGTTTTACTACTTAAAATAAACCTTGCTTCTTATGTATTTTAGTATTAAAGGTATGTATTCCATTTAATTCTACTTACATGAAGACAAATAACAATAACTTAATAGTTAATAGTAATCTACATGCAAATGAAACAAATAACACTGTTTTACTGCTTTATTTTTCACTTCATTAATGTTGTAATAGAAATTTGAACCTTAGCTTATTGCTTTTTCACATAAAAAAGAAACATTTTTAGTCTATGACCACAGACAAGTCAATTTCCATATCCGGACTCCATATTGTCTTGAGACTTCCATTTGTAAAAATCTCTCGAAATGAACTGCGCTCTGTTATATTTACAAAACTTAGTTTTATTTAAAACTACAATAAAGATCACAACCTCTGCAAGTTCTTTGCGGTCTGCCACTCACTAAAACCTGGTTCTCACTTTTTCTGAGATACACACACATCCTGAAATGGCTAAAGTGTGGTTCTAAACTTGTTGAAGCACTTGGAAATCGTCGTTACTGGCAGGCGATTGTTGTTGCAAATGTTTCGCAACACTGCACAGATGTTAATCATTGTTTTTCTTGTCAATGTGTTAAACTCCTCACAGACAGTCAGACAGTTCCAGTGCCTGGGCTCGGTTGCGATTGCGAGGTCTTATTTAACTGTATTTCTGGCTTTCTTCTTCAGGAATGGCTTCTAATACGAGCACTGTGTGCACCAATGTTATAAAAATACGTTTTATAGTTTAAAAATTTTACGTAAAACACCACTAACCACTCAGCGACAAACAAGCAATCGGAAAAAATCACTTTTGTTGTGATCACTGATCGCTATAATTTAACAGTTCAAATTGCTCGCCGATTGCCATCGCATTGCTGTCAAAAGCTTAGGTGATACGAAATAAATGCAACAGTATAGCAAATAGTGATAGCAAAAATATAAATTTCTTCAAAACCCGTGGATGAATATGACACAAAACTTTAACAGTAACAGACATCAATAAAATAAACCATATTACATTATTTACACCATTTTTACAAACTCTAATATTTTTTCGACGCAATTAGGCGACGTTTCTAATATTTGCTAAATTACTGGGAAACTCGTGGATGAATCTGACACAAAACGTGTCTGCATATATTTTGTTACTGCCCGAGAGTTTAAAATTTAGCTTTTGTGATATTGCTAATATCACAAAAGCTAAATTTTAAACTTTAATATTTTTTTCGGCCTATAGCGACCAAAAAGCAAAATACCTAAATATCTCTGGAAGCTGTCGACCAAAATGACACAAAATCATTTTTTAGGTTTACCTAGTGGTCCCAAACCTATACGCAAAAAATCAGAAACTTTAGAATTTTGAAACCAAAAAACCTAGAGCTATCGGTCTAAGTATGGAGATTTAGCGATTTAAATGTAATTATAGTTCCTTGATTATTCAGCAGAGGGAGTACTGTCGCTCGTTGCTATCGTATTTTTTTGGCTGGTATGTGATACGAAACTGCGATTTTGGAGCAATTATTGCGCAATAATTGCGATTGCATTGCGCTCGCGAGAGAAGGCTCGCTCCGAGCTAGCCAGCAGCGGCACGTAGAGTACACGATAGAACCTGTTTACGCGGCAAAATAAAATAATGGTAAACCGAATAATTCGGCCGAATATTCGGCTCGGTAAAGGCCGAATATTCGGTATTCGGTTATTCGGCCAAATCACTATTCGGCGCATCACTACTTATTATGAATTGGTTGATAGTGAATGGATTTACTAGTATGTTTAACAGTTACGAGTTATATTATTATTGTTTATTTTACGTGTTGACCTAGTTAGGGTTCCGTTCCGTAGTCAACAAGGAACCCTTATAGTTTCGGTCTGTCCGTCCGTCTGTCCGTCTGTCCGTCCGCGGTTTTGCTCAGAGACTATAGGATCTACAAAGCTGTAATTTGGCATGAATATACATATTAATAATGCCGACAAAATGGTACATAAAATATTTAAAAAATATTTTTTTATGGTACCTCCACTACACATCAAGCGCGGTTGAATTTTTTTTTCGCGCCCACCCCGTCGTGTGGGGTGTCGTTGGATGGGTTTTTTAAAAATATTATGAGTACTAATAGATCATTTTCCGACTTAGGGATCCATTTGTGAAATATTAAGTTTTAAAGTGGAAAAAATCGAGTCCAGTGTCCCCCCCCTTCTACCAGCTAAACGGTTGCTTCTGGAAATGTGAAAAAATTCACGGGAGTAGGAAATATGCTGAATTTAAAAGGAAAACTATCACGGCTAAGTTGACTTCATAAGTTATTGAGTAATAGTCGATCAACTAAAAAAAATGTATTCGGCGAAGTATAAAGGAACTTTTCGTTCAAATTCCTTTGAGATGATGTTGTTAGTAGTGTAAAACATGTTATAAATGTACATTCATTGACCATACAGAAATTTTCAAAAACTAGCGGTGCTACGGAACCCTACATTGCGCGTGGCCCGACACGCACTTGGCCGGTTTTTTTAGGTGTATAAAGTAGAGGTATAATATCTTGAGCGGCGTTATCATTTCTAAGAATGGAAATCAGTTTCCCTAAAATTTCGAAATTAAAAGGAATTTATTGCAGTGTACATGCGCAATAATTTGCGATTGTCTATATCTATAAATACCACGTACGTCGTCACTCGTCACATAAACAACAAACTTCGCGCAGGATTGCGAAGTGTTTGATCTAACACATTCTTTGTATTAGTTTTTATCATGTTTACCTTCTCGTTGACTGTTAAATCCGTCGATAGCTCGTCTACTGCTTCGCTCGTCTGCACATTTCACTTTCTTTACTTGACTAAGTTGTTTGTACATAATGTTTTTGAAATCAACGTACCCAAAAAGTTTTTCAGTTTCAAATTCAAGTGTGCCTTTTCTTCAATGTATGTGCGATTTTAAGAGTACGACTACGATATATTTGGAAAATTCTCGAGCATTCCGAGCGGCTCGCAAATTAGGCGTGATATCGTCAGAGCGATGCGAATATCGCACCGAAGATTTTTCCACACGAAATGTGCGACTTGCGAGCGACCTTGTAAGGTCGCCCCTGTCTATCTACACTCGCCGGGCAATAAAACAATTCCTCAATGAATTAGACCGATTAAAAACGCCATTGGCCCCGTGCCAGATCGACCCGTATAAACATTGAGAATTTAAGAAATTGACATTACGTAAGCGTATGTGACTTGCGCTACGGAATTCGGACTCCGTGAAAAGCGATAGATTATGTTTATTGTGTTTCTGCAATAATTCCTTCATTTAAAGTTTCGGTTTTTGTAACAATGTGTTTTATTTCTGCGAAACTGCTTTTATAATATCGTATTTTGTTAGCACAAATCTTTTTTAATCTAGTGTAATACGATTGTGTAATGTATTTCTATTCTCCATTTCAGCTATTGTATGTGTTCGTCTCATTCCCGGTTCCTTTCAAAATATTGTGTGCGTTTATCGCCATATCTAGGAGTGGGCGTGATGAAATGTCTGTTATCTCCAATTGTTATTTTTACCTCCCAGTTTTATCGTTTAGCGCTAACGTCGCGTCACTGGGGTTTTGTCTGCTTTCAGAAGATAAATAATTCTGTGAATTTCATTAATAGAATATTATATGATCTATAGGAGAGTCAATATGTGGTAGCTCGACTTTCCTCCGTTATTGGGACTAGATTCGGTTCGTTTCACGCCTACAGACTCGTTGTTAATCACGTATTCAGTGAGCGACTCATGGAGTGACTAAGACTGCTGTATTAGCATTCCAATATTAGTTGTTGTCTTCGTTTCGTTCGTTCAATTTGCTGTTCATTTTTGCTGTAACCTCTATATATCCAATCAATTACACTTGTAGTTCATTCCAAAACAGTATTTATCTATGTGTCTTCGAATTATGTAACTTTTAAGTTTTAAGTATATTATAATGTTATTGAAAGTAGGTAATAGGTACCATATTAGTTTGATGCCATGTTCATGTTTATTACTTTGTTTTGCAAATTTGGAATAGTGAAAGATATTTATTTGGAGTTGCAAAATTCTTTGGTCGTGTCACTGTGTGATTGTTTAAAACTAGAGTATTATTTAACACATAAATTCTAATGTAACAAACGATGTCTCTAAATTATAATGGCTTTGTGAGTTTTGCCAATTTGTTCACTTCAATTTATTTCTAGATACATAACAAAAAAGCTGTGATTTGTTTGTGTCTTTTAGAATTAACGACCTTCCTATTATTCCTTATAAAGCATTAGTCTCTAAACAGAATAAAACGTTTAGGTAAAATAAGTTACGAATAAAAAAATGCAAACTCAAAGCGCATTATCGTGACCTTGGCATAATCATGGATTCCAAGTTATCATTTAATTTTCACATCGACCATATTGTCAATAGAGCATTTCGTCAACTTGGATTTATATTAAGAATTTCTAAACCTTTTAAACAGCTCCAAACGTTAAAAATCTTATACTTTAGCTTCGTTCGATCGATATTAGACTTTGCTTGCATAATTTGGAGTCCGTATTACGCTTGCCATATCGCCCGCATAGAGAGGGTTCAGAAGAAATTTATTAAGACCTTAGATTTTGTTGGAAATTATGAATATATCTCTTATGAGACCTCACTCAGTCGACATTCACTAACGAGTCTTGTAAACCGCAGAAAAATGTTTGACCAAATTTATCTTTTTAAAATAATAAATAACCACATCGACGCCTCACACATTTTGGAATGTATAAATTTTAAAGTACCTAGACCTGGCTCTCGTTCACAGAATATATTTTCGGTTCCTTTGTATAGATCAGTATACACTAGTAATTGTTTTCTAAAACGTAGCGTTAAGACATTCAATGATGAATTTAAAGATCTAGACATATTTAATATGAGCTTGCCTGCTTATAAGTTAAAATTACATACACAACTTCTTAAAAAATAAGTAAAATAAGTATTTATTAAAGCCGCATTTCTTCCCATAAATTATGTAGTAAAAATATATGGAACTATTAGTTTTTATGTAAAAATTGTATTAAGTTTAAGATAAGTTAAAAAACTGTTTGTTTCCTTAATAAAATAAAATAAAAAATAAAAAAATAAAATTATGCATCATACGTGATACGCTCTACATAAAAGTGTCCAATCTCTAGACATTTTTTTTTTATAATTTTGCGATAACAATACTTTCATTTAGATTGCATGCCTTATTGCCTATACAAACGTATTGCAATTTGCGGATTGTATTGCCACTGAATTGTGGTGTGCAATATTTTTATTGGATGTTTGCATAAACACGAATGCCAATGGAGGATATGTAAATATTGTCGTGTCTGATAGCGACGTCGGCGGAGACAGGTGCCGTCCTACTGTGCGTTGACTCCGCGGCCTTGAGGTCCACTCGGTGCCACTCAAAAAAGCAATTACACAAGTTGCTCACCGTGAGTCTTAGGTTTTGTAAGGGGTATAAAAAGTGTAGCCGTCACTCGTCAGCGATTACAATCTAATTCATCTGGTGAATCATCTGCAATAATTGTTGTAGCATTGCTGAGTTGAATTTGGTGTTCTGTTGATTTGGAATTGAGTCGTAGCTCGTAGCGCTAGCGATTTAAATGTAATGAGAGATGCAACTGGAGGTATGCCCTACATATTCTCTGTATAGTTTGCTAATTGAGAACTTTTATCCTCTCAAAACATTCCAGTAATTTAAGCGCTAATTTTGAAGTTATTTTAGGTCACTTTCAGCTCTACTTAGAGTCGAAATATCGTTATTATTTACGAAGGATCGTAGCGACATGAGAGGCAATTTTCCGATTTCGTACCTTTAATATTTCTATTTTCTATAAGTTATAACATTTTCGTAGAGGCGTAGAGAGCTATTACATTGTTATTATTAGCCATTTCATACTAAGCTCATGTCCGCTAAAATTTTGTTATTTTCCTTGATCTCTGCGGTGAGATTGGTATTCGTGACTGCGGAAGTGAAACGCATTGTATCATCGCGAAATAACCACAGTGCGGTCGTGAGGTTGAGTTTATTTTTTGCGTGCTATGGCCGCCATCGATCGCTGCCGGAGAGTTTTCGAAACAAGTGAACGAACTTGAGCAGACCCGCTGCCCCAATTGGCGGTTGCCGGAGTGACGTCATCGCCGTCTGCGCCTCGTCTGCGCTTCCCGGAACAGTTGGCCGCATTGTCCTATCGATATCGCTAACGGTAATTACTAGTGATGCGCCGAATAGTGATTTGGCCGAATAACCGAATACCGAATATTCGGCCTTTACCGAGCCGAATATTCGGCCGAATTATTCGGTTTACCATTATTTTATTTTGCCGCGTAAACAGGTTCTATCGTGTACTCTACGTGCCGCTGCTGGCTAGCTCGGAGCGAGCCTTCTCTCGCGAGCGCAATGCAATCGCAATTATTGCGCAATAATTGCTCCAAAATCGCAGTTTCGTATCACATACCAGCCAAAAAAATACGATAGCAACGAGCGACAGTACTCCCTCTGCTGAATAATCAAGGAACTATAATTACATTTAAATCGCTAAATCTCCATACTTAGACCGATAGCTCTAGGTTTTTTGGTTTCAAAATTCTAAAGTTTCTGATTTTTTGCGTATAGGTTTGGGACCACTAGGTAAACCTAAAAAATGATTTTGTGTCATTTTGGTCGACAGCTTCCAGAGATATTTAGGTATTTTGCTTTTTGGTCGCTATAGGCCGAAAAAAATATTAAAGTTTAAAATTTAGCTTTTGTGATATTAGCAATATCACAAAAGCTAAATTTTAAACTCTCGGGCAGTAACAAAATATATGCAGACACGTTTTGTGTCAGATTCATCCACGAGTTTCCCAGTAATTTAGCAAATATTAGAAACGTCGCCTAATTGCGTCGAAAAAATATTAGAGTTTGTAAAAATGGTGTAAATAATGTAATATGGTTTATTTTATTGATGTCTGTTACTGTTAAAGTTTTGTGTCATATTCATCCACGGGTTTTGAAGAAATTTATATTTTTGCTATCACTATTTGCTATACTGTTGCATTTATTTCGTATCACCTAAGCTTTTGACAGCAATGCGATGGCAATCGGCGAGCAATTTGAACTGTTAAATTATAGCGATCAGTGATCACAACAAAAGTGATTTTTTCCGATTGCTTGTTTGTCGCTGAGTGGTTAGTGGTGTTTTACGTAAAATTTTTAAACTATAAAACGTATTTTTATAACATTGGTGCACACAGTGCTCGTATTAGAAGCCATTCCTGAAGAAGAAAGCCAGAAATACAGTTAAATAAGACCTCGCAATCGCAACCGAGCCCAGGCACTGGAACTGTCTGACTGTCTGTGAGGAGTTTAACACATTGACAAGAAAAACAATGATTAACATCTGTGCAGTGTTGCGAAACATTTGCAACAACAATCGCCTGCCAGTAACGACGATTTCCAAGTGCTTCAACAAGTTTAGAACCACACTTTAGCCATTTCAGGATGTGTGTGTATCTCAGAAAAAGTGAGAACCAGGTTTTAGTGAGTGGCAGACCGCAAAGAACTTGCAGAGGTTGTGATCTTTATTGTAGTTTTAAATAAAACTAAGTTTTGTAAATATAACAGAGCGCAGTTCATTTCGAGAGATTTTTACAAATGGAAGTCTCAAGACAATATGGAGTCCGGATATGGAAATTGACTTGTCTGTGGTCATAGACTAAAAATGTTTCTTTTTTATGTGAAAAAGCAATAAGCTAAGGTTCAAATTTCTATTACAACATTAATGAAGTGAAAAATAAAGCAGTAAAACAGTGTTATTTGTTTCATTTGCATGTAGATTACTATTAACTATTAAGTTATTGTTATTTGTCTTCATGTAAGTAGAATTAAATGGAATACATACCTTTAATACTAAAATACATAAGAAGCAAGGTTTATTTTAAGTAGTAAAACATTTTCTTTAAATGACTAATGATTTTATGCATAATCTCCAATATAATGAACTGTGCAACAATAAATAAAAGATTTCATGTATTATTTAATAATAACAGAAATATATTAAAACCAATGTTAAAAAGATTTATTAAAGTCAGAATACTGCTTAAAACCCATCAATCCTCCAGCGGCAGGCGGCTGCCGCATAACAATTGAAAATCTATTGTGTGTGGCGTTTGCGACACCCACAATGGAGAGCTCAAACCTCTTATGCATAATATTAATTTCTTTATTAGTTTTTCATCGCGATGTTTTATAATAATAATAATAATCATTTATTGCAAGTATCCAAGACTCATATAAATAGGTACAGATCAAATTACATTAATAAAAGTCTGAGTGGATTCCTTTTCGACGGTTTGAGCATTGCACTACCTACCAATTTATCTCTAAATGCTTTGTTTATTTAAAACATTATTGTCTTTTTTCTGTTTTTTATTTTGTTTTATGAATTTGTTGTTTAAAGAAAAACACACATTACTTACATAATACAGCATGACTGGTGAGTCAATACCGATAATTAAGGAAAGTGTTCAGTACTCGATTCTCATTATAATTATGTAATAAAATTAGGTACTTAATTTTTGACCAAATTTACCTTTAAATAAATGAATCATGGACACTTAGTAAATTACTATGCGGCCGCGCGCTACTCCCGCGCGCGGTGTCCATGCGTTGGGTAAATAATTATTTAACTTTAAGCTACATTTACTCAGTGATCAATTGATATTATTTTTTTATATTATTTTTTTTCAACTAATATAATAGCCAAATATCACGTCCTCGAATATTGAACATGTCTCACCAGTCATGCTGTATAACAGTTATTATTTTAGCCTGTATTCTGCATGCATATGACAGCAGTGACTGATATACAGGTTATCAGGGCGTTCACAGAGCGCGGCCAGCATGCCGTTGGAGCTCCCCCGCATGCGCTGCACCAGCGACGATGTTCGCCTGCGCATTGTGGCAAAGAAACAGTCCACTCGTGCGCACGCGAACATCGCCGAAGCGCTGCACCAGCGGGGGAGCCCCACCAGCATCCTGAACGCGTTATTATATTGGACGCGAAGGGCACTGTAGGCCCTTTGCGTATATGCTGCCCAGAGGCTGCAAGTGTAGAAGGATGTACAAAAAGCTCTAAACAACGTCATTTTTACCTCTAACGAGCATCTCGCAAACCTCCTAACAACCATATTCGCCCTAACCGACAGTGCCCTTCGCTCCCTTTCGATATCAGTATCGTCTTTCAAAGTGGACGTCACAATGTGTCCTAGGTATTTGAACTCCTCGACTCTAGCTAAAGTAACACCATTGAGTAAAAGAGTCGGCACTGTATCCACCTTTCTGGTACCACCGTGAAAGACCATGTACTGACTCTTTTTACTATTGTATATCAGCCCATGCTCCGCTACGTAACGCTCACAAATGTCAAGTAGCTTTTTGAGACCACAGACCGAGGCACTCAGCAAGACCATGTCATCCGCATCGCATAGTTTATGTTATTGAAACATACTCCATCTATATAACAACCGATATGCTTCATGCTGAGCTCCTCAATCAGTCCATTTATATAAAGGTTAAATAGGACAGGTGAGCTTAACCCCCCCTGTCTCATGCCACATTCCAGCTTGTAGGGATCTGACACCGCACCAGCCCATCTAACAATATTTATTTGATTATCATACCAATATTTAAAAGTATTAACCAATTCATGAGGTATATTCGACTTCCTCATCTTCTTCCAAAGAATGTCATATGACACGAGGTCAAAAGCCTTCGAAAGGTCGAGGAAGCAGGCGTAGACGGGCGTTTTTCTTGTATTATAATACTTGACAGCACTCTTAAGACACAATATTGCGGACTCGGTGGGAAGGCCAGAACGAAAGCCGAACTGCGCATCATGACATCTAATATATCTGTTTAAATGTGTATTAAGAATGCTGTCAAATACTTACTTTTGCAATGATAGTTGCTAGCGAGATGGGCCTGTAATTAGAAATATCTGATAGGCTTTTCGTTTTATTTTTCGTTACTGGGACCACAACAGTTTTCATCATATCGTGAGGCAAGTAAGAATGCGATATACAGAGATTATACAGCAAGGCCAAAACTCGCGATATATGAGGGCCAGCATATTGTAGGTGTTCAATGCTTAATCCATCGTGTCCGGGGGATTTTCCCTTGGATATTGATTTGATTGCCCTCACTACATCAGAAGCCCTAACGTTTACCTGTCAGCTATCTCTTTCTGGTCACTCGTACCATCCACAGACACCGGAAGACCAGGGCGGCTTCTCAGCCGCCTTAAATAGCAATATTGTAAATATTAAAATGTAATGTGTAATATTCATCAATATTATTGGACTTTAATTTTGCTGCCTAGTGCCTAATGTTGTGTTACATGATACTTAGGAGCTGAGCCCTGAGTGACATAGGCTATGTATGTCCCACGAGCGAAGCCGGGGCGGGTCTAGTTTTTAATATTTTGAAAAAAATAAAACCGAATATATTCGGTAACTGAGCCGAATAATTCGGCCGAATACGAATAGTGAAAAACATGCCGAATACGCCGAATACCGAATACGAAACGAATATTCGGCGCATCTCTAGTAATTACATTGACGAGCATCGGTGAGGGCCACGGCCCACGAAGGTTGCAGGTTCGATCCCGTGGTGAGGGAATGTTGGGTTGTTGTTTTGTCGTTTTTACATTTTTGGAAATGAAGGTGGTAAAATTGACGATACCGTAATGCATGAATTTTATGATCAAGAGAATGTCGTTTCTGGACGGAGGTCTGTTCGGACTTCGGATCATCGCGAAATTTCAAGTTTAGCTTATTCAGATTTCAGAGTTATTTGATGTGTCGTTTCCCTAAGAATGACGAGTATAACTAGCGCGTGAGTATTTACTATTTGCACGTTTCATTACTTCGGTAGGCACAATACACGTGCACAGTCGATTCATATCAACAATCGCGATTTGCGTAGCGAGCCGGTGTCAATGAAACCGGCTGGCCCGAGGCCGTTATTAACGGTAATTATGAATAGCCGAAAGAAACGACCCATTAGCCGAAATGGGAGCGAGAGAAATTTTAGCTCACTGACCTAATTGTCTGCGATGACATCATAAAAGCCTGTCACTCGTCAGTCATTGTCCGTATTGTCTGCCGAACATACTACGAATCTAACTGTGGTTTTGATGAATGAGTTTTCACTCCTTATGTCGATGAACTCTGCTCCGGTTTACTTTGTGTGGGCGTTGTAAATGAATTAGTGTGGATATTGCTACCGTATATTTACGAGCGTTTCAACTTATTGCTCGGAACGTGTGCTTACGCTGATTAGCTGATTGCTGTGTGATTGAGAAAAATTATCTGTAGCGAAAGACGTGCTAAGTAAAAGAGAGTTTAAAATTTTTGGAGCGCACAATGGTTCAACGACCAATAAGTGTTACTTCGTAATCTTTCTGCCTCTTCTTTGCAAAATTTAGCCTTGACGCACAAAACTGACGGTCGAATGTTGAAAAAATTGGGAGCGTTGCTGTATCTCACACATGGAATGTGTTCTTTTCAGGCCGATTTGCAATAATTTTACACCTGGCACATTGACAGGCTGTTTAGATAAACTGGCAAAAGAAAGCTAAATAAGTTTGTGGCGTACTCGCGGAGTAATTGAAAGGAGCCGAGCCTATTTCTAGACATCTCGGAAATCGATGTGAGATGTCGCAGTGCGGATACCTAGCTACATTTAGTACAGTCGGAGAAAGTGTCTTTCTTGTTGGCTGTAAATCATGCGACCGCGCGGCGGGCCTTAATCTATTCGCCTAACTTTCTTATGATTGCTCCGCTAATTTACGAGTATTTAATAACTTAAGCTTAATTACTTGTAGACTGGAGAACATTGGAAACTGTTTTGAATTATACAAAGGCTAAAATTTGATGAAAAAAGAAAAACTTAAGAAAGAAATAAGAGCTTGATAGTTCTTCATAAAGCACTGGTCTGATTTTACTTTAATTTAGTATGGAAATGTAGGCTTATATTTAATTTAATCAAAAATATAGCTCTACAAGATTTTGAGCCTCATTTCCACCCAACATTTTTGCCGCAATAGAATAGCGGGCAGCGGTAACATCTAGTTTAATAATAATTGAATGCACAGCCTCGTTTATTAATATCTGTATTGTAATTTCGGAGCTAGATCTCTTGCGGTCGCCTCCAGGCTCCAGCGCGTGACGCGTCTGCAATCTTCAATTAACCTACATTCGGCTCGGAGCGTACCCCGTCTGTTCTCCGTCTACTTTCTTCCAATAATGCCTCACTTACACCTGTACTCTTTGCAGTAAGCGCAGCTACAGCCTCTACATCGTTGAGTTTGGAAACAGCAACAAGCATAATATTAGGCTGGCTGCATACACGATTCCTTATTCGATTTCCTAATGTGGAATTGCGGTCGGAAATTACGTGAAACTAGCGCAAACGTTCGTTTTTTCATACGCTAACGCGCTGGTTTTTCATGAATTCGGGTTTCTGAATACGGAAAACGTGTGTATGTGGCCAGCCTTAAACGTTACTGTTGGTTTAGGAAGTGTCAGTATTTAAAGTGAAAACTTCTTTATTGCCAGCCTCACTTTTATCCCGAGATGCGGTATAGGGATTAGGGAAGGTCAGATAAGTTACATGTCGGTACTCGGCCATCACGTGTATGTAAGTTTACAGTCCGCAGCGTGCCAAGTCCTTGCACTCTTTAAAATTAGCGAAGAAGTCAAGGAGAATATCGCTTTTAGATTGTTGTAATTCTTGGCTCCTAGGTTTTTAAAAATTAAAAAAGAAATGTTTGTTGTTTGCAATTGGGAGAGCGTGAGCGAGTTTCTAAAAGCATTTTTGTGTAAATTTCAAATATTTCGTAATATTTGTGTGCAGCGCATGATGGATGCTGTCCAAAATTTGGCCGAATATTTGAAAACATAAAATTCAATGATTGATCTGCCTGTGTACGTGTATTTAGCGGAGCGAAAAATTGAGTTTTCATTATGTGGATCGTACTTTCATCGTCGTTAATACATTTTAGAAATATTTTCTTTGCAAAAATGCTAACCTTCTGAGCCGTTGTCCCCAGAGGCAATAAAATTGTATAGTTATTTGGATCTGTCCCTTGTGTAGGGGACACTGTGTTCACCTATGAGGCTGACATTAACACTGAGTGTTAAAAGCCTCTGTAAAATAAAAAGATAAAAAAAAAAAAAAAAAAAAAAATGCTAACCACGCGATATTAATAATTAATTATGTTATTGAAAGAATCGCATATGGTCACAACTTTGGAGTTTACGGAAATACCACAGTCCACATCACGTATTATGCATTATAATGAATGGTAATTAATCAGTCCGTTTACAAAACAAATTTAATTCATTTTATGATGTGCCACATCTTTGTCCTTGACAGTTATATTCACTTCTTGTTTACTTCGAGACTCGTTCTTATAGTTCTTCTTTTCTTTTTCATCTCAATCGTTTGCTATATTTTGTAATACCTGGAGTCTTCCGGGGAGTGGAAGTCAAAGTCAGGAGGGAAAGCTAGTGCATATGTTTGTACCGTCATTCAGTTACCAGCCTGCAAACGTATAATTATCCTGAAATATGCCGCCGTCTGCTAAAGAGTTGAAAAGAGCTGACCCAATTGGCAAGTGCCTGCCGGGTTTGAAATGAAAGTTTTTTTTTATTTTCCTTTGAGTCCTACCTCTCGTATGTTAAATTTAATTATGAGACGAGCTGTGTTATGAATTATGATACATCGTGTTTTTATTGTGTTACTAAGCTAAATTAGTGAACCATCTGCATTCTGCAATATGGTTTTTAATTCACTTTTTCCTATTACTTAATTATAATTCGAAATGAAATGCGCCAATCACTTAATGCCTGCTTTTTAAGTTCTTTTAACAGGAGTTTATCTATTCAGTATCGCTTTTGACTGGCTAGCGTCAAAAGATTAACCAATCAATAAAGCTAGAGAAAATATTATAAACTCCTGTGAAAAAAAAACCCAGAAACCGGAAATGAGAAAATATAGCAATTTCTTCGTAAAAAAAAGGTTATTAGGTATAGACTATATAATAGTAACAGACCCTTTTTCAGTCATGACTCATGGTCCAAAGGAGAGTAAAGCTTGACCATGATGATGACTTCTTATATCTACACTACTATTATAAAGAGGAAAGATTTGATTTTTTGTTTGTTTGTTTGTTTGTTTGTTTGTTTGTTTGTTTGTTTGTTTGTTTGAGTCGAATAGGCTCCGAAACTACTGGACCGATTTGAAAAATTCTTTTGCTATTGGAATCTTACATTATTTCTGCTGAACATAGGCTACATTTTATTTTGGAAAAAAGTAGGGTTCCGTAAGATATTTGAGTTTTTCGGACGCAAGGTGTAAAAAATCAGCTAGAAAAGTTACTTATTTTGCGTACGCTGCCTAAACTATAAAAGATAGAACCATAAAATGTTCTAAGTAATTGTAGATCTTATAAATATCTACAAAAAAGTCCGCGACACACTATACCTATCTATGTCGAGTGAGGCACAATAACCATTTATTTATTTAAAAATCCTGAATTTTTTTTGGACTACATTAAAACGGATATATTTTACTCACGCTATTAATCCTTATCAAAATAAATTCTTTTATCACTAAGTACAGTTTATGTAGATAATATTTGGTCTTTGAATGATTAAAATTGGACGTTTGGTTTTGAAATTATGGCGAAATTAAAATATTACGATAGTGGGCGTCACCAAAGCGCGTGCGGGGAAGACAATATTCTGTTGTAGAAATGAAAATTCTGTACTTAGAAGATATGAAATGACACCCGAAATTACACCTTTGTCACTACATCGCTATAGAAGCCAAAAATGTGGTTAGTTTTTTGTCTGTCTGTCTGTCACTCTTTCTGTCTGTCTGTATGTTTGTTCCAGCATCACACGAAAAATATTGATCCGATTTGAATGTGGTTTTCGCAGATATATTTATCTTCTTCCAACTTAACATAATATGGTGTATAAAAATTTTTCCCCCCACCCCTCTAAGGGGACAAAAGAGGGGGTCAGATTTTGTATACAACTTTTTTCTTTAGTGGACTTACTTCATATTATGACCTTCCCCCCCACACCCTCTTAGGGGACAAAAGAGGGGGTAAAACATGTATCAACTGATGATGTAGAAAATATACTTTAAATGGCAAAACAACGTTTGCCGGGACAGCTAGTAATAAATAAATTGCTAAAAAAATAAAGAAGTGCTGCAGAATCGACTTCAACAAACCATAAAGTATAAACATACACGGTACATAATATTACGATGATGCTCACTCGTGAGTCGTGACGCGCTACGCCGCGCCCGCACCAGAGTGACCGAGTAAAAAATTGGCATACGTCGTACGCTCGTTTTATCCCATGGCGCTATGCCTGGTCGCCGGCGCTTGCTTCGCTCCATTGCTTCATGTTAATTCTTTTTTTGTTTCAGCATTATAATCTTTATAATCGTTAGCGTCGCTATGAATTATAATATTGTAATTTGTATAGGTGTCTTGTTGTTTTTGGAGAATTCCGCAATGGTCATTGATTTTAGGATTTGCTACATCATGTAGATGCTCACACTGTATTTCCAGTTGGGATAAAATTTCCTTGTACCAAAGCGATTTCTACAGAGTATGAAACTCTTCAAAGAACCCATTCTAAAAACAATTTGCGCTCGCGGGCATGTTATAGATTTCTGGTAAGTAATAAAATGCAGATAAGTGCCAGGCTTAGATCATTTCTCAGCTTCGGCCCCGCTTTTAGTTATAGCTTTCTCTAAGCCATTATCTCTGAAGTGTCAATGATCGCGATGGTCATGTTTGGTCCTTTATTGCTAATATTAGCTCTTACACGCAACTTAGCCATACAATAATTATAATATTTTTTTCTACTACAATATTAGACTTAAGGCCTGTTTCACCACTTCCCGATAAAGTGCCGGATAGGCTGTCTACAACTTTTTGACAGATTCTCCATACTTCATCTGTCAAGTTAAGTGGTGGGTAGCCTCTCCGGCACTTGTCATGAAGTGGTGAAACAGACCCTTAATCCTTGTAGTGTTGTAAATAAGATTATTTGACTACTTATTATTACGTGCAATCACATATTCTGTTTCAACCTTTTACAATATTAGCTCGCAAGATTAAAAAAATATATTCATCTGCACACGCTTTTTTACTTTTTATATTACTGTGAATGTGTTTTTTCACCTTTAAGTTTTGTAAATTACTTTAAGGTGACGCCATGTTAAAGTAAAAAACCGTGTTGGATGTGTTTGAGATTGCTTGTTTTCTATGCGAGGCTGGCCCGGCCTCTCATAGAAAACAAGCAATGGAACAGCAAAAAATTGAAAGGGCGTAGCGACAAAATGGTTTTTGTCGCGTAATTTAAAAACCATAATTACATTTCATATAAGCTATGGACAAATTAAAGTGTATACTAGAACCAATTTATGTACAAATTTTGGAAGCTTATATCACTCTCCTCTGTTGGCAAAATAGGAATCCCTTTTTTTACAGAGGTCTTTTTGATTGATTATTCTGTGTTATAAAAGTTGACCAATCGTGTTATGCTATGGGTAATTCAAAGACAAAGATATGGTGAATACTGACAGTGAACTTTAATTTCTTAGCTTTAGTCATTGCTGAGAAAAATGGACATCGCTACAGCCAAATTATCAAGGCGTCATCTTAAGGAGGGATCTCTATAATTAACTTCGTCGTAATTGCCTATTCGATATCCTTGTTCGTCCTCGGTTATTTCGAGTGTCAGTTTCGGGTAGTGATCAACGACCAACGAGCACCGAGGCTGCGTTTGTGTTTGTTTTAGCACTTCTACTATCTTAGATTTATGTGACATTTAAACAGAAGACCATGCTAATGCAGTTCAGTCTTTCTTTAGCGTTTGCTTACGATGGATTTAAATAGGCGTGCGCGATTCTACGTCTTCAGGGGTGAGCTTTTTGTCCTATTTTGTGTGCGTTTAATAGTTTTGGTTTCTTGTGCATAATAGGTGTCATTGTTAATTTTCCTTTATTATCCAGATGATGATTATTCGCTAAGCTTTTGTGCTGGTATTGTTTATGAGTGGTAGAAAGAATTTAGGAGTAAGCTAAACTTGTTGTAAGTAATACAATAAACAAAATACCTTTTAAAACTTTAGCTCCATTGTAAATACTATGGTAGTTAAATGTTTTTAGTAATTTAATTTTATGATTTTTTCAGTTGTTATTATCCTTGCCAGTAAATAAACATTTGCATAATATTTTATAAACAATCACGTAAATGAAACTCATTTGGTTATATTTAGAAATTCTTAGTCTAAGATTTAGCTAACTTCAGTGTACTGTATGAATATTTTACCATATTTTTTCTCGCTGCATCAACGAGAACGAGGGAGTATTTAAAGTCCAAATTGTGAATTACAAAAATAGTGGTTTTTAGCAAATTTTTATTAGAAGTCTACGCGTTATGCTGATAATAACTTGCTCATTCTGTACTTTGTAGAGCTAAAATTGCCAAGAAACATTTTACGTTTGTTTTTTTGCTCCTAATCGTCAGCGTTTTTGCTGCGGCATGTAATTAGAAAACACATCGGACGCAACAATTATTTTGTTTGTTGTTACCGAAGTTTTTTGCTCACAAAAAATTATTATCAGTCGACCGAATAATAACGTTTGGCCAAACTTCGATACTTGCGTGACACAATGGATTCCGATGAAAAAATGCAATTGCTTCCTGCGTTTCGCGCTCGCGTTGGTTGTGTAGCGGCAGAAAAATATAAAATGCTGGTCAGCTTAATATTTTTGTAGAATTGCATAATATTTCGAACCTGAATCTTAGATGTACAGTTCGTAGAATTTTCAAGCGAGGTGCAAAATATTTACCTTGTACAAATTTTACCGAATGTTTTCAAGAATTCGGTAAGCGGGAAAAAATCGGCCAAGTACGACCGAGATGGCCTCGCGCACGAAGGGTTCCGTTACTTCCGAACCGTTTAAATAGAGCAAACCAGGAGGGGAAGTACCTACAACTTTTCGAGACCACTCTGCATTTTACATTTTATGCACATTACTTAGCAGATGTAGGTATTACAGTACAGCGGGGCTAAAATGGTAATATTTTGCAATTCCTCCAGGAAATGAATTGTCAAAACTGTCAAACTGACAAATGTCAAATTAGTATAAATTGTGCAAATTACTAGACAATATGAATTGCAAGCAGAGCGATTTTTTAAAGATAAATCACAATAATGATTCGTTTTTTAAAAATCACTCATTATTCAATAGATATATATGTCTAGTAATTTGCACAATTTGTACTAATTTGACATTTGTCAGTTTGACAGTTTTAACAATTCATTTTCTGGAGGAATTGCAAAATATTACCATTTTAGCCCCGGAGTACTCCAAAATTAATAATGCGCATGAATGACCGTGAATAACGACCGTGTTACAAAGTCTACAGAAATATCACGACGAACTTTGACTAATATATGTATCTTAAGGCCGTCACAGACTTAGCTATAATAATATATATTAATATATTTATAGCTAGGCATATTACTATATATTTTCTATACAATTTTCGCGTGACCACACACTCAGCTATAATATATATTTCTGGTCTCAGTGTGTTTAATACGGTCATATTAATATATATTATAGCTAAGTCTGTGACGGCCTTTAAACGCAGTGCAATTAGAAAATGCAATATCGTCTAATGTCACTCGGGAAATACGACCGTTGTCGAAAATTTTCGAAATTTTCCATGCGCATTATTACTTTTGGAGCACTGTACGTTAATTTTGGTAATTAAAGCGCTAGTTTTAGTTTTTTTAGTTTTCGAATATGTCGCCATATTATACAATATGTCATCGCTCAAACTTGATTGGTATCAATGATCGACAGTCTCGACCATGTTTTATCTTTAAATTATATAACGAACCGGTCCTATAGCAGATCCTTGAGATACGCCGTGTTAGATATTCGTCTACGTACTGTTCAAACTTCTAATTAAATTTTAGTGATTATTTTAGTTGGTTAGGAGGAAACTAATAGGTACTTAGTTTTTTTTGGACTTAGCGGGAGTCACAGGGATTTCTTTTTATTTACATTCAAATCATTTGTCTTTGTATGAAATTGGTTGAAGTGAACTGTGAAACATGGGAGTTTTATGATGTCTAGGAGGTCTACATAGCTATAAGTTATAACTAGATGACGCCCGCAACTCCGTTTCCGCCAAAATTCGTTTATCGCGCGGGAACCGTACATTTTCCGGAATTAAAAGTATCCTATGTCCTTTCCCGGGACTCAAACTATCTCCATGACAAATTTCAGCCAAATCGGCTTAGCGGTTTTGTCGTGAAGAGGTAGAGGTGTCAGACAGACAGACAGACACACTTTCGCATTTATAATATTAGCAAGTATGGATATTTCACACTCTAACAAGTGAATAAAAGTTAGAAAGGATTCATATTTCATAGTCGCGTCGCACATACAAATTGCCGTTGCAATTTGCGTGTGCGCGTCCTGCGCGATCAAAATTCAATTACAAACAACGGCATGGGTCCGCCCTTGGTCCTCTTCGGTGACCTATTTGTCGTGTTTACAGATGGATCGTGATGCATTTTCCAATTGATCCCGTGCACCGAAATAGAACATCCGTTCGCTGATATCTCCTGGCTGATTGTTTCTATAATACGCTGATACGCATCGGTTGCTGCATTGTTCTCGTCTTTGATGTATTCTGGTTGAATTGATTTTTGGTTTTGTTTGTTAGGTTTATGTGTAGCGTGATTTGTGATAGTGACCTTTGAAGACTTTTTAGCTGAATGCGTATCTTTCAAATAAGAAGGTCATTTATATTTATGCTTGCTATAGAAAATTGTTTCAAATCCGTAACAGGTTTCGAATGATTGTGAAATCACCATGGTTTGGGCTCACGCATATCTATTCACTGTTTGGGTACCATTTCTTTCCTCTCCTCAAGAGGCCGTCGCGCAAATACCCTCAAACGGTTTCGTCAAGTAGACGGCTTGTGACGAAAATTGATTTACGTAACGTTAACGTTTTCACGTATCGCGCGGGCGAAAATTTCGCGATAAGTGTTTATTTTCATTTTATAGACGTGACGTACCTTCGGGCTATGTGTGCGGATATTATAGCAGTTTATTTAGTCATTGACAGTTATCGCGCAAGTTCTGAGGTATTATAAGGAACTAGTTGATGCCAGCAACTCCGTTGCTCTAAAACTCGTTTACCTATATCCCAGCCTAACATCCATATTATTATTATATAATATTATGTAGTATGGATGTAAGACTGGGATTTCGGGATGCGGTAGTTGGACGTGGCAATGCATTTTGGTGCTCTTTAGCCTATACTTCGAAGGTCGAGCGCGATGTAAATATTTTTAAAAATGCTTAAGGGTCCGGGTTACCCTCGAAATTTTCATACATTCTTAATACCAAAATCATTTTCTCATGCGAAAATATTTAAAATGTTTGAGTTATTTTTCAGCTTAAGATAGTAATTACCTAGGGTCCTGAACAAATTTTTTTTACAAAATATTTAAATACTAAAAAAAAATTTTTTGTGTTTAAATATTTTTTAGTAAATTTACTACTAAATATTTAAACATCAAAAAATAGACAAAAACACTAAAAAATATATAAATAAATAGTAAATTTACTACAAAATATTTAAATAATAAAAAATATTTTTTAAAGTTTAAATATTTTGTAGTAAATTTACTATTTATTTATATACTTTTTAGTGTTTTCGTCTATTTTTTGGTGTTTAAATATTTAGTAGTAAATTTACTAAAAAATATTTAAACACAAAAAATTTTTTTTTAGTATTTAAATATTTTGTAAAAAAAATTTGTTCAGGACCCTTGGTAATTACTATCTTAAGCTGAAAAATAACTCAAACATGTTAAATATTTTCGCATGAGAAAATGATTTTGGTATTAAGAATGTATGAAAATTTCGAGGGTAACCCGGGCCCTTAAGCTTTCCTTTTTATGCATAATTCGATCACCCTACGCTTTACACGTGTCTGTTTTGTCTGGCCTCTCAAGAGGTGATGACTTGCTAATGTAATATATGGACGGCGAATATGTTTGTGAATATGTAAGCAGCTGAGGTCAACAGCAGACGAGGTCGGCCATTACAACCGGTCGGCGCTATGTGGCCGGACTTATGGGAATTCCGCGGATGCTTTCCTGTTGACATACCACCATGCTCTCGTCCAGTGTTCCATATTTGCACGGATCTGTCGAAAGTTCTATAAAATCTGGAAGATTTTTCCTGATATGCAAAGCTTGCGTTTTCGATAAGTTCTCACCATTTCTTTACTTCGGAAAATTGCGTTTGGCGGCAAAATTATTACGTTTACGTCCGTGCTGTAGATAATAAAAAATCTGTTTATTATTTATCGGAATTGTTTCATGCTTGACAAATTAAACTTTATTGCTTGCTTTTCATTCATGATGTCATCTCGTTCGGTTAACATGATACAACTTGTCGAGATCCAATTGGGTGCTATGCTTTGAGCTTTCAAGGTTCTGTGAGAAAGGCGTTGTTCCGGTATAAAAAACATTAGCCAAGCTTTTCCAGAAATCGCTTAAGAATACGTCCATATTTTTTACTCTTTCTCATCTAGCGGCATTAGAAAGTTAAAATAGGTACAGGACAAAGCTACACCTGTATTAATAAAAAATGTAAACGTAATTTGATTATTTACAGATAAACTGTATTAGTTTACAGAAAATTTGCGTGTTGTTTTGCCATTAAGCACAAATTGGTAGTTAGACTTTGCCTATTAGCCTAAAAGCTTATTGATTAGTCTCGTGAACGATTCGGCGAAGAATTCTATCACACTCGTCGCTAGGCGTTGTGGTGCTAATAATTCTATTGGCTGTATCATATTGCTGTCATAGATTCGACTTACAATTTGAAATGTACTATCAGAGAAGTTGATTCCTAGGCAGATGGCGGACCTAAGTAATTTGGTCGCGGTGAAACCCATCCGACCGAGCACAGCTCTAACATTGAATAGGTTTGTCAACTGCCTATAGGAATCAATTTCCTCGATGGTACTTTGCCGCTTTATCTCTTTTCCCTGGCTGTCTGTTGTTCTCTTACCATTATGCTTGGACCGCTCCACTAATTTGAATATAAAGTACTTTGAATGCCGGGAAAGAAACTCTTAGGGTGAACCACTCTAAATGTTATCTTTGGTTAAATCTAGCTTCGGTAAACTTATTTTTTATACAACTCGGTCAGTGGAAAAGAGATTTGGGGCCCTTCACTAAAGCTAGCCAACGAAAAATATAAATTGTAAAGAATGCTAATTTATGTATTTAGCTAAAATATGTTTTTAGTTAATAGTATCCTAATTATTATTATGCTAATAGAATACCATAAAAAAGATTCATTATGAAACTTTCCTTTTGGTTGGGTTACTACCTATTACGCGTAAAAGCGTAACAAACAAACTTATATTTACGTATGATTTAAAAATAAGTAGGTACAAAAGGCAGACAAGAAATAACTCAAGTAAGGTGCTGCTTGTTAACTGTTAAGTCGTTACTGAGAATATAATATTGTGATGAATAATAATAGAATATTTCGTAAATAAAATGTCCGTACTCGTATAATATAATGTGTTACTTTACGGCTTACGAAAAGAGTTTTCTTAGAACTCTGTATCATTTCACTTGCGACACTCCATACAAGTGCCTCATCATCATCAACACCTGTCGACAGTCGACACGCCTGGATTCTTATTTCCAGAAAATAACGTATTCCGGGATTTTTATTTTCTAATTCTAATAAAAGGTAATTTTTGTTAGACTGTGTGTCAAAAGAAAAATAAAGAAAAAATATTCCTATGCAACAATTTCCTCCTTTAATATTATTATACTTTAATTAATACTCCCTGTACTTTTCTCTGTGGATAACTCTTTCCTCTTTACATTATCTAGATTCTAGGTACTTTATATTGGTGTAGATGTCTAACACTGGATACTTTGTTATATAGGTAGCTAGATACATCTAGAATACGTTCTATTACAAAAAACCTCATCAAAAGTGTTAAGGGCAAATCGACCAATTGCCAGTTCCCTGATTATGAAGGAGGATAAATTTATCTCTTGTCCAATAGAATGTGTAAATAATTGGTCATAATTCGATTAAACTCTCGGGTTTCCGTGCGGTATTCATAATAAGGGGCTTATGTTCGATCTCAATCAATCATATAGATAGGTAAAATGTAACTAGTTAGGTATACGTTATAACAGACACGGGACACCAGTCTATGCCTGCGGCTACCTTCCTTGCTTCCAAGTATAATTATTATTGGCAATCATCAACCTTTTGCTAAGCTTACAAGAAGTAGCTCATCGCAAAACACCCGTATAGGCCGCAGCCCGCAAGTCGCAACAATGCTTTGGTCGCGCACTTATTTAGTTTATTATAATGACTAGCTGTCCCGGCAAACGTTGTTTTGCCATTTAAAGTATATTTTCTACATCATCAGTTGATACATGTTTTACCCCCTCTTTTGTCCCCTAAGAGGGTGTGGGGGGGAAGGTCATACACCAGATGTTAAGTTGAAAAAGACAGTTAATACCTAATATGAAGTAAGTCCACTAAAGAAAAAAGTTGTATACAAAATCTGACCCCTCTTTGGTCCCCAGAGAGGGTTGAGAGGGGAGGGGGGGAGGATTTTTATACACCAGATGTTGAGTTGGAAGAAGACAAATATAATATATCTGTGAAAACCGTATGCAAATCTGTGAAAACCGTATGCAAATCGGATCAGTAGTTTTCGTGTTAAAGAAAAAAGTTTGATACAAAATCTGATCCCCTCTTTTGTCCCCTTAGAGGGGTGGGGGGAAATAATTTTATACACCAGATGTTAAGTTGGAAGAAGATAAATATATCTGCGAAAACCACATTCAAATGGGATCAGTATTTTTCGTGTGATGCTGGAACAAACATACAGACAGACAGAAAGAGTGACAGACAGACAGACAGACAAAAAACTAACCACATTTTTGGCTTCTATAGCGATGTAGTGACAAAGGTGTAATTTCGGGTGTCATTTCATATCTTTTATGTACAGAATTTTCATTTCTACAACAGAATATTGTCTTCCTCTCGCACGCGCTTTGGTGTCGCCCACTATCGTAATATTTTAATTTCGCCATAATTTCAAAACCAAACGTCCAATTTTAATCATTCAAAGACCAAATATTATCTACATAAACTGTACTTAGTGATAAAATAATTTATTTTGATAAGGATTAATAGCGTGAGTAAAATATATCCGTTTAAATGTAGTCCAAAAAAAATTCAGGATTTTTAAATAAATAAATGGTTATTGTGCCTCACTCGACATAGATAGGTATAGTGTGTCGCGGACTTTTTTGTAGATATTTATAAGATCTACAATTACTTAGAACATTTTATGGTTCTATCTTTTATAGTTTAGGCAGCGTACGCAAAATAGGTAACTTTTCTAGCTGATTTTTTTACACCTTGCGTCCGAAAAACTCAAATATCTTACGGAACCCTACTTTTTTTCAAAATAAAATGTAGCCTATGTTCAGCAGAAATAATGTAAGATTCCAATAGCAAAAGAATTATTCAAATCGGTCCAGTAGTTTCGGAGCCTATTCGACTCAAACAAACAAACAAACAAACAAACAAACAAACAAACAAACAAAAAATCAAATCTTTCCTCTTTATAATAGTAGTGTAGATTAATGAGTGACACAGCTTTTGTACTTTGCGCGTCTCTACTATAACAGTAGAATTCAGTAGATAGAGCATCATTGCGGGGTGAGTAGGTGTTTTGTATAAACTTCGCTTACTTATTAATTGGATGAAGATTAATATTACGCGGGAAGCTGAGATCTTATCAAAGGGTTTTCGTGATTGGATAATAGTTACTACTGTTGATCCTGGCGACACAGGAAATACAGGTGGGAACGTATGGACCACCTAAGCCTGTTAAAAAAATAACGTGGAACTTACCCCACTGCAGGACTACTTATAGTTGTGACTTGTGTGGTGGTGATGATGATGAAGACACTTGCTAGCCCACACGTGCCGGATGCCGTGTGATTGTATGTATACAATCAACAATATAATCGCATCATGAATGAAAATCACCGCATGGGCGAATGTGATCTAACCGCTCGCGCTTAGGGCCTCCTCGCACTCTAGATTTGTTGAGTTCGAGCGTCAAGGTTTCACGATATCTGGCGTGTCATTCACATCTAGGGTAAGGTAAATGGTTTGATAAAGTGCCTTGGGGCTCTATTCTAATGCTTCGAATGTCGCTTCGTCTGATGTCATATTCGCCTGTAGGATTGTATATTGTAAATGTTCGGACTTCGGCCCCCTTATCGCCAGACAATCGCCGAACCGCACTCGTACGAAAATTGCCAGTGTGATTAAGACTAAGGGTTCGCGTAGTGTATATTTTCTTTGCTAAGGGTGAAGCCAAACGAGCGTAATTTGTGAGTTGTGACTTGTGAGTCGCAGAATTTCGGCTGGCAGACATTCTGCTGCATTCAGTTTCATACAAAAGTCCTGTTTGATTCACACGAGCGTAATTTTGTGAGTCATGATTTGTATGAAAAGATATTTGCGCGACCGAAATTCTGCGACTCACAAGTCACAAATTAAATTATGCTCGTTTGGCTTCACCCTATAGGCCATAGCACTAAGCGGCCTACAGGCTGTCCTAGCTACCTACGTCCTTCAGGGTACACCTTAAATTATTATATGAGTATTTAAGGTAGTTAACAGTATTCACGATTTCACGCTAAACAAGCTGTATGTAGTCCCTATTCAGAAATCCTTTTAAATGTTTATTGATGTACAAAGAATAAATATTTTACTATACTCGTTCAATTACTATTTTTTATTGTAGTACATAATATTACGATATGAAGCTAATAAACTGTTGTATTTTGTTGCAGGTACTATGGCGGTCAGAGACGCGCACAGTGAGTCATACGAATGTTGCTTCATGACGTATCAATGGAGTAGAAACTTTGTAGAAATATTATGTCTAGATACAAGACATAGTAGACTTCCATCTGACTTCTCGAACGCTATGGCTGAAAATTTACGTAGTCAACTATTTAGTATTATGGGGCCTGATCCTCAAGCGACAATGTCGTTTCCGGTTTCCATGGCATAGGTATTAGGTAGTAGACCGTATGACGCGCGAGTGAGACGACCAGAATCGAATGCCATTTTTCTTTCATTTTTATTCACAGGTTTGCGAATCGAGACCATGTGCTGTAAATTATTGTAATAATATTACTCTGGAACGCAGTTTCAGAGGCTTGTCTTGTTAACTCAGTTATTCACATAAAACATCAAAATATCTGTATATAAGGGCCTGTATTCACTTTGGTTAGTGCGAGTGCAAATGATTAGTGATTAGGAGAAAATAAAGAACTTGCGCTAATCAGTCGCTGACCGATATATAAACGAATTTTAGCGCAACAGGGCCTGTAGACAAGTGGCAAAACGCTAACGCTAACGTTACAAAATGTATGGGATTTGACATTAGTATTCGCTAGCGAAGCGATGACTTATGTCAAATCGCATACATTTTGTAACGTTAGAGTTAGCGTTAGCGTCTTGCCACTTGTCTAGGCGGGCAGTTACAGGCGACATCTAGCCAGTTTGTGAAAGATAAACTCATGTGACATACGTCAAAAAACCTTAGAAGTTGAACTTTATTTTAGTCACAAATAATACAAAAGTTTGTGTTACTATGTGTGATGTATGATTGTTTACACACGGAACACATGTGTGACGTCAATTCATTAAATCCGATATGTAGTGATAACATACGTCAGATAATGATGACGAAACTTTCATTGTACTTTCATTCACATATAATTATGACGGTCGCGGTAGTATAATATCCCTTATTGTGCAGTGGTAAGGTTTTATAATCTATACTTAATGTAAGGTACCATACTTACTGTCCAGCTAAGGAAAATGAAAATTATTATTAGGTACAGTGAGTCAGTGACACAGACTTAAATTTTTTAGAAACTGTACAGTGTACCTAATTCCTACTATTTGGTATACTTACCCAATTTTTTTTTATCTAACCGAGGGCAGGGAAAGTCCTGGCCGTGAGGCTCACAGCAATTCATATAATATGTACCTAAATCCTCATCTTAGTAATACCACAGAATATATAATAGTACTGGTAATACCCGTTACCTGATATGATTTTAGGATATTTGACAAAATTCAATACATTTTGTTGGTGTTTTAAAACAACTATCGGAAAAATTCTGTAACAGTTCCAATATTGAAAGCAATACAACTAGCGCCCGCGAAAAATAACGCTCACAAACAACCTCTTGATGAATCGTTCTGACGGTTTGTTTTGGTTCGTTGGAAGTCTAATTAATAACGTGTCCAATGTCCATTGATTCGATTCATTAAGCAACATTCTTAGAATAAGCACATCACTATAGTATTTTGTTATCTTTATATAGCTAGTGTGTTTTCGTGCTATATTTAGGCTCGATTTATAAAACTCCGCGTTGACGAGCGGCTTGGTCGCTACACGAGATCACAAGCGATTTATTTAAAATAACTAGCTGTTCCGGATGGTCCCGGTGAACGTGTCACTTTAAAACCTTCCCTGGACTTCTACGAATATTTTAATACTAAAATCAGCCCAATCCGTTCAGCTGTTTTCAAGTTTTAGCGCGACGAACACATTTGAAAATCCATTTTTATATAATATATTATAGTTATAATATGGCGGCACGGTCGCGTTGTTTTATTGTATATTGCTTGTGATCTCGCAGTGCAGTGTAGACTCCAAGCCGCGCGTTCGGGCGGAGGCATATAAATAGAGCCTTAAACCAATTATCGCTACTGAAATTTTACAGTTTGCAGTTTGACACATCATGCTATTTCACTCACACATGCGTATAAGAATGGGATAGCATGATCGCCAAGAGTCTGAAGCGTCAAGTTTTAGTTACGAAAATTGCATGTGCTAGTGTAAGGACATTATGACGCCATTCAAGTGCAATAATGGTGTTTGGATGGTGTCTCTGTGGTGTCCTGTTCCCGCCAAGAGCGAGCGACAGACATGTCCCATGGGTTTAGGTCTACGTGTGGTTTATTTTAATGGCAAGGCTACCATTTTATTTTTTTGTTTCACACACACCAGTCACCACCATTGAACAATGAACATTATACCTCTATTATAACTAATAAGTTACTTAATATTTGGTGTTCGTTACGGATAAGAATTTTTTAACACTACAGATTTGAGATAAAAACTATGAGGCAACGCCATCTAACGGCGAGTAGCGCGAACTTCTCTAATAGATGGCGGTAGGCTACTATTGAGGTTGAAATTATTTTTCTCATTAATAATAATAATTATCCTAATTTTGATCACTATTATGGGCGCTTTAGGTACGTAATAAATAGTAAATATTCCACTAAATAGTTCCACTTTAAATATTTTATTATTACAATTTTTGGTTTTTTAAATAGATAACTTAATTAGATTTAATTTGTAAATTATTTTGATTATGTAATACATAACGATACTTTTAATTATTTTCATTACGTTTCATTGTAATCTTGTTCTACCTATAATCTACATAGGTACTCGAGTATGTTGTAACAATACAGCATCTGTGTATCGGCCCGGATAGCTCAGTCGGTAGAGCATTGGACTTTTAATCCAAGGGTCCAGGGTTCAAGTCCCTGTTCGGGCGGCTCCTTTTTTGTCTTTTTCTTGTTAATAGTAAGTAACACAGTTTTTGATAATATATGACTGTATATTAACCTGGACCCGAAGTTTTAATGTAATAATTATTATTAATAGTGCAGTTGTAGCACTCACCTAGTACCGAGTGCCGACTGAATTTTAGTAAAATAATTTTAAGAGTATATCCTATGTCTTGGAGATAAAAAAGGTTATTTTTGTGTGTCACGACTTCAAATACAGTAAATAAAAATCTAGATCTTTCCATATTATTACGATTTATGAACTTGTGAAAGGCAAAGAAAGATTCGCGGACCTTGGAAATCCGTGGTCAAAGCGACATCTATTGCGCGGATTCCGCGACTAAAGCGGTTAGATGAACCGTAACGTGTAAGCTTAGTTACATATTAGTTTAGTGTAGTTTCGCTAGATGGCGTTTTCTTGTGATTGAAAAAGAAGTCATAGTTGAAATGTAGATGGCGCTACATACATCAAAAAGATCCTGCATTCAAATGTAATTTATATTTTTAATTAGAATTTTGCCTTGCCTTGGGCCTATAAATAATAATAGAGCTGCGGATAGTAATAATTATGCACATCGTTGGCTGTTTGGGAGAGAAACGATCCAGCTACTTATCTTCTAAGTTGGTCACCCATTTAACTTTCATCTTCAAAATATATTTTTTTAATAAAAAGAAAGCAGCAACCCTTCGTTACAGTGTCAACGACGAACAACCATAACAAAACTTCAAATTTAGTTCTATACAATTCGATGCTAGTATCGAATTGTGGTACTGGTACCATCTAGTACTAAACTAGGTAGTTGTAGATTTTAAGGGCAGGTAACAGTGAAATAGCGCGTGGACAAGTTTTTTGATCCTGTTTCATTCCTTACATTATCATCTAAAAATTTTGAAAAAATTACGACCTTTACTTGAGGATATAACGTATCTGGCTTCGCATTAATTGACACAAACAGAAGAACTTCACTCGATAGAAAACAAAGCCAAAGTTACCTCTTTTTAAAATCTTTTTTCAATGCTGTGCTAAGAATACTGAACTAAGCGACCTATTTTTTATAGCTTTAATTAGATAAAATGATTATCTATCCGTATTCGCAAAAATGGAAATTGTAGCATTTATTTACTGATGCCAGTGACAAGATATCTAGAGAATTCGCGTGTTTTTGTATGGGCCACCGCGCGACAGTCGCGCGGTGGCCCATACAAAAACATTTTGAGTGATACATGCCCTTAATAACCCAGACTAGGTTGTAAGTTAACTTGTAGGCTTTGAACGTGAGGCAGTATCGTGCGCCGCTAATGTCTTCCAACGCCCGCTCATTTACCAGCACCGCCCCTACAAGGCCTTTTCTTAGAAAGGTAGATAAGACAGCGATAGTACTATATCTAGTTGAACTGCTGAGTACCTAGGAAACGTAAAATGTGTGGTGTTTATGGGTTATTTAAATGATTAGCCATTACAATTTTGAGTCGGTAACAGGTACTAGTAACTAGAGGAAAAAAGTATTTTCTACCATATAATAAAACTGCTACTGTTATGGACCTATAATAATTATTATAATCCATGCACGATACAAAGCACGAACTTCAAAACGTTGCAGAGTTTGATGTGAACGCAGCCTTAGTAAACTTGCTCCGAGATTCTCGAGAGTTTGCCAAAAATTCTTGAAACCTAAGCGCGCTCAAGGAGAATACCGTCCGAGTCATGCTTATAATGCACTTTTTGAAGGCAGAGATGGCAAGAAATAGCTAACTAAATTACTAAACTTTGGAACATTCTGGCATCTTGAGTCTTGACATTCCATTACTAAGAGCATTTGCTTGCTATTATGTCACAAACAGAATTCAGGTGCCTCTTCATAATAATTATATACTCAACTGGTACTCAATGGAGGAATATCAAATTGTCAATTACTATTGTTAACCTAAACATGAGTCTAGTTGTATAATTACGAACAGTACATGTACTTAGTATAAGCGTCCATATAACTCGCAGGTCGCTTGTGTTCTGCTTTTGAAGATGCTACTTCCAATAATTTCCCAAGTAAGCCTAACCCAGAAAACCTTCGTGGCATATACAACAATCAGGAAATGTGCTTGTGAAGTGGCTGAACGTCAGGTTTGTGACATGCAGCTTGAATGATGAATCCAAACAAGCTGGAGTAAGGCTTTTTTTACGCGGGGAAATGCTTTGCGCATCTCCGGCGGATTGGGGACATCGGCTGGGGTATGTCGGACTGGAACTTCGAACTACCCACTAAAACACCATGGTGCTCCACTCCCCGCTTAGGCATAGTTACGGGCACGATCAACCCACCGCAAAGCTGGAGCAAGGCCTATTTCAAAACGAACAGAACAAGTCGCACAACAAGATCTCCGTCAATATTGCCGACACTCTCGTGCGTTCAGTATTCGTTCATTGTATCTAGGCGCATAATTGTAGGTTTCCCAGTTTTATAGATATTCGCTAACGACCGGTTACACCGAAGGCTGTGTCTGCTGTCAGTCAGCACAGGCGCAGGCGTCACGAAGTTGCGTGCAAGCAAATTGCTGTTATTATTGAGATTGATAGCGCATATTGCACATTTTAGCTTCGGGTGGGCTGCATGCAGCCTGCAATTGATTGTTGCAAGAATCGGTAAAGGTTGTTTTAATACCAATGGGGTTCCAAATGTTTTCTAGTCATTTGTGATTGCCTCGCAGGAATGCGAAGGATCTTGCGAAATGAAGCTATAAAGATACCTATAAATATGTTAAGTAGGTAAAAAGACATTAGGCGATTACGGTTGATCCTCGAAAATGTCTCTACAATTCTAAAATCTGGAAAACGAGCCTCTTTTACTTTTAAAGTCTTGAGAAAATGGTGAAAGATGGGTGTGAAGTGTGAGAGAAAATGGTGTCTATATGCACTTTGCGTTTATCAGCATTATGGTAGCAAATAAGTGGCAGTAAGATTTTATTTTTATTTTATTTTATTTTATTTTATTTGGGTGGCTTACAGCTAACAATATTATGATGTGCATAAAGATAGAATCGAAAAGCCAATTACAAGCCTCCACAGATAAACTTATTAACAAATAACAAAGTAGTGACATTAAGACTATTTTAACAGTTAACTAATTATACCTTAATTATTATGTAAATAGTTTTTTGACACGCATATTTGCTAAATTAATGTTATGTCCTTATATATTATTATACAGAGTGCAAACAATAGTAACACAGGAAAAAAACAGGAAAAAAAAACAGGAAAAAAAATACCTAATAACATTGTTCATCTTTTTATGTCTGGGTGTTTGCCTAGAAAAGCGGTGTTAACAGAAGCTAGGCTGCTTGTGAAAAGATCGATTGTAGGTTCAGACTTGGCGAGTTCGTTAAACGCTCTCATTGATCTCAGAAAAAATGAGTTCTGTCTGTAAGAAGTGCGCGCATGAGGTATGTGCAGAATATTTCGTATGCGACAGTGACGTGGTGGTATATTTAGGTTTAGTTTGGCTAGAAGGTCGGGAGAATTTAATTTCGCTTGGCCTAATTTTAACAAGAAGCGGATATCAGCAATGTTCCTTCTGGTTGATAGTGGAGGAAGATGGAAGCGATTGCAGCGGTCAACGTAACCAAGGTTTGGAACTCTAAATTTGTAACTAAGGTGCCTTGTGAACTTTTTTTGAATCTTTTCGATTCTACCTGAATGAATTGCAAAATTAGGATTCCAAACCTGGCTAGCGTACTCTAGGTGACTGCGGACGTAGGCGCAATAGAGCGTTTTTAGTGTCTTCATTTTGGTGAAGTCACTGGAGTTGCGGATAATGAATCCCATAGCCTTTACGGATTTGCCAAAGATACGACAATCTGGTGCCATAAGATCTGTATTTTATTACATTGGAAACTGCTGTGCAATGTCCCTTCTCCATGTGAGTATCACGTTATCACGCCGTGAATACGTCCAGCCCGTGATATCACGTATCACGTTACAACTATTACTATAGAATATAGACAATTGTGATAACCTAGCCTCAACTATACGTAGCCTCTATCTCTCTCATGATTCATGAAGCTCGGTGGATATTTCAGCTTACTCTATAGTTATGTCCACATTGTGCCTTTTTTGTTCATCAAGGGCATGCGTTATAGCGTAGTCAACAGCGCACGTGAGGCATGCCCGCGACGCATGCCCTCTGACCGTATCCCAAACTTTTACTTTGTTATTTAATGACAATGTTGGCGTTGCGTTCGTTGACGCTTTCAATTATTGAATGCGCCATTATGAAAATTAAATGTCAAAAGATGATGAAAATTGAAGATGAAAGGGCACAATGTGGACATAGCTATTAAGGCTCAGTGCTCTCTGCCTAGTGCCTACGGCCAATCCCTATTTTTGGGGTATCTTCTGTCCGAAACTCCGAATACTTATAAAATTTGTCCCTGAATAGTCTTCTACATTTTCTAGGTGTAAGTATTCGTAAATTGTAAAATTTGTCAATGAACCAATTTTACGGTTTATCTAGTTCATTATGTTCCCATATCAATAGGCAAATATTGGTTCGGTGATAAATCTTCTTGCCCCCAATTAGTCTAGATAGCGGTGCCCCAAATTTTCTGTAATTGTTTAATTTGCCAAAACCCACAAGGTTCCTAGAGGCTTGAAGTTGGAAGGTTCGGTTTTCTAGAGGTCAAGACTCAAGACACTAGATATATGATGAAACCATTTTTAATTGAGATTTTTAAATAAGTATAGCCCAGGACGAACAATTTATAAGCCAAAATTAAGTGTGGGAAAGGGAAAATTGGTTGGGATGGTACCTAAATGAAGCAGCGCGTAAGACAGGTGGCTGACGCGAAAAGAGTCTGTCAGTATCCAACGGTCCGTGGTTTCTGTCTAGAACGCACTAGATAACCCCATGAGCGAATTATGTATAAGAATAGTACTATATTATAAATTATAATCCTAGTACTCATAATATCATAGCCACTTGCTGTAGGCTGTAGCTGATTTATTTATTTGGCTTGATGGAATCCTTGCGTTGATAAATCTCTACCGCGATTTAAAATGATCAAAAGAATAATTTTTGCACTTCTAATGATTTCTCTGAAAGTTATTTCTGAAAGATAAAAACCCTTATGACAATGAGTGAGATCACCGGGAATCAGCATCAGATGTCTGTGAGTCACTGACGAAACGTCTGGAACCAACTCGTATTTCCCTGACCACCTGCGCTCATCAAGACCTATTAAACCAATTTAACTGGGAACTTTTCCTATGCTGATAAATTGATGCCCTTATACGGTGGTTATATTTTTAGAACTTCGTTTTCTAGGAACTCTTTTTAGGGTTCCGTAGCCAAAATGGCAAAAAAGGAACCCTTATAGATTCGTCATGTCTGTCTGTCTGTCCGTCCGTCCGTCCGTATGTCACAGCCACTTTTCTCCGAAACTATTAGAGCTATACTATTGAAACTTGGTAAGTAGATGTAGTCTGTGAACCGCATTAAGATTTTGATGCAAAAATGGAAAAAATATTAAAAATTTTAGGGGTCCCCATAGGTACAACTGAAACAAAAAAAAATTTTTTCCATCTAACCTATGCGTGTGGGGTTTCTATGGATAGGTCTCCAAAAATCATATTGAGGTTTCTCATATAATTTTTTTCTAACCTGAATAGTTTGCGAGAGAGACTCTTCCAAAGTGGAAAAATGTGTGTCCCCCCCCTCTAATTTCTAAAGTAGAGGCATGATAATTCTAAAAAAAATATATGATGTAGATTACTATAAAAACTACCAACGAGAATTGGTTTGAACGAGATCTAGCCAGTAGTTTTTTTTATACGTCACAAATAGTAAACCTTAATCTAAATTTCATTAAATCGACTGAAATATAAAAATAAATCAAAAATATTTTAATTTCATAAAAATAAACCTTATTGCTGCTGCGGAACCCTCCATGGGCGAGACCAACTCGCACTTGGCCGCTTTTTTTTTCTTGAATCCGTGTCGTTTGATGAATCTTTTTCTATTACAATTTATGGTTTTAATTTATGGGGTTCATGAAAAATTTTATAACTCATAAAAGGTATAGAGCCTATTGAATATGACAGAATATTTGATGTCTTAAAGAAAAGAAGCATTGAGAAATCTCCAAAATGCCCCAAAAAAATTAAAAACGCGTAAAATAATTTTTTGGTCTGATGGTTAATCCAGTTAAGTCGCAGGCCATGATCATAGGCAGTAAATACATGACTCAGCGTGTACGTGATGCACCTAGTATCGTATATGATGGCACTATAATTCCTTTTACCGACACTGCTAAAAATCTAGGCCTAATTTTAGATAATAACCTTTCTTGGATTGCCCATGTTAGTGAAGTCAGTAAAAAGGTATACTACTCGTTGCATAACTTGAAGCGCCTCCAAAATTTCTTGCCTATGAAAACTAAAATCCTTCTCGTCCAGACCCTAATCTTTCCTATCCTAGACTACGCCGACTCCTGCTACTTGGACCTCACTGAGGAGCTGTTAACAAAACTAGAACGTTTACAGAACCTCTGTATCCGTTTTGTGTTCGGACTTAAAAAATTTGATCACGTATCAGCCTTCAGATTGAGGCTCAAGTGGCTTCCTATCCGTCTCCGTCGCAACTCCCATATCCTCTGTTTACTTTATAACATTTTGTATAATCCTCTCTCTCCATCCTATCTGCTCGATAGATTTAATTTTTTCCGCCCTCCTGAAATCCCGTGCAGATCCACTATCAGAACAAACCTCTCGCTCCCATCCCATCGTACGAATTTCTACTCCTATTCCTTTACCGTGCACGCAGTCAGATTATGGAACTCGCTTCCCCACACCGTTCGTGACAGTCCGACTATCGCTGTATTTAAAAAACGACTGAAAGAGCATTACCTTAATACTCAATCACCTTAACTTGTGTTATTATATATACATATAGTATTTATTTATTATACTCATATTATTATTTATTAACTTTATATAATATAGGTTTTATAGTTTTAGTATTAATTATAAGTTTGATACTATTGTATTTATAGTTAATTTAGTTTAATTAGTTCATTAATATTGATTGTGCACGTCCTATCTGCTATCTCTTACATTGTATCTCTCTATAGGGCTGCTGTAAGAGATTTCTTTTAGAAATAAGTAGTCCTTTGTGTCGTCTTTCCGTGTTAATTGTATCTTTTTGTATTTTTCCTGTGTACAATAAAAAGTAAAAAAAAAAAAAAAAAAAAAAAATAAAATGGATTTAATGGGACTTTTAAGGTGGCGGCCATATTCGCCTGCAAAACAAACAGAGCAATAACAATAATTGCAACAGTGTTTGGTCTTGTCAGGAGTACAATTTCTTCGTCAGCCTGTAATAATAATTAAAGTTTCGTGCTTGTTAATATTACTTAGATTTAAACCTTCTTTTTCAATGATTTCAAATTATCCTGATTTGGGACTTGGGTTTATAGCCTGTGACACCTTGGGTTTGCAGTTTACAAAGACATAGACGGCCAAAAACAATATTTGCGAAACTAAACCCGTAACAAAAAACAGTAACAAATACGATATGTTTCCTGTCAAAACTCATGAAAAATCATGTCTGCGGTTTGACATGCTGACAGGCTATCGTTTTTCACTTGCTGCCTGCTCTGGGTACTAAATATGAGTTTGAGGTCAATGCCTCTGGAACCAAACGAAACAGCAGTTTTGGCGTTAAAAAGTATGATAAGATCCTCCCGAACTTTTTCTTACATTTTACATAGACTGGAATTTTCTTGCGGCTCTGCCGGAGTAGTACTGTATGCTACTACATATCTCACAGAATCCGTATTTTTTTCTGAGATAAAAAGGACTGTGAAAGTAGCAGCACTGAAACAGCATTTTTTTGTGACTTGTGTGGCCAACATAAGGTCGCGTCATGAATTTTGTCCATACAAAGGTGAAAAAAGTTACTCTTTCAGCGCTGCTACTTTTACAATTAACTCCATATAGGGAACCCATACACCGCCTTATTATGTATTATCATTTGTCACCTAGTTTTGTTACACCCTGTATATCCAATTTTTATCTTTATCAGTTTTGTAGTTACGGCCTATGCAAACAAACTATTAATCACACAGGTGTGTAATACAGACGGTGCAGTGTAGTAATACAGATTACTATATTTTCACCTGGATAGTTAGTAAAGATATTAGGATCGTTATAGTCATCGGTCGGTTAACTAAAGCTTCAAAGGTTCCATTTTTGCCTTGAGCAGAACCAACCTTACTATCTTCTAAATCTTCCAAATATTGTGTATTTACTTAGGGCCTATTTTACCACTTCTTGATAAGTGCCGATTAGGCTATCTACCAATTAACTTGACAGATCGAGTATGGAGAATATGTCAAAAAGTTGTGAATAGCCTATTCGGCACTTTATCTGGAAGTGGTGAAACAGGCCCTTAGTGTCATATTTTTAATTGTAATAATATCATTTTGTTCTTCCTTTATTTTAAATTTTCTGAGAATGCAGTCTGAAATAAATAAAATAATTGCATTTTAATTCAACATAATATTATTAATTACAAGTTAATTTATAAATTATTTTCAACATGATACCACAAAGGTTAAAGTTAAAGCAAGGTTACCGAGTTAACGACCTTAACTGTTTGATTGACGGTTACTAGGTCGCGGGCGGTAACGGGCTCGAAATTCGAATCCATGTCGAAAACTCTACATTCTAGAATCTAGGTATACTCATAAAGAAGGGATTCCCAAACTTGCGATAACTCGGAAACCAACAGTTCAGTGGAAAACACTTAAGGAATACCTATTTTAGAATTGGAACTGTAGACGACAGGTTCGTCTACAGTTCCAACTTCCAATTCTAACATATTATGTTATGGCAAAACAACGTTTGCCGGGACAGCTAGTGATAATGTAAAATGCTTAAGTTCGGTCCAGTAGTAGTAGCGCTAATTAGTTTCTAATCAAAGCGCACGGAGTGCGCGGCCAAGTTCCAGCAGGCCGCGCGCATGCCGTGCACTATTTACACGAACGGTTTCGACGCACTTTTGACCCCCTTGTATCTCAGTGCCTATTGCGAGAGCAAAGATAAAATTTTACCTACCTAATTATATACTAGTACTTACGCAATATACCAAATTTGATAGATATAGATTTGTTAGATCCTGAAATATTTCCTTGTAAAAATAGCTAATTTTGGCACTGACTCACTGACCGGTAATCAAAATCTCTAGGCCACTTCCAGTTGTCGTAGCGTTATGAAATTTGGCACACAGGTTGTTTGTTATATGTAGATTAACAAAAAATTAAGAAATTTGAGAAATTGGTCAAGCGTGAGTCGGCTCATCTATGAATTTGAGATAAAAATCGGTAATCAAAACCTCTAGGCCACTTCCAGCTGTCGTAGCGTTATGAAATTTGGCACACAGGTTGTTTGTTATATGTAGATTAACAAAAAATTAAGAAATTTGAGAAATTGGTCAAGCGTGGGTCGGCTCATCTATGAATTTGAGATAAAAATCGGTAATCAAAACCTCTAGGCCACTTCCAGTTGTCGTAGCGTTATGAAATTTGGCACACAGGTTGTTTGTTATATGTAGATTAACAAAAAATTAAGAAATTTGAGAAATTGGTCAAGCGCGAGTCGGCTCATCTATGAATTTGAGATAAAAATCGGTAATCAAAACCTCTAGGCCACTTCCAGTTGTCGTAGCGTTATGAAATTTGGCACACAGGTTGTTTGTTATATGTAGATTAACAAAAAATTAAGAAATTTGAGAAATTGGTCAAGCGTGAGTCGGCTCATCTATGAATTTGAGATAAAAATCGGTAATCAAAACCTCTAGGCCACTTCCAGTTGTCGTAGCGTTATGAAATTTGGCACACAGGTTGTTTGTTATATGTAGATTAACAAAAAATTAAGAAATTTGAGAAATTGGTCATGCGCGAGTCGGCTCATCTATGAATTTGAGATAAAAATCGGTAATCAAAACCTCTAGGCCACTTCCAGTTGTCGTAGCGTTATGAAATTTGGCACGCAGGTTGTTTGTTATATGTAGATTAACAAAAAATTAAGAAATTTGAGAAATTGGTCAAGCGTGAGTCGGCTCATCTATGAATTTGAGATAAAAATTAATATGTACAAGTAAATACACTGAAATAAGATGAGGAGGAAAGAAACAAATTGGTATGATTCCTTAAAAAAAGTATTGAAATCTCACCAAAAACATACCTGTTAAAACGGGGCCAAGTTCCTATTCACTAATTGTTCGCCTTAAAAAAGAGTTGAAATCCAATTCAATGCCAAGTTTAGATGCACTTCCAAATCGATCATAATCATCTTCATCAACAGCCTGATCCTAAATACTTCTAAATTTGAACTTGGCAGGTTTTCATGCTAGTAGCACTTGATAATTATTGTATAATTTTTAAATTTAAATATAAGATATCTATGTGATTAAATTAACCTGCCAAGTTCAAATTTAGAAGTATTTAGGATCAGGCTGTTGATGAAGATGATTATGATCGATTTGGAAGTGCATCTAAACTTGGCATTGAATTGGATTTCAACTCTTTTTTAAGGCGAACAATTAGTGAATAGGAACTTGGCCCCGTTTTAACAGGTATGTTTTTGGTGAGATAAACATTACTATTGCCCAATAATTAACAAGTGAGGAATAGCATCATACTGAAGGCTGTTTACTAATTTCACTGAACGACAGAGACAATACATGGAAGAAAATTCGAACTCCGAAGACCCTTTGCCTTTTTAAATATTAAGCTACTGGAAAACTTAACTCATTTCTGCTTTCATAAGCGTGTACCAGCCAGCACACTTTCTCATATAAATTCTACACACTGAACATTCGATTTTGTTAACCAGCTAAGGTCACGGTCGTATAGAAGGTAGAAAGCTATAAGCCAACCAGATTGTAGTCATGGAGCAGAGTTTCATCTTAAATTAACTTTCATCGGTATAAAGGCGTAAATAATAAATATTAGTGAAGTTATATAATGAACAATGAGCAGCTGGAGAAGGCATGGAGAGTTGTGACTTGTGACGTCAAAAAGATTTTGACATCTTCTTTTGACATTTTCTTAGATGACGTCACGATTGCATAGAAGTCATGCTCATCCCTCTTAACAAGCCACTGTTTGGGCGCTACCCCGGTAACTAGACGGCTTTGTATATTATAGCATATTGTTCCACTTTTTGATGTGTCTATCTCTACTGGCTTACGAAAAGGAACGCACAAAAACAAAAGTATGAAAATGTTCCAATGTCCACTCCATCGGTTTTGTTGCCACTTGCCAGTTACATCTAAGCTAAATCATGAATGAAAGTGTCCAAGAGTATTTACAAAGGTTATCTTCAGGATATAAAATTTCATCTTTACTGCGAAGTAGTTTATGTGTTTGTACTTTAAAGTGATTCAAATGACTTTGGAGTTACATAAGCAAACTCTATTCTGTTATATATAGATAATATTATCTTCTCGGAAATAAAAAAGGCTCCTGCATTCTGAATTACACAAAATAATTTACTTATGTTCCAAACTGTATTAGAGTTATGTTATGGCACCATGATAAATGAAATTCTTAACAGCTACATAAGTTTTTTTCGTTCGTTTTTTATAAAAAGTTATAAAAAACGAACGAAAATCAAGACGGAAAAGATGCAAATCACGACGGTCTTAAAAGAAATACGAAATTAAACAAGAAAGAAACATTATTTTTGTAATAAACAATCTCATAAAGTTTAACATTATGCTAAAAAGTTTTTCCTTTTTTAAGACAATAAAAATGCTCAAGTAACTCAAGGAGGTTATAAGTGAATTTGTGATTTCCTTATCAGAGCTTTTATACGCATAATAACTTGGAAGTGTTTTCCCGATAAAATAAAGACTTTTTATAGCTTCAAATTTCAATGAAACTTTAATACTAAGCATTCCCATTTGAGGAGCTAGACCAGAGCCAAGTCCTCCTTAACTGATGATTTTGAAGATGGTATTTGATATGCAAGACTGATGAAGCCAGCATTCTCGCAGGACCTGAATGTGTAGTCGACGCTTAACACTGAGCAACGTAAATGCATGATCTGACTAACGAGCGACGGAACATCATAAAATGCCTTAATGCGCGTTGCAACTTTAATGTTTCTGAATGTTGCGAGTTAAGCGCTATTGTACGTCATGCGGCTCATGTGCAGCGTTTACGTTCTCGGTTACATAAACTGCTGTGGATTTTATAGTGTTATCTTGTATTTGTGTGTGATTAAGAATTATTGCTGCAGTATTATAGCAACCTTTTTATTTTTAACCGACTTCAAAAAAAGGAGCTTATCAATAATTATTCGACGCGTATGTATGTAATATTTCCAGACCTGCCCAGTTTTTGCATATTATGTTAATCTATAACAGCTTCTGAACAAATGTGCCAAATTTCAAAAGTGTATGTATGTATGTTTTTATGTTTGTTCACGCACATCTCCGGAACTACAAGTCCGATTTGAGTGATTCTTTTTTATTGTACTAGGTATTGTTCAACTTAGGGAATAGTGCAAGTTTCGTCAAAATCGGTTCAGTAGTTTTGGAGATAGGAAGTTTTCATTCTCAATTACGTACAATTTTGAAGTCGGTTTTATCTTTTTAAAATACAGTTATCACCAGATAAAAAAGGTCGATGAAAGTGAGGGGTTTAAGTTGTAACTTATAACAGGTAGTGCAGCAATAATACTACCATTAAAAAATATATTATTACGAGTAATTATAATAAAAATTAAGTCGTATTAAAAAAGGTAAACATTCAAAGCTGCCAACCTCTACTTTTGTGATGAAGGCATAAGAAAAAGTAAAAGACATCAAAAAGAAAAATACGTTTACAAAAGTGAAAATAAAGGCAATAACTTCATTTTATAGAGGTAGTAACAGTATAAAGAAGCTCAACGCGAAAACAAAACATCTACGAAGTCGCAATGCGGAATCGCGAACGGGCACATTTAGCAATTAGACGCGAAACGCTCAATACACACACCGTTAAACCGTTTTACTTCCAGCTAATAACGCACCATCGCTACTAATTACTAAACCGTATTGTTTACGGACGGAAGCTACCACGGGTTATTTGGATACAACTTACAAGCAATGGTGGAAAAGTTTGGCCAGGATACGTCATACTTCAATGATACTGTAGGAGGACGTTAATGATTTATTAGGATTAGATGGGTAGGATACATTGGAACCATGATAAAAGTAGTCCCAAGTTACGCAGGTCAATGATACCTTAATAACTTCTAAAGCCACTTATTTCAAGAATGAAGACAAACGTAAAACTTTTATTTAACTATTTTATCTGTTGCAAAAACTCTTTGGCCGAGTAAAACGTTGTGGGATACCAACCAACAAAATCACTTTTATCCATCCACCCAAACCAAATACTAAACGCATAATTAATGACTTTTTATTCTTCGGACTTTGACCCGTCCGCCATTTTTAATCGCTGAACATCAATCATGCTTTGGTACCAGAAGTGAGCAGGAAGTTCAACGGACGACCTTTCAGCGACCTCTGCTCACGGTGGTTGATGGGAGTTTCATGGGGTCGATGTATTGTCACGTGCTACACCCGTTATAGGACGTTTGGTGGGATTGTCGGGAGCAAATGATTAAAGGGGATGGGATAAATTTGTCATTGGAGTGACGTCATCCGACTTAAAATACAAAAAGTAGAGGGCGCTAATGGATCAAAAAAGTGTTACAACGGTATTTTCGATAGGAAAAAGTATAGTAAAGTTGTTCGTCACAAAATTAGCTACAACTTTTATTCAAACATAATTTTTATTAAACTTACCGTTTTCGAGCTGGAACTTGTCGAAGTGTACAAATTGTACATTATTTATGGACCGTGTCGTTGCACAGTACAAAAAATGTAGTTCGCAATGCCCTCTACATTTTTTATTTAAAAATCTTTTCCCTTAAACCAATAGTTTCTGAGAAAAAAGCATTTTAAATTTTTTTATTCATTTTTTGGATTTCTCAAAAACAGCAATTAGCGCGACCTTTTTGATTTTTCTGTGACCTCTTGACATGCCCCCCTAACGATTCATCACGTCAAATAACGGTAGGTATTTATTCAGAGGGCACTAAAATTTTTCGTTACATATTTACTGTATCAATAGGTCGCCGATAACTATGAATTGCAACCAAATATTTGGTCAGTTTACGATTTGTAATTTTCAGCCATTTACCTGATCATTTTTTTTTGGTCACAATAAGTCAAGTTTGAACGCTCGTTGCTTCATAACGCACCCGAATATTTGGTCAATCTTTACGCTACTGATATGAGAACAACTAGTACTTACCTAATATAACTTACTCAGCCTGCCTTATCATTTTTTTTTGGTCATGATAACTGGGTTTTCAGGCGCCCTATACAGAGAACGCAACTACTTTACGCAGGCAGACCGACATATTTGGCATCAGAGAGTTGCTCTTTATCTTGTCAATCTAAAATAAGTCATTTTGGATATCGTTACCAAAAATGTCGTGACCTCCCGTAATAATAGTTTCATTTAAGATCGTTAGAATAAAAACGTTATAAACTTTCGAATACATCAAAGCCATAAGCTAATTGAAACTCACAACGGGAATAAAATTATATTGCCTCCGTACCTTTCTTACTACCGATTTACGATTTGTGTTCACGATTAAAGACGGAGTGGAAGAACCAGGTAAGTCATGAAATTGCCGTTTTGCTCCATAAATGGATGCTTTAGGACCGGAAAAATGATTTGAAATAAAAAAAACTGAGGATTTTATGTGTAGCCAGATACATTAGCAAGACGATGAAGTAGATAAGTTACGAGGTGTGTTTAAATTATAAGGGAAAAGTGAGTAATTGTCCTTATGTTATAAAAATATGTTAGTTACGCGGTTCTTCCACTAACTTCTTCAATTCGTTGCGATAGATTCGATTTCTATTCCACATTATCTAATATCGTGTTTTGATTCTGTTATCTTAAATGCGATCTTGTTATCTACAACAAATTGCCCAAGCGATACATTTGTACTTATCTGAATACAAGACAATATCTATGTAAAACGATAGAGAGAATGATTGTCGATTGTCGTATGTTGAAATTATGCTTTGTAGGTTTTCTAGATACATCTCTTCTGTCTATTCTAATTTTATGTCTTATACTGTACTCTTATCTCTATCATTATATTCTATTTATAGTTCATACTATAAATGCGAAAGTGTGTCTGTCTGTTACCTCTTCACACCCGGCCCAAACCGCTGCACTGAACCGATTTTGATGAGGTATAAAGACTTTTCCCGGTTAAGTCTTATTTATCTACGGGATAAAAAGTATTACGTCCTTTCATGGTTAAGTCCTGGGAAAGAACATAAAACTTTTTATTCCGTAAAATGTACGGTTCCCGCGTGTTAAACGTGTTAAACGACTTTTATAATATATTGTATTTATTTTAACGCAAGACTTATAACTGTAACGTATTTTTTACTGCGGCCTTCAAATTAATTTCATTCGGAATGTTCTAAATAACAATTATATTTATTCTCCGGCTTCTGTACTGCAGATTGTTATTAATAGGTTTGTTTTTCTCAACAAACTTGCGTACAAAACAATTTTATAATTACACTTCTATGGTAGATTGAACGACGAACGTATTGTGTTACGAATTCTGATTATAATTCTATATTATTCTTTCTTTTCCGAGGGTTTAATGTTTCTCTATTAGTAAGTAAAATTGGTTCAACGGTTTACTATAATCTTATTATAAATATTATTATTATTATTTATTATACATAATACAATCATACTTAGCTTTATTTGCGTACAGCTAGGTCAAAGTTATCTCTCTCGTTCCTCTTTTAGGAAAGAGAATATTAACATGATTTTTCCCAGAGTTAAATCTTGTATTTTCATTTAAAAATACTTACATCTTATTTATTGCATAGTCTCTACATGCAATGTGAACTGACCAAAGGTAGATCTTCTATTTTCTCACCCGGAGGGTTGCTCCGTCTGTTGTTCGGATATCCTGTAAAAGTACTACTTGGTTTGACCTTCGTCCTCGTGGACATCAACCTGGGGGCATAATCGGTTTAATCATAAATCGATATGGCCCTTCGCCCCTTGAACTCGGTAATCGCGTAAAGGTTCATTGTTCGTCCTTCACGTCGTCACCTTCAGGGTGATGCTTTGTATAAGTTCTTGTTGGGTAACTTCGCGTATTTGGATTTTGGTAGGATTATGTACAATAAGCTTAGTTTTGTACAGGTGGAGATGTGGTAACTGTTAACAGAGTATGAAGCTATAAGAATAATTGTATTTTTTGTGGTGAATTTGCGAGATTACATCAATTTTACAGTAGATTATGAAGTGTAGAGGTAAGAAGTGGCGCTACTGTAGCAAACTTTATGGTTAAAGCTTAACTTTAATCTGCTTTGTATGAGTTGTACTGTTAAGGCGCTATATTGATAATAACGTCCTTTTTGAAGTAATACTATAGGACCCTCAGAAATGTTACAAATCTGGTAATGAGATATACATAATATCTTCATAGCCTTATCTAGGTTTGAGAAGAACCAGAAACACGATTAATGTATTTTGCCTCGATACATTTCTCGATCGAAATGACCTCTTAAAAATATGAAATTTGAAGATTATTTTTGAACGAGAATATATGTATAGTAATCCAGAATCGTATAGAAGCATTTTGCTTAAATGCTCCTAGTTATTTTTTAAATAAACAAAATTGCGTTTTTTCGCATGTTTTCCGAGCGAGCCGATAGCTTCTGGCCGCACCGTATTCACGACTTTATAGTCATACAAATTAAGTATAAAATTGCCCTTGCGGTAAAATTACTTTCAATATAGCGCCTTAATTTCATATAACATACTCTCTTTTTCTTATTCGTAAATATATATTATTCTACTCTTTGCTCTAGCGCCTCTATCGTTCTCAAACTGTAATTTTGTTTGCCGGACACTTTTAACCGAAGCTACGTTTTGAGGAATGTTTCTTTAACATCCAGTAGAATAGTTGCGCTTACGGCTTAGCGGAGTTAGGCTAATAATAATTATTATTCTTTTGGTTTTCAAATATACACACTTCGCAACGCAGCTCCGCTGAAAACTCAGGGATGGCACTCCTTACCTCTACACTCTATAATTCGACATCGCCTCGTCTGCTACTTACCTCGGTATCTAGGCGAGCATGTCTAAATATATACAAACAATATTATTACAAAACCGTGTAATCCTGTGTGTTTACGGTAGGTACCGTGATGTGGGTCACATTCGCCGCGGATGGAAATGGGTTAAAGCGATAAAGAATTTCGTAGACATGTTGACGGCGGAATGTTGATAGCGATAACTGCCGCAGACACTCAGTCACCGCGAATAATAAAAATATCCTAATTGATCTGACTTTAAAGGACAATTAACTAGATGACGCCCGGAACTTCGTTGCGCCAAAATTAGTTTATTCGCGATGGAACCGTACATTTTTTCGAGATAAAAAGTATCCTATGTCCTTTCCCGGGACTCAAAGTATCTCCACAGTCCATACCAAATTTCAGCGAAATCGGATCAGCGGTTTGGGCGTGAAGAGATAACAGACACACTTTCGCATTTATAATATTAGTAATTTAGTATGGATATCGAATGATCATGTCGGTGGACCGACGATTTGAAGAAAGTGGGCTGGCAGCGGATGGATGAGGGCTGCCCAAGATCGGTATGGTTATCGTTCGTCGGGGGAGGCCTACCTTCTAGGCTGATGATGTTGTTGATGACGATCAAGTTTTAAAGAAATCGATGGAACGATCGATAAACTGGAGGTTCCTCTAATTGCTGGTTACCGCTGATTGCTGAATTAGTTTCCAAAATTTTCGAGGTCTGGTGTATTTATTTTTAAGTTACCTACTAGTTTAGGTTACAGTTAATCGAGTTCCTAAGTCAGTATGGCGTGGCGGGCTACAACTGCGTCTACATTTACGCTACTTCTACGCTGGGTATGTTATTATGGCAGTAAAAAAAAGTAGTCACTGGCCTTTTACTACGGAATCTTTAAAACCAATCGACCGAGCATAATAAATATTTTACGAACGATTCGCACTTCGAAAACAATAAAACCGGCGTTAGTCAAAGTTTATTCCGCGGAAAATGTTATTTTTGGGTGCGTGCAAAAACTTCAAGGATACGTGGGGTGTTTCAGGGTCGCAATAAAACAGAACGCTCGTATTCGTCAGGTTGTCGTATAATTGAGGACCTGAGTGGATGAAGCGGGTAAGTATCAATTTGAAAACTGGCGTTTTTTGCATAAATTGAGGCTTTCGGACCGGAAAAATGATTTGGATGTGGATTCTAGATATATTAGCCAGATGATGTAGTAAGTTAAAAAAATTGTTCAAATTATAAGGGAAGGATGAGTAAAGCTGATCGCACATTTATCAGCACCGTACGCGTCGAACGCACCGCATAGTACACGAAATGGGGCGCGTACGCGTACGGTGCGGTCGAATGTTTCCTGAGGTTTCACATCATTTCACACAACGAATTCTAAAATGCGGCGCATTCGGCGCTTGCGACTAATATAATATATTCTGTGCTTGCGTGCTGATAAGGGTGAAGCCAATCAAGCGTAATTTGTGAGTTGTGAGTCGCAGAATTTAGGTCGCGTAAATATCTTTTCATACAAAATTACGCTCCTGTGAATCAAACAGGACTTTTGTATGAAACTGAATGCAGTAGAATTTCTGCCAGCCGAAATTCTGCGACTCGCAACTCACTAATTATGCTCGTTTGGCTTCACCATTAATGTGCAATCTAATCTAACCTTTAATGCTGCTATGTTGTATATTGTTAGTTAGTTACCCGGTTCATCCACTCATGTCTTCAAATCGGTGGGCGTAAGTGGCGCTGCGTCGTTCTCGTCAATTACTCATAATTATTATTTCTTCTCGAGTATTTTTGACAACGCAACTAATTCCTCAATGGCGTGTATCAATCGCTCCATGTTTTGGACTCGGGCTGTCTGGTTAAATTTTAATGAGAAAAAATTGCTACAGCAATCAAAAACATCAAATATTGCTTAAAATTTGTTTTGCTTCGATTGGCGCGCAAATAGCTCTTCAATAAATCCATGTGTCAAAATGGAAGTGAACCTTTTAGGCCTTAGGAATGTTACGAACCCTTTTAAGATATTTGAAAGTTTAACGTTTGAAAGAAAATCTTATCTACATTGTGCCAATGAAACGCTAATGGCGATCGGTTGTTGAGAATATCTGAGAAACTTGCGTGAGATTTACGCGGTAACTGCTGGCATCTTGGTAATAGGTTTTATGGCACTACCAGGGTTATAAAACACTAAGAAACTATAAACGACCATAATATCAGTTTCAGACTTCACTTGTAATTTCTTTTGCGAGAAACTAAAATTCTTCAGTTGGGAAACTAGTTGACACTACTGTGCAAATTGCAATGTGCATTTCATGTATGTATTCCACAGTCCACTGCCTTTTAACTATTATTTAGGTCTATGCATATTATAATGATGCATACAGTCTCAAAAAGAAAGGGTAGGAATTAGAATGCACAAAACTTTAATCGAGCAAATTATTAATAGTATATTATATCCTATGTAATTAATAATTAATATTTCACACACAAAGAAAGTGATATGACCTCACGCGTCCCCCAAAAGTCGTTATCCGGTGAACTCCGGTGAACAGAATCGATAAAATGTATTTATTCAGGGGTTTGTGGGGTTAAAAATTCATCGGTTTATTGTACCGAGCGGCGAGCCGACAATACCGCGGTCAAGGAGATACCGGCGCCCAGGGTTGCCAGGCGTCCGGATAACAGTCAGGCTTTTTGATTGCGTGTCCGGCCAACATCAAAGGGAGTCCGGCATTTGTAGAGCTTGGAATATATTATTTTATATGAAAGTTCTAATAATTTTAGACGGGAGTTACAACTAATAAGAATAACATTTTATCTATTAGATATGTTAAAACGTAATACTATTCTTAGAATGTAGATATTATACTGAAAGTTTACGCCTTTTTTATACAAATAAGTATCAGACTAAGACCTAAGCTGACTGCTCGACTGTTTTGTTTGACTGCTGACAGTTTCAGGACCTAGCAACCCTACCGCCGCCGCGCCGGCTAAAATAAACAACAGCTTCCCGAATTAGTTACCGTTTGGATCGTGTCAATAATATTAATCCGCTAGCATACAGATTACGGGTTCTATTATTAAATTCTGCTAATGTAGCTTCCAGTGTTGTAAAAGAAACAAGTTGCAAGTTGCAACGCATTAAAGTGACAGTTGGGATGAATAAGTTGCTAATTAGATCTAGAGGATACTCTAATTGAGTACGATCTTCAAATGATCTTTTCATTCTTAGTTGAATTTCTCTTTCCGATTTCTATACAACTGACAGATTAGTGAATTAGGCTTTGGACAACAAAATATGTCGGCTTCTCTTAGATGTAAAATCCAACATGCCTTTCTCGACTACGCTTCAGCTCGATCGGCCCTTTACCTGCACGCAAACCCTTCGTACTGCACCTGTCCACGCAATCCATCAGTTCACGACTTTGTATCGCTAATTAATGACCTCGCTTTACAAGTCCTAACCTTTGTTACTTTACTTGGTCCTTTATCTTCTTGACGTCAATGGTCGGAAATGGCCACGACCGTGCGGCGACTATATCTAAAGAATTTGCAATAAATGATGACGAGGGTCCAGGTTTGTGCTTGGTATCATTCAGATATATTCAGTTGAATGATTTTCGGCTTGCATGACATCATTTGCCAAAAATAGATGCAAGGGTATCTGATAAAGGTTGTGTTTGCTTGGATAAGTTGTAGGATGCGGTATAAAAACCTTTTAAGGGCTCCCACACAAAACTGCGAATTCGCATCGTATCGTAATGTAATTTTTATTATGAATTTTGTCGCAGACATTTGCGATACGATGCGAAATCGCAGTTATGTGTGGGAGCCCTAAAAGCAGAGTTTTCGGATCAAAAGACTGTCTGTGCTATGTGACTTAGAAAAAATATTCCAGTTTAGTTATATGCAGTCGTTAATATTATTTATGTCGTTGGGGAATGTGGCACTGGTCCAGGCCGAGCGTCCACCGAACCGCTGGATCATGCGTCAGGAGACGTGTTAATTCAAGAGCTCAGTTTCATTATCATACCGGAATTAATTGGACACTTGACTGATGACAACTGCGGGTCGGCAGGAATTACAAGTTACATTGTAACGAACATCCACCGTGTTCGCTCTTCACGCTGATACTGTTGAAACGATATCAAGAATAGGATTATTTCTGGACAAAATAAAAATCGCAACAGATAACAAGGTAAATCAGAAATAGGTTAGTACCATTTAAAACTCTAAACGATCAGTAAATAAGATGGTGGGACATTCATTAGCCCTAACTAATAACAACTATTGTAAATAAAATGGCTCTTTATATTATGTCAAGTTTCAAAGAAATCGGGTCAAAGTTGTCACGAGTCAAAAATAAAGGACGATTGTTCTATTTATCACCTACCGTATCTTAGCATACAGTTTTATATCTAACGGCATTGACAATAGGGTCTAGTTTGTAGCGGTCCATTCTGCGCACGCGCTCACAAGTAATGTTTGTATGATTTACTCCGAAGGGTACGGTATGTTGGCACAACGGCATCCGCGAGGTTATCTCCCGCCGTGTGATGTACGCCGACAGTGCGCTCATTGTTCAAACTCCCCTCTGAACTTTTAGCTTCACCGCCACAAACCTTATTAGGCTCTCTTTTGTGTCCACTGGCTCTTTTACCTCTATACACTTTGACGTCTTTATTATACTAAGTGTATTCAAATACTCCTTCAGTGCAATCCGGAACGCCGTTTCTTATTTTCATATTCCGTAACACCATAAAGGTGTATATCGATCGTAAATAAACAAGTTGTGTTTATAATCTGATGCAATTAATCGTGCTAATCTTTAGCAACGTTTGTTCTTTCCACATAATGGCCGGAGAGGTTAGAGTTATTTCTTAATATTGAGGTGTTGGAGTGTTATATAATTGTATGCCCGTTGCCCGTAGACTTAATTGCTGTAACCTTTGGTGCAGCTGGTCAACGTCAGTAGGTTTTACATTCTGCAATGGATTTGTCATTGTACTCTGTATTTGTACTCTAATCACTTAAATCATTAATGAATACTTTGTAATTTAGCCATAATAAGTACCAATGTTCTGACCACCGTCTTGTGTACTCAGTACACACAACTACTTAGTATATGTTTTATAGTTTACTGTTTAACAGAAATTATGTTAAATCAAAGAGAAATGAGAAAATAAGTAGACATGTACGTTGACGACGACGACGAAAAAACTCCAATACTAAAATCGCTCGGAATTGGGTCGCTATGAGTCAAACGGATAAAAATGTTTTCGTATGTAAATCTAAATTGTAATGTATTTGCAGCGGCTGCCGGCGACCGCGTATAGCAATCGTAAACACATTAATGTCTGCGCTATATTGATCATCGAAGCAGACAAAAATGTTCTGAAGCGCCTAGATTTTAATGATGAAAAAATAGGGCGAGAGGTGATGAAACTTCTTAAGATTGCAATCGAGAAAAGGCACGCCAACTATACCATGATTTGTCTGTTAAGAAGGCACGTCTACATAACTCAACCTCGTTATCATGGGTATGCTGTAAAAACATATTGCAAAATTGCCGTCTCGACCCAGAAACAGAGTCCGTAACCTCTGGAACTAAACCAGGCATATGTGCCGCCTCGGCCGCTCGTCACCCAATAGTCAACTGCGACGTTAATTGAAAAGTTTTTACACCAATAGCAGTTCCAATGACGAGATCTAGATCTCATTCTATGGATCTTATTGGACTTACGACCTCCTTGAAATTGTCTAGGCAAGGCTGAAATTATCAAGGTAGAGATTATTCAGGTTAATTATGTATTGTTTTAAATATGGCATTTCCATGGTCGAAGATTTTCGTCGTTACTAAAATAATATGCTACTTTTTGGAAATAGTCATCATAAATTAACTGCGTATGAACAAATATAAAGGTAGCCGCTCCTATTATTAAAGAGCTCGCAGGAGCTAAACTAATAATTACGTAGTCGCAACGTTCTGAACAAATATCTCGAGCGCACTAATCGCTGTTTAGAAGATGTTGAGTGTATGGAATTATCTCGCTGGACATTTCTCTAATAACAGTAGTAGAGTCGACTGTTTCTGAACGCCTAGCGCTCGCCGCGGCGAATGTACCAATAGATCATAATATTCACGACGCTTGGATAGTTCCAGCACATTCTAACAATGCAGTAAACGTTTAAAGGCTATTACTCCGCTGAAACACTAATTAGCTTCAACGCCAACTACTGCAATTAGAATATAATATCAATTTCGTGTTATTGCCGCGTCTGATTTAGTTTGATTCTGAGCATTGCGAAATTTTGATTCTCTGCCAAATGTGTGTCAAGCGGAACATGGAATACCGCTGTTTTATTAATAACTAGTGTTTTATTTGTACGGCTGGTGTATTTTGGAGCTCCGCTGGTGATATACTGCAATGCTTTCTATATTCGACCACGTGCTCTGATTGCTAGTAATAATATAGTATTTCAGTCTCGTGAAATGAATCAGTATGCGACGATAATCGCTCTTATATCTTGATGTTCTTGTTTTTATGCAATAAAAGTCCTTGTGTAACGAGTGACGTAATTCATGTATGATTAACGTTAATATTGTTATATTTATTATTGTAGGAAACAAAAAATATTTTTCAATTATACTTGTATGTCATCCTTGTAGTTTCATTTAAGTTCCATCAATTTTATGAGCACCAATAAAAACTGCAATTCCATATTAATTAACGAGCTTATTTTTGGGCAATTAAATTTATCAGCCCCGTAGTTGCCTTATGAGTATTGAGTTATGACCTAAATTAGTAGTACAGCTGACTTATCCAAATCGAAGGATTACTTTCGCAAGACTTGGCAAACAATTGTTTATTGCTGAAAGTCTAACCCTATAACTACGATTTTAAATTTATCGCGCCCAACACCTTCTATAGACTAAAGCAATTTGTTTGGAGTGATGCAAGCCCCGATACAGTGTGAATTGTGATCTCGAATTAACACGGCCCGGGCATGTTATAAGTCCCTTTCATCATAATAGCTTCGAAAGGGCTCTGTCATTGCGCTTACGCAACACATTTGAAATGGTTTGCCGTAATTAATATTGCATCATGTATTATCACAATCTTTCGATTATTAAAAATATGAGAAGGGATGGAGCTTGTACGGTCTGGTTACGCAAGACTAACTATAATTTTCAATCCCTAATTGCGTAAGGGCTTAATTATAAATCACGTAATAAACAGATCCTTATTTCTTCCTTCTAGAACTGGTTCAGCCCATGAATTACTCGCATTCGTGGCAACAGAAAATAATATTATACTGTCATACACGCAAGAAAACTTTGCTTAAAACCTACCCTTTTATTTAGTTCATGTAAAGTTGAAAATAATTCCCAGTAGTTTTATCATAAACAAATCATATAGTCTAAGAGGACAAAAAGAGTATGTGGCGTGTAAATGGTGTTTTAATGTGTTCCCATAAAACCTCCATGTTAGCCTGAAATAGTCATAGCGTCATAGCGATCGGCTTTATGTTGTGATGGCGTGCCATGAAAACGCCATTACATAGGTGACTCACGCGACCCTTGCCGTAATGCACTTTTGCGCACTCATCATGAGAACACCGCTTTTTTATCAACATGCAAACGATTCTTGTAATTTCAACGTTTGCTGCTCGTTATCGATAATGATGTTTGATTGTTGGATGCAAACGCAAAACCTGTTATGCAAATCATCACCAAAAAACTGCCCTCTGAGAATATTTGAGACTTTTGGAGGTTGGTTGAAGCTGGAGGTTGCTTGTCGACTCGTAAGTCAAAATTTTGGCGGGCCTAATTTGCGCTATCGAAACATCTGAAGTAGGCTCATCATTTGTACGCTTAGCCATGTACTAACAGCTTTGGTCTGAACGCGCACCTCGTTCAGTTAAAAACTCTTTGTGGCTTGCCACCGCTATACTTCTAGAAAGAAAAGGGGGACCAAATATTTAGAAAAGTATTTGGTCCATTTTAAAGTTTCTGCCTATTGCCATTGCTAACCGAAAATTCTGGCAAAAGTCGTGTCCAAATAGTGCAACGCAAAATGCAATCACTTGGCAATGATGTAAGTACACAAGGTTCTAATAATTCTTAAATGTCACTTGCAGTGCACCAGTGAAATAATCGGTTTTGTAATAACAAATTACAGATATTAATCTTTTCACTTTCTCAACCTCCACGACTGACCTTGTGGTCGCCGGAACTATAGGTAGTTTGGAATTAAGGTTGGCTTGCGTTGTTCGTAGGGCTGTCCCGACTTAATATTATTATGCATCTTGTTTTGACATAAGGAATCTAGGTTCGGTGGTATCGATCCGATGGGAGTTACTTATCACAGGCTGATCTGCCCCGCGGACGGAAGCCACGGAAGACATGTAGTAGACCCTCGCGTCTCCGTCCTGCGTGGAAGTAGGAACACGGTCGGGTTTTAGTGGGTACAGCTGCGGCCACTACCATCTCTTCAAAAAAAAAAAAGCTGATCTGCCCCCCTAGACAAATGGCAAAACGCTAACGCTAACTCTAACTTTATAAAATGTATGCGATTTGACATAAGTCATCGCTTTGCTAGCGAATACTAATGTCAAATCCCATACATTTTGTAACTTAATCGTTAGCGTTAGCGTTTTGCCACTTGTCTAACTCTACAGGCCCAAAACTCGTGCATACACTGGAATGCACGAAATGAGTCCAGTCAGTTTAGCGATCGCTCGGTCCAACCAGATTGATCAGCCTCCACGTGTAGAAGGGTCTTTTTACTGAAATAAATTGTATTTGACAGTGTTTAATAAAAAATATTTATCGTAGTTTCTAGTTAGTAGCCATTTGCTACTAACTAGATTAACTACCATAAATATTTTAATTCCAATTTCTAACATTATGCAACTAAGTTTCTGGAATGTATTCTCCCAAACCTTCAACATGCCAACCCTAGCATTCGCTACTCTACTGCCATGACGTGTGCATATCGACACAGATCTCTATGTACCTACTTGTTTCTAGTATTGTTGTAAAAACCATTGTATTTATATAACCGCTATTATTATTAAGTAACTCGCGTACAATATGCTCGCAAACTTGATACTTGTGTAAGAGGAAATCGTAGGTCCGGGTTAAAAGTGCCGGTCTCACGTATAATTGAGATCTTTGTGCTGTGCAGACTACGAGTGTAAATGAAGATACCACTGTAGTCTGTACCATTTTTTCTGGGAGTGGAAAGAAATAATTATCAAAGATTGATCGGATAGACAATGTTATATAGGGGGAGTATCTTGTTATCAAAGTCAAAATGGCAGTTATTATCCTATCTCAGTTTTTACGATGTGTTTCACTACATGCTTCTAATAAAATATCCCTAATTTTTTAGGAGACAATATGAAATTAAACTTTAAGTAAAATTTATCGAGATATTGAAGTGGTGGAATTGTGAGTTATTCCAAAATAAGCTCCGCAATTCTAGGGACCAGTCATTATGCCTTTCATTAATACACAGGAAAACGGCCACAAAAAACTACATAAAACTTTCCATCCACGTCCGTTTTCAATTTATATTGATTTCTGGTCATAAAAGCGCAATAAACGTTTCAATATCAATTTTACTGTCTGTTTACAAACAGAGATCGTGGCATAGACCTTAGTCGTCAATAACAATTTACGGATTTAAGTTACTATGATGTCCTGAATCCTGAAGGCTGTTGGGCTACCATCATCTAAAGGACACGTACCGTATACATAATTGCATCCCTTTCTTACCTCTCTAAGATTGATTGTTTTGTAGACAAACGGAACTAACACATCACTCAGTAAGGTACCGATTGTTGATGTAGGAATTCTTTTAAAATCGTTGGTTTTAATTAATATCGCATTCTCTTTAGGTGTACCTTTTCTCGTAAAGGTTTAGATGTACATGGAAATAACATTATTATCTTATCTGTATTTTTAGGTACAGAGTTATTAGTAGCAAAGTCGTATCTTAATGTGTACGTATTATTACGGTTGTTAAAATTAGTAATTAATAGTACTTGCGACCTTAGTTCATTAACACAGATTCTCCCGTATTACTGTCTAGTTCATTGACATGTAAGCGTGTTTTCGCCCACTACTAAAGCTACGTTCACACTGAGTTCAGCTAGGTGAGCGTTTTCGTTTAAATGGCTTCGACATTTCATCATAGTTTTAGTCAGAACTCAGAACATGTGGGAATGTGTAAATATTTAGGATTAATTTATGAAGTTTCACTAACTGTATTACGTAGTGAAACCAAAGGAGCTGCCCTGTTAGCCTGTTACATATTAGCAATTCAACGTCGAATATTTGCGTTAGTATGATTAGGGCTTAAATTAATGACTTCCAGGCCACTTATCTTGAAGTCTTGATTGGCAACTGAATCGCTCCTGCCAACGTCTATTTTAAATGAAGCCAACCTGATTTGTATCGTTATTCTAAGCCTTCTAGTTTATTTTGATATTATTTTTGAATATTATTTTCTTTTTGCATGATTACCGACGAAACGGCTTGCTTGCTTTTCCACTAACGATGACACCCGAATGCCTTGCCACTAACTGACACCGCTTGTGTACCTGACACCCCGCTGAGAATGATCTGCTTCGCTCGGCTAATATTGTATGCCAACCACCATACTCAGTATGATACCAGAAAATATGGAATATTTCCATTTTTTTGTGAAAAGGTCGAGCTCTACTTCTAAAAATTTTATTGAAAAATGTGCTCCAGCGTCGAGCGTTGGTGAAACGACATCTTCTAGAAAAGCTGAAGATGAGAAAACAATATTGCTTGGCGGGATAACTTGTGTGGTCATATAGCTATAATATAAATAGTTTACTCGTAAATAGTTTAGAAATTAGTGTCATCACCTTACTTGCTCCAATATTATCATCATTACTGAATTAGGTAGATAAAGTGTGTGAGTGAATATCAGCTGTAGATGCAGAAGAAACTAGCCCCATACATAGTGTTATAACATCAAAATCACGAGAAATAGACGAAATATTATTTGCTTTTAGATAGACCTAGATCTTGTCGATAACGAGATAGATTCATGCCCGTAAATAGGTGTCTCTTGAAGATATTCTGAAGGGAAGTGGGGCTGGTAAACTTAACACGACCAGCAACTTTTAAGTCTGATATTGCGAGCGTTCAGGAGCAAGCGGCGATTGCTTACCATCTTGCGATTTAGCTGCTCGATCTTACTTCCGAAGCGACAAGAAAGCGCTTTGCATAACAGGTCTTGATTATAAAGATGTATTGGAGCAGGTAAGCCTCGGTAGCGGTTAGGGCTTGTGGTGACGTGGAGTTGTGTCGGCAGCATCAGCGGCTTGGCGTTGGCGCTGGGCGGCAGCGGCAGCGGTACACCGTCGACGGCTGAGGCGAGGGATTCCACGGAAACCTCCCGCGCGCCCTCCCCGCCTCCCGACAGGCAGCATACCAGGTAGCGGGGCATTGGCTTCTACTTTCAACACTGCTAGCTTTGTTTTACTATCCCTTTTTACCTAAGTCATTTTTATTGAGCTTCTAATTCTTGTATTATCTTTTTTACAATAATGACAGAGTGATCAGATTTTTGTCTACCTAATTGCCAATTTTGTCACGTGGTTAGAAAAATCTCTTTGAAGTACCGTAGTCCTTACAGCATATCATCAAGGAACTCGCACTAGTGTAATAGTATACAGAGCTCCCAATCTTACCCTGTCATTGACTTGATGGAGTGGCCAACGAACGCACTCATTACTTTCACCCCCCACAGAACATTGACATCAAGGTCTCTACCACCCCAATGTGTCATGTGGATTTTATTACAGATAATAGTTTAATCTTTTTTTAACATCTTATATCCGATTACATTGATAATAATTACATTAATGAGCAGATATAATATTATGTATTTGGAAAAATACAATACTCTTATCTATACTAACTCAATTTTCAATCTTTAAAGTTTAAAAACAAAGCTAGTAGTCAGATTATTCTCGAATGTGCAGGTGTTGGTCCAAACTCCAAGGTCACTGTCACTTCCTAAATTTTTGGTTTTGGTTGTTTATTCCAAAAGATTTTATTGTTTACACGATTTGATTGCATGTCGCTTTTTGTGTTTTTTGTTACATTTTCCATCGTTGTTTGTCCGGCGACTTTGTTTTTGCTTAGTATTGTTTATTTTTAATGTGGTCATTATCGTTTTTGTTATGAACCGCAATATACGTATGACATCAATACAAATGATCACCATTTTTCAGTGATCAAGCACTAATGATGGTTGTTAGCAGTGCTCCGAGCTGGGCACCTAAAATGTGCTAATACATAATGAGTAAATAATTTGATCCACGCTTGCATTAGCTTCATTTTATCATGATTTATATAATGTTTAGATTTAAAATTTTAATAACAATGTTAAATTAGTCAATTCTAAATTACTACTACTATAGGTAAATATAACCCAAAAATCCTCTCCACAAAAAAAATTTTTTTTGGTGTCATTATAATATACGTCATCATACTTACTGTGATCTTATCCTTATGAAATTGCAATATTTAAGTAAATTAATCTTAAAAGCGTTAGAGCCGTATTGGCTACATATTTCGCAACCATAGACTTATATATTACTAAGGACCGGGTCAATCGCGCGTTGCAATGATGCAGATTCGTAGGGGTCAAAACGCTCCGTTTGACTCCTACGTGACTTAGTCGTCTGTGGTCCGCAGAACAAATCGGGTGTCATCGTATGTCTATTCAGTGCCATAAAAATGCCTAGTTGTGTGGTAAAAAGCTGCAAAAATTATGTCAAAAAAGTTAAAAAAGCACATTGGAATATCTTATCATCGGTAAGCATCACAAATTCACAAACTGTTTAAGAATAGAAATAATTAATTTATAATTTTACTACATACCGATGTCCGCCATGGCTACTGTTTTACCGAGTAATGACGCAACCCCTACGTTCCACTTGGCGTTGAAAACGATCTTGCTAAAAATAGGAGGCATTTTCAGCGTTTTGATCGTTTTCAACGCCAGGTGGAACGCGTGGTTCGTCGGTAAAACAGCATTCGCACGCGGCCGAATATTGTGTCGCACTACGTAGTTCAATCGATTTTTCATAGATGGCTCTCTATTTCCTTGTATGAAAAACCTATTAGCAAAATCTTCTAGTAGGCATATCCTTACATATAAATCGATGTTCGCAACATATCTCATAATAAATATTGCACCATCATTCCCGGTAGCTTCTATGTAGAGTCAATTATTTCATAATAACAATTTTTCAAATTATCGACCCATCGTCCAAGTCGCTTCTCGGAAAGATGTAATGATGTCAATCAACGGTATGATGCTTTAATGTCACTCCATTTGATAAGTGACGTAAATAGGTGATGCCAGCGCGCACGCCGCAACACACTTGCAAGTTGCAACTTGACGTATGGCCGTAATATACTGGATTTTTACTTGCAGCTTAGTCTAGATGCAAGAAAAAGATGAGTTACAACTTAGTTTGAGATAGTCAAGGTGTCCAAAAATGTTTACGGTATCGAAATATGGAAATTTTTGTTACGGAATCTAATTTGATAGGACTCATTGTAAAAGCTCAAAAGTTCACCAAGTATTCACAACCTACGCTTAACTATCGCCAAATCTTAAAGTTACGTAGTTTATCAACGTCTCTACAATAAATTATGAAATACATTTTTAAGACCCGTAATTTGCGATACTTAAGACCGCGCTCAGTTTAATTATCACACTTAAGTCTTAGGATTTTTACTTGCAGCTTAGTCTAGATGCAAGAAAAAGATGAGTTACAACTTAGTTTGAGATAGTCAAGGTGTCCAAAAATGTGTACGGCATCGAAATATGGAATTTTTTGTTACGGAATCTAATTTGATAGGACTCATTGTAAAAGCTCAAAAATTCACCTAAGTATTCGCAAGCTACGCTAAAACTATCGCCAAATCTAAAAGTTACGTCGTTTATCAATGTCATAAATTATGAAATAAATTTTTAAAACCCGTAATTTGCGATACTTAAAACCGCGCTCAGTTTAATTATCACACTTAAGTCTTACTTAGGTTTTGACATGAAGTCCATAAATCTCTCAAAGTCTTTATTAACTAACTTGGGAAATCATTAAATATCTGTAATGGCTGCAATGAAATTTAACGACAACTTACCTTTAATTTAATGTAGAGCTCGACAGAAAATATTATATAGAGTTTGTGTCGGAACTCGGAACGCGCATAAAACTAAGCCGGCCCCTAGATGAGCAATTTGTCAATAATCAATATCACACTTCAATTTTATTGAACAGTTTATTTGACAATTATTAGTGTCTAAACTCTAAAGTCTAAACACACTAGCCCGCAATGTATTTTAAATTACCGATGACACACTATTCCGTCGCGTTCCGTCCGTATATTGTATGCGTTTGAGATTGCGGGCGTAATCATGCGGAATTTACGCCGCGTAACTTCGGCCTAGTGTGTTTAGACACTAGGGCCGGTATAAATAGTCAGTACTCAATATGCATCTCACTCTCAAGACACGGTTCAGGCTCTGTGATTGGTTGGCTGTCAAAATTTGGACTGATATTGACAATAAAATTGCTCGTCTAGGGGCCGGCTAAAGCCAAGCAATTATTTAATCTCACTGTTAGATGCATCATGCAGCATTTTAAAGCGCTCTTGTTTGCCGATCCTTTTATTGCCGCGCTCATAATTCGGCTGTAGATGAGCGCTTACATCACGCTCCGAGAATAGAACGGCTGTCAATGTGTTAGTTATTGTAGAGTTTTTGCTGGGCAGGTTGTTGACTCGACGCTTAGATGTCATACCAAGGAGACTGGGATATTATACGGGGTTCGCTTTGTCCTAATTTGAATACGCTCGAGTGCCTGATGATGCTATCTGATGACTTTGCATCACCTTTGAAATGATCTTGAGACCTAACCTAACCCATTGAATTGAGCAGTAGAACATAATAGTAATTAGTAATGTTTATTATTTACAATGAAGCTATGTTGTACAAAATGTCTATCGTTTTAACCCTCCACGAAAAAAGAAGGGTTTTATAATATTATGTCGTTGTTGGAAGAGTTGGAAGAACACATCAGATATCAACAGGACAGACGAAAAAAGAGATGCCAGTGCTAGTAAACTTACAACTAGTAATATTACATTATTGTTTTTACACCCTAAAGCCTAAGGGCATATACAGGGTGGCGAACCGCCTAAAACACCCGACCTGCTCAAGGGCATAATAACACTAGCGAGAGGGTTGAAACAATACATGAAATGTACAATTACACCCAAAAGGTAGAAAGTATTCTAAGTATACTTAATAGGTCGATGCTACCTACATACAATTATGCTTTTATAGTTATAGAGATAATATAAAGTTGTGTTTCTATATCTTTATTATATTGAGACCTATAGTTTCTAGAATCTAGACCTAAATAATATCAATATTCAGTGTCAACATGTCGCTCAACACCTCCATTCTCAGTTGGACAGTGGACTGGTTGATTACAGCGGTGCTGCCAAAATTCTATCAATAGACAATCTTATTGACTCTTCTAAGAAACGTTATTGTTTTCAATTAATAGCACTTTATAGCACTCACAATTTTGTATCTTTCTATCGAAGAATTAAGAACGAGAAGCAGAAACGTTGAGAATTGCAATAGACTCTGATAGCTGTTAAAGTCTCTCTTAGGTATGTCAAATTTAAATGTCGAGTTATTTCTCATTAAATCACCAACGCCAAAATGACTTCATTAAAGGTTCGTTTAAGATGACAGGTAACGGTCAAAAATCTCAAACTGTAAATTTAATAGGAGCAGCGATTGGCTGAAAAAGTTACACTCGAAAGAGCTTCACGTTTACTCCAACGATTGCCTAATTTGATTAAGCCAAAGTGAACCTTGATGTAATGAGCATTAGAGCGAATATTATGGATCTGTTTTAATAATGGCTAGTCGTAAATCGCAATTTCTTTTGCGCAAAGCCTCCGCTCCGTTATGTTCTGCCTAGCAACGTTGGATCGATGGGTTCGATGCCCGGTGAAAGCCTCATTGTTGGCGACCTCAAAGATTGGCCATTCGCGATTTATCGCCTAAACTCTTGGCTGTCAATCATGTCAGTGAGGCGGTGCCAAATTACCTGCCTTTCTGGTCGTCTCCATGTGGGATTAGAACAAAAAGTCGCGCTAATGTCAGCCAAACAGTTAAATGTACTGTAATGATAGTTTGCTTAATGTGTTCCAATTTTGTAATATATAGCTTTAGCCGAGTAAATATGTAGGTATATGATGCTTAGAATTAGTCAGAACAATGATGGTTAACTTCAGAGTTATACATACTATGAATATTACTATGATTCAAGAGTTGAGTTTAAATGTCCAAGGTATTTATCAAGTTAATGGGCGTTCAGAGAAAAATAATGTAGGAAAAACACACACAGCATACATACACATTACACACACAATACACATATTAAGTACAAAAGTTTCGACTTAAATAATTCATAGAGCTACATATTATTATGCATTTTAAAGTGCACATAAAAACTTCCAACATAAAATTTTACTACCCAAAAGCGTTCTAAATCTTAACGCTAGTTTACCCAAAATATTATTTTGTTTATTACTGAGATGTTCTAACAAGATCCTGAAATTGGATGAGCCCAATAATTAACTAATCCTATTTTCATGCAGTTTTTATAAAGGCTATTAACTTAACCTTTTTCGTGCCCAATTTCAAAGTTCTGATTATATTTGCCTTCGTAGATTGAGTTCGTTTGAAGTTAGATTGAGATGCAATTTATTATCATTAAAAAAAACTAATTTCATTCAGTTTTATTAAAATCAGTGGAGAAGAGTTTAAAGCCTTACAAAAAATAATATATACTACCATTTTTATATTAAATAAGAAATTTATAAAAAACAAAACCCCAGCTGCTAGGGTTTGCATATTGTATTCATTGTATTGTATTTTATAAGTGTTGCACTAAACGGGCTCATGATGATGGATTTTTGCTAAGAACACTCTTGATCATGTCAGTTTATAAAAAAAAGATCAAAATCTGTCCACACCACCCGTTTGGATGCCACGATGCTTCGGACAGACAGACAAAAAGGCACGACAATCTTATTACACCTCTCTTTTTCATGAGGGGGCTAAAAATACGAGCATGAAGAACTTGTTCTGGTAACACCCACATATATTTTAAGACATGAAATGCCCTTTGTTTTCTCGAATATTACCATAATAACGTACACGTGTAATATTATATTCATAGAGGCGAAGACAATGCGCGCCCGAGTGCCACTTTACTTGAAATACAATATTTGCTTCCTGTAACTTGTAACTTGTAAGACTCTGTTCACATGAGCTCTGTTGCGATTAGCTTGCTTATTTTAGTTGGAAAACCTATAGAATTTAAATTATGCAAAGTTTTTTAATATTTATTAAATAAAATAATATTTATAGCATATCTTGTGTTTGAATGAAAATAATTGGGTGAAGCTAAAGTCTAGCAATTTGATGATAGACAGCCAATTTGATGAACGAAATCTCAATCATTTATAGATGAGACGGATTAACCGAATTAATGAAAGTCACTATATATGACTGTTTCCGTTCCGCTCGAAATAAACAATACATACATGGGCATTGGCAGTGAGCCCACATGGCAACAAAATGTTCTAGTTACTGGCAACAAAATGTCTGCCCTGTGCGACTGAACTGCTGAACTGTGGTATTTCCGGATGATAGAGCATCTAGAAAGTGTCAATAATTGTCAAAAGGCTGAGGGCCTGTTTCACTACTTCCTGATAAGTGCCGGATAGGCTATCCACAAGTTAACTTGACATATAGAGAATCTGGCAGGTAAGTTGTGGATAGCCTATCCGGCACTTATCAGAAAGTGATGAAACAGGCCGTATAAGACTTGACTTCAATCAGGACTCCGTTATGGATAATGCCTATCTACACTAACATCCTTAATGCGAAAGTGCGTCTCTTACCTTCGCCCTAAACACTGAACAAATTTTTGATCAAATTTTGTATGGCGATACTTTGAGCCCTGATTTTTGGTAGGATAAAAAATTTTCCATACGCATATCGTTGCGAGCGACCACTGTGCACTGGTTTATGATATTATGCTTAGGGACGATTAAGTAAATTAGGGACGATTAAGATTACTGCTAAAATATCATCATAATACGAAGAGAATCGTTTTATAGATACACCTTTGACACCTTTAAACTCCAATATAAGATCACTCTATCCTGGAATGTTCGAGTACTGCCGTTCGGAATATTTTCACATGTTTGTTTGTGTAATGAGAGCGATATTTTACAAGAATACCCTCTTATCTGCACTTGTTATTTCTAAAGAGAGTTGCGCAGTCACGACCGAATGATCCGTACGCCGTGATCGAAGAATTCGTGACTGCGGAAACCAAAAACATATTAATGTTACTCGCAGTTTGTAGAGCCACTATTCTTCTGTTTGTAGTATTTTAGAGCAGTGCTCAAAATCTTGGCTATGTTTACAGTACCTACTTGTAATTTTTGGACTATAAGCATACAAACGTTATGTTAAGATTGCCACGATTCAATTGCGTGAGGCTAAGCGTGCGCTTTTCATAGCTGTATAGTGCGCAATATCGTTAATTTTGGAATTCACATAATTACGCTTCATCCAAATGCTTATCCCATAAAATTAGTCCCTAAAATTTTTGACCAAGGCAAGCAATATTCTGATAAGATAACATCAAAGGCTTAAAGATGTCTATTTTAGCACAAACAGCCATGGCTCATCTAATCTCGTCGAGATCGATACTCAAAAGGCCGCGCTATTTACGGAGGAGAGTCTTCGAATTCATAAACAATAGGTTTCTTAGGTTGTATAGGCATTGTTCGCTTACATAACCAGTTGTAATGCAACCAGCCTTCAGATGCTAGGACGCAGCGGTGCGTGCAAGGACGTCAGCTCCGTCATTGTCAAGGACGCAGTGGGAAAACTGAACTTGCGTGCACGCAATAAGGTTCAAGAGACAAAACTTTCTAGAAGAATCGAAAAGCGTATCGTTTTACTGTTTTACTTGCTGCGCTACTGAGATCATCTTGGCAAAAGGACTTGGATATTGATGACTTATGGTGGTATTCTGATAAGAAAATACTGCTTCAATGATGGATATGTTACGCTCAAAGACCGAAAACGCTCAGTGAGCGAAGAAATAGCTCACAACGCGTTGTGGTCACAGTGAAATAGCCACGATGCGAAATTCGCGTTGTGGCTCTAATGAAAACGGCTACGACGCGTTCTGGCAATCACAAAAAGACCATAACGCGAAATTCGTGTCGTGGCTGATATGCTATTCGTTTTTCGAATTTCGCGTTATGGTCTTTTTGCGATTGCCAGAACGCGTCTTGGCTGTTTTCATTAGAGCCACGACGCGAATTTCACGTCGTGGCTGTTTCACTGTGACCACAACGCGTTGTGAGCTATTTCTTCGCTCACTGAGCGTTTTCGGTCTTTGAGCGTAACAGATACATTGCCTTAAAGCTTCTACTACATAAAACCTAAGGAGTTATTAAGCTTTTATTTCCTCAATCGTTTGGTTTTGATGTGGTTTAAGAGGTCCTAATAGCTTGTTAAAGTTATTGATTTATTATGACGAGTAATGAGTATACCGCCCTCATGCTTAGTACCGATGATTAGATGAATGATGTATGCAACATTCCTCTGCACAATTGCTTGCCTTGACGACTGTGTTGTGACTACCTTGACGTGGGAGAGCCATGCTTCGGCACGAATGGGCCGGCTCGACCGGAGAAATACCACGTCCTCACAGAAAACCGGCGTGAAACAGCGCTTGCGCTGTGTTTCGCCGAGTGAGTGAGTTTACCGGAGGCCTCCCCCTACCCTATTCCCTTCCTTACCCTCCCCTATTCCCTTCCCATCCCTACCCTCCCCTATTACCCTATTCCCTCTTAAAAGGCCGGCAACGCACCTGCAGCTCTTCTGATGCTGCGAGTGTCCATGGGCGACGGAAGTTGCTTTCCATCTGGTGACCCGTTTGCTCGTTTGCCCCCTTATTTCATAAAAAAAATAAAAAATAAAAAAAACGTGGTGCGCGTTAAGGCCCCCATATACAAAGTGGCCGATCGTTCGGGTCGGTTCGATTGAAGGTCGACCTGATCGGACTCGTGTACACACACCGAAATGCACAAAATTCCCGGCCATCCCTAGCTTCGATCTTGCTCGTATGCGCACATGAGATAACTTGCGATCGAAACAACATTCGACGCTTGAGAATCGGACCCGAGGTCTGCCTACAATCAGTTCGACCGGAGCGATCGGCCTTCCCTTATATCCCTTATGTATGTGAAGTTCCACTTTGATACTGATGAAAGTCAATTGTTGTTCGTTCCATGGTGAAACCGCAATAGCTAGACCGCAGGATAATTTTTGTGTCACTGCGTTTTATTGTTAAAGCGTTAAGCTCTTTTCACATGGTGAGGTTTTCAAAGCGTTTGAACGCGCGTTTGTTTTTTCGCATGATGAGCGTAGCACTTATCGCCTGTTTACTCGCGTTTCACGCGTATTTGAACCTACACTTTCGCAATGCAGTTTGCTATTATTTACGTTTGATAAATATATAAAGGCGTGTGAATGATTCTTCTTACACCTTGTAGAAAAATGGCCTTATGTGTAAGAACACTGTTCTGAAATGTTCTGAATACTAATGCTGCTTTTATTTAAAAAATACTAGGGTTGTCCTGTATAAATAAATTATTTATTATCTCTGCACGTAAACGCATAAATAAAGTTTAGTAACTTCCAAAGGTATTACGTAAGTGTTTATTATAAATATTATTCGATCCACGTGTATTAGATAATTTGGTATCCGGGAAATACATGACGATATTTCAGTTCAGCACATGCAGTCATGACATAGTATAACCTTTTACTATGGTCATGACGTCTAAAACGATTCGATTGCAGATCAAAAGAAACATGATGTTGATCGATTAAACGAAGTGATTATTAATAACGTATTCGCGATTTCGTCGCGGTGAAATTATTTTGCGTGGAAACAACGTTTTGTGTCTTTTCCAGGATTCCAAAATATGTTACCCAGTTAAATCAGAATTCAGAGATAAAAGGCAACATTTAGCATTTGCAGATTTGTATAAATTAAGCTTATGCTATAATTAATCATCTTGTAAATAGTACTGTTATTTATTGTGTTCAAGGAAAGTGTAATGCTGCTTTTTAGGGTTCCGTAGCCAAAATGGCAAAAAAGGAACCCTTATAGATTCGTCATGTCTGTCTGTCTGTCTGTCTGTCTGTCTGTCTGTCTGTCTGTCTGTCTGTCTGTCTGTCTGTCTGTCTGTCTGTCTGTCTGTCTGTCTGTCTGTCTGTCTGTCTGTCTGTCCGTCCGTCCGTATGTCACAGCCACTTTTCTCCGAAACTATTAGAGCTATACTATTGAAACTTGGTAAGTAGATGTAGTCTGTGAACCGCATTAAGATTTTGATGCAAAAATGGAAAAAGTATTAAAAATTTTAGGGGTCCCCATAGGTACAACTGAAACAAAAAAAAAATTTTTTCATCTAACCTATGCGTGTGTGGTATCTATGGATAGGTCTCCAAAAATTATATTGAGGTTTCTCATATCATTTTTTTCTAACCTGAATAGTTTGCGAGAGAGACTCTTCCAAAGTGGAAAAATGTGTGTCCCCTCCCTCTAATTTCTAAAGTAGAGGCATGATAATTCTAAAAAAAATATATGATGTATATTACTATAAAAACTACCAACGAAAATTGGTTTGAACGAGATCTAGCCAGTAGTTTTTTTTATACGTCATAAATAGTAAACCTTAATGAAACAAAAAAATTTTTTTTTTATCTAACCTATGCGTGTGTGGTATCTATGGATAGGTCTCCAAAAATCATATTGAGGTTTCTCATATCATTTTTTTCTAACCTGAATAGTTTGCGAGAGAGACTCTTCCAAAGTGGAAAAATGTGTGTCCCCCCCCCTCTAATTTCTAAAGTAGAGGCATGATAATTCTAAAAAAAATATATGATGTATATTACTATAAAAACTACCAACGAAAATTGGTTTGAACGAGATCTAGCCAGTAGTTTTTTTTATACGTCATAAATAGTAAACCTTAATCTAAATTTCATTAAATCGACTGAAATATAAAAATAAATCAAAAATAATATAATTTCATAAAAATTAACCTTATTGCTGCTGCGGAACCCTCCATGGGCGAGTCCAACTCGCACTTGGCCGCTTTTTATAACATTGGCTTATTTTATACCAATACAAGCTGTCCCGGTAAACGTTGTTTTGCCATATAAAGTATTTCACCCTGGATATTCTTTTATTGATTGAAGTGACTAAATAAGTATGTCACCATGGCAAAGCCCGTCGCTATCCCGTCGCACAAACAATGGTCGCCGTCAGTCTCGAGTTGTAATAATTTCCTATTATTTATTCAACAAATGCACTTATCAATATTAAAAAGTACCCAGTAGCCACGTAGTACCCAGTAGATTCTCAGACCCACTGAATATGCATGTAAAATTTGGTTAAAATCAGTAAAGCCGTTTCGGAGGAGCACGCGGCCTAACATTGTGACACGAGAATTTTATATATAAGATATATATAGCTAAGGCCTCCTGTTTGATTTCTCCACAGAAAAGCGTATGCACATCAATGGAAAGTCATTAGGTAATGATGATCATCGAAGTATAATACCTACTTGATATACATTATACGTCATATTGAATTATAATATTATTTTATTTTTCGTTGATAAAGATGATAATGATAATAAAGAAAATGTGAAGTAATGAAAGGAGAGAAAAAAAATCATGAAAGTAAAAGCAAGTCTTTCCTTAGGCGCCGATATTCTGTACCATGGCATTTGGCAAGTCAATAAGGATATGAACGTTTTGATGCAATTAAATAACCTCCGTTTTCGTAGGTGTATAACGTAACATAAAATCGTACGATATCTGTATTCAGCGCCTGACAACCTTCACGGCTAAATCTGCATAAAAGGTCAGACTATACATTCACTTGGTCGTAATGAAATCGCGATGCAAAAAGATATCATTCATGATTTTACTTTCTCAATTATTTGAGAAAGTTTTTCCTTAATCTTATCAGGAAAGGATTGGGAAAGTTACTCTAGTTTATCTAAATGTCCAAAAGAAAACAAAAAGGGTAAATAGCAATTCTTAGAATATGGAGAACCCTTGCAAATCATTTAAAAATTCCCCAACGAAAGCTTAGACTAAAACAGAGACACGGTAGTTGTCACGTTTCCTAGCGATTTAAATTCTAATAGCTCTTAGATATCGCTTTTAGTTACGATCAATATTAAAATTGATATATTAATATCTAACAAACTCGACGGCCTCGTGTTCCATGAATATATTAATATCACATTATTGATGATGCGCGGCGCATTTGTAGAGATCGTAATGTATTACAACACAGTACTCTCGGACAATGTGCTATCGTCACCAGCTGCTGTTACGAAACATATTGTTTCATTCATAAAAACAAAGAAAATATCTCCTATGTTTCTAGCTACATGTGAGTGCTAGATCGACCTGAAAAATTAGGTCTGAGGGGACTAAAATCTTACGTAGACTATTAACAGTCTTGTTTTAGGAAGAAGTGGAGAAGACGATGGTGATATCTAAAGGTACAACTCTCAAGGATAGTGTAGACTTTAATGACGCATGGCCTGATTGGAGCAGTTTGATACCAATTACCAACCTCTGACAAGTGACAGGAGGCCTGCATTTGATTTTTAGTGAAGGACATTCATGGATACCAAAAATAAAAAAAAACATAATTACTTAGATAACATTTACAAACATTTAAGAACTTATGTAACACATATAAATAATATAAACGATAAAATTTATCTTTATATTATTTATCGTTAAGAAACCATAAAAGTAAGTTGATTACTTTGTTAGAAAATTTCTCGGATACTTCATAGAAAAACATGGTTTAAATTGTTCAAGAATTTTAAGTTATTCTTGTGAAATATTCTAGTGTCGCTACGGTATCATTGTGAATGGAAATATCCATAATAAACATGCCATTACCTGCATTCCAGAGATTTAATTAAACGATTTATCTGGAATGTGTTCCCCGACTTGAAAAGAAATCCGCCTTAAATTCAAAACAATATAGGAAATAACAAAGCTTGTACACGAGCTTAAGTTTATGTCTTTTGGTATAGTTATACATATAGTAGTAACTATTTATCCTTTTATATTTTAATTTAGTATACCTTATTCTATTTTAGACCCAGACTAGTAAGCTTTGTCAAAGTCTATTAACCTATAAAAATACTTTTAATCAGCTGCAGACCAATATGTAATTTACCGTCAACCATATGGGCGTTTAACGATGTGAATAATGACAATAGTCCATGAACAATAATTATTTCTCATAATCGAGGGCATCCACTACTGCCAAAATGTGACCGCGCGCTGCCAAGTGTCGTCACTGCTGAATGAACCGATGATTTGGCACTATTTATAGACAAAATCGCTGGCTCGTACCCTTCCGACGGTAATAATCACATTGTTGACTGGACACTACATCAGCGAGACAAGCGGGCGACTGTGATGTATAAGGAAGCACGAGAAGTCTAGTTTTTATTGAGGAATTGAACCCGATCTAAGTCCTTTTAATAGCTTCCTTAAAGCAAAAAGAGCTTAGGATACTAAAGTACAGGAACGAAATCCCAGAATGGCATAATATTATTTATAAGCTCGCACGTTGACAATAAGGGTGAATGGCACTGATCTCTATTATACAAGTACGCTGGATAGCTGATACACACCTGATTTTTGTGCATATTTGAAGCTGAATCAGCGCCCCCATTATTCGGGTAGAGAACTAAATTTGACGTAACCACAACCAATAACAACAGTTGTCAATTGTCATCGCTAGTATTAGTTCCAAGTGCTCTCACTACTGCTATCAGCGCCAATATGGCGGCTTTCAAACGTCATTTTTACGTCAGATTTAGTTCTCTACCCGAATAATGGGGGCGCTGATTCCGCTTCAAATAGGCACAAGAAATAGCTGTCATTTTAAAGGGTATTAGCTATCTAGCGTAGGTACTTGTATAATAGAGATCAGTGGTGAATGTTGATGGATTCTCCAGTAAACCAAACTTTGGAAGTAACCAGAAACCACCAAGAATACGTAGAAACAGTTTTCCTTGTTATCTTAAATTGGAGCCGCTGATATGGGCGTTTCTCGCGACAATAATTGAGATTGACAGCTCCACGCTGATCACGCACGACGTTAATTAACAGCATTGACCCGCTCCGCAAATAGCCGAATTGTAAAAATGCGCCATATTAAGTATCATTACCGATAACGAGTATGGAACAATGAGATTTTAAATCGATTTTTAATTCGGCAGGGTGATGACAGCAGTGCAACAAGAGTAAATTGTACTAGCTGCTGAATATCGCCTGTTGCGTTGCTGTCGTGAGATATAGCATTAAAATATCATCCCTTCTCCCTATATTGTCCAAAGGTCTTTTGGTTTCTGCAAGCGTCCTCAAGAAATTAGTTCTCTGAAAGTGTGACTTGTGAGGCTTTTGAACTTGTTATTTTCTCTGCTTTTTGGGTTAGTTTATTGAGTAGGAGCATTTCTTTTTTGTCTTTAAATAGACAGCTATCTGTCACATCAGTCTCGCACCAAATGAATAATGTAGATCGAGCGCCAAAATATTTCCGTTGAAATCTGATCTGAAAAACAGACAATGAAAGCAGAGACGGAAGTTCGTAAATAGATTGTGAACAAAGTATACTCCTGTGTTGACAACCTAGTGGAAAAGGGGTTGACACTTTTCATTATTAGTCCGTAACTCCGTAAAAACCTATATTTAGTCAAAGTAACGGTTTTGGAGAGTGTGAAAACGATGTAGACGGTGAAAAAGATATTCAGTAATGATTTTATTGTCTCTTTGTAGAAATATTTTATGATGGACCATGTTTCATTATGATAGGCCAGGACTCGAATCAATCAATAGGAGCCGTCGTAGGCAAACTTACATAAATAATGATGTCGGGTCCCGTTATCGCCTGTCAGTGAGTTTTATATCTGATGGACGGAGCCCAACTCCTAACGGTGAACAACACAATGCCGGCTTCGGGGTGATACAGTTAGATGCACCGGGGTAGAGCGATTGAAGATACATTCAATGGGGTAATTCAATAATCCGGTAAATTCAATAGAATGGAAGTAGATAATACAAGCTGATTAGGTTGGAATGTACCAGGAGTATCAGAAATGATTCGTAGGAAACTCAGACTTACTTTATTTGGCTGGACCTGATGAGTGATGTATCACAAATTCGTCTAAAAAATTTTGAAAAATGTTGCTTTCATTATTCAAACGTCAATTTTTATTTCGCTTGTTCAACTATTTTCTGCTCCATAAGCAAATTAACTGACCTAAGGAAGGAAAGCGCGCGGTAGAGTTTCAGTTGGTAATAAACAATTTAGCAAAGACACGGAAGAAGTTATTTTATGCTGCAGGAAACGAACTGCAAAGATTAATTCTACCAGAAAAGTGCATAATAAAGTTTATTGATAATAAGACCACGATTTAAGCGTGGTGCGTAGGAACAGAACAAAAGGAAATAAATGTAACAAATTTGACATTTCGAATTATTTACGACCACGGCATAAAGCACGTATTGAGGAAATGACGAGCATCAAAGAGCATTTTTCGTCGTTTCCCACTTCCCAATAATTGTAATTGCGGAAACCTCATTATCTTTTACGGTCTTAAAATTTTAGAAACCACGAAGTCTTAAAATATATTACTACAAACGCTTCACCCAAAGTCGCATCTGGTGGTCATCGTAACTGAAACAGAAACATTTGAAGCAATGTAGAGTTAGCAGCAAGCAAGGTTTAGCAGCAAGCAAGGTTTAGCAGCAAGCAAGGTTTAAAATTTCGCTCCATATCACAATAAACACAATCTGGAATGTTCCATAGAACAGTGCACGGTATTTGATAATAATGGGTACGGAAAATTTTCATAATATTGCATACTTACCAGATACCGTACAAAATATTATACGAATAACAATGTTAACAACTCACTGCCGCGGCCGCACACGTAGACATACAATTAATTATGACTTGTGTTTGACAGATTAAGTATGGGGCTACTGTCAAAATCTTCATTTAATTACAGTTAAGTAAATAATGAGTGCGGCACTTATGTCGCTTTGTGGTAGTTTATCTGTTCAATTGCATTGTTTAGCCAATGTTGGATTAGTTTAAATGTTTATACAAGTCATTTAAAAGCGCTAGTTAATTAGCTGATAAACTTCAGTGAGAAACCGTACATGAAATAAATAAAAGTTAAGTCTGAAGATAAGAAAACTTTTTTTACCGATATTTAGAATTTAGTTAACCGATAGGTTTCGTAACTTTATTCATACAAGTAAATAAATTTGCTATCATTTTAGAATCAAACGACGCTTCATAGTGGTTGTAATAATCATTTAGATGGAAAACTGTATGTGTTTTTTAGGCCCGTATTAATAGTCAGTACTCAAGATGCATCTCGGTCTCAAGACACGGTTCAGGCTCTGTGATTGGTTGGCTGTCAAAATTTGGACCAATCACAGAGCCGAACCGCGTCTTGAGACCGGGTCGCATCTTAAGTACTGACTATTTACACAGGCCTTATATTTTATTGTTCTAATTCTATTGATTACAATTACTGTCTGACAAAATGCTGTATCGCAATCATACATTTTATATTTTTGGATGAAACTTTACTAATTCTTTTTTTCTATATTTTTTGCAGGTAAGGCAATGTCTAATAAACGAGTAACATCTTTCACAAGACGAAGGCAGGACATACGGTAAACTATACCTTGATTAATTTTAATAACTCTAAAACCCACTGATGCAGATCTGGGTTAAAGTTAACCCCGGATTGAATGTTATGTCTTTCGTAAAATATATGAAGAATATAAGAGATAACACACTATTTAACCCGGTATTAACTTTAACGTGGATCTGCGCAAGTGGACCTAAGTTTAGTGTTTGTTTTTATTAAGCAGTTTTATACTGCTGAATTCTTATTAACAAAACAAACTTCTAACGTGAATATAATTTATGTTTCAATTACAAACAGCAAAAACGAACGCCTACACTCAGTTAAATAAACAAATGCAAAAGCTAACAAAAAACTTGTCAAGTTCGTGTTTATCGCAAAAAACTGGCTAAATGCGAGTCGCACTCGTGAAATAAGGGTTCTGTATCATTGTCTAGGTGTCATGTGAATATTTCAAATGACTATCTGATGCCACTGTAGATATCGAGCAAAACAGTAATGTGCCATGTGAATATTTCAAGTGACTCTCTGTTACCACTTACCAGTTACCACTATCGATATACAGAGCAACAAATGTAGCAGAAGAAATCATTACATGGATGCCTCTGAGTGCGGCCGTTAGTAAACGAAGATTTAGGCCGGTATAAATACATAGTCAGTACTCAAGATACATTTCGGTTTCAAGACACGGATCAGGGTCTGTGATTTTGACTGTCAAAATTTGGACCAATCACAGAGCCGAACCGCGTCTTGAGACCGGGTCGCATCTTAAGTACTGACTATTAAACGGGCCCTAGATTCATAACAGTGTCCCGATCACGGGCTAACCGGTTCTCTCAACTCTTCGGGTACGGAACCCTAAAAGATAGGCAAACACAAGACGCTTAATAAAATCGGACGCTTAACCAAACATGGGGTCGTCCACCCCGTTGGTTACTTAATATCATTAGTCACAAATGTTTGTGTGTTTGTACTGTGACGCGATTGTGATTTCGGCAGAAACGCTACCGATAACTTGGACAAACATTTGATCTTAGTCACATTAATAATATAGCAAAATGATAAATAAGACAAACAGGGAAATTTGCGGACCCGCAATAGCCAAATTGATAATTTTTGTTCAGGGAAAATTCTGACGACATAAAAGTCCAAGACAATTCCAGGGCTTTCCTTTATTTGGCCCAGATGGGTACCAGATGAATGCAAGAACCATAATTATTACAGTTTATTTGCTAAACCGATTTTAATTTTCTCTTTGGGAGGTCAGGTCTCAGCATTATCATTATTCAAAAAGACGTTTTCCTCATGCATGTAAAGGGTTTATAAGTGACCTTACATCCGAAGATGAAACTTTGAACCTCAATGACGTCAATAATTGATATGTTACATAATGATCGATTAATTATGTTACTCTTGACCTATGGACCATAGGTTATGACTCATGATCAATTGCTTTCTTATAGTCTGTCGATCGTCATCGAATTATAAGTCACTCGAATTATCATGGGATCATACGATAAAATAGCGGACCACACGAAAGTTGATAACAGAGACTAAGTATGACTTTATTATGCTGCTATAACATCTGATATAATCTGTATTCTGTAGATTGTAGAAGATCGTGATTCGTGGAGCTGATTTAGCAAATATGTATGTAAATCCTGTATTGGGAAGTGACAATGTGGCACGTATAGGTAGATAATCAACTTGTTCAGAAATAGATTGTTTACGCCACTCATGGGCACCGCGCCAACGCACACCTGAGCCGTACCATATTCTTTTTGGCACTAATTATGATTTTTAAATGTCCACATGATTTTAAATATTGTGTTAAGAGGGAACGCTAATACAGTAAAATTCGAACGAAGAAACTATTGCCATCGCGCTTCACCCTGCGCTGGCACGTGTATTGTGATAGAGACAGATACAGTAAATCGAGGTATCGTATTCCTCTGATTTCTCCTTCAAAATAGAGCCTATCTAATTTTTTTTTAAATATCTTCAGAAAGGGTGAGTCTATGCCTCTACGTTTTTATTTTACCTTAAAGGTCTTTCAAAATTGTTTTATGGTCGGTTGATTGGCGGGGTACGGAACATTCATGTTTTGCGATTTTTGAAGGGTCATATTTTTTTTTATTTATTAGTACATTTTCAAAAAATTGAACGTAGAGGCATAGCTTTCACAGATCCCAATAGTGTATAAAAATCATTTGTCTAGACGCATTATCCAGGGAGGAAATTGGGGAATACGTTTGTATGGAAAAAAAGTGTTAGTGTATGCTCTTAACTCTGAGGCCTCCGACTTCGTACGATTTGTATTTGAATGAATTCCATTCCCGGATGGTTAAAGGTTAGTTGACACAAAAGCAAAAGTATACTTTACTTTTTTAAGAGATCAGATAGGACTTTTTTATATTATGATCTTATCTTTCCTTTTATATGATGGTTTTTATCCATCTTCGAGGTGGAGGAGTTCTGGCCCGCCGGTGTAGTTTACCGGAGGTTTCGGGGGAGGCTCCCGAACGAAGCGCGCATCACGTCGCCGAAAGAGACTTTAACGTGATAAAGTGTAGTGTGATTGTGTGTGTGAATGTGAGAATAATATATATTATGATAAAATTGTTCGGCGTGCATCCGTTTTCTGATTGCCATAATACAAGTTTTACTTAGTATGGGATTAGACGACGTGATTGTACGCTACCTTGCTTTTATACTATTGTATATTATTGAATGATTAATAAAGAATTTGAATTTGAATGGTATTCAAATTATTGATTTCTAGTTATATAAAATGCAATGCTTAACACTTTCACAGTCCACGGTATCCAAACGGATGCATTGGTTGTTAATTTAATATATATTCTGTGGCATTGGCACTAAAAAAAGCATAGAAGAATACAAAAATACTTAATTATATAATAATCCTTATAATCCATTATAAATAATTACTTTACAATGAATATTGGAGTGCATTCGAGGGACTAGATTTTGTTTTTGTGTGGTGGACTGTGAAAGTGTTAATAAAATGAGTCTTATCCGTGGCCTTTTTTTGTGGCCTAAAAACGTAATATATCCGCAAGAGCAAGGAAAGAATAACAAGGACTATCCAAATTGGATATTCTCTTAACGAAGTTTTATATGCGTCACTCTGGATTCTCTTTGTATAACTAATAACTACACTAACCAGAAACCACACTGTTTGTCTTTAAAAAATTACTCATGGATTTTTCCTTATTATTATGCAATACAATTTGTATGTAAAGCTTTGATCATGAAAATCATGATTTAAAATTTTCTTCATTATACATTGTTTTAGCTATAGTTGTTTCCTTTTCCCTTCTATCTGTACTGTCTCTTACAAGTTTTACATTCTACGCATTGTCTTGTTTTTGAATTTATTCTAGATAATAATATCTTACTAGCAGTGACCTTTAACCTCAGCGATTTTGTATGTTTTTAATTTTAGATATGCAAATTAGTGTTGCCATTGTCGGGTCGAATTTTGTACGCACAATAGACAATTGTGTTCGTAGTCTCTTCATTATCTCTGGTTGGATCGACTCGATCCTTGGCTACAACCGTGACTCAGGCTCATTGTTTCAGCTCTAGCTCGTGATTTGAATGTCTCCTTTGACATTTGTGACACTCAATTTGTTATAGTTGTAATGGATTGTCTTTGCCCGTAGCCATGTTGCGTTAAATTGTAATCCTAATGTGTGTTTTGTTTACTTATAGGTATACATTAGCTAGCTAGTATCAACACTATCCACCTTGCTGTAAATATTACGCAGCGTATCACTGCGATGTCTTTGTTAGTTATGTGACATTTCTAAAATTATGTAAATTTATACGCTTTATTGATATTACACATAATATGTCTATCAAGTAGGTATTATTAATATTTTTATTACTAAAAGACTCTTTTTGTTATACTCAAGCAAAGAAATTAGACTATTGGTAATTCTCATTTTGTAAGCTCATGCAGCAAAAGAATCGAGATCAAGGGTTCATTCCGCACAGCTTCAGAAGGAATTCAACAACATGCTTGTATTGATTGGCCACAAGATTCCTTCATCACGGCTCTCTGAGCTGTTCCTCCCACAAGGCGAGATTCTGATCACAAGGGTCCTTTCGCGTTTCTCTGAACGCAAAGTAGCCGCTTTTGCGACTGCATTCAAAACTATTGGATCGCCTCCTAATTATTATTGTCTCTGATACTTACAAACAAGTATACGAGTGTATTTGAAATATAAGAGATGGTCATTTGAAAGTTGATGAAATAATGAAAGTCTAACTAAAACAATCGCTACATTTCTTTTGCTTGTATTAGGTTTATTTCAGTCGGACTTACTCTACCCCTGGTACGTATTTAGTATCGATCACCTAAACAATGAAACAAACAACATAGAGACTGCAGATAAATATTGCATAGCACTCGAAAGATCCTTTGCCGCAATGATCGAAGTGTCTATTCAGGGCATGAATAAACCATAAGTCGGCGCGTATCTTTTATGGATGAGGTGATCCAAGTCTGGTATCCGACAGCGCTAATTAGTATAGGGGTCACAGCACACGCGATAAACCTTAGCTCGCAACAGCCATCTTCAAATGATTGATCTACGTACGAGTACGAGTACGCTTGTATGTACCTACCTTCTAGTTTAGGTGTAGTTCACAAGCGGTGTTATAATACGCAATCTACGCGCAAAGAAGTGTATACGTAACTACGTGTCCAAGTTCCAACGTATGGCAAAATTAAGTTTAAGTTGTGAGCGAACCGAAATTTGCGCCTATTCGGGGCCTAAGTTTTCAGCTCAGCAAGTCAAATACTAATAAACAAAATACGTACTTGCTGATGGAGGAGCAGAAGCTGGTCTTTAATGATTTTAAACGTCAAATTCGTTACAATGTCATCATGTAATAAAAAAATGTCCGGTAAATTATTACTTATTGCTATGTTAAAACGTCAGTAATGTATTGATATACTCGGGAGCTTTTGTGAATATCAGGCAAAGTTTCTGCGGTTGGTGTTCATACATCGATCAAACACTTTATCAAGCCAATCTGTCTTATCTGAACTGTTTACATTGACTCTTGTAGAGTCAACTGATAACGATGTTTTGGATTGTGATTCCTGAAACCGAGGGAACCTTAATTTAACGACGATTTCAACAAAGATATTTTTCCTTGGTAAAGCTCAAGTAATATGTGTTACAAAGAAATCTGAAGTTGATTCTGATAGGCGATAGCCCACAAACTTTTTGTTTCAGGGGTTGTTACCACCATGATAATAGACCATAGACTTTCAGTGCCTGGTCGTATTAATCAGTCGTACTATTTACTAATATTGTTGTTTAATTTTTATAAGATTAAGATTTGAGATTATAATATATAGATTAATCTCAATTTGAACAAACATTTAGAATTTGAATTAATCTAGACATTGAAGAGTTGTATTGAAAGTAGATCTTAAAGCTCTCTTTATAACTTTAAATATTGCAGATTTAAAGAAAGTAAAATTCATAGAATTATGTTTACCCGAAAATATTCTTGAAATTAACGTAATATTAAAGTAAATATTTACCTTATAATATTTTGACATTATCAATTTTATTCAAGATAAGATGAATGATGATATCACCAGTGTACAGATTAATTTGTTTTTTTGTAACTGTTGACACCATTTTATATAATTTTGTTAGAATTTTTAAAACATTCTCGAAAACGTTTTATACTATTAAATGAAGTCGTTTCGCTTTGATTAGGTTTTAAGGTTTAGACTTTAGATATAATAGCCAGCTGAAAAAACCTATTTTTCTGAAAACGAATGATCATTTTAATTTATAAGAATTATACTAATTACTTAGTGTATAAGAATTATACTAATTACAAATAGATAAGAAATATACAAATTAGGTTAACCAAAATACTGTCAAATGGGAGTGAGTTGCACCGGCTTACTTTAACTATAACTTTAACTTTAACCATAACAAAATGTGAAATGAACTGTCAAATCCCTAGCACAATTCGCCGTATTTGACGATAACCTTAACCTTAACTTTAACTGAGCTTCTGGTGCAATTCACCCTTACTAGTATTTTTGTCATAAGAAGTTTTAACGAGCTCAATGCAATATAACTTTCATTCTTTTCATTGGACAATTTTACTGTCACAATACTTGGAAAGCCTACAGAAATCATTAGAATGTGGAATATAGACTCACGAGGTCACAGATGTCATTATAATCTCATCACCGAGTGGCCACTATCACATAGGTCTTAGGTCGCAGACATGCGGATATATTATTATTAACGTCAACAAATTCGCAAAGAACATCGTAATAGCTATTAAGAATTATAACGTCAATAATTGTACATAATATAGCGACTTGCAATTAGGTACAATAATGTACTAGAGTTCTTCTAAAGTGACCTAAGATAGAACTGGAATTTTAAAAGATGCTACTTATAATTTTTTAGCTCCTAAAAATATAAAAAGACGTATGCGTACCTTAGTTCTACTAAAAAATCTCAAAATGAAAATTAAAAACACAACAAAACTAAAACAGTGAAATTTGAGAGAACTTTAAATTCCTTTACTTTGGCCCTAAAGTCGGTAAACTGGAGTAAGTCAGTAAGGCATCATAATAATTACTTATTCTCAGTGATTGCATAACGCCTTCTTAAATTGAGTATAATATTTGCCGTCCTGTTAACCTACATATTTTGTGGATTTTCTTCTTTGTGAACAGTGTTTGTTCAATAAGAACTCGCTGCATTTTTATTTTGACTTTCGCTTATTGTTAAATATTTACTTGGTTTTCACTGGAGTTGTCTTGTTTTGCAAATCTTTGTAGAAGAGAACAATTTTATGCTCCACATGCTTAGCATAACCGCAATGGAGATACGGAATACTCTTAGAGTTTTGAAGAAATAACATATTTCCTTATTTAATTTGTGACCTTCTTCCATAGAATTCCCTTCTAGGCCATGCGTGATGATAAGGAGTAAGGACATATAGTTATCACAGCCCGAACGGTCAACCCAAAATTCTACGGATCTTCCACAATCTACATAGTTGTTCATCGTCGTGTGTATTGTTTATCGGGTATCCTAGAGCTCTGTAGTCGCGTGTCCTCGTTTCGCAGCTGTTTACCCCCTTTTATAATTATTGTTGCTAACGAATATGTTTACGCTCCTGCGTTGTGCAATTGTCGATAACGGAGCGCCCTTCATACGTTATCGGCTCGGTTTACTTTTCGTGTAACGTTTTTGTGATTGTTGCTTTTGGGTACTTTGATTCACCTAGTTGCTGTTATGTAAGATGCACGGGGGTGCATGTTTGAAATAATGTTAAATGTCTCAACCAAGATATTTTCATCACTTTTATCGACAGCAAACATGTCACATACATTTTGGTTTCTGTGATTTACGAGAAACATCTCGAAGCAACATAGAGAATAGAGATCCTAATTTCAAATTCTATAAGATTATGCTTCCGAACTTCGTTATCGAATTCGGCAATGCCAATTTAGTTAAAAGCTCAATCATTTTCATCATAGTTTCAATAAAATGCTCTTTATTCATTTCTTTGATGAAATTAGTAAAGGGAATAGTGAATACAATATCAAACGTCAAAGTCAGTTTCCCCGAGAGGGTTCGGATAGTTTTTGGCACGTTGGAGTTACAGGTGTATCTAGTTTTAGTATTTTACACGTTAGCGTACTGTTCTAGAATGTAGGGCCCATCGCAAGTTCTCGAGCTCGCGAGAAACACGAGGAAACCCAATTACAATCCGCTTTCCGGATGGGCATTATGCGTGTTTAACCTACTTAGAGGCGAGCATTACACACCGTAAGGCTTCCATTGGACATGTCAATTTTAAAACTTCGTCTTACTCGATTAAAAATTGATGCTATTTGACGATATTAGAACTAGAGTGACCTAAGTGACGTTTTAGGCAATTTTAGGCAAAAATGTAATTAATACATTTTTGCCTAAAATTGCATCAAATCACTCTGGTTCTAATTAAATTTTAGTTGTACTGAAGAAGACCAAAGGAACTATCAAACCGTTTGTTAATAATACCGAAGACTTGGGGCCTGTTTCACCACTGCCTGATAAAGTGGCGAATAGGCTATTCACAACTTTTTTGACAGATTCTGCATACTTCATCTGTCAAGTTATGTGATGAATAGCTTATCAGGAAGTGGTGAAACAGGCCCTTAATCAATATTTACATTTACAGTTGCACTGACCATTGGAAATGTCAAAATTGACCAATATTTAAGAATCCGCGTTCAAATTATCTAATTGGTGTGACTAACTCATTTTTGACATTGCACCGATGAGTCAAAAGTTCTAAACACATGACGTGTTTCAGCTATAACTTAGTGTTATTTTGATGTAACAGCACAGAATAGATAATAGGTAACAGGCTTGAAACGCCGTATTAATCATTTAGAAGCACACGTCATTAAGTTAGGATATACAGAAATATCAGCGGAAGTTGTTCGACAGAGTACCCGCTGTTCTTCTAGGTGCCGAAGTCAGTCAATCGCAGGGGTTTTAGTGGGTAAAAATCCCACATATCCTACCCAGGAATCTTTTTGAAGATTTCCCCTGCGTCAACAAAAAAAAAAGGATATACAGAAATACACAGTGATACAATAGGGAGGCAATTTGTTTACAGTAATGAATAATGATATGGGATCGGAGTGTCATCCACCCGCGTGAGGTCATAGCAGATGACATCATATTGTTATACCATGATGAAAGCATAAATAATTATGATAGTTAATGTAAAATTTAATTCAAAGGTTACTTTCGTAATTGAAGACGTAAGTGGATGAAGAGGATACCTAACTTTTTAGTTTTTACATATTATGTATATCATATTAGTTATTATAGGCAATTGCTAATTTATTCCCTTATAATTTGAACAAACTTTGTAACTTACCAACTTCATAATCTGGCTAATGAGCTATACATCAAATTTTCCAGGTCCTGAAACCTCCATTTATGCAAAAAGAAGCAAATTTTCAAATTACTTCAACATTTGGCACTTCGATTATTATTATCGGAAAATCATTGCACCAGATGATGTCATGGGATTACATCATCATGGTAATGAAGGAACGGTAAATTTCATGTGTATGACCGGAAAGTTGTTATATTTGTGGAGTTCGAATTATTTAGCGTGATGCACATAAAGTTAATTTTAACATTTTGAATTTGTTTCAATGATTTTGATTTGTGAATGTTAATTATTGTAGTTATATTTTAATATACAAACTTGAAATGAATAATGTTTTACATGTCCACGAATTGTCAAGTAGAAATTAAGCTTACCATAAGCGATATTTATAAGCTTCTAGTTCATACAATTTTATAGAACAAAGAGGACACTGCAATAAATTTGTTGCTTGGTAAAAAAACTGTTTGATTAATATCTACGTAGGCGTAATATTCAACAAGCAAGACTGAATAAATAAAAAATCCACGACTTGGATTTATTTCAAATGCAGACCTAGTTTCATTAAAATATTTATGATACACAAAATTCTACAACACGTTTTAAAAACCACTTTCTAAACAGTGAATTGCATCATGTTCTATATTGGGAAACTGCAGATTAAATTCAATGGCGGTGATGTCATCGACTGATCCTGTCGGGTTCGCATGTGAATTTGAAATTCGAACGAGCATGGCTTCATATTTTTTGGCCAATCACGACTCTGCTACATCACGTCATTTTTCAAAACGCTCCCATTGGTCATTTGCTGAAATTAGAATTACATATTGTATTAATTACCAGATTTCTATCATTGGGAATATTTATAATTATTCATTTAATTACCATAACCGGTCTGAATGGGTAGTCTCTCCAAGCAAATCATAAAATTTAAAAATAACACATTTAAATGTTTATTGCTCGTTAATATTGATGTCAAGGTACTATTTTTGTAGGTGTATTATAATATTGACTTCCTCCGTTATTTCATAAAAGTGTAATTAATTAAAATGTAAAAAATAAAAACAAACCTTCTTCAAACAGGAATTTTTGGTTTACTATTATTTAAATTTTAAAGTACATATTCAATTATATTATCGTTAGGTCATGTCATGAGTACTCAGGCACTTGAACGATTTCTTTCTACTCTGGGCCTGCACCATATCCCATTAACTAACCAACTTAGCACCTTGTTGTGAAAACTGTAATGATCAATGATATCACCCTTAATTCTCTGCCCATTGTTTAAACTTTAAAGCGTAATACTTACTGTATGTCTTCTGTATCTTGATGCAAATTATTGTTAAATTACAATTCTCAACTTAAAGGGTTATGCGCCTGTTCATCAACTCGAATCATCAAAATTGTTGCTGTATTATTACTTATTAGTATTGGTATCGTAATCGATGATTCCTATTTTGCGTGCGCTAACAGTCGAGTTCAACTTAGTTGCCAAGTCAGCTTTCGTGGCTTTAGCCTATTATTATAAATCAAATAATATATCTATTTCTGCAAACTTTCAAACTAGACAAGAATTTGAATATCAGCCAAAATTTTGAAGCATATTTTGTGCACGCTATCGTAAAACTAATACGATCAGCCCGAGCCAACGTGACACTTGCTGGCAATATTTATTTGTTTACACACTGGAGTCTGGACGATAACCCGATAGTTGCCTTTATCATAATACATAATATTACGTTTACATAACACTGATATCTCCGAGGAAGCCACGGAATTGGCAAATTTTGTAAAAACTTCCACGTTAACTTTTTAAAAGTCACGTGAGACTTATTTTGTCAGAAAAAAGTTTACGTTTATGGCTTCCTAAAAGCCTTTTACCCCAACAAGTGGCATTTTAGTAAAATATTATGATTACGAACATTCTTACTTTCAAAACCGGATGTGTTTTGCTTATTTAGACTTTAGAGTATTGCGCACGTTCTTGAATGTTTTATAATATAATTTTCAGTACTCTAGTCTCTATTTAGTTCGCTACTATAGTAATTCACCATTGTTTTTGCCAAATAGACCGTACAATTATGACTTCTTTAAAATTTTAAGTGGCATTATAATACTCCTTTGGCATCGTAATGTTCTTTTGTTTCTACGATCGCTTCGATTACGTCACGCATCACGGCTCGCTGAGTTTTTACATTCGCGCTGTGGTACCGCTAGCCGTCCTGCTCTACTACACCGTTTAATACTACGACTATCTCCTTCTGGCGTTAGTGGCGACAGGCTGTCTGGTAGCGTCGAGCGACCCGCTGTAAACAAAACAAACGCTGGACATAATTCTGCTCCACGGCTCGAAGTAAAGCAAGTCCTGCGGTATTGGACCGTAGTGTCTCTCGCTCCACGAGTATCAGGGTCATTTACTCTTTACCGTTTCTTGGAATTGAACTTTCTGACTTTTATTGCGTATATTCACAAAGTCTACTTTACATAAATGTTTCTTTGCGACTCTACAAAATACAGATTAAGTTCGATTATTCCACATGTTTATGCGAAATTTAACACGCTCGCAAATTGAATCTTATAGTGTGCCAAGATCATCAACATGCTATTGAATAAGTATTATATATCGCCAAGATTTACCATGTGTGTGAGAAATAAATATAGCATTATCTGATAATGTGATTGCAGATGTAAACGTTCAGTAAGTTAATCTTATTGCAAATGTTTAGAGGTTTCTAGAAAAGTCATGAAAATACATTATCTATACATGTTATATTTATTGATAAAGTCAAGTAACGACGTCTCTTCTTGGTTTATTTTTTTGCGAGATTTAATAAATATTATGTACAATTCATGTTAATCTCGATTCTCGTTCACAAGTGTCACAATATCATGGTAAAGTTTTTTTGCATATATGTACATAATATTATGCAGTTACAAAACGCGGTTGTTCTGATTGCTAAAAATAAACATAAAAATATTACTTAATTTGTTTACTCGAAGAACTTTAACCTACCTTATTTTAAATTTATTTTTAGCTGTCAGATCACCTCATGGACGTACTAAATTTGTAATGGAACTTTGTGGTGGTCTTGCAGGTTTGTTTATAGTTTTTAATTTCTTGTTGCTGCAGGCTGCTGGAGTTTCACTTCAAATTGTCATTTAATTTTACCTGTCACCAAATACTATTGTCTAAGTAGGGCTTAGATTGTATTAGTTTTGACTTTTGCTGTATTGAATATGCAGTTACTAAAATTTTCCTTTATCTAAGCTGTATTTAATTTGTTTGTCGCTTACGATCTATATAATTTTCCGTTTTCCTACCAGTTACTATGTAATTAGCGCTAATCGATATCTATGTTTCTATGACCTACAGACTGTCTACAATGTCACCACTCACCAGTTATCTAGTTGTGTATCCAACTCGGTGGGTTTAATTACGATTCCGTTTTGTGGTTCAAATGTCGAAATTCTCGTCGATGTCGCATTTGTACTGACTGAATGGCTTAATTTAATTGGTAAAAAGTATAATTTTTAATGATTTGTCTCAAATCTAACATAACGTGAATTACATACACTATAAGTAGGTATGCTGTGATGTTCTCAGAATGTGCTCAGCGTCAGTGGCCGGTAGCTGAAGCATAACGGATGACTTCCTGCCAAAAATTATTTTTAGTTGTACCATTCAATATTTTTTAACTACCGTCTCTAAAATCTTTCTTTGATGGAGTTATTTTGGCGATGGAATAGTTAAATGCGTTTGGTGTTTCTAATGCAGCATTTCATATCAAGGATAGATATATTATTATGATTAATGATAACAATGATGGTGTATGATAAATAAGCCAGCGTTAAGAAACATATAATACCGCCCACTTACATATTTAACGCAGGCATTAAAACGGCACAAGTCACGATCGTGCTGTTATAAATGCAATTTGTCTGAGTATTGAGGTGCCTAATGAGCAGTCATGTAAAATGAATGCATCCATTACACGATAGGTTTTGCTGTCAGTTTTACCACAGTCATAGCTTTTATTCAAAATAGGTATCATGATACACTTTTCGAACGTCAGAAGTCTACGTTGCCTAGCACCGGTTCGGGAACTAACCCTGCGAGAAGAACCGGCGTAAGAAACTCGCAGGGGGCCCACTTTTTTACCAAAAAAAGTGAGAAAAAAATTAATCTTTTAAAATAAAATTTACAATGTCGTACATAACTTAAAATTATACAATGTCAACATAATTGTAAGTCATTCACTAATGTAGAAGTAGCCTTGTAAGAAGCCATCCTACTCCCAAGATGTGCCATCGTTTATGAAATCATTGACCTTATAATAGGCTTTGGCACACAAACGTTCTTTGACTACTTTTTTAAATTTATTAATGGAAAGATTTTGAACGTTTTCAGGGATTTTATTGTAAAGGCGTATACATTGACCCTTAAAAGACTTACTGACCTTACTAAGTCTGATCACCGGCAAATCTAGCTTGTGCTTGTTTCTGGTATTCCTACAGTGAATATCTCTTTTAGCTTTAAATTGACTTATATTTTTTCTAACATATATTACATTATCCAAAATGTATTGAGAAGCAACAGTTAGGATGCCAATTTCTTTAAATTTATCTCTCAGAGATTCAAAAGGAGACATTTTATAAATAGAGCGTATGGCTCGTTTCTGCAGCACAAATATTGTATTAATGTCGGCAGCGTTTCCCCATAAAAGGATTCCATATGACATTCGACTATGAAAATAACTAAAATATACTAATCGTGCCGTGTCTTCATCAGAAATTTCTCTAATTTTTCTGACTGCATATGCTGCAGAACTAAGCCTACCTGCAAGATTAGCGATATGAGGACCCCACTGTAATTTGCTATCAAGTGTAATGCCTAAGAATACAGTGGTGTCTACCAAATTCATCATCTCATCATTTAATAGTATATTGGTTTGGACTTGCCTTACATTGGGCAAGGTAAACTTTATACATTTAGTTTTATTGGAATTTAAAAGTAGGTTATTAACATTAAACCAATATACTATTTTTGAGAGAGCACTGTTTACCTCGTCATAGTTCGACTGTTGTCGCTTCACTTTAAAAATAAGTGAAGTGTCATCAGCAAAAAGTACTATCTCATTATCATTATCCTTAACAAGGTAAGGTAAGTCATTTATATAGATGAGAAAGAGAAATGGGCCTAAAATAGATCCCTGTGGGACACCTAATTCTATTTTGGTTCCATTGGACCTGTTACCGTTTACCTCAACCCTTTGAGTCCTGTTTATAAGGTAAGAAGTCAAAAGGCTGAGAGCTGAGTCCTTTATACCATAGTGGCGCAATTTCCTGATCAATGTAGCATGGTCCACACAGTCGAAAGCTTTAGAGAGATCGCAAAACACACCCAGAGCATCCTACGACTCCTCCCAAGCCTGAAATATACTACAAAGAAGACCTATACTAGCATCCGTTGTGGATCGACCCTTAGTAAATCCATATTGATTGTTATGCAATAAATTGTTTGAATTGCTGTGGCTGAGGATAACCTACCGTGTAAGAGCGTGACTGACGGTTGCATGAAGCTGATTGACGAATATCTGGATATTTCGATTTTTGCTTCATAGTTCATGCAACCATCAGTCGCGAATTTTGAGTGAGTGTTGTCACATCTGACAAAATTGGAAAAAAATTAGTAACGTATACCTTTGAAAATTTTGGCTTTGACTGACATAAAACTGAAGAGAATTGAGTGACCGTCTAATACCATTCAATTCGTCAGTCCATCAGTCACCATCAGTCAAACATAATTCATGATTGACGGAATGGACTGTCGATGTCGCTTGCATGAGCGTATAATGGATGCCTTAGTAAGTTGGCTTGTATCATGCATTTGATGATAAAGATATAGATAGAACTATTACTGATATGAATTGTAAGCTAATATTAAAAACTTCATGTGATGCAAACAAAATGTCATGAGGGATTTCAGCTGCATAATCATTTTCCCTCGCCGTTAACACCTGCACTGGTCACGACCGTCCGCCATGCAAGTGCCATCTGGTGAACGCGGACAATTAGCAATTTGTGTCGCGATTGTACCCACGTCCCACCGCAAAAAAAAAAACCAACAACTTTGACAGCGAAGAGCGTCGTCGAAATCACAATTTATTTAAATAAGCTGTAAGAATACATTCTAAAATAATTATACTTAAGGTGACGCCATGTTAAATTAAAAAACCGTATTGGATGTGTTTTAGATTGCTTGTTTTCTATGCGAGGCTGGCCCGGCCTCTCATAGAAAACAAGCAATGGAACAGTAAAAAATGGAAAGGGCGTAGCGACAAAATGGTTTTTGTCGCGTAATTTAGAAATCATAAATATATTTCATATAACCTATGGGCAAATTAAAGTGTATACTAGAACCAATTTATGTACAAATTTCGGAAGCTTATATCACTCTCCTCTGTTGGCAAAATAGGAATCCCTTTTTTTACAGAGGTCTTTTTGATTGATTATTCTGTGTTATAAAAGTTGACCAATCGTGTTATGCTATGGGTAATTCAAAGACAAAGACATGATGATTACTGACAGTGAACTTTAATTTCTTAGCTTTAGTCATTGCTGAGAAAAATGGACATCGCTACAGCCAAATTATCAAGGCGTCACCTTAACAAGTATTTTCGATAAGACGATACGTTTGTATAGATTTACAGGCATAGGTTGATTAGGGTGCACGTTTGAATACTGTTGAACTGACTGTAATATGGAGAAATACTTAAAAATATCAACATGATGTGACTACGTCTAAGTAATAATATTTAAGTATATATTATAAAATAATAACAAAAAGTAAGATACCGATGGTATTTTCGTCTGACGTAAACATAATATTTGCGCATCCATCAACAGATTCAACCTCGCAAAGATTAGGGAGTAACACACGGACATTCATATTAGTTAAAGATAAATATTGCAGACAAAAAACTACAGCTAAAGTTAACGTTAAAACAACTAAATTGACCTGAATTCTTGAACAGGTTCTAATCTTACGACTCGACAAAAATTACACTTATTAAAGTCTGAACGTAGTACTAACTGTCAACGAAACATTATTGAATAGAGACGGTCTATAATAATTTTTATGAACTGATATTGTGTATTTTGGTCTAGCATAGTCTTCAGACAGCAGACTTTAAAAAGACACATTTTTGTTACTCTACTTCTCAGTAAGTTCAATTTTAAAAGTAATGACAGAATCACAAGTGCGTACACGATATGCTTAAACCTCGTCCTGTGTACACAGTTATTACAGTACATTTTTTTTTTAAAGTAATATTTTACAGAACATATCAAAGTTCAATGACCAATGTTAATTAAATCAGAGAAAAAACTTATATTATTCTTGGCTGTCTTCAATAATCCTATTAAAATTAACGAAAATAGCTACGTCGTAACGTTATGCCGGCAAAAAATTCACTCGCTCCCATGATGGAACATGCAAATTCATTACTCGCTTTTTGTCGTGTTTTTTGTTGGAAATTTCATCGGCGGAACGAAACATGATAAACAAGACGCTTGTAATTTTGATGGTGTGCGTTTGTTTTTGAGTTTGCTTCTTGACTGTTATTTATTTTGGCGCACCTACATTAGTTTTGCTTTGTGTATTTTTTTTATTTCTATATAGATGTACACAGAAAACCGGCGTGAAACAGCGCTTGCGCTGTGTTTCGTCGAGTGAGTGAGTTTACCGGAGGCCCAATCCCCTACCCTATTCCCTTCCCTATCCTCCCCTATTCCCTTCCCTACCCTCCCCTATTCCCTTCCCTACCCTCCCCTATTACACTATTCCCTCTTAAAAGGCCGGCAACGCACCTGCAGCCCTTCTGATGCTGCGAGTGTCCATGGGCCACGGAAGTTGCTTTCCATCAGGTGACCCGTTTGCTCGTTTGCCCCCTTATTTTATATTAAAAAAAATGTCCTCTATTTTCTTTTGGTGTTTTTCTATTTGTATACAAAATTACTTTTTGAATGCAAATCAAATTAGCTTAGTAAATTATTTGCAGCATTCAAGCTTGTCGTAATTTTATCATACATAGTACGGCAATTAGTGAAAAATTACACGATCGCTTAGTCGTATATGATACACTGCTTAAAAACTGTGTAGTGTGTAGACAAACTATGGTTCATTTGATATGTGTGCGTGTTTATTCTGGTCGTGTTAAAATTAATGATGCGATCAATTATTGTAACAGGAGCCGATGCCGTTGAACCTTTTCGATTCGTCATGTCATATTCTATTGCGTTGCAAACTTTAATATTCTCTGAAAGTTCGCGATCAGTGATAGCCGGTCGGCGCGGCGGGCCCGCACTTTTTGCCGCACATTGTTCCGAACGGGCGATGATGTCAGCCCACTAATGATGTTATGCTCGCGGCGTTTCGCTGACGTAAACAACTTCACGACTCTTCGTTGTAGCATCAAATACTAAAACGTTTTTTAATGCTGCGAAACTATGTGGTTCATTTTGAAATTTACAGTTCTCTAATCGCAGATAAAAAGAAACAAAAGCTTGTTTAATGTTTTGTTTATATATTGTTGAAATTGTAATCATAAAATACTAGAGACAATTAAAAGCAATCCTTTAAAAAGTAAAATATAGTTTTTGTATTGCCTTAGACTTATGTGTTGGTCTGTCCCCATTTTAATTCAATTTGTAAGCTACCTGCAAATTTAATATTATTATGGAATTACTTCATAGGCATAATTTCGAGTCCAGGCCGGTCGTTTCGTAATTTGTATACACATAACCGAGTGCTATGCTGGTGCAAAATCACCGCAACCGCGTATTAAAGTAATGCATCGCCATGAGCGTCCCGAACTGTATCCATCAAGAAAATTATTGAAATTATTCAGACGTCGACTTTCTTAACCTTCGTCGTGTATTCCTTTTTGGACGCTCCCAAAACCAAATTGCTTTTGTCCGTCTTAATTCTTAAACCATTAAAAGATGCAGACCATTTTAAACTCGTGAGTCAAGAATGAAAGCAACGTAAGTCTTAGATTGTTTTCTTTGTATGTGTTTATAGCATTGGATTCGTCAATGTCAATTTTTTCGTAATCTTAGCCTTAAAACATCTTATGTACACTCCTCGTTAACAAAATATTTACTCCCCATGGCTCTAGAGTCTAGACGTAGTACCTAGATGTAACAAACAACAGGAATAAAAAAAATAAACATAAGCTTGGTCATACTGACAAAGTAATAAGAAGATAATCATGAAATTCAGACATAATATAGCTTGCATGTTATATCACTTTACCTGTGTATATCCTAACGCCTATAATAGAGGTAATAATTAATGGAATCGAATGCTAATAGCGACGTTCAAGGTTCTTGCCACCCAGCCGCGAAGTGTTTATGTACATGTTAAAACAAACTCAATTGTTTTAACTTTACCTTGTAACCTTAAAATATATTGATTCCGGGAAGCGAATGTGCACTTGTTTTTTGTAGGTTCTGATAAAGAGTTAGAGTAGTGTTTTATGTGGGACTGATTTGGTTGAAAGTACTCGAAGTTACATCCAAAATTATAAATGTGATGCCCGTAATTTCTTTGTAAAACGTGGTTCAATGTTTTGATGGTGCAAAGATGACAGATGGATAGATGTAACAGATTGTAGTGATTTGATTATGAATGTTTTGTTAATAATTTACTATCGATTTCCTTAGAAAACCAATAATTTACTGCTTTGAGTTATTGACGTGTTGATCTGGATTCTAGTCATATCCAGTAAGTTGTAAGGTCACACAGGAAACACCTGGTCATAAGTTTCAACACGTCACCCACAGCCATAATTTTACTTTACGACTTCCCTACACTGTCCAGTGTCCGAACATGTTCCTTTCCGATGTCTTTCGTAACTTCGGATTTGCCAACCGCACCATAACGGATGGTCTTCTAGGAATTTCGGCTTTAATTAATGTAAATAACTGTGTTAATTGCATAGCAAGTTTTGACTAGGTACAACTTTCGATTGAGCTTTAAATGGAGAGCTGATTCCTTATATGGGGTTTTGATTCACGATTTTTATTTTCCGTTAGTATCTTTGAAGCGAAACTTTGGAAACCACACGGTTCACATCATTTCGTTTTAATAAGTTAGTGGTACTAGTTCGTATCTAATATCTATCTTGATTCTTGAACCCTTGTCTTGCTATAAAGCGTTATGCTGTATTTTTTATAGGCTAAGTATACTCCCGTTTACCGGTTTCGCTCGTGAAATCAGTAATTACCTGGCAGTTGTGAGAAACCACGAGCGTTCCCGATTCCCGAAGCTCGGACACGATGATTTATATAATTCATCGACTGTTAACATTTATCCCAGAATCCAGATGCCGGTTTGTAGGAATCGCTCCCGGATGAGCTGGATCCCGGAGCATTTAGCGGAATAATAGACATTTCGTTGTTGGAATCATTTAAACTTTATAAATGTATGGTTCATACTAAAAAGAGTGAATCTGTAACAAACTAGTCTTTGCGCCGATCCAAATTATTGCTTAGAGTATGATGTACTTACGTCTTTCAGAAATATGAAGAACAAGGGAAGTCACAATATGATCCCCTTTGTTTCTGTAGTACTGTAACCAAATAAATTAATTACGGTTCATTTCCACAATCGACTTAACCGCAAGTAGGCCGCAGAAACTACTTTCCTTAATTAACTATTACAGCACTCTAATACTTAGTCATAATACAATCAAATAATAACGGCTATAATGAGAGTTAACAATTATTATAAACAAGAGAGTCGTAGAAACCTTTCACGCTTGATAAGCTAGATTTATCGGAGGATGCAATGTTTCAACGGGGGAGGAAAATTTATAGAGTCCGGTCATAGATCTACATACGATTTAAATAATATAAACGTCTTAACAATTGGAAAATATGGTTTCCTCCACATAATGACTGTTTAATCACTCGTAGCACCGTTTCCTTGTGATTAAGTTGTTTGCATTTGATTGATTTATTCAAATCGATGTGGTCATGGAGGACCTTAAGAGTTGCTGGAGATTAGTTTTACTATAAAAGCTGTATTTATATGTACTTCAGCATGTGTTTTACCTTTGCTTTGATCAATTATGACGTCGTCATTGGCTAGATTGATTCTTATGGTTCAAATGTTGTTTCTGTTATTTGTATGCTTTTTGTGTGGTCTATCTGTGTCTTCTATCTCCTCCGTAGATTTCAATTGCTGCAATCAAATTGATTTGAAATTTATACTCATTGTCTATGAAAATTGAAAATTGAAAATGCATGTATAATTATTTCCCTTTCTCTATCCATATTAAGTATATACATACGTGAGTGTTTATGACAAACAGGTGAAAAACAAAATTATCAACATCACGTAGGAGCGCGCACATTTTCCAATGCTATTACAACGAATGCAATAATTTCTCAATATCCATTTAGAAATTAATTTCTTCGACTTGAAACTTACAACAGAACACGAAGCACACGAAGCACAGCTCTCTACTAACATCCAGGAGTATTTAACTCTTAAATAATAATGTGCGTTTAAATAATTTTATTTACATAATGTAATTGTAAACTGTATTATAATTAAATATTTATCTAATAACTTTGTATGGTTTTGTTTCAGGTATGTTAAGTTGGTGTAAATCTGTCATTGGCTGAAATAAGCTGATAACGTGATAAGGAAAGTATAACAGCTGTTCTTTAATAGCTCTAAAAATGATTTCTTAAGTTTACGCGAGTATCTTATAATATCATGAGCTCTAAAAAAATTCAGCAATATTCGCACTTATTCCATTGAGAATTTAATTAATAAACAGCAATTTACTTATTCGTCAGTTCATGACGTAAGAACCTGTAACTTCTAACTAGTCAAGCAATTCAACCGTTTGATTTGATCAATATCGATCCTAATTATTATAATTGGCGACATGCAATAAGTTCCCTTACCGGTGGTCTTGGAGGAAACGATTTATTAGATTTATCACGGGCGCTCTTATTTTGATGCCGGCTTCCTCTCTTCTGTTACGGTCTCCCGACACTTGACATTATTCCCGGCTACGGTATTCTTAGAAACGCACGCTTGTTTGTTACATTTGGACGTCGATGTCACAGAATATAGATGTTGCGTTCATTGTTCATATTTTTCTTACGTTGTTACGGAACTTGAGGATTTTACATCTTTACATAGAGTCTTAGGCCGGTATGAATAGTCAGTACTCAAGATGCATCCCGGTCTCAAGACACGGTTCAGGCTCTGTGATTGGCTGCCAAAATTTGGACTATAATCACAGAGCCGAACCGCGTCTTGAGACCGGATCGCATCTTATGTACTATTTATACGGGTCTTAGAACTCTATGATTAGGACTCGCAACACAAAGGGTGCCACCAAAATTACACTATTTTCTGTTTCGTTCCACAGTACACGTAAAATAAATAAATGCTGGTCAGGTTCAACACAAAAACATACGTTCTTTATTTGTGTGTAGTTTTTGCGTATCGTTTTATTGCTGATCGTTGTCTCCAGTTTTAGCGACGAAAGTGTTCATTTAGCATTTCCCCCGTCCGTCGCTGATCAAAGGGCCGCTGCGTGGCTGAGCCTCAGACTGACGGGCGCGCTAATAGCTCGGGTTACTCGGTATTATTACACTGTTTTGATCTAACTACACCCGCGATAATGAGATGCACGACAAAACGGCTCAAAGCGAACTCTTGTTGGTTTTGGTGTAGCCTCTCTTAGGTCTTTGGGCACCGCGATTGCGACTTGTTAAAGATGATGGATGTGATGCTCCTTTGTGAGTTTACGCTGTTATTGTTAGATTTTTTAATGCATTGGTAGGTACTACCATTAGGAGAGGAGAATGAAGTTTAAACCAAGCGTGTACTATAAAACTGTGAAGGATGATACTAAAAGCTTACTAAACGGAATATAAGTATCCGAATTGTGTTCACTAAATCTTTCAAATAAGCTCTAAATCGTTTATAATTATCACTCTCCTTATAAAAATATATAACTGAAACTGAACGAGGAAAATTTTACTGTAATTCGTCGGTTGTGTAATTGGTCAATTGTTATTCGTGTCAAAAACAATTTGGACGTAATTATCTTGGGAAGCCGCAATATTTGACAAGTCCCATGGCTTCGAAGTATATTTAGAGATGTGTAAGTAAAACCCTCTATAGTTTCAGATAACGATGCCACTTACTAAGATCCTTCCCCGGTATGTACATTTTAGGGTTCGGTAACAAAAATTGCAAATTTGCAATTTTTCGAGGAATGAAAATAATTTTAATAACGACATAATAAATTCATGAAAACATTTAGCCCAGGAAAATTAAAACTTTCGACCTAGGAATAATTCGCATAGAGCTGAAAATTTGTAGAGACGTTAAACACACCGTCATAAATTAAACATCACAAGTCCCCGGAGATCCTCCTCGTGCTATAAATTTTATTCATTATTTTATGATAGTGTACCTTTTAAAAAAAACCGGAAAATACATCATTTTCATACTTTTGACTTTGAATAATATTTTTAGCACAAGGAGGATCGCCGGGGACTTTTGAGGTTTCATTTATAATGGTGTATAAAACGTCTCTACCAGTTTTCAGCTCTATGCGAATTATTTATTCCTAGGTTACGATTGTGTGCGTCTAATTAGACCGGGCTAATTCGTCTTTAAGGGCGATCAAAAATGATTGTTGATAACAGCTTTGCAATCTTTGCGATCATATAACTAACCATCAATGGCCCAACATTACAATGTAAATTCTTTCAATATCTACACAAATGTCGCCACAGCCACAGAATACATTTTAGTACAAGCCACAGCCCAAGTTAAACACAAAAACATGTTCGGATGGTGCGTTCTTCCTGCGCGGTTACGACTTCAACCCGAGATGCAACAGTTTTATTTTTGGTACGCGACGTTTGGATTACGAAGAAATCGTGTTGGACTGTAGAGTTTGTTGCACAAGATTCTTTTTATAATTCAAAGCAAGTTGTGCTTGTTTTACTTACACTTTACAGTATATGATAAGATTTTTTAAATAATCATAAAATGCATCTCACACACTTGTGTAGATGCAAATATCTAAAAGTAATTTCATAATGCTCAAGTGTGTGCGCTACTGGTCTGGAGGATGCAGTAGATCTGATGCTCTGTGTAGGATAGACGATCGTTATGGCTGGCGAGAGGTCAGGCTCAGGACCGACTTTTTACATGTCTATTCGACACATGGATCATCCTTTTTGTCAAATAATCAGATGATAAGCCTGCAATGTCTCAACCAATCTTAGAAACAATATTTTTCCAACGCGGTAATCGAACCCACAGTCTCTGTGTCAAGCTCTAAACCACTGTTCCGCTGTAACTACCTCCCTTAAATAGTGCTCGTAAGTGTAACGTTACCTAATAATTCGTAGTCGATTATAAATTATTATTGATCAATTTCAGGGAATATGTAGTTATATAAAACTAATCACCATTCACTATATTTCCGTGATCATGGCTCGCAGGATGGGGGAAAGGGATTTATTGCATACCAAGGACGTGATATTTTCACACATCATTAAAGTAATATTATTGTAAAGTTTAATTAGGCGCATACGATTGCGCAATTGCGTTTTGATGAAGTGTCATCTAGCCTGAATATATTTGCCTTCCTTGCGCAATCCGAGTGGAACTGACGACCTCAACATATCGTATAAAGACTGAGTAGTGAAATATAGTATTTTATTATATGTTGCTAAATATCTAGTCATCAGTATTATGTGGAATGCGAAGATTGCAGATTCTGCAAAAAGTCATTTAAAATCCATTTTGTTGGCTCAGTTGCCTACTCTACGTTTCATTGTAACTCTACACCTACTTAGCATATTCTTGTTTACTTCGTTTTTGGTTTTAAATTTCATATTTTACTGCTATTGGTATTTTTTAGGGATTTAGTGCATATGTACTAACCGCGTTTTAATGTTTTTGTCGAACTACTTCATATCACACTTCTGTGTGTTTTGGTCAATAACGTTAGTAACACTTAACACTCGTTGATAAACTATGCTAATTAATTTTTAAACTGAAATCCAGAACTTTTTATACAAAATCTAGTCTTTTTTAGGGTTCCGTACCCAAAGGGTAAAATCGGGACCCTATTACTAAGACTTCGTTGTCTGTCCGTCTGTCTGTCTGTCTCCAGGCTGTAACTCAAGAACGGTAATAGCTAGAGATTTGATATTTTCACAGATTATGTATATCTGTTGCCGCTATAACAACTAATACTAATAATAAAATAAAATGAATATTTAAGGGGGGCTCCCATACAACAAACGTGATTTTTTGGCCTTTTTTGCTGTCTCCAAGCTGTAACTCAAGAACGGTAATAGCTAGAGATTTGATATTTTCACAGATTATGTATATCTGTTGCCGCTATAACAACAAGTACTAAAAATGAAATAAAATGAATAATTAAGGGGGGCTCCCATACAACAAACGTGATTTTTTTGGCCTTTTTTGCTCTATATCAAAAATGGCAACAGGTAGGTACTTGAATTTTTCACAAAATCCTTAGTTATATGTGTACTTTAATATTTAATAATAATAATAAAATAAAAAAATAAGGGGGGCTCCCATACAAAAAACACAATTTATGGCCTAATTTTGCTCTATAATGGTACGGAACCCTTCGTGCGCGATTCCGACTCGCACTTGGCCGATTATTTTAAATTTCCAGAAGAATAGATCTAGATCACGTTTAGCTGACGTTTTCACCTTGCCGATAACCTTGGAATTTTAGACATGTTTCTAAGGGTAGATTGCACCAGAGGCGTGGATAAAGTTAAAGTTAAGGCTATCGTCATATAGGGCGTCCATAATGGACTTTTAGGGTGAATTGCATCAAAAGCGTAGTTAAAGTTAAGGTTAAGGTTATCGTCGAATATGGCGACTTTTGCTAGGGATTTGACAGTTCATTTCACATTTTGTTATGGTTAAAAGTTAAAGTTATAGTTATAGTAAGCCGGTGCAAGTTGCAACCCACTCTTACTAGGGATGTGACAGTTCATTTGACTTTTTGTTATGGTTAAAGTTAAAGTTATGGTTAAAGTAGGTTGGTGCAACTTACTCTAAGAGTGGATTGCACCGGCTTACTTTAACTATAACTTTAACCATAACAAAATCTGAAATGAACTGTCAAATCCCTAGCAAAAGTCGACATATTTGACGATAACCTTAACTTTAACTTTAACTACGCTTCTGGTGCAATTCACCCTTAGACTTCTCTTTTTACTTATGGATCTGTTGTAAATCTAAATCGAATTTGACTTTAAAAGTATGTTGGTCTTCTATTTTAACACGATAAGCAACAGTTAAATGCAAAGCTAATCGCAAAAGGGCGTGAGAATTCGCCCACGCCGACAGCTACTTGTGAGTTGTGTCATTGATAATCATAGATTATATTCGCACGATTGCCTCCGAGAATATTGAAATATGAAACTTTGCGACCAATGATACGGCATTTCCAGGTAATTTGTTTACCTTGTTGTCCTTGCTTGGAGTTAGTTTAGACTACACTCCTTTCTTAAAGGACTATCCTCAAAAATCTGAATTAGACTATGGATTAATTCCGTTTACCCAGTTCTAATATTTTAATGTAAATTAATAAACCTTAGTCCTTTGTTCGAAGTATTCATAAGATCCAACAAGTTATCAAAAAGCATAGTGGTATTTTCTTCTGTCTTCATCATTAATAATAATAATAAATATTCTTTATTGTGCACACACTAGTAAGTAAAACAAAAAAAGAAACAACAATTATAAAAAAAAAAAAAAAAAAAAACAATTATCAACTATGTACCACAATGGCGGCCTTATTACTAATGAGTAATTTCTTCCAGGCAACCAATCATTTCTTATTCACGATAGACTTTTGGAGTTTTGATCAATCGGAATGCATAAATCCTTGGTATGGCATTTCATGAGAATATACTTATTATTATTTCTAGAGGCATTTTTGATAGAAAACGGACTGAATCCAACAAGAAACGAACATTGTTGCACTAAAATAATGGTATCGAGGCACATATTGTTGGGTTTTATCAAACTTTGCTCAGCGTCTAAGAGCAGGTAATTTATATGGGCAAACTAATGAAACAGGTTACGAGATGGTTGCAACACCCTCGCGCGCTCACGCGCCATACGCTGCCATGTGAAATAACTCCAATGTAAACCGTGTCATCATCATACTTGTAGACCGAAGCATCATTGTCCGTAGCTGGTGATGAGTGAACTACTTGCAATTATTGTAGGTTTGTAGCAAGATGCTGTGTGCAGCTGCTTACGTTGATCCTTTAGAATACCTAATAGAATACATAATATTAAAATATTGAACATAGCTTTTCCTTACAAGAGACTTATCTTTATCTGTGGAATCATCTGCTTAAAGCTAACAAAATCTGGATGAGATTCTTTAAGTGCGTTTATGTGCCATTATTGTTTTATTTACAAATAATATGTACTGGTTACGTACTCTTTGGGTGGTAATTTTCTAAATTCTAGTAGTAGTACGAATCGGGTAGAATTTAAACATTCATTGATACATATTTGTACTCATTGTGTTCGTGGAAGTTACTAGCCCAGGTGCGAATTCCTCACCTTAGACGACTCCATCGTAATCAGACACTGTTGATCGGCCGGCTTCTGTGATATCAGATATGTCCAGTTCATATATTATGCAGTAGCAGATAATAAAACTTGATGGTATAAATAAATGAAATTGTTTCATTTTGTGACGGATGTTTGGGAGTTCCATACGCTAAGGTTGTATATCAGGGAGGGTCTGCAGAATTGGTGAAAGTGTGGTATATGCAGAATCAGGGTGATATATAGTTATGATTAGATAGAACTGTAGAGCATCGCCATATAAAACCCAACGATCACTGTGATCCCTTTACCATAGAGGCCTAATATCGTGTAATAGCTTACAGCGAAAGATGAGCTCCAACTTATGGTCCATCAATTACGTTTGACTGGGTCAGTGGGCGGATACGAATCGACTTTGACGAATCGTATCCGTGGATAGGCCCTTCATCATTCAGTTTTAGTGTCCATTACAGTCAGCTTACAAGCTTCGATCTATCTTTAATACGAGGCAGGAGGCTAGTCACAAAACTGTATATGACATAATAATATGGCGTTAGCGTAAATTAAAAATTTTGCGGAAACCGCACATTTTGTCCCAAAAAAGTAGCGTAATATTATGTTCGTTCCCGTGATCTACTTCAGTCCAGTAGCTGAGATTATTATTGCTTTCAAACAAACTTTAATTTTGTAATGATTTTTTGTGACTCGCCCGTGGTTTGAAGTATACTGTATAGTACTCTGTCTATAGTGTAGTAAATATTGTCATATGTGGGAATATTCTCAGGTAAATGTACCGCAACCATCCAATGAAGTAAATAAAAATGTCCCATTCTTCGGTAAATTGCAATAAGAGCTGTAGATCCATATTTGGTTTATTAATTTGCAAATTTTATCGTAATCTGACCTCTCTGATCTATTTCCAATCCAGATAATATGCCTTTGTAGTCTAGATACGAGAAGATATACGATGCCAGAGATATGATTCAATGAAAAAATTTAATTTGCTTTAGGACAAGTAAGAATAGAGGAGATTTGACGTTAAAAGAGAAAACATATTTTTTCCTAAAAACAGAATATAAAGGAGCTTATAACTAATTACCTTAGCAAAATATCATAGGCTAAATACTACAAATAAAATTGTCAGGCAGACATTTGACAGGGGCGGGTGTGGTGGTTGCGTTGGTAAGAATAATGATGGAAGGTTGCGCCACAGAGCAGCGCGTGCGCTCGGTGGGAAATTGCCTTGCGTAAATACGGTAGCCGCCGCCGACGGTGTTAAAATTAACTGCGCCCGCGCCGATACGAACAGATTGCTCCTAAATAAGGCGTCCGATAGCTATCGCTTCTGATATCATAATACCATTTTTGCTGAAACCCCCCCACGACTTTCCCTTTCGGATTGAATTGTAACTGCCCTTTACTTGCGGTTGCTAATTTGTTTGAGCTGCGAAGTGCTTCTAATTTGAGGATTTGCATCTTTTTCTCGTTGTATTTTAGATTTTGATTCTTGGAAGTAACTAAAATTCTTAATATTTTAGTTTAGGTACGCCGTACGAGTAGTGAATATAATAATTAGCGCATTCGTTAAGCTTTGATTGTTAGGTACTAAGTTGATTATTATGTAGTGAAAATATACTATCGTACGCTAATTTATAATGAGCTAATTGGCAATACCTTTTAATTTTAAAAACGGCATAATATCTAACTGCTAGAAAAAGAAACCGTTTTAAAAATTGGGCTAAAATCTGTTGAAAACTAGATACTAAACTCAATATGATATAATAACTTGAGAATCAATGTACAATTATTATGGTACTTCAATTTCGTTTAGCTCTACGTAAGTATTCGTTATTATATTGGCACGACTGCAGGCTTTACCACAATACATACCGTAGTCCGTGACACTGCAGATTGTTTGCTTTGAGGAAAAATGTGTTTCTATATTACTGTCATATTTGTTTTGCTTTTGAAATGCCACCAACGCGCAAAAAAGCTATGTCCAATCAAAATTGCTTCAATTATTGATTATTCGATTTTCAATTTTGTAAAATTCAAGCTTTTGATCGATGGGATCTCTTGTAACAGAAACTTTTTAATAGCGCTTTATCTTACGTTCCTCGATAATTACGTGTCTAATTGCTCTCGTAATATAATTTCCGAGAAGCCCTCGTAGGACTCTCGTCAGGAAGTCGGGAGCGATCTTCTGAGAAGTTGTCGTGTCGCCATCCCTCTTGGACAATAAGAGCGGCGTCGCGTGCGATATTCGCTACGTTAATCTGTATCGCCTTCCGCGTGCTCGATGTCTCCTCGGCAGCTGTGTTCCCAGAATTGGCGAATGTTGGCACCACTATTTTGTGCAGTTTAATTAAATCGCGTTTTGTGTCTACTTTCTTTTTTCTTTCTTTGTTTTGTCACTCACTTAGATTGTTGCTGTGGCAAACATTTAAAGATTTGGAACAATTATTTGTATTTACTTTTACGATTGGAACGTCTGATCATCGATTGTAGATATAAATGCTGAATGTAATTTGAGACTTACGAAATATACTTTGAATCTTAGCAGGTGTTCCACATTAATTTTAGTGGAATGTGTAGGCTTTCGGAGTTTCTTATCGAGTTATGTCCTAAAACGTACTTCGAGATACTATCTTAAATCAATACATTTGATTCAGCTCGAATAAATCCTCACTGTGGCTGTAGGCAATTATAGTGAGATAAATTATGATCGTCTCATTCAATAAACCGCAGCACACATTTCATGGAAAATTCTAGATAATTGGATAGATTCTGTACATACTTGCGGTGCAAAAAATGCTTTGCGTCACTACACAGCGACTTGCTTCGAGTTTTTTGTACCAGTTGGAACGTAGTCCGCCGCGGGGCCGTTGACACTAGTTCCACTTTAGGGGATCCTATACTGTGTACAACACATGTGACTATTGATCGCGTATTTATTATTCATGTACCGCGATAATGACTGGGTAGATTAGGAGGCAAAAAACTAGCTGTTTTGTCTACGTCGCTCTCTTTGATATTTTGATTAGCAATCTTTATGAATAGGATGTTTTTCCTGCTTCTGTTTTATTTTTATTATGAATCTGATGTACTTTTTCAAATAATCTAATTAAAAAATCAGGTAAAATGACATCACAAATTATTTTAAATTAATTAGGATAATCGTATTTTTAATTAGGTAGCAATACTCTATTACTCGTATCTATAACGTTTACAGTTTAACTCAATATTATTATTTTAAACGATAATATGGCATAAGAAAAAATTTTTCCCAGAATGATTATTTGAGAAGAAATAATAGACGTGAAAACTGCGGTATCGATAATGTTAATCCAATAGGTAGTGTTTGTTATTTACAAATTACAAACAGAACGTATTGTTGTGAGTCTCGTGTGACGGTGTGAGAGACCACGCATAGAACTTTTGGCTTCCGAAGTCATTAAACTTTCTTCGTACGGCTATCTTCGGCCATCATCTTAGAAAATCAGAAGCGTCGCCGGTGCGACTGCCGAGTCTCCAGCATGTAAATCAAGGTGTAAGTCGTACGTGCTCCGGATATACGTATAGATAGTAGTACGGTGAGCGGATATCGAGCGCGGCAGCACGCGGCCGCGCGCCCAGTCAGAGTGCCGCCGCGCCGCACGACACACGCGCACGCACGTGCAGCCCTCCGTAAACAACGCGGACGATGTCCATTTGCATGTACTTGTTCTGCCCGTGGTTCTTCCTCGTCGTGTACCTCGCGTTCCTCATGCTCGACGTGTGACGCCCCCCGTAGAAGAACACTGTGGACATTACGCAGGCGCGCCGCCGCGATCGATACTCGGCACCGGTGTCCGCTGTGTAGCGCGGCGTACCGGCGGTAGCGGTAGCTGGCATGCGGGGCGGTTGGCGACGCTGAGCCAGCTCGTCACGATCGCTCCGCACGCGTCGGGCCCGCGGCCGCCGCCCGCCATGAGCGCGGCCGCGCCGGATGTGCGCCCGCCGGAGACCGCGCTCCCGGCCCTGCCCCGGATCAAGCCCGAACTGGGCCTCAACGATGCCACCCTCTTCGCGGTGTACTGCTTCATCAAAAATTTTATCGGGTGAGTCCATTTGATTCGAGTATGCCCGAGAGCGTCCAAGGTCCAGATTGACGGAGCCCTTCGGCTCGACCTCCGAAGTTATCGATTCGTTAGCCTGCAGCCAAGTTTGTGTAGGCGGAATGGTAAAATATGTCGGAATTTGTACGAGAAATTAAATGTTTATTTTACTATATCTAATTAGAAAAACGTGTAAACACGAAAGTGAATTGTTATCAATAGATTAAATTAATCAATCTTGATAAACGTACCCAAAATAGAGCATGAGCGATGAACATACTGATTTGTATCTATGTGACAAACTCTCGGTGATCTAAATTCAATAGAAAATGTCCTAATTCACTAAAAAATTTTATGTAGAGCAACTAACTAGAGAAAAATATCAGCATAATGTCTAATAATGTTTAGAAATCTCCATTTGCATCTCCAGGTTGAGTCGCACGCCGCAGTATGTCGATACATTTCAGAAGTCCGCCATTAGCTAATATTGGAGCAGATTGCAGGAATAATGTCAAAATTTTGTAAAACTGAGCTGTGAATTTAAGGAGATCCTCCGCAAGGATTATCCATTACAATAATTAGAACATTAACCATGAAAAAAAAGAATTTAAAAAATTTATAAAATCAATAAACAAGTGGTTACTAAACAAAACTGTGATGGTTAAAACATGTTATAGGCTTCGATCAAATATTTCTGAAATGAAATATTTGATCGAAGGTTATGTGATTTATGTGAACAAAAAGACATAAAAAACATGAAAATAACATACGATAACAATATTTTTGTAAACGCAATGACAAATTCAATTGTTATTCTTTTCGTTGTATATTTCACCTCATGTGGTTCGACCTTGGTTTCGCCGGTAACAAGCATGTGTTTACCACTATACCTACGTGACCCCTTATTCTAGTGACCTAATATTTACATAAAATATATTAATTATTACGTAAATTATATTTCGTAAGTTTGGGTTAACTGTCGTTGTGCTCAGTATTTAATTTCGTAAAGTTACTTTATTCGCCTCGCTGCTTTAAATTGGTTGATAAATTATCGCAGATAGAGTATAATTACTGATTTCATGCATTATTGTAGAATTTATAATTATTATTGTAGGTTAGGGTCTCCGCAATAAAAGTGATTCATAGCTAGGGGTGATTATAATATAAAACACAGAATGAGGGATATTAACCCTCATTCTGTGTCATATGGTCAATGGTCATTTGTATTGGTTAACGTAATATAGAATGCGATTCATAAAATGCATATATTTTTAAACTAAAACTTAAAAGCTCTGACATGGTATCATCTTAATCAAATTCTTTAAATACCTACGGTTTATGAATTTTATTTGTCTTACTTTTTCTTCTTCTTTAAGGTTTGGTCTCTTGGTTTTTTCTCGCTTATACCATTTAAACCTATTTTGATGTTTACAATGAAAATGTTTTTGACTCTAAGAAAGGAAAACCATACTTTTTGTATTTTGTGTGCGTGAAAGGAAACATCTAGTAAACAATAAATCTAGTTATTTCGTAAACAAACCAAAATTAACCTAATCTGCCATTATTAAGTATCAAGTTCAAACTCACACACATAATATCGCAAAAGTGTTTTTATTGCATGTCTCATATTATAATTGCGAAAATTTATGTACATGGCTATTAACCATTTACATAATACAAAACACGAACAAAGTAATTTCAATTTATGATATTCAGAGCGTAGTATAACAAAATATGGTATATTTGATACAATATTTACAGCTCGAAGATAAGAGCTGCTTGTTGTTGTACCGCAAAAGTATACACTGTATACAGTAACAGACCTTGGTACGAACGTAAAGACATGCCCACGCCTCTATTTGCTAACCTTTATAAGGTATAATACATAATTCAAAACCTGATTTTAAAGCTATATCATATTTGAGTCCGAAAACTCGCTTTGGCGAAACTTGTTAGATAAGCCAAGCTGAATTTAAATATTTTGACAAAGCCATGAAAGTGGTTTCATCATAATATGCTAAATTTGTATTTTGAATATTGCAAATTCTATTAATGAGCGTAAACAAAATTAGAAACTACGTAGAAGAAATTATAAATTTAAGAGAGAGATTAGAACCATTTGCAAAATTATTGTAAAATCAAATAAGCGTAAAAATTTGCGCTCGTATTTTTAGGAATTACCTGAAACGGAAAGGCAATTTTAAAACAAGTTCGGATTAAGTTATAAAACATCAATTTGGAGTTAGTCGACTAGTAAGAAAGATTAAAGTTTAACGATATTTGAAATGGTAGAAACTTTTAGCGTTGCTTATTAATTAAACTTGGTTTTCAGATTGTTTATAATTACGTTTCAATAAGTTGACTAGATTATTCAAATAGTAAATCAAAGGCGTCGTTTATTTGACAACCCATCGTTTCCAAAAGGCTATGATTTTAATTAATTAAACTTAAACGTGTCAAAAACCGTTGCTCTTTCTATCTAGTCGATTGCATTGACCGACTTGGCAGTTGGTCGAGTGTTTCTATTCGTTCTTTGCTGATCGCATTTGCAATTAACGCGGTGGGTATGTTTTGCATACCTAAACACATTGACGTCCTATTTACTATCGACTGGGTCAGTGATATTTCAACGATGATTGCATGTGTGTACAAATAATTTGCCATCAGCTTCGAGTATCTATTTTGCAATGCCTAAATTCTATGCATTTTGCTCATTCTGCCAATACTTGTTGCATCAAATACATTACAAATCAATTCTGATTGGAACAGGCGTGCTCAAGATGCATCCGTTGCTTTGTTCAAACTATCATCACTTTCACAATAAATAACAAAAGGGAAAGCTATTCTCCCTTGCGGTCAGATTAGTCGGAGTTATCGGCCAGTGCTAATTCGTCTTGTTTATTTCGTTTCACACTAATGATTTCGCGTATTGCGGCTTCGCCCTCATTATACCAACCCCACAATCTCTCATTGGACAATTAAATTTTATCCACAGATTTCTCTCTATCCTTTTCCCGGTTGTGTAATATGTAGATGTGTTTATTGCGTAACGTCAGATATCATCAACATCACGTACAACTGATGTTATCTCGATATCATCACTGTGGTCGCTTTCATCGCTTTGTGCTTCACGTTCGTTATCTGCTTCGTAAGTCTTGTCACGTCGTATTTTAATTTTTACGAACTGATTGACACTTGACAGTGCTTAATATTTTTATGACTGCACGTAGAACCATAGACTAAGGAAAATATAAATGTATATTTTCTCTATGGTAGCGCTATAATAATCTTACTACTGTCAATATCTGTGCAGATTATAATAGTTACTTGGTTAATCCGATAAGAAAAATAATTGACTTATCCTTTCCAGATAGCACTATTTTTATAATTTTGACAGTCTTATTTTAGCTGTGAAATCGTAGATGTTAAAAATCGTAGCTGTTTTAGTTATAATGTAGGTTATAAGTTATAACTTATAACATATTGAATGATGAATCTCTCTCATTAGAGCTTCCTGTGTGGTTTTCTAAATCATGCATTTGAGACATCTTATGCTTGACTTCAGAAAATCCATTAATATTTTTACACAATATATTAGTTTTTAAGAATGTATTCTTGATTTAGTAAGAAAATAATCAGCTGCATGCTGTCAAAAATATTTTCTTAATTAGCTCCCTAGCAGATTTGCATTTTGCATGAATATGTTGCGAACTTGCGAATGACTGTTCGTGTCGTTTAGTCGTGTTCAACATAGCCTTAATGACGACTTCCGTCTTCATTAAGGCTCCACCATAGTTCTTGACAGCCGCCGATCTGACCATATCAACGGTTACGTTGCGCGTTGTCATTATGTACACCGGTGGTCAATTTGCGAACGGTTCCCGTCTATCAGCGGCTGTCGGGTGTCTCGCAGCGATGCGTTGCGATACCACGGGGAGATAGTGCGTGTCATTACTGCACGTAACCGCGTTGCGTAAGTTGCGTAAAAGCGGTGCATATTCGCACTATTATATCATTAGATTTGACTAGATTAATCGATATGTAACTATTAGGTTGCTAAGTGCGAGCGTAGTTTATTATTTAATAAAATGTAGACCTGCCACGGCTTAATAATTATGTAGGCTTTGCCTGACAAGTGACCTGTTTTATCGGATTTATGTGGAACCAGAATAAAAACTTGTGAACGGGCTAAACTGTCGTGTTGGTAAGACTGAGTGAAGAAAACTTTTAAATGTAACTCGGTTCAGTTGAACCTAGCTGATTTTTTATGATAAAAATTAAGATAAACTCTTCAACTATTATGTAATACTGATAAATCTATCTGATTGAGTAACGAGCGTTGCATAATAATCGTTATCTGAAATTATTTATACGTTCTATTGCATGCACGTTATCCGGCAATCACGTTTAATTGAAATGCATTTAAAAATACATAAAATTAATTTATTTGACTTTTAGACTTTTTCATAGGTTTTTTGTGACGAAATAACTTTTTACTTTATGTAGATACATCAGTGTCACTTTTGCATGCAATTAGTTTTTTGCTTAAATAGTTTTTAGATTAGATACGTAATTTAAGTGCAAAGTACTTAATATTGTCGATGTCATAACATTGAATTTGTATTGACCTAGTCAAAATGGAAGTTTCGAAAATCTTACATCCCTGGTCATTTAAAATTTCTCCAAGGTCACAAAAAGTCGGCAGAGTTAAATTGCATCCATTCAAAAGTTTGATTGGCTCGATGTCTCGTCTTGCATATTGATTGACGTCGCTAGTAGCTACGCCGCCACCCCTCCGAAGCGCCCTATCCACAAGGACGCACGCAGGGAACATGGATTGGGCGCGCAAACTCAGTGTGTACACGGGTCCCGCTCTGTCAGGTCGCGTACTGACCTCAAATCGCTCCACAAACGGGTGAAAGTGAATCAAAAATACTGGATATAACTGAAAAATTATCACCAGTCGCTTCAGACGTCGGTTGTAACGCTTGTAACAATCGTGAGTACCCAAATCGAACTCCTCGACCCGAGGGAATAAGTAGGTCACACTTCTGCGTCCTCACTTTGGAGGTTGTTGTTGTTCGTTTTGTTATAGTAGTGGATACTACTGCAGTATTCCTGCATTACAATAATTTTGCCTGTTATTCTATAGGTAATCATGTCAAATACAATAATTTTTAACTTTATTTAGGAAAACTTCAATATTATAATTATGCTTCTGGCTTTAGGAGGCCTTGACTCTTAATATAAACAATAGGCCGTAAATGGCTGTTTAATTACTTTTTATTTCAATTTAAACCCATTTTTGTAACTCAAAAGTATGTTTATTACTCTATAAGGTCACGTAAACAATTTTATGCAGTATTGTAGGAACTACTCTACTAGTTAAAGATTACAACAGGGCAGTTTATTTGTATATGCCTATGAGTTCATTAGCAGAACGCTTAAGGTGTCTCTATAATGAAGTTAGGAGGAAATTGCCAAGACTTCCTCTCCGCATTGTGCTGCAGTCGGAAGCATTAGTCTCTGCGTCTGTCGATTACGCTCCGATAATCTTGATATTCTCATTTCATAGAGAAAGCCTGACCATAGGAGGATATTACTGAGTTAATTTATCTCTGAAGCATACAGTGTATTTACGCAACAACAACTCTTATACAATTTTCTGATATAGATCATTACGGTCATATTCGCGTACACATTGAGATGAATTGCGACCACAGATGAACGTATAGTTTGGGCACATTTTCACGTTTAGGTTAGGTATATACTATGTGCGATTATATTATAATATGTATTCGCTTCGGAGAGAACTGAAAACTACCCCTTAACATTAGAAAGTAGAACAGCAATCAACTTACATTTTACAAATAGTTTCTTATTTCCCTCCCAAGCGAAAGAATATGAAACTGCGTATTTAAGAGAAAATTTATTTACACTTTAAGTAATCCCTCTACGTCTTATTTTATATTACTTAATGTTTTTTTTTTACTAAAATTACTTTGCCATCAAACAACCTACTGTAGTTTGACGACAAATTTTTAGTATTAATGTTGGAATGCTGTGCGTTATTCAAAACATGATGTGCTCACCCGTCCACACTTCCTGTCGGGTGTGTCAGGTGGTACTATTTCTACCGCGGGCGGTTTGCACTCACTATTCACGTTCAAAGTCGATTATTTTTAAACGAGAAGTGGTTTCTCCACGGGTTTTTGTTCCATTAATTGCGGTATACCGGCTTTTAGCAGCCATTTTGCATTTCAAGCACATGTCAGGTATAAATCGGAGGAGCACTCACGAATCTCGCTGCAGACTTGGGAATAAAGCTCACATATTCCTTTCATCTGCTAAAGTTTTTGAAGTAATAGTTTGTATAGTCTACTTGTGATTTGCAGTTTGTGATGTTGACATGTTGTAATTCATCCAGATATGTTTGTAACTTGTAACTCTAGCTCCGTTCAAAGTCCAACTTTATTTAATTTTTTTAGACTGAAATAGAATTCTGTCTTTTTTCTTATGCTTTCAATTCACCTGCTTCTACTTTTTATAAGATCTACTATTCGTGTATTTTTGACTAGCCTTGGTCCAATTGAATGGTGAAATAGTTATATTGTTTCGCGTTCTAATTCTACGACATTCGCACGACCCATTTCTAGAGCCGGCGTGACAATGCAACTGACCTAAATCTGAATCGTGAGTTAAAATATGACGTTTTAAATACGACACAATGGGCAAACAAAACCACGGTTTTTTTTGTGTTTAACAACAAATAGTACTTAGTCGTGGAGAGTTCTGAAGCTTCCAACGATTGGGTCAAAATACTTTCTTCAAATCTGTGTAAAGTGTGTTCATATTATTCTATCGGTATTGCTTTCCTTCAATATTTTAAAGCTATTGGATAAAAAACTGACGATTTTGTAGACGATGAAAGTGAAAATCTCATTTTGTTAAGAATGTCCATAATGATATTCATCTGATTAGCGCGCCTCATCAAATTAATTCAATGTTATCGGGCGCCTTTTGTTCCCGCCTAAATATAACAAAATATAGTATCGCTCTCGCAAACAACACCTTGCGCACTCATCGGACGTCTATAACGGCGGCGGCGAGGTCAAAGTCGGGCGCGGGCGCAGTGCGGCCACCGTCCGCGCGTTGTGAAGACGCCCGCGCCGGCCGACCGCGTGTCGATACTGATGACCGCCCGTCAATCACGTGTGTACCACCCGTGACGTCGCCAGCTGCAACGACCGAGCCAATGACTTTTGGCAGAGGAACCGATTGAGGACTCTTTGACACTAGTGTGCACTCGGCGGTGATAGCGGTCGCGTTCCCCATGGTACAAAAATTGATGGCCGATCTGAAGGTGCTGATAGGGAAGCGGGCACAGACAACGATACCGCCCCCGCAGCCGTCGCCGACGTCACCCAACCAGCAGCAGTACACGCGTCGTGATCTCAAAGCGAATCTACACAGACACATGAGTATCGTACTGGACAGGTCAGTTGAAGCTTTTTACGATGTCTGTGTGCTACGTGCCTCCGTCCTTGACACGTATTGATAATATGTTTACCCCGGCCACTGGCCACCACTCCCTTTCACTTGTTTATGGGATCGATATGTCTTGAGAGTTGAGAGTTAGCTATGATTTCGTATGAAGATTCGTTATCTACACCACATAATATACGATTTCAACTACTTTATACTGACTTGATATAAAATTGTGTGTGGCTTTCGGTAACTAAAATTTAACTTTGATACGAATATTCTTATGAATTTTGTAACACCGTCGTATTTTTAAGAAAGGCCGCTATATTAGACTGTCTCAAGGTAAACTGAAGCACCTATCGCCGACCGCCGTTCTCTAGCGGCGGTTGCACGCTCTATAGTGATTATACCCGCTAATAGTGAATATGATAGTTCAAGAACGCCGTTTCCATTAATGATTTTTGAGCATTCAATGCCACACTTAATTAGTACTCATAGATCAGGATTGATGAATGTTGAATTTTGTAATCTTTATAAAACTAATTTCAAACCAGCTGACTCTTAGAAAAGACTTCACCGGCACCAAAGTAACCCAACAAAAAATCAAAATTTGTGTTATATTAATATTAGGTTTGTAACTATACACTATACAGTTACTATAAGACGCATTTTATCAGCGACAATAATATGTTACACCTTCAGTTCCTATTAACGGAGATTATATTGTTGTAGAATAGTAGATTGAGATTAATGATGATGACGCTACAGCCTTCGAATGCTGAATGTATTTCTGATGACAAGATTAGCGAAACAAACGTAAATTATAAACGCTGGGCGATTCGAATCGCGATAATGGTGGTACTTGGTACATTGCTCACAGTTGTGCAAATAACATTATGTTTAGCACCGCTGATTTATGTTAAAGAACACGTTGTACTTTTGTTGTATCTGCATCTATGGATCTAGGTGCTCCATTCTAAGACCCTACGAATGATTCGCAAGATAAATCCTTGTTTATTTTTAGTTTAAGTGCTGCGGAAAAAATAGTTTTACCGACATTTAATGCCACTTTGCCTACTCTTTGTTTTTCGGTTTTATTTCTTATTCAAAATATGTATAAGTTTAACCTTCAATACGTGTTTGTCATGAGTTAAAACTGGGTTTTAGGGTATTTTTCATAATTTGTCTTTTGTATTGTTAATTGTTATTGTTATCTTTGTTTGAGATGCATCTTATCTTACAAACAATGAGTTCTCTGGAGGCAAAAACCTTTTGGTTTTAAATACAGAAACAATTTATACAATATACTAGAATATTTTCTTCTTATCTTCATAACACATAACCGTAACCGCTTTAACGCGTGAAGCATAACTAAGTATACATGCACTAGACGAATAACCCTATCTATACGATCGTAGGCTAGGTTAGGTCATCAAATAATTATGTATTATTAACGTCTAGTATTATTATAAGTCTAGCAACGGCTGGTTTCGACACCATCTCCTGTGCATTTCGTAACGTCACACTCGATTCTCGCCTGAATGCACAACTAATAAACTCTAAACTATAAACAAATATTACTCCCATACTTTGCTGGGATGCAATTTAATATAATAGTAAAGAAAAATAATCATGTAGAGCAACTTAGGCTACTAATTTGAAATTTCATTGTCAATATTTTTCATTCATTTTTAAAAGAAGAAGAAGAAGTAACAGGGATACCTTGAATCTTGATTCATTCTAATTTTATATTTTTGTTTTCATTTAGATCCACTTATGGCCGTTCCCTATATTCAATCTATCTCTAGTTTGACATACAACCGATCGCAGCTGACATAGAATTGACATAAAATATATGGAGCTAATGTCTAATGTGAGCTATTCCTATCTCAAGTAAGAGATAGATCAAATATTGGGAACGGCCGTTAAACATAGTAGGTATGTAATGTGAACTACACATATTTGTACAAATTAAAAATTATAATAGAACATATTTCATATTATATTAGAAGATACAAATTATTGTTTATTTATACCACATTCCGAGTATAATATGCTTGTTACGCCTGATGGCACGTTGACATTTTTCTTAAATCAAATTCTGGTATATAATAACCTAAATACTACATGAGTACTGAGTAGGTAATGATTTTCCAAGATACTCAAATTCTGCTAGCTAAGCGCTAATTTACAATGGCTGATAGACTGAAAATTCTATCAGCTTACGCTTTTGGATATGAATTTTCAATTAATGTGATAAGCCGTATATAAAACCTTGCTTATATACTGCGTGACTGGTGAGACGTGTTCAATACTCGAGGACGTGATATTTGGCTATTATATTAGTTGGAAAAAAATAATATCAATTGATCACTGAGTAAATGTAGCTTAAAGTTAAATAATTATTTACCCAACGCATGGACACCACGAGCAGGAGGGGTAGTTGTGTGGTGTTTCTTTGGTAGCGCACGCCTCTGCACCGGCCGCATAGTATGCCTACTTGCTTAGCCGCGTAATTTACTTAGTATCCATGATTCATTTATTTTTGGGAAATTCGGAAAAAAATTAAGAACCTAATTTTATTACATAATTATAATGAGAATCGAGTACTGAATACTCTCCTTAAGTATCGGTATTGTCTCACCAGTCATGTTGTATACGGCTTATCACATTACTTGTTGACGCTATGCACTCATTTGACGATGATCGATGATTGACATCACCTTACATCATCAGGTGATGATGACGTAGGTAATGTCTCTCATCACCCGCCCATCACATACCTCCAATTACATTACAATTTTGTTGTTATTTATTCAACAGGGGGTCGCATTTCAATCGATTTGGCATGCGACATGATTTATGTGGTGGAATCGATTAAATAATCGCTAACCGATCTATTGCATTATTTTTAGATTAAACGACGCAATTCAATACCCTATGTCGGTTAGAAGTGGCTAGGATAGAACAATGGTTCAGGCCAAGTATTCCCAAACTTGGGTCCTTGGAGTTATCATTAAAAGAAAGGGCACAATATCATCTCTGCCAGTGTAGCACTATAAGATCATCGTGTGGGGACGGGCTTCATACAAAAATGCCCATTGTTCTTTCTTCTTTGCAATTAATTAAATGACCGCCGTTACAGCTGATACTTTTTTAAATTAGCGTAAGATTGAAAAGAAGGAACAGAAGTCGTTCGTATCGCATTGTTATATTTACTGATTTCCGAAAAAAGAGAAGGTTATATGGGCTGTAGATATTTTAATACAATTTACTGAAACAGGGAAAAACCTTTGTTTGGGCTTTGGGGATCCATTATATCCATTATTTGAAAAGTTTAGGAACCCCTGGCTTAGACTAGTAACAGTACTGTGAATTGACGGTGGCCAGGTTAAAATTATAAGACAGCGGACACAGTAGCAGTGCTGTCTGTCTGAGGTATGCTGGAATATAATTCCTAGGTCGTGCTAGATAAATAGATATTGATAGGAATCGAATGGCTAAAAGTTGAAGAGATATCTGAAATGCGATGGTAGGTTTGGTACCTTGGTGGGCCTTTCTACTATCGTTTTGGGAGTATTCGGAAGAGCTTCAGATAATGTTACTTTATCACTACAACTACCTTTTTCTAGCGGCTTGCTCATCATGAAATAGTTTTCCCGGCCTAACTGTAATTCCCCTTTGGTGGTGGAATTTTGAAAAATCGTATCACAGTGAATAACACGTGCTTAGCTTTAAGTTTCTACCTCTGAGTTGCCTGTGTAATTAATCTATCAGTCAATCGTAATAATATTATTATGAAAGATTTTAAATATTCATCTATTTCTCAATTTTTCCTTTTTAAATAATTATACAGTGTGTAACAAAACTAAGTGATAATACTTTAGGGTGTGTACGTGTTCCTTGTAGAGAGTTCACTGTGAAAGTAGCAGCGCTGAAAGACCAAATTTTTTTTCACTTTTGTATGGGCAAGGGGCCGAGCGTCATCAGTTTCCCCATACAAAAGTAAAAAAAATTTTTGGTCTTTCAGCGCTGCTACTTCACAGTGAACTCTCTACAAGGAACACGTACACACCCTAAAGTATTACTGATAAGTTATCACTTAGTTTTGTTTCACATTGTAAGTATACAATATAGTCAACAAAATTATACAGGTTCTTCGGCATATGATTTAAGGCCGTCACGGACTTAGCTTTAATATATATTAATATACCGTACTAAACACACTGAGACCAGAAAATATATATTATAGCTGAGTGTGTGGTCACGCGAAAATTGTATAGAAAATATATATTAATAATTAATATGCCTAGCTATAAACATGTTAATATAGGTATATATTATAGCTAAGTCTGTGACGGCCTTTATGAATGGTTTTCCTAAGTTTTCTCACCCCATTGTTTTAAACTGCTAACATGCTGACCTCAGTGTAAGTGTAAAATTCGTTCCAATTGTTTTTGCGCAATGCACCATTACGTCAAATGTTCGGAATACACTCCTCCTGATTTTCAGGAAAATATTCTAAAAATGTTTGTCCATTATTCACCTCGTATTTCGTAAAATTCAACTAGCTATGAATGAAAGTCATTATTTTATTAATCACCTTCTTATTCGTTGTAACAATTAGTAATTACTCAATTCGTCCTCATGAACTCTGTGTTCATTCATAAGTCATAACCGAATTCAACGAAACGAAGCGACTAATTTTAATTATAGTGAGTAAACAACGGACATATTATGCACACATTCATATAGTTTTTGGCTTGCATTTCATTGATTGCACTTTGCACTCGCACCACTCACCTCGCGACAGTCGGCAGGTGACGCGCGAGGGGATAAACTGCAGCTATTCCTGAATTAGTCACTCTGAAACGGAAAAGGAAGTGACTAAATAATGCATATTATATATTATGTTCATGAAAATTAAATTGATAATCTAAAAATAAATACTAATGATAGTATCGTTTAATATGTCATTTTATTAAATAGCGCATGAGATAAATTTAATGAGAGGGAATTGATACTTTCGGTGAATAAACGTTCTCGTAGTTTACAGTCTTCTCTTATTTACTTCAAAGTATGCTGATTATGGAACGGTTTTAAATTAAGCACGCCACAATTTATTTCATTTTCGTCACCCCACTAAATAACGATTTCCTCCAGACGACCTTGCACCGAATATATTACACTGATATCCGTAAACTTTAGAAAATCTAATACTGGAAAAGACAAATCATCCGTTGAAGTTGCGGTCACTTTAATCTAATGGACGAAAATTGTCATTCCGGTGTCATAGTCATTATTTATTGTCTAAGTACCTGGATGATATCCAAAGGCGGAGGGATCGAGATATGCAACACGTCATCCGATGTCCGCCGAGTACTTATTAACGGCAAATATCGATATCGGCGTGTTAGTTCGGATTACGGCGGACGGGGTGGCAGGACGTGGTGACCGCGAGGAGACGCGCGCGATTCGCCGGGGTCGACTCGAAGCCGTACGTCACCGGCCAGGTCAACACACGATTTCACGTGGCCGATGTTCACTGTTCAGCCTTATCGAGCTCCTTTTATCTTGTTAAGCCTATTTCGTCGGTCGATCGATTTTCTATTCGGAGACGCAGTCTTGTAGTTGACGAGTGCGAGCCGGTAACGTATTAGCGCGTGTCGTTAGTCGGATGACATCAGTTGAACCACGTCCGCTGGAAACGTAACGCGTTCAGTGCGAGCGGCGTGCCCGCCACGGACACACGAGGACCTCGATGGAGGACAAGCGGTGCGCGACTTGCGAGGCCCTCGGCCGCCGCAGTCTGTCGAGCAAGCTGCTCCAGGTGGCCACTGCGCAGGCGCACATCAAGTCATGCTCGCACGCGACGCCGACCGAGCACGGTCACGACGCCGACCTGGCCTCCCGGGCGCTCGCCGCCAAACGGAGGAAGTCCATAGCGGGCCTCAAACTGAACCTATCCACCGAGGCCGGTACCAAAACTGCGAGCTCCGAAAAACCCAAAGCTAACGCCACGCGTAGAAACACTTGGTGCTCGATGTAAGTTTACACCCATAAGCATTATTCATTACTGATTCACCGACACTATCCCATTCGCTGTCTCCTTGTCGTTTACCTGCAGTAATCGCACCTTATCATCTCTTATCTATTAGTCTGTATCGTATCTCTTAAGCCGTTGTTGTCGAGCTATTGGCAATATCAATAAAATTGTTGTTTTTTTCCTTTCGTTAAAAGTAGTAGCAATAGGTATAAAGTGCATGTTATTAATTATTATGCAGGAAATATAGCCTACGATCGATCTAACCTTGAGATATCGAATAGCTCGAGTGTTATCGCATACGCAATGCCTTGATTTCTTGGTGCATTGTTGTTCATATCAGATTTTAATTCGTTAAGTAATTGTGTTGTTTTAAAAGCTTTTAAATAAATAACCGTTAAATCTAATCATGCAACAATTCCTGTCTTAGCAGACAACCTTAGTATCGAATCAAAGTGGTCAGTCACCATAATACAGGCTTACTTACTGTATTATGGCGGTCTCGGTTCATTAGTACTGTCTGCAGACAGTCTGAAACCTAATCTGTATGAGCCATCCCTAAAGTAGAGGAAATTTCAATTTGTGCAACTAAAGTCTATTGAGGCAATGAAGAGGTCCGGAACAACTCACTTGAGTGAATTTCTTTCAATTCACTCGGTGAACCGACATTCGACGTCTGTCGATAAAGAGAGATAGATTAGCTATTGAGCTAAAGAGTGGTGAAACAGCCCCTTAGTATTGCCTAAGAGGCTGTTTCACAACTTCCTGATAAGTGCTGAATAGGCTATCCACCACTTAACTTGACAGATAGAGAATGAAGAATCTGTCACAAAAGTTGTGGATAGCCTATCGGGCACTTTATCAGGAAGTGGTGAAACAATAGAGTACCTACGTTCCAGATATTTAATCAGGTTTACCTAGAGCATACCTAGAGGTAGAATATAAACAATATAGTTTTTGATTAAGACAAAAGAATATGGCGGAAAGACGCAAAAGACGAAGCTTTAGGGACCGTTGACAGGACTATTATAATCTGTGACTACAACTCTATGGGTGCCAGCTACTAAACCAGAATGTAGTCATTGTTTATTAAAAAACACGAGCAATTTGTGTAATGGCTTTTTTGCTTGACGAACGTCATGTAATTTGTAGCCTGTAGGTCGCGTGTATGGCGATGATGGCGAATTAAATATGTATCGCAATTGTTACAAAGTGTGTCGCTAGATTTTTCTAGAATGTGTGGATATCGATTTTCAGTTCAAAGGTCACATGAAGGTTAAAGTGTATTCATATTATAATATTAATATGTAATTGATAGTTAAATACATCAGCACAACTTACTGCTAAATGTTACCCATATTGTAACATTTCATTTGCAAATGAGAACTTTTTAACTTTGTTGGCAATGATTGTATCGTTGATATTATGATTAGATGATTCACGTAAATTGCAGTCCAAAGCAGAATAAGTGGCTGATGCCTTAGATACGATTCGTAATCCTCATCTCAGTTTGCGGCTATCATGTTCAAGACCTTAAACACTTTGTTTATAAAATCAGATTGGATGTTTTGATTGATTGGATCAGAGAAGTTGATTCCTAGGCAGATGGCGGACCTAAGTATTAAGTCAAACGCATCCGACTGATCACAGCTAACATTGGATTGACATAGGCCGACCAAACGACGTAGGTCTGTCAACTGCCTAGGAATCAATTTCCTCGGGTTTACAAAGCCAATACGTGACAATTAGTAGGTAAGTTAATTAATAATTATAAAATAATGATTACTTAAAATACAACGGCAATACTTAATTGTTTACCTGCAGCTGAAGCAAATGATGCTAAAGAATTCAGCTTTCATCTCCGAACACTTAATTACATAAGTTTAAATGTTTAAAAGTTAAGTAAGTAAACACGAGACCTTACTTGGCATTGTCAAGACGCAGTTGCAACACAAACAATAAATATTCATTAAATGGTGCAACTGCATATTATGATGATCGCGTAATGAGCGTACCGTATACAATCATAGTTATTACTCTTAAACACTATTTTATGACTCTGTTTATTCTTATGCCGGCCTGGCATACGCCAACGAGATATCTCTCTCTACATGTTTCTCGATGTTTGATAGTCTGTATCTTCATCTCTATTGACTCTAGCATGACAAACATTTTTTCTCGCGTAGATCTATCATCGAAATAATACATTTTTGTAGAGTTTTGTCGAGATTTTGACATTATGAGACGAGTAGTTTTTAATTATCTCGAGAGTGAGATATCTCGTTGGCGTATGCTAGGCAGGCTGGACTCTGGATAGACATGTAGTGGTTGTCAAGGGACAGGGAGTAAAGGTCTGATTAGTGATTACACTTACCAAGTAGATTGGCAAGAATTTGTTCGGCTGAGAGCACTGTCTTGCCACTGTACTCAGTAGGTGTAATCGATCCTTTAGAATGGTACAGTCAAATCAAAGCTACGTACTGGTCAAGGAAAATAATATCTCGAGTAAATCTGCGTTAGTGATGGATGATGATACTAAGGCCCGTATAAATAGTCAGTACTTAAGATGCGACCCGCTCTCAAGACGCGGTTCGGCTCTGTGATTGGTCCAAATTTTGACAGCTAACCAATCACAGAGCCTGAACCGTATCTTGAGACCGAGATGCGTCTTGAGTACTGACTATTTATACCGGCCTAAATGACACGTTGCTCTACACTGTAGACTAGCTAGCTACATTCTGTTCTTATGTAATGTGTAGTTTCATATAAGAATAGAGTAGAAGTGAGATCTGGGTAAAAGAAAAGTCTATCTCTAATCTCTATAAGTATCACAAAATAGTATAGAAGAATCTTTTTAAAAGTTATTGTATTTAAGCTCTCAGCAGAAGCTAATTCTTTCTTAATTATGCACTGGAGGCCTCAGTTTCATGGCCGAGGCCTTGGGCCTTGATTAACTGTGGTTGGGTGTCCTTAGCTCCACTTTTCCTTTGAAATAAAATGATCTGACATTGTGCGGTTTTTCTGTGGTTTTTCAGAAAGTTTATAACATAATATATTATGGCTGTACGATTTTACTAAAACAATTCTAAGCTTAATTCTGTCATTAAAATTTTTACCCTTTTTTACCCTCATTTCTTTACCCGTGTATGGGCAAACTCATGACGCTGGGGAGCTCGCCCATACAAATCACAAAAAAAAATTGCTCTTTCAGCGCTGCTACTTCCACAGCGAACTCTACATAGATGTAACAATGACAGAACATAATTTAAGAGACAAGATTACTGTAGAGTCTAGCAATGAACAATGATTCGCTCGGTCTTGCCCGATGTCAATTACGACATAGACATTATGTGACAAATGGAAAATTACAAAATAATTGCTACGTACGACCATTATTATCGAGTCGTTAATAATGCTCATAATAATTACTATTGTCAGGTTTTTTCAGAACTGCATTCAACATAAAGATCAAGGGTTAAGGATTATTGGAATACTTAGAACTGCTTGTTATGTTTACGGAATAAGATATTCTCGTTATTAGTTATATTTTTACTTAAAAATACTAATTCGATTGGCTAGTTATTTTCAGCTGCTATAGGGTTTTAAATCAAACCAATTCGTCAAGATATAAGTCTTTAGTGCAGATCTGAATCAGCAGAATGAAGAATGCTTGTTAAACCGATGTCCTTAAAAATATCATCTTCAATCATGAAATATTGTGAAAACCCCATCCCTGATCTGAGTGGATCATCGAGAGCCTATAACATCATCATAATATTGGAAACCAATTGCATAAGTAAACCACATGTTCAGTGTTAACGCATGCCTAAATTATATAATGCACTCGAACACGGTTATTTTGAAACGGTATTATTTCCAGCGTTACGTTTGAAATTTTAATGCAAGAGCTCCGTTGCAGCCCACCACGGTATCGCATCCGTGGAAAGACGTTTAGTGTAATATTAAAATATTTCTTTTATATTTATCTTCATCACGGATCTAAGTTACGAAAATTCTAGTAGTTACGTATTTTAATGCAAGCGTTTCAACATGGTTGGTGAATTTTGTAATTTGTAGCATGTAACGAACATAATTATTGTATTAAAATCACTGTATCAAAATCACGACAAAATCGACCAAAAGTAAACAAGAAACTGTAAAATTTAGAATATAATTATACATTATTTTTATTGACATTTTTAAACAAATAATTTAAATTAGCATCCAGGTATTTTTTTTTTCATAAATATAAAATTACTTTGGCCGGCTTTATTACAGATTTGTATAATTAAATTTTCTTTTATATTCTCAGCATATTTCATTCATTAGTAGGTACTCAGCACCTGATATCTGTATGTCGTACTTGTTCTATAATTAGATTTTTGAATTCACAATTAATCACCTCTTTGTTCTTTTGCCCATTGTAATAGTTATTTTTATTTCTGCTGAAGAAACAAAAAAATTAATTGATCCACACTTAAATTTGTTGGAAAAACATGTTCTTAATTAAGTAGATATGGGTCGTTTGTGCAGTAACAGTGGCATAGATACTAGAGGATGTCAACGATGACTAATGTGTGGAAAATTCTAGAATGCAAATTACAATAATACATAATGTTATACGACACTGTGAACAATATACGGAAGTGGTGTTACAATAGATTAGTGCAGACAGACACATACTAGATAACACTACAACTTATACAAACACTTCCACATACACGAGCATGCGTAGAAGGCTCGAACCGTCTTTGAAACGAAACAAATGTTCCTTAGAGTCGAGAAGAAGAAATTAAAAATGATCAATAGGAATGTAGATTCAAAAATATGACTTTTATGAAATGTAGAGGTAGAACTTATCTAATGTAGATCTAATGTATCTAGCCTCTGTACTCTAACCTCTTAGATCATGAAGATTTTGAAATAACAAAATCTACAGATTTAAAAAAAAATTGTAAAATATATTTTGTAGTATCATTTCAAATAACCCAGACAAAGAGATATTTTGCTATTATGAAAAAATTTTTGGTAGATATTAGAGTAATGAAATATGCGCTTCTAAAAACTTACGATCAACTTGATTACTAATTGACCTTTATAGTCGCGTTACTAAAACATCAGTTAATGATCGAAGTGATGATGACGATGAAATCAACGGAGGAATATAGCACGTGTCACTTAGATCTGAGAGTAATTACGATGGCCGTTAACGTGTGAGCTATCAAGATGTACAGGGTGCTACTTACCTCGTTTTCCCACCTCGAGAGCTCGTTACTTGCGACCATTATACGTTTTTCTTGGAACTCTCATAAAGCCATAACGAACAGTTTGAATTTAAATGACCATTTTATAGCTGACTAGCTGTTGCCCGCGACTTCGTCCGCGTTAGTATAGTACATCACGTCCCAAGTATTATTTTTCAAACATATTCAATGTACAGAATTGACTTTCTTACGATTTTATTACAATATGTATAGATGACTTAGTTTGTTCCTACAAAGGATAATTAAGATGCAATACAAACTCCACGATACCTTTTAATTATGAACAAAAGTTTCATGAGGAGGTTTGGGGGGGCGCAGCCCCTTGTATAGAAAAGATAGACAAAAGCTCATAGCATGGCAAGGAGTGAAGATAGATACAAAGTGTGAAGGAAAAATTTGTAGGAAATTTTATGGGCTTTCATTACGTACAGAATTGACTTTCCTACGATTTTATTATATGTATAGATTTAAACAATTTTTTTTAGTAAGCCGTTAGTAATAAGTAAGTATTAAAGTTTACAGTGAATTTATTACGACTACGACTGGTAATTATACGTACGCCGTAACATTAACTATTAAGTATATTACGTTAACAGTGCTAAGTTTTATTATTTTCCTTTAGAAAGTATCACGAATGATACAAAATGACGCTAACCTTGAACCAAAACGAGCGCATTTGATGCTCAACGTAGAAATTTAGTGTTTACGAATTCGTTCTCGCCATTGCAGCCGGTAAAAAGCGTTACCGAGGTATTCGGAGGCGCCATCGTAGTAGATTGAACCGTGCGCGCGCCACTTGCTACTCTCCCCTCCCTCCGCCTCGCCGACCGGGTCCCAGTTCGCCGCAACGCGTTGTTTCGGTCACTCGCGTGGTTAAATCACGTTTTTTTTAAACAATTTCTACCTCATTTTCGAGCACAACGGCGTAGTATTAAGTTTCAAAACGGCACCGCTGCAACCGAAATTGGGGACCCGCGCGTCCCGTCACAAACAGCCGCCGACGTTATCGGAAGCCATGCAAGCTAAACTCATAAGTGCCGGCTACTCGTCCATCATGAACAAACAGGACTTGCTCCGGGAAGTTGTCGTCAAGTACATAGACTACTTCTACCCAGTGTGAGTAATTTTTCTTTTTGCCTCGTCCCACGTTTCGTAATTTGCCGCATTGCGTCTCTAGTTTGGTACTCCGCGGCCGCATGATTTACGATATTATGTCTCCGAGCAAATGAACCGGCAACTCGGTGAAGGTTTCGCAGCAATGACTTTGACTGCATCTAGGTGGTTGCCAATGGCCGATGTGAGCGCCGCCTATTCAATCCAGACATCTTTGTTCGTCTCTACTGCTGTATTGATCCGCTGCAATACGCCAACGGCGCTTAGATATGCTCTAAACTTGTTATGTGATGAGATCAGCTCGTTAATGAACTCTGGCATCTATTAGCCTTGACCTTTATTGTCGCGCAAAAAAGATACCCTAATTAGGCAATCTAAGTTTAGATTCTTGTGTAGGCCGTAAGGGCTACGTATTATAATATAAAGTAGTGTGGAGTATAAGATAGTCACTGGATGTCAGATAATATTGATTTAAAACACAAACCGGTTAAAATTAACCTTATTGTGTTTTAAAAAAGCTCTGCAAACGCAGTGTTGCGTGAAAATTCGCGTGACAAAAATCTAACCGGCCATGTTTGTAGTGAAAATCACTTCCGCCTAGATTTAGAATGTAAATTCAATGAGGTTTATAATATGTAGAGTCGCGTTATTGTTGATTTAACTTTTGGCTTGTGACTACGAAACGGATACGAAATTGTGAAACAAGTGGCGAGATGTAACGGTCGTCATGAGCCGCCGGCCGCCGTGTCGACATCAGCCGTCGATTTCCCTTCAACGACCTTGGGCGATTCGCCGGCGTTGCTGCACTGCAGCACGATAGCGTCAAAAATACATTACGATATTAAATTTTCATGTGAAGCTCCATTGTCTGTTGACGGGCTTCATGTTGGCCTGTGTTAAATAATTACATCGTTAAACCAGTGTGCAAAATAATTTTCATATTTTACATCTACCAGACGTCCCGTTATGGCTCTGCGATCATTATCATCGCCCAAATAATTTAAAAGTATGATTCGCCCACTTACTATTTTCATGGCTCCGGTGAAGGAAATAAATGTTTGTTGTGAATTACAAAAGTATACGTCCTCAATAACTTTACATTTAATCGTATGAGTCATGTACCTAAATAAACATGTAATTGTATTGTTCGAGTTGTTAATTTAATTCTTTAAAAATTCTGAAATCAGTAATCACTTAACAATGACTAATGAAGAAATTTAAATTCTCATGAATCTCTACAACGTAAATAACTTTACCTTCAGTATTGTTTTTGCTCCGTACAAAAATATAAACATCGTAACTTATATTTATCTTGAAAAGATCACTCTTGAAATCCTTCGAGTTGTCCTCAAATAAATTATGTTTACCTCTCTCCTCCGATCACTTCGGTCTCACCTTTCTTGAAAGCTTTTCAAGAGATTGCGAGACTATGCAATTTTTCATGAAAGCGCGAGACGTGATGACTGATGATGATGACTCACTTTTGGTAAATATTGGTTTAGCAGCAAGAAAATTTACATGTGTAGTATGTTTGGACGTCATCCAAACACATAAGCGCATAAACATGTCGATAAATTATTGAATGTTTGACTTTTTATCTAATTTTATGCACGGCGCCGAGAATTAATTGCAGTAAAAACGCAATCGCACGAAATGTTCTTGTGATCATTTAAATGTTTTTATTCTTTAGTTTATTTGTACCTACGCTAACTGTTTCGACAGGTCTAATAATTCTTCAGCAATTTGGCTGAATATCTTTCCAGACAGCAAACGTAATTGTTAACTTTCATAAATATAATATTTAAATATATAATATCTTTCTTACATTTATTTTAATTCTCAACGAGTATTCACACCCATGACTACAACCGTAATAGCAAAAAGTATTTTACAATTGACATTTCTTGCTCACATCTTAATCTAAATACTTACTCAAGTTATACCTATTGATGCTATAGCAATTTGTCCATGTTAATATGGTTCCACCATGTTCTTTGTTATCAGGGCGAACCGACACTCTAAATAAATACGCACGTGTACGAACACAAAACGTTTATCTCGCCTTCACTCACCTTATTTGTCGTACACTATGTGTATGTGCTCATTTAAGCTAGCTTTACCACCTTCTTTAATGCTTGTATTTAATGATCGATTATACTTTATCACACATCATTATCAAAAGTAGGCTTTTTTGATTATACTTTATCGTATATTTTACATCTCGGTTAACTATTCTTGTTAAATTTCATTTTGGCTTCCACAGCAACTTTCTCTGTTTCTGTTATAGGTTTCTTTTGTCCATGTTTTTATGTGACATGTTGGATTGCAATCTTGTCACCGGATCTTATTACATAATAATCTACCAAACTGGTTGTTTTTAAATGGGATTACGAAATCATACCATTTCTATTGTCACTTTTAACCGCTCAAAACGTTAAAATAAGAAAAATCGCTTCACAAATAAAGCAGACTGATATCAGATCAGCTTTACCAACCAACTAAAATTAACTCTATTACAACTCCTGCTATGTGTCTTTTTTAATCTATTTGGTGTTAAAATACATTGTTGCGCTTTAATCGAATAGGTCTTGCAGTCTTTCACGAGCACTGCGGTTTTGGTTTGGTTATTTAATACTTGAGAGTTCAGTAACGAACCGGACGAAATCGATACGCAATACGCATTGGGCGTTGCTGGCCCATTCAACGCTTCGGTGCGCCTGAGCAATGAGCATTGTACTGTAGCTCACCTCATTGACGCGACAGTCGACACGGAATCTGAATCCGGCGAAAGTCAAGTACATACCCGCCTGTGACCTGTCGAAACGCACGTCGATGTAACTTTGAGAACCTCTAAAGCCTCTCTAGTTGTTTACTCGTCGCGTGGGACAGGAAAAAATCAATCGGATGCCCTAGAATTTCCCAGATTGCCCTTTTTTCAAGTAATCCACGTGAATATCTGTATAATTGCAGTTCCAAGTGCCGGCAATTAGACTGTGTCGGCTGGTCGGCATGTACACGTGGCCGCATACCTCAGACCATGCTGCGTGTCTCTCAAATTGAGTCGGCCTGTGTTTTTAGACGGATGTGTGGTTGCCTCGCGCTTTCAAGACTTGAGTTGCGACAAGCGCATCACAACCGCTACTTTCTCTTGTATTAGTTTTTCAACTGATAGTTCGCACCTTTGATTTGGTTATGCATACTAATCGTAGCTGTGAATATTCTATGATAATTTATTTTATTATCTTTACCTACTTACATTTGAGGTTTGTGCGTTGTATTCTCATTAATGTCAGTATCGAGGCCTACGAAAACAAAATTTAAAACCAATATTTTATGCAGAAATAATTGACAGTTGATAAGCAGCCAACGTGACTCTTGGTCATTGAATACAAGCTACCGTGATTCATCTGTAATATAACATAATGCTTTTAACAAGTAATTATTAACAGTTGTTTTTTTATTGTTACAGTGCGTCAGGCACGAGCGCCGTGGCCATCGACAATAAGATCGAGCAAGCAATGGTAAGTTCTACATCTTTACTAATTTAATGCAAAATTGACAAAAGTGAATGCAAAAGTTACTGACCACCAACAAACATCTATGATCTACATCACTTTAGAAAATTCTTAAGTTGAGAGATGTTTTAAGTAGCAAATATTAACAACACATAATGATTCCTTTGGTCAGGATAGTTAATTTTCATATCTTGGTACATTAAAACGGTCATACTATTTGCCGTTAAGACGCACTCTACATTTTAAACTTATTCCACCGTCAATGTGCACGTCCACGGATTTTCTCTGACGAAACCATCTTGATTTGCTACACAAATAATAATATTGAATTTTCCCTCGCGTTCAATAAGTTGAATCATATAAAAATATAGATTACTAGATGTCCCGTGCGGCTTCGCCCGCGTAAATTAGGAATTTTACGAAAACCGTACATTTTCCCGCAAAAATACCGAGTTCTGTCCCTTCACGTGGTCTATTCTATATCTGTGAGTTGTGACAAATAATATCAAAAATGCTCTAGTACTTCGTGAGATAAACCCTTTCTAGTTTCTAATAATTTTCCCGGGTTTTTCCACATTTTCTTCTGATTCTTCGGTCATATATATTTTAGTCTTAGCGTAAGTAATAATAAATAGCCATCCTCGATAAATAAGCTATTTAACACTGATTTTTTTTTTAAATCGGACCAGAAAGTACTTCCTGAGATAAGCGTGTTCGAGCAAACAAACAAACTCTTCAGGTTTTAAATAATATTAGTAGATATACATTTTTTTTAATCGATTGACAAACTCGAGTCTCGATCTAAAAGACTATGAAACGTATCATGGGACGATACCATGCTTCGGCACGAATGGGCCGGCTCGACCGGAGAAATACCACGGGCTCACAGAAAACCGGCGTGAAACAGCGCTTGCGCTGTGTTTCGCCGAGTGGTGAGTTGACCGGAGGTTCGCGTAGTGTATATTTTCTTTGCCGGAGGCCCAATCTCCTACCCTTTTCCCTTCCCTACCCTCCTTTATTTCCTTCCCTACCCTCCCCTATTCCCTTCCCTATCCTCCCCTACCCTATTACGCTATTCCCTCGTAAAAGGCCGGCAACGCACCTGCAGCTCTTCTGAAGCTGCGAGTGTCCATGGGCGACGGAAGTTGCTTTTCATCAGGTGACCCGTTTGCTCGTTTGCCTCCTTTTTTCATAAAAAAAATGGTACCTGGTAGTGATGATGATGATGATGACGAATGTAATTTGCATAGTAGAATCTGCTTTCCGATCTTAAATCAACACCGAAACTCTCAAACGTATATCTATGAAGAGTCAGGAGTTCTCCCAGCAGCTCCCGAACCATGGGTGGGTGTCGCTGGGTCCAAAATCTTACTTGTTGTTAGCATATACTCGGAATACTTCTCATGAAACCAAAGTCACCACATGTTTCCATATAAATTTTGAGGAGTTCCCTCGATTACCCATGGATTCCTTCATCAGATCACCATTTTTGTGAACATGATATTAAATTGGGATAATGCCCTATACACCAAAAGAAAAATTTTGAAAATCGGTTCACAAACGGCGGAGTAATCGTTGAGCATAAAAAAACGAACATAACACCTTCTCCATTTTGAAAGTTGGTTAAAATTATAGCCTATGTGTTATTCTGATGCATAAGCTATATTGTTGTAAAGTTTCATTAAAATCCGTTCAGTAGTTTTTGCGTGAAAGAGTAACAAACATCCATACATCCATACATCCATACATCCATACATCCAAACTTTCGCCTTTATAATATTAGTAGGATTATTTATTAGTTATTACATTGCGGGATCATGCATGGCACAAATTACTAATAATGATAATCATCTAAATCTATTAAAACCGATATATTATCATCACAGTATATTTAAGAAATAATAATTAATGAGCAAAATAATGCTTTTGAAAAAATTATAGAAATAGACAAAGACTATTGTCTCTTATATTAGTCGGTGTCAAATTGTCTTTTTGTTAGTCATACGCCTGTCCCTCTTAAATAATGTATTTGAATCGGTAAAAAGTGGATCGGTGATTGCAAAATGCGTGTTTTTTTCTTTTTTAAATGTATTCTCCTAATGATTTTTGTGTTAGAAATTGTGAAAATATTTGACTTTTTGAAGCGAGCTTCTCGTTTGACAACATAGCTTTTCCAATTAGCCTTATAAAGTTATAATTGTAGTGCCAAGTTTCCTTAGATTTACAGGATTAGGTATTGGTGTAATTTATGTATATCTACGCTATTTATAATATTAATTTGATATTGCAATACAGGTGTTTCGGTAATTCCATATTCCTTAAACTTTAAACCTTAAAAGAATAATAAAGTTTTTTCTTGAATACAAATAGAATCAAAAGAATATTTTACTCGAACAAAAACACCGTACCCTGTTTGCCAACATTATTGTAATTGGCTGTAAATGAAGTAAATTGTGCTCAATAAATGGCAGCGAGAAAATACCGGCCTAGGCAGAAATTCTTTTGTATTGGTTGAATTGATACCGGTTCGTTCGATTCGTAAATTAATCACCGTCTTTCATTACACCGACTGTGACCTAATTAAATCCACTAATACTTATTTCGTCACTTGTCATCGTGTGACTACTAGTTTCCCGCCAAAATTAATTGGAACGACTTCTTGGCATCCACTTAAAATGACCGTTAATTAGATAGGAACGCGATAGCTGGATCGCTGTGATCGTATTTTCGTTAATTTTGCTATTTTTATCTAGTTCATCTATTATGTCACTACTCACTAGTCGGTCCAATCAATGGTCCCTGTTAACACCACTGGTTTAGTCTTGTAATGTTTATCACTCTCATGTGTTACGAATTATCGCATATCAGTAAAGCCCTTGACGTTATCAGTGTTTGAATTAGCAAAGTGTTACACTGTTATGTAGTATGATTATAAATAAAAAATAAAAAAACACGAAAACACGAATTACATAATAAGAGTCAGTTAGGGCATGTTTCACCACTTTCTGATAAAGTGCCGAATAGGCTATTTACAACTTTTTTGACAGATTCTCTATACTTCATCTGTCAAGTTAAGTGGTAGAAGTGGTACTTATCAGGAAGTGGTGAAAGAGGCCCTCAGTCTTTTATTTTATTGGTAAAGTCGATTCTGTTTTTAGGGTTCCGTAGCCAAAATGGCAAAAAAGGAACCCTTATAGATTCGTCATGTCTGTCTGTCTGTCTGTCCGTCCGTCCGTATGTCACAGCCACTTTTCTCCGAAACTATTAGAGCTATACTATTGAAACTTGGTAAGTAGATGTAGTCTGTGAACCGCATTAAGATTTTGATGCAAAAATGGAAAAAATATTAAAAATTTTAGGGGTCCCCATAGGTACAACTGGACGCTTTTTTATCAATGAAAAGATTGTAATCAAATAATAATTATCGTGCAACTAAACATCATTGATAAATGATAATGTTTATTGATGATTAGGTAAATTATATTATTTCGATTACTTTGGCCATACTCTACCTTAATAATAAATACATTTCGCTACTTCTTTTTAATGTAGCTAATAGCCATACCACATCACACTTTGTGTTGTCGTTTAGTTTAGTACGTTACGCGTGATCTAGATTCTAGATCGACTACAATCGACGTAGTTTCTAGAAACGGAATCGGGACAAGTGTTTTCTTGAGGATCGTAGTTAGTTGATTTTTTTTTCTCTAAGTTGATGGAATTCTGTTTGTTTTGGCCTGTAGTATAACAGCAGAAGTGTTTTAACTTTGACAACCTATTTTTTAACCGACTTCAAAAAAAGGAGGTTTTTTTTTTTTTTTTTTTTTTTTTCTTTATTTATTAAAGAGGGTTTGTTCGCTTTGCGAGCATGTCACCCTCATAGGAACATACAGAATAATTTATGCCCCAAACTTAATGCCTAACTTAACTAATTTATATAACATGCTAGCCTCTTTAGATTTTGGGAAAGAAAGAATACTATTGCATACTCCTATCTGACGTACATCAATATTATACTGATATAGAATTCTCAGTCTCTAAGGAGGTTATCAATTCGACGCGTATATGTAATGTAATATTTCCAGAACTGCCCAGTTTTTGTATATGTTAATCTATAACAGCTTCTGAACAAATGTGCCAAATTTCAAAAGTGTATGTATGTATGTAGTATGTATGTATGTATGTTTTTATGTTTGTTCACGCATATCTCCGGAACTACAAGTCCGATTTAAGTGATTCTTTTTTTGTTGCACTAGGTATTGTTCAACTTAGGGAACAGTGCAAGTTTCATCAAAATCGGTTCAGTAGTTTTGGAGATAGGAAGTTTTAATTCTCAATTACGTATAATTTTGAAGTCGGTTTTATCTTTTTGAAATTTAGTTATGTTTTTTGTATATACATTTACATAATTATTGTTAATTCACTCACGTGACGTTCGTCATAATATTATTATGATATTCTGTGTGAAGTAATGAATGAATTTGTAGAATATTCGAATTTAAATTGCTTATTCAAGGTAGACGAAGCCGCTTCCTTGTGACAACTAACTAGGCGGCCATTTAAAATTCATAGCAGGTGCCATCCTTAGTATACGAACCTTTCGCTGCTTCGGTCATAACTTAAAACGCACTTCTTGTGCGTTTCTGAAGACCTCGGAAATTTCTGTTTAACTAAACATCTTGAAACTTGTGCAGTTCTTTAAAAAGTCTCTCATCCTCTAAGGTCAAATCAGATATTAGCGTCAGAACAAAAATTTTATATTCAACAAGCTTGAATTTTTGTACCTTAGTATTGCCGTATATTATTTCTATTAATTATTTTACTTGGGATTTTTTTGTAAATTGTTCCTTATTTTGTTAGTTGTAGTTGCAATTGCGATTTTGGTGGCTTTTAATAGTGCATTTTGTGCATCGTTCCATGAGACAATGTCGTGGTTGCAATTGATCTCCATGGTCGTGCGCTATTGGACTCGTTTTGCATAGTCTATAATTAACCACGCAGATGGCCTCAAGCGATTGACCCCAATCCAGCCCTAATGCTCGCAAACGTCGCGCTATATTTTTATCACTTCACACACCATGCTCGTGATTTACCCTCCCTTCTAGGGCCTTCTGGATTGTTCATTTTAAATATCCTTGTATTACAACGTTTATTGTGTTCTAGTTACTTTTTCTGTTTTTCTGTTGTATAAAACTAAAATGAACCTAAATTTAATTCGTTGCTTGTTAAATTTAGCTATGTTGCGTAAGGTTAAGTTACATTTCAACGAGAATTTAAAGATTGTATCAACTTCAGACCGTTTAGATTTATTTCACCTCTGATAACACCTTCATGCCGACAACATAACGGTCACCGTCATAGAAACTTGGAGGTACCTACTCTGAATGGAGTGTAGCAAGTCACATGGTAACAGCTGCAGTGGTTCGCCTTGGAGCGCGTGTGACACGTGAAGTATTAAGTTTGGGAAGTACTCGTAGATTTCATAATTCCGCTCGAGCGGCGTGTTACATCACAGTTGTGTTTACCGAGATTCGTCCTATTGATGTTCGGGCATCAGCAATAGTACCACTGACCTCGATTCCACCATCTGTGCGCGATAAAACGGCCGATTTATTTTTTTCTGTTTCATCTCTAGCGTGCCGCGCTATACGTAACATCTAAAGGAATGGTTTCATTTACTCGCTAAATGACATTGATTGAGTAGCTCCCCTCTGAAACTAGATTTTTTAATATTTTTTTAAAAGAGAGTTGTAAATTGTAATTTAAGTAATGATGTAATTGAAAACTCAAGAAGAATAAAACATAAGCTTAAGAGACTTTTCAAAAGAGAATATTTATGGTACTTTAAACAACAAGAATTAGATAAAATATAGCAAATGTTAAATTGATAGAAGTAATTTTTCGCGAAACGTAACGTTACGCTAATGGATTTGTGCGTGATTTGCATGAGGCGGGCGTGACCCGGCAGGACTAAGAATAGATACGGAAGGAAAGCTGGCCCCGTTGTGCCACTGGAGTGGAGACACGCGCCGGGCTGATTACGACGTCGATACGAACGTAAATCGGGGTAGGGTCACGCGAGATGTAATAGTACGGGAGCCCTAGAACAATTTTTTGTGATTACTAACAGGCTAATTTTTGTGACATTGTGACATTTTGATAAGACGAACAACATTTTTATTTCCGTTTAAGGGTTCTGTAATCAACAAAACTTGGTCGACTATAACTGTTATACCCTAAAACGGAACCCTAACCAGCTGATTTTTTGTATATTGGTATATTTTGTAGGATAACCTTGTCCTACAAATAAAACAATCCATATTTTAGAACCATCAAGTCAAAGTATGAAATCCTTTCTATCTCTGTTAGCTACCACTTTCAAGATTTTTCGAAAATAAAAATGTTGTTCGTCTTATCAAAATGTAGCTACTCACACAAAACTAGCTTGTTAGTAATCACAAAAAAATTTGTTCTAGGGCTCCCTCGCTATATTATGCAATGAGTTGATAAAATGGACCGAACGTACCTAGATAATTTACCTATGCAGAATTGCCTTATTGTAGAGAGCCAAGGACTGAGCGAAACTATTAGTTCCTTGTACTATTATAGGCTATAGAGTATCTATCAACAAGAGTAGAACAACAACAAGAGTATCCCTTTTAACGATATAAGGTTGAGTAATGTACATACTAATGTATGTACATTACTCAACCTTATGTTGCTACTTGCTGACCAGACACAAAATTAAAAATGTACATAGAGAAAAGTTTGAAGCTGTAATAATTAAACAAAACAGTAAATATTCAAAATCTTTATTTAATATATTATATAATACGTAAACTTGCACACTATTATTATTATCACAAAACATAATACTTGTAACAATTCAAAGTAAATATAACAGTAATATATTATATTATAAGTAATAGAATATCCGATGATTTGTACATGTCCCTTTGACTATTAGTTAAGAAATGAAAATATACTATTTCCTAGGTCTGTTTAGAGCATTCAAGATAAAGTAGAGTTGCAAGAAAAAGCCAAATTATTTTAATAATTAATCATTATTGCTATTTGCTAGTAGTATTGTTTTTAACCGCCAGACGATAAACTAGCACCCCGCGCTAAACTGCTGGGTTATCTGTTGTTTACAGAGCTAATTCAATATTTTTCCATATGTTTATAATCTGAAGGCGGAAAAGTACGAGCGGTATAACAATTCACTTATCGATCCCCTATCTGATAGATATGAGGTGTGCGAAAATAAACCACATTCGTAAACATGTTGATCGATGATAAAACGATAGCTTCGGTGCGTTTCAGATACATTAGAATTTGCGATGTTACAGTAAAACACTACATAATATATTTTCGAAAGTGCTTCTGTAGAGTTTTATTTCAAAGTCTTGTAGTACTTGGTGACATTGATAGGTTTTGGCTGCATATTTTGTTACCTTGAAAAGAAAATGTAAGAAAATTTTTCTCTTACAACCATCTTCAAGTAGAGCTTGTTTTACAGTTCACACTTTACACCAAAGCAAAAATCTAGAAGTGACTAAGCAGTAGAGTTGTTTACATTAGCCAGCCTCGTTTGCGGTGAGCAATGAACTTGTATTTACGATGTCATCAATGCCTTCAGCAACGCTCTCATCGGGTTCAACAAATCGCGCCGTATCACCAATGTGCAAATGACATCAACTTCTAGGTCAAGTATCAAGTGTGACCACATTTTACTTGTTTTTCTCTTCGTCGTTATCTCCCGTTGATAACCTGTCTGCGTCATTTATTATTTATTTTTTTCGTAGACGATTAACGATTGTGTTTATACACAAAACTTGTTTTCAGCTGGTTTTACAATTACTAAATCGTAAAATTCAAATTTATCTACTTTTGCAAAATTGTACTACCCATAAGGAAAACTTTTAACTACATTAGAAGTGCTGAATTGGAAGTAATTGAGTAATTGTTAATTTGAGAATTTAAATTATTTCCAGTAATTGTGTTATTGTTAAACGATAATGCTCGGTGTGGCCATAGGAAATTGGGTCATCAATATTAATAATTAATATGCCTGCAACTGTGTACATAATAATTATATTAAGTATGTAACTCGCGAACAAAAACTGGCTACATGTTATAATAATAATATATAATATATATATTATTATTAAATTGCTAAAACTTAACGTTTTAACAACATATTTGGCGGAGAAATATTCTTTATGCTTGCACATATCTTGAAGATAAGATTTATGTTTAGATTTTCACATTTTAATTTTGTATTATATTTTATGTATTTGTTCCTCACAAACACATGCGTTACTTACACTACGTTTTGATTACAATAACAAGTTTTGGGGGGATTAAAATTCAAACAGTGTATGTAAACAAAGGGGCTTGATTAATTGTGTCGTTAATAGTTAATAAGTAATAACACGCCAACCGGTTGCCGCGTGTTTTTATAATGTTCAGGCACAAAGCCGTAGCTTGAAATGGCGGTGACATCATCGCCATCAAACCTTTAGTTGCCTCCACGATTCGGACTCTTGTTTACTTCTACGCTAACCTGTTATTCGTTTTATAAGTTGAATTGCCAATAAGTTTTTTGTATCGTAAATACATTCAATTCAGATTCAGATATGAAATCGTTTCTACGCGGGTATATTTTATTGTTCAAAGATTTCACTCTCGTGATTCGATCTGATCATCTATCAAATACGGAAGTTACATAATTGCTGTAATATCTTAATAAAGCAACCCTAATTTGACGCAAATAATTACATCGCCTCAGATGATTTTCATTGTCCAGATTCATAAAGCCGTCTGACAAGTTTGTAAGGTGCCCTTGCAGATTTTAAGCAATTACGTACGTACTTTATTTTCGATTGTAAAAAGTTCAGTGTACGTATAATGCGTGCGTTGCACTTGTTAATACCTTCTAGAATATCTCTCCCATCAATGAAATCATCTCCCTTATTTATCTCGACCCAATGACATTATTTTTTCACTCTTGCTGTTATCAGTTGAACCACTTTAAGTGTAAACATGGGTTTAGTTTGCTAAGTTAATACTTGATTCTGTTTTCATTGTAATTTTTCTTAACACTTCTTTTGATAAGCGAAATTTGGCCTTGGTTTTTATTTGCTTTTCTGTGTTGCCACAGCGATATGTTTCTCTACTCTTGATGTGGTTGGTCTAATATTAAGGTATTTACCAATTCAGTATCGTTAATGTTGTTAACTGTTATGAGTCCATTTTTGTAGTGTGCCAATTTTTTAAAGTTATGTAATGTGAACTAATGGAAACCAGAACAATCTACAGTGTACACTATGTACTCAGTGTGCCTTTAATTGAAGGTCGGAAGTCTTGTAAAAGTCATAGAGACTATTTTTAGCTCGCTCTAATTATACAACAAGCGCGTATTGCTCAAACCCATTTTTGTCCCCGTCTCTTTATCCCAGACGTTATAATGTTTTGACTCATGCAACTCAGCTTTTTATGTCTCTATATCGAGTAGGCGGCGTTTGAAAAATTGTTCACAGCATATTTCTGCAATCATTTGTCGCTAATGCGTACGTGACATGGTGTTTTATATAAACATTGTTTGCAACGTTGTTCACTTCGAATATCCGCATTTTTCCTGCGTATTGTCATAAATAATCTATACTGCCGATGATTCTAGTTGCCATTATCGTAATTGCATCATACCACGCTGGCTATTGACGCAATTTTGCTTACCTTAAGTAGAGTTAATGCTTTAATGCTATTAAAACTATAAATAGTGTATTTAAACCGATAAATGGGTCATCCTTGATAACCCGGTTACTTGAAATGTCATGGATTAAGTCACGTTAAAATTCTGGAACTTTACTTATTATTTTTAATCCTCTTCAGTTTTAAGAAGAATTTCAATTTTGTATTGTCGTCTATTGCATTGTTCTCTTCATCCTTTCCAATTATTTGCATTGGAAAATTTTCTTATTCACTTAGAATTTAAGTACACATTTTACTTATAGATCTTGTCAATATAGTTTCCTAGTAAATCGTGATTAAGTCGTTTTGCAAAATTGTTATTTAATATTTGCGCTACTCAAGAAGTAAGGTCGCCTTACTTCTTCTTACCTTACTAAGGTTCTTACCTTACGAAACTCGTAAATAAATATAAAATTTGCTCGGAATCGGTTGTTTTGATCGTAAATATCGTTTCGACGATAATGTAGGTAAATACTAAATAATGAACTCTATCTCGTAATATGAAATGATATAAACAACAGCTTTGTTGATACCTACTGCGGCAACTTTGTTTGCCACCGGTCCACATGCGGCCCGCGTGGCTGTGACGTGTCGCCGTTTTAAATGGGACGCCCGCCGCCCGCAGACCATCAGTCGCCCGATAGGACGCGAAGGCATCACACGCCTCTATATCCTCCGCGATCTCATCAGTCGTATCCGTGCCACCGTTGGTGCATAACGTGTCGTCCGTGCTCCCTGATAAATATTAAATATGATCGACGTCGTCAAACCTAACGATGGTTGCCTCTACGAGATCAGACAAAAGGGACAAAAGGATCCCTGTTACGTGGTCGTGCCTAATCCAAAAGTACGTTTCTATTTCTTTATCTTTCCAAATTTTTTGTTTCTCTCCGAACCGGTTTCTATTTACGATTGGAGTGCGCGTTTGTTTTTTATTGTCGTTTTTATTTTTAGCATCGTTTTCGTTATTTTTAAATGCTATTGCGTCGTATACTCCAGCGGTTTTGTTTTTATTCAAATCATTTCCAATAAAGGATTGAGGTGTAACATCATAAACATTTAAATTAAATTAAATCTAATTAATACATTTTTCCTGAAGTAATCAATTTTAATGTGTAATTAATTTTAAAACATTTTAAAAATTTTTGAGAAGCCAATTTAATTTTTTTTAATATTTTTCGAAATTTTTTACACTTTAAAAATTTTACGCCTTAGAAAATAATATGCTAATATAATTGTTTCTTCTATTCCAGGATCTGGTTAAGAGCCACTTGATGTTCGCGGTGCGGGAGGAGGTGGAAGTGCTGAAGGAGCGCATCGCCGAACTGATGGAGAGGATTAACCAGCTGGAGGTGGAGAACAGCTACCTGCGCGCGCACGCCACGCAGGACACGCTCGCGCAGCTCCCGGCCGCCGGGGCCAAGCCCCCGCCGCAGCCGCAGGGCCCGCAGCCCCCCGTGTCGTAGGGCGAAGCCCCCTGCCCTGACCTCACCTGCAGGCTCCGGCCTTCCCCCTCGGCGCGCTCTCCACGCGGGACAGGAGTTGTTATGGCTGTGCTATGTTAATTCGTATGTTAATGGCGCCGAGGGACGGACGCGGCGTTGGACCGTCGCGTCGCGCGGTATAGCGCCCGGCGCGCCCCGAGCGCACCGCCCAGATATATATACTATCACGCTTTGAACATATAGAAGTATATTTTTCTGTTATATATATATCTGTATAGAGTGCAGAATGTCTAGCCACGCTTTCGCTACACTCGCGAGTCCTAGGGTCTAGTTTAGTTCACCGCATCGCATACCTGCGTCACATATTCCACGTGAGATGTAATTTAAGTCGTGTCAGTCGTGTGTTTGTAATTAATGTAATATGAAATATATGAAATATCTCTACGCGTAGAACGATGACTGCTAATTTATTTTCTATTTTTTATATGTACGTAATTTAAGTTATTTCAGACGAGTTTTATCGTGTTCTCGGAGTATTTCGTTCCTCGCGGACCGAAATCGATGATCTGTGGATAGTTTCGTGTATAATTCTCCTTAGTTGTAACATAATAATATTATAGACTTAACAGATTTAATATAATCGTTCGGAGCGCGGTCGCGAGGGTGTAGTCTCGCTGGCTTTAGTGAATTCGCACGCTGAAACTGTAATTAAAGAAACTATTTTTATTCCAAACCCTATGATGTATCGATAGAGTTTATAGCAATTTAACATTGTATTTTTTTAATTGTTTAAATTGTTTGTATATAGTACAAGTAGTAGAGCGGTGTGTAAATAGAGGATGAGATGGTTCATGGAGTGTGTCGATAGAGGGCTATTATTGAGTTGCTGTACACTAGCTTCTTACTTTACCGAACAAAGTGAATGGGACCGTTTGAGAGGGATCGTTGCATTTGAAGAGATTATTGTGGATAGAGAGATAGAGAGAGTGAAGGCAGCGGATGTGACTATTTTCCTAGTTGTTAGTATTTTGTACGCTGTAAGGTATCTGTATAAATACCCTCCAATTATAGTTTATTCTGAAGTGTAAATATAATGTAAACAGAATGTCCATTATAGCTTATGTTGACCAGATTGTTCCTCGTACCCAATAAATGCAAAATTACTCGATTTTATTTTTTATTTTTGATGACTCCTATAATCTAAACATAATCGTAGTTATGAGATACGATGGGGCTGGCATGCCATTTATGGCAAAATCCCTATATTTAAATAAAGTTGTAAAAAAATAATACTCTAAACAGCTTATTAGGTGTAAGTCATCAGCTGGAGGTCATGAGGCATTACAATGCTAGCATGCAAGCTAAGCATTGTCAGACTTTTTCAATGGTAGAGCTGACAAAGGAAATAATTTATCAGTTGGTCTATTAAATCTGCCACTTGCCTGTGAGGATGGGCCCTGATGGGTGAAATGATACACACGACGACTTGGTCTGTCTATTCTTTCGTATTTCTACTCTGGCCAACCGTTACCAACCTTACCGCCTGAGGTCGACTGTCTACACATAATTGATTAACTGTGGCACTCAGAGACAAGTATTAATTATTACTTAACTGTAATTAAATGAAGATTTTGACATTTTAAAGGCCGGCAACACAACTGCAGCTCTTATGTTGTAAGTGTCCATGGGCGACGGTAGTTGCTTACCATCAAGTGACCCGTTTGCTCGTTTGCCCCCTTATTTAATAAAAAACCCAATACATTATCTGTCAAACTCTTAATTAAATGTTGAATTTTAATCATAATTAAATATCTCTTATTTAATTATGATTAAAAGTTTTTACTTAGCATGGGATTAGACGACGTGATGTACGCTACCTTGCTTTTATACTATTGTATATTATTGAATGATTAATAAAGAATTTGAATTTGAATCTCTGAGTGTGCCAGTAAGAGAAGTAGATGATATTAACCACAGAGAAATAAATCATCTTGATTTATTTCTGTGATATCAAGCCCCGTACGAGCACCGGTGGTCGCGACAACAATAGAATACAATGGCATTTCCGAGAATTTCCGATCGACAGATTGAACAACTCTCAACACCCGTGCTCTATGTAGAGGCCTAGTAGTAAAAGGTCTAGTAAGCCGTAAATGATACTTACCAGCTACAAGTTACAACAGCAAGCTTTCCATAGCTAAAGTAGAATTGTAGAGGAATAGAATTAGAAACAGACGGAATTTAAAGACATTTCGCTTTGTCTATTCTATTTCAGAAATATTTTTTCTTATGACGGCTATGTCAATGTTGCTTCCTCCAGCCATGATAAGTGCCTACCACGTAAGACTACTGTAGATTGCCTACCAGATTTTTAAGTCCTTATGATCCTAGCGACCTAACCTATAGGATTCCTAGGAGGTACCAACCTACCGTTTCCAATAAGTAAGTATTCGGTAAGATGGTAAAATATAGTTTGGTAGTTAGTTGATGATGGCGATTTTATGGTTTTCCATTTTTCGAAATTGTATTACAATACCACGAATTTGATTTACGTAAGTTTGTTGCCAGAAAATCATTACTAAGGAAACCATAATATGTTTGGTGACTGAAACTACCTATGACTATGTAGGTAATGACTTGGTTAACTTGTAAATAAGAATAAGTAGAAGTAACAAGAGAACCAAAGATTTTAGCATCATCTATCCATATTCCATACTGTACAGTGTACCGGTGTAACAAAACTAAGGGATATAATATACTAGTTTAGGGTCTGTATTAGGGTCCCCTATGTAGAGTTCACTGTGTAAGTAGCAGCGCTGAAAATATAACTTTATTTTAAGTTTTGTATGGAAAAATCACGACGCTGGGGTGCTTGCCCACATCAATCACAAATAATCGGCCAAGTGCGAGTCGGATTCGCGCACGTTGTATTCCGTACCGGTATAGAGTGAAAGTAGACAAAATTGTGTTTTTGTAAGTAGGTATAGAATTTCAATAAGTATTTATTTTATTTTAATTTTATCATTTATTCTTAAAGTACAAATATAATTAAGAATTTTGTGAAAATTTTAAGTGACCATTATTGATTACGAGCAAAAAAGGCCAAAAATATCACGTTTTTATTTTTAGTATTTGTTGTTATAGCGGCAACAGATATGTAACACAATCTGTGAAAATTTTAGAAGTCTAGCTATAGCGGTTTCGAGATACAGCCTGATGGATGACATACAGACGGACAGATATCGAAGTCTTAGTAATAGGGTCCCGTTTTTACCCTTTGGGTACGGAACCGTAAAATTACTCTTAGCACTGTAAAAGTTTACAGTAAACTCTATACAATTATACAGGTTGTAACAAAACACCAAAACAGTGATAATACTTCAGGATGTGTGGGTCCCCTGTATAGAGTTGGCTGCGAAATTATCAGCACTGTAATACTAACTTTTTTTTCACCTTTATATGGGAAAGTTCAAGACGCGGGAGCGCTTGCCCATACAAATCACGAAAAAGAATTTGCTCTTTCAGCGCTACTACTTTCACAGTGAACTCTATAATTATAAGAGACACATCATACACCTTAAAGTATTATCATTTATCACTTAGTTTTGTTAGAGCTCAAGTAATAAGTAAAAATGGGAAAGTATTACTGTCTGTCTGTATGTTTAACACCTTAGGCCCACTTGCGCAGTTCTGAGTTAAAGTTAACTCTGAGTTAAACATCATTTCATATCTGTCACTCAGCAAGTGAGTGATAGAGATGACATGATGTTTAACTCAGACTTCAGAGTTAACTTTAACCCAGGTCTACGCAAGTCCGCCTTAAACGGGCATCTAACAAAGTATTATTACCTAAGCTATTTTAAACATTAGCACAATAGCATATTATATTATATTATGAGACAATAGGTAAAATTATTATGTTGGTAAATGGTAAGCACTAAGCGTCCTAAGCGGTAAGGTGCTAAATGCTAATAAACACAATGCAAACGATTTTCTACACGTATCAAGGACATAATGCCATTGTATAGCACAGTTTAGCCGACTACGAAAATCACATGAAATGATAGGTAATTTCTATTGAGTCTTGACTCTTCTTGACACCTCATTTGAAGACGGTAGCTTAGGGCGCTACAGCGTGTACAATGTACATGGTACAATACTGTGCAACCATGTGCACAATAATGCATGGCAAATGTCGTTTTTAAAGATCCGTACTATTGTCGTATGTCGAGTAGTGTTCTATGTTAGCAATAGGTATGGTCTTGCACTGCAGCAAGTATAATAATAATAGCTCCCACACCGGTTTCGGTGACGGTGGCCGGTTTCATTGAAACCAGGCCAGCTACGCAGGAGTAATTTTATAGTGCCCAAGTGTGTGCGCAGTACACAAGAGCACTCTCTATTCCTTTACTCTCATAACCCAGTGGGACGGCAGACCGACACGACCGGCGAGAGATCAGGCGCAGGACCGACTTTTTACATGCCCATCCGACGCATGGATCATCTTACTTGTCAGACCATCAGGTGATCAGCCTGCATTGTCCTAACCAAACTTGGAAATAAAATGTTTCCAACGCGGGAATCGAACCCACGACCTCCGAGTCAAGAGCCGCGCTCTATACCACTAGACCACGGAGGCGTTAAAGTAGTAATCCATGGCATAGCATAATATAATATGGCGCTGCCAAAATCGTTAACATTCTTGTTTCCATTGTATTTCGATAAAAAAAGACTAGTAAGTTCACTTGGTTGAGTTGGTTCTGACTGTGATGACGCGGACGCACTGATAGCAGAGGATGCCATAATGTTCCTAGTTCCTGCAGTGAGTAATGCGATAGGTGCTAATCAGAATGACGTTTCAAGGACGACCAACAGGCAACAACACAACAATGCAGCTCATTTACGTATGTAGTTATAAAGTATTTAATAAGCTTCAGAGTTCAAAAGTAAAACTGTATACTAGTAGGAAAAACATGTGTAAGCATGTGTAAGTAGTTCAGGCAAATAATGGCAAATCACAAAATATGGTAAATCTTGCAATCCGCATTCAGTACAGCTCTTCTGAAGTTTTAAACCGACCGACCTTACATATTTTATAATTTTTACTCATTATACAGCATGATATTGATTATCCATATTCCATACTTCCATGCCTATTAATATACTAATAATATTATAAATGCGAAAGTCTGTCTGTCTGTCTGTCTCTGTCTGTCTGTCTGTCTGTCTGTCTGTCTGTCAGTCAGTCTGTCTGTCTGTCTGTCTGTCAGTCTGTCTGTCTGTCAGTCTGTCTGTCTGGTTGTCTGTCAGTCAGTCCGTCCGTCCGTCCGTCCGTCTGTCTGTCTGTTGCCTCTTCACGTCCAAACCAAATTGAACCGATTTTGTTGAAATTTGGTATGGAGATACTTTGAATCCCGGGAAATGACATATAAAATATGATACTTTTTGTCCCAGGAAAATATACGGTTCCTGCGCGACAAACGAGTTTTTGCGCAACGGAGTTGCGGCCTTCATCTACTCGTTCATTGGCAAAACTATTACCAGTGTAAAGGGGCCCATAAAATATTTTAATAATTCAATACAACGCTAAAATACAATACTGATAAATTAATAATTTATCTGCTGTGCAATACTATCCCCGCGTTCCACCTGGCGTTGAAAACGATCAAAACGCTGAAAATGCCTCCTATTTTTAGCGTTTTGATCATATTCAACGCCAAGTGGAACGTAGGGATTATGTACCTTGGTCCATGTCCAATGTGCATTTGCCCTTAGCACCTAAAGATTAAAAATATAGAATGTCCCGCGTTCCACCTGGCGTTGAAAACGATCAAAACGCTGAAAATGCCTCCTATTTTTAGCGTTTTGATGATGAGCCAAGTGGAACGTAGGGTATATGTACCATGTCCAATGTGCATTTGCCCTTAGTACCTAAAGATTAAAAAGATAGAATGTCAACTGTCAGTTCAAATGTCATATGACATTGACATTTTGTAAGCAACGTAAACATTTGCCGTAAAGTTTGGTATTTTTTAAATATTTTTAAAATGCTGCGAATATAAACTATTAAAATATGGATAACATAAGCTTAAAAGAAATACAAAGCAAACTGCTACTATGGGAGGCCGCCGAAAATCCTCTGGCGCCACTGACATCCTCTCAACGTGAAGCGGTACTAGACTTGGAGTCTTTATCACACGAAGACGATTATCCATCGAAATCTGAAGAAGTAAGCTCTAAAATTATTCCTTAAATAATCAAAAGTGGTGTATTATTGTAAATCAACAATAAAAATGCTCACTTACGGTGATACACCAGCATGTTTGGCTGACTCCAGTATTCTGTCGCTGGACGATGGATCCACTCTGTATATTTTAATGTTAACATTTCCAGCATCTAATAACTGTATGTAAATATGTATTATACCAGTCTAGCAACCAGTGCTAATGTAAATGAAATACAAACTTTTTAAAGTAAGTCTCAAATATTTTCAGGAATCACAACACTATGATAATGATGGTACAGACGATATTCCAGAAATCAACACAACCTACGACTTTCTTGAGTGGTACGAGAACTTGAATGAAACAAATCTAAAAACACTTGATGCTCCATATGAAGACTATTACAAGCAGTTGGAAGCCAGAAGAGATGAGTGTATATCACTCAATAATCAAGTATGTAACTTTATAAATAAGTCGAGTAATTTTCAATAAATTAGTAAAAATTTTGAACACTACTACTGAAAGTATTTACCATTAACAATTATCACAAAAGAGCAAAATTTTGTGTATGCTGTAAATATTCTTTGTTATTGTTTAATTGCTTTGTAATACCTCAATCGTGGGAATCACTGACAAAATAGATATTTAAATAAATTTTGCCATAAATGTTTCAGATAGCTGCCACAATGTCTGATCTTGACAAGTTGTCTGAGGAGTACAAGTTTGTGTCCAACAAAACAAATGCCCTCCATACCATGAGTGAACAGCTGTTGGCTGATCAGACTAAACTCTCTGAGATTGGTATGTTAACAGTCATTAACTCATTACTTACTTCATGCAGCAACCCAAACAGAGTTTTAGGCCCGTAAAAATAGTCAGTACTCAAGATGCATCTCGGTCTCAAGACATGGTTCAGGCTCTGTGATTGGTTGGCTGTCAAAATTTGGACCAATCACAGAGCCGAACCGCATCTTGAGACCGGGTCGCATCTTAAGTACTGACTATTTATACAGGCCTTAGCCTCCATCAAAAGCGCATTCCATTTCTTCCGAGTCTGTTCTATGTTATGACAGGTTTCTGCTCTCAACCCCAACATGTCTGAAGCTGAGGTCATTATCAACAGAGTGTTTTAAGTCATGTGATATAGAATGTACTGTCACTTCTTGGTGGAAATTCGTTTTCAATTATATATGTAAAAAATTATAATTTAAAATTACCTGCAGTACACCTTATGATGATTTTTCTGAAAGTGGTCGTGTATATAACAATTTTGTAATAAATCTATTAAAATAAAGTGGAATAAGGCTGGCCGCAAACGTACGGTTTCCTCATTAGGTTTCCTGATCAGGAATCCAGATTAGGTTTTCCGTGATCCTAACGCAGACATTAGGTTTTTTGTATTTTGTACGCGCGACCTGAGATTTGAACCGTATGTTAGGTTTTTTTCCATCCGGAAAATGTAAGAACGTTTGCGCCCAGTAGAATATTTTGTATGTAAGGTATGTAACATTCGTGTCTCCGAATCTGGATTCCAAATCAGGAAACCTAATGAGAAAACCGCACATTTGCGGCCAGCCTAAGTGCGAGGAAAAAGTATAATTATACTTTATGTCAACATAATTTATTTCTATCTCTGTTTTAACAATGATTTTAATCATAAACGACAACTTTTTCTAGGTGACGACATAAAGCAGAAACTACATTATTTCACTCAAGTGGAGCATCTGTCTCAGAGACTCAATAGTCCCACCATGTCTGTGAACAGCGAGTCATTCTTTGTAGTTTTGGCCAAGATTGATGAGTGCTTGGAGTATATGAAGGCCAATGTAAGTATATTTTATAGACTGAGGAATGTGAGTTTCTTACGCTGGTTCTTCTTGCCGGGTTAGTTCCCAAACCAGTAGCAGGCATTGTAGACTTCAAAATGAGTTACTTTATGACCTATTGGCTATTCAGTCATCATCGGTCTTGTTTTTTTAAAAAAATATTTTGTTAAATGAGATTTGTTAGCTTATCTTAATGCTTGGCTTAATGTTAAGTGATTTTCTTACCATAATTTTTCATCTTATTTTACAGACAACATTCAAGGAATCACACACATACTTAGTAAAATACAGACATCTTCAAAGCCGAGCTATCTCACTTGTCAAGGCGTATGTCATACATATACTGAACAATGCAACAGAACAGGTGTTGACGCCTGATGAACCGACAGAAAGAGAAACAGCGGATGCTGCATATGCGGTGTATTTTGGCAAGTTCCAAGCCGCAGCACCGAAATTGAAATATGTTATCAGTGAAATTGAGAAGAGAGCAGATAACAGTGAAGAGTGAGTATTATTGTAAATCGAAATTAAGTATGTAGATTTGAAAGATTCTTATATTTAAGTAAATGTATTACTAAAATAGCGTAACAAATATATTTATTACTAGACGTTCCATGCTCTTCTTAACTCTACATTTATGATTTAGCACAGATGTAAAGTAGAACACATAGAAAGGACATAGGCTATTTTTTTGCAGTAAAGTGTATGGTTTCCACGTAATTCCTTATTTTGTGAAAATTTGTTCATGCTTATGTTTATTCTTTATGTTAATGTTTTATTTGGAACAGTTACATGCTACAATCCATACTTCCATACTAATATTATAAATGCGAAAGTGTGTATGTCTGTTACTTCTTCACGTTCAAACAGCTAAACCGATTTTGCTGAACACAAAGATACTTTGAGTCCCAGGAAAGGACATAGGATAGTTTTTATTCTGGAAAAATGTACGGTTCCCGCGCTATAAACGAGTTTTGGCGCAACGGAGTTACGGGCGTCATCTACTTCTACTAATATACAGGAGATTCTATATCCATATCCATATATAATATATAAAACTCAAAGGTGTCTGACTGACATGGTGATCTATCAACGCACAGCCCAAACCACTGGACGGATCGGGCTGAAATTAGGCATGCAGGTAGATGTTATGACGTAGGCATCCGCTAAGAAAAGATTTTGATAAATTGCAACCCCAAGGGGTGCTTCTTAACGCGAGCGAAGCCGCGGGCAAAAGCTCGTAAAATAATAAATATGAATAAAACATCGTGTTCACAGATACGCTGTCCTCCTATCCGACCTATGCACGGAGTACGCTAATCGTCGGCGGCGTTTATCCGTCTCCCGTACCCCCTCACACCGCGAACACGCGGCCCAACTACGTGCCGCCTGCTCCGCGCTGGCTCTGGCCGTGCGCGATGAGTGCGCGCTGTATGAGCACTTCTTTAGCAGGCCGTCGGCGGCGCTAGAGTGAGTATAAACAGTAGTAACTTCTCCAAAAGCTTTATGGTTCATACTTGGTATACGCTAACGGCCGGGACACATAAACACGATACGACGTCGTGTCGTACCACGATGCGGCGTCGTTTCACGATGCGACGCCGCGTCGTGGGAATCTACAACGAACATCGTACGTTACGATGTTGCGACGTAGTTTTTTACGATGCTTGTTGTAGATTCCCACGACGCGACGTCGCATCGTGAAACGACGCCGCGTCGTGGTACGACACGACGTCGTGCGTGTTTTTGTGTCCCGGCCCTAGGGTTGTAGTAATCACATGCCAGTTATGGATTGACATTTTGAATAAGTGTCATTTAAAAAATTATAAGACACATACATTGGATACACTACTACAACAATATAGTAATTAACACTATATTATATTAAAATTTTGCTCATTCTGAACATAATATAATATGTTCCAGCGAGTACCTCCACTCCCTCTGCAACGGTCTGTACGAGGGCATGCGGCCGGCCATCATCCACGTGAACCACCTGGAGACGCTGGCGGAGCTGTGCGTGATACTGCGCGTCGAGGTCATCGAGGAGCAGGTCAACTCGGACCGTGAGTATCTCTGTTACAGCTCACAGCTGGGCCTGGGATCAGCCGCGCAGCATGCGCGTACAACGAGATATCTCACTCTCGAGATAATTAAAAACTACTTGTCTCATAATGTCAAAATCTCGACATTATCTCGACAAAACTCTATAAAAATGTGTTACTTCGATGATAGATCTACGCGAGAAAAAATGTTTGTCATGTTAGGGTCAATAGAGATGAAGATACAAACTATCAAACATCGAGAAACATGTAGAGAGAGATATCTCGTTGGCGTATGCTAGGCCGGCAGGTGTAGTAAGTTATATTCTCGATATCGACATAATATAATGTCAAAATCATTTTTTGACATTATGTCGATAGATTTTGACGACAGATCTACACGATAAATAATGTATGTCATGTTAGGGTTAATAGAGATGAGGAGACAAACCATCAAACATCGAGAAAACATGTAGACAAAATTTTCTTGTTTGCGCATCTTAGACTGGCTGCACTCTCAGAACGACGGTCTGTATGAGTATTATAATATAAGAATAGTAGATAGTATTTAATTTGTGTCCTGCAAGATAGTGGTTACCATTGTTGCCACTAGGGGCGCTGTTGCACTCCCCTTCAAATTGTAGTTAACGTACTCAGTAACAACACTGGCAGTCAGACTAGTCAAAATTTATCACACAAACGTTTAGTGTTAGTGTAAGGTGCTTACGAAACCACTTTGTCCCTATTGTGACAGCTGACAGGCGTAATCGACGTCTCCCTCTGAGTAGACAGAAAAAATTGACGGGTTAAGTAAATAAATGTTAGTCCGCCCCCTGGATTCGACCTTGCCCCATTGCCCACTGGCCACTACCATCGAAGAAATTGATTCATAGGCTAAATAAATTGATGGATAGACCAACGTCATTTGGTCGGATCATGTCTGAATCAATGTTAATTATTGTGGTCTGTCAGCTGGATTTGACGTAACTCGACCAAACTACGTAGGTCCCCCATCTGCCTAGGAATCAACTTCTCTGATAGTACATAGGCTAATGGCTGCTTTAGATATAACATGTCAAGTCAACGTTAGTAGTAATCTTTTGCCTGGGCTTGACCTTGCCCCATTGCCCACTACTTCATGTTTACATGCCTAAACTAATGAACACGTTACCTCATTCCAGCGACTCTAGCGCCACTCGGTGCGGCGGCGCGCGCCTTACTTCAGGACGCACAAGAACGCTTGGTGTTCCGAGCTCATGTGCAACTGCGGGCTGACGTGTTACACTACCGACCGGCGCCCGGTGACCTCGCTTACCCTGATAAACTGATGATGATGGAGGTCAGTTTGCAGTGGTCATAGTATTTGTTTTTTAACGCTCCCGGCTAAAAGGAGGGATGTTCTAAGTTTGACGTTTCTGTCTTTGTGTATGTGTATGTCTGTGGCAACATAGCATTCAAACGGGGAATCCTAGGAGGAAGGGATTTCAGTTTCGCCAAGCATTCAAACAGGTGGACGGAATTTGATATACTTAGCTTTCTTTTTTTGAAAGATATGACAGGCTCGAAAGTGTTCAGGATCATAAGCCTACTTAGTGCTGGAAAATTTAGGGTTAGGTTAGGTTAGCAACTTTCTTTGACTTGACTAGTTAACTATTTAACATTCCGATTTCTAACACTTGTTGAAATTTGAAATCGGGGATTCATTTTTAATTTCTTTATTATTGTTAGCTCAAAGCTTTTAAATAAATATGAAGTCCAAAAGGAGTCGTATTAGCCAGCTGATGGATTTTCAAAGTTTTTATAACTTTATATAAAAAGCACACAATAATATGCATGATAAATAATATCCCTCTTACGTTCCAGCAAATCGCACTCTCCCTCCAAGAACAAACCCTCAAGCGCAGCGACAGCCGCAACTCCATAGTGTCGGACATATCGGCGACGTCGCAGGAGGTCGCCAACATCAATATCGAAGCACAGAGGCGGCCGCAGGCGTCCCCCGCTGACCTACACGGCATGTGGTACCCGGGGGTTAGGAGGACGCTCGCTGCGCTGTCCAGGTAATTTTAATATATTAAACGCTTTTTGTATATTATGACGTTGTGACTCATTGGCAGAGGTTACACGGTCATTCTGATCTGATTCTGATTTCATCAATCTGATCCATCAATATAATTGACGGAATACTGATAGTTTTAAAAAAGTTCATATTAAAAAAATGATCAATCCATCAATCCAGTAGGTTAGACGATCAGTATATCATCAATCTGATCAGGATTGATGGATCAGATTGATGAAATACTGATCGTGTAACCTCTGCCATAAAGCAACATTTCTTGCGATGGATCGAAATAATCGATTACAAATAAGTGGCGGCCCTTACGCACTGTCGTTTGAACGGTCGACAGACAGTCTGTTGACTTTTTTGCTGTTTGCAGCGTCGATGTGCAATCGCTTATAACTTATAAGTGATTTCCGCATCCTTTGGCTATTGCGTTCTTATGGCGGCACTTAGAGAAATGATTCATCATCATCATCATCATATCAGCCTATTTTCGTCCATTGCTGGACATAGGCCTCTCTCAATGAACGCCAAGATTTTTTTTCATCTAACCTATACGAGTGGGGTATCTATGGATAAGTCTCCGAAAATCATATTGAGGTTTCTCATATCATATTTTTCTAACCTGAATAGTTTGCGAGAGAGACTCTTCCAAAGTGGTAAAATGTGTGTCCCCCCCCCCTCTAATTTTTAAAGTAGGGGCATGATAATTCTAAAAAAAATATATGATGTAGATTACTATAAAAACTACCAACGAAAATTGGTTTGAACGAGATCTAGCCAGTAGTTTTTTTTATACGTTATAAATGGTAAACCTTAATCTAAATTTCATTAAATCGACTGAAATATAAAAATAAATCAAAAACCTTTTAATTTCATAAAAATAAACCTTATTGCTGCTGCGGAACCCTTCATGGGCGAGTGCAACTCGCACTTGGCCGCTTTTATTTTTTACATAATCTTGACCACAGATTAAGTATACATAGATGGATTCTTAGCTCGCCAGCGCGTGGCCATTTTATGCTTGTGTGCAATTGCTGTAGTGTGCGTGTAGGGATGGCGTATATCGATAAAAATATAAAATTAGACTACAGCTATCGACCAAGTCGACCATAATTTTATGTTACAGATTTTTATTAAACGACATCAAAAAAGGAGGTTATCAATTCGACCTGCATGTTCAATTTAGGATATATTATGCTCATTAAATTAGAAGTCGCTTTCAATTTGGTGAAAAGGTATTTTTTATCTATTTATTAAGTGTATGAAAATACTTAAATACAGGGTGCAATTAAACCTTCCTGCCAAATTTTGATATATTGATCCTTGTTCAAAATAAAAATATACGTATTTTTCTTTTAATATAGTCACTCAGTACTAAAATGTTGAGAAATAGCTTCCGAAAGTTATCCTAAAAAACACTATAATTAAAATGGACACTACGCGTCGCCGGGGGGTGAGCGCGCGCGCGCCTCCCCCCCACGTCACCCCCGCTCATTCCCACCGCCACGAGTAACCGTTCTGCATCGATTTTAAATGAGATAAAATATGTCATTAAAAAAATAACACCCAATTTTTTTGCTAAATGACCTCTCCTAATGATACCTAAGCCCTGGAAAAAATTTGGCAGGATGGTTTAATTGCACCCTGTATAAACAAAATATTTAAGTATATAATTACACAAATAGTTAAAAATATACATAATATGTATACTCCATAAGCCACGAAAGCTTGTCCGGAGTGTAATAGCTAATATCAATAAAATCAACAGTTTTTATAAAACACAACAGAAGAACAAAATATATTATACTTTATTAAACTTAATTACTATTTACTATTAAGCAACTATTTTGTAGAATAACAATTATTATTATCAAAGAAATATAAGAATGAATCTCAGTCCTACTTATTTAAAGTAATTCCAAAAACGCTTAGGTGCATTTCTTTACCTATTAAAATATAATTATGTAATAATATTTATACAGAAAAAGACTTAAAATAGATACTTCGACGCCCCCTGAATAATGATATTATAATAATAATAATTAATAACCTAAGTAGGACTCTAGAGTCTAGACGATCAATTTTATTGTGCAATATCACGGTGTGTGCAATCAAAATCATAGAGCACTAAACCATATATTATTCTTCACTTTCAATCTTATTATCAAATTAATAGTTGAAAATAATTATTATCTTCATTATAGGTCTCTCCGTCACCACCATAATATTGAACTCTTCTTTATGAGCATTCCAATAACCTGAAAAAAATAAATGGTTTAGTGTTAATAAATGTACTATACTACTACATACTATAAAATATTATACACATAATTCATAATATTGTATACGGGGCAATATGCTTTATGTAAGTTTTCCATGCTTAACCCATCCAGCCCCAAGCGGAACCCAGGTGCCGCATAACAACTAAATATATATTGTGTTTGGAATTCGACAATTGAGGTATTAAATTTATTTTATTAAATGATTATGACTTTAGCCTTATTAAAATTTTACATTTTACTTATTAAAAAAGAGTACCTAATGCCAGGATAAAATTTCAAGAAGTATCTTTAAGTAACGAATTGAGTACTTACAGGGGGGAGGTGTGAGAGCTGTTGATCATGCAATTATTTTACTCTCCGTTAGAACTTTCTTTATTTCAATAAAATCATTGTTTCAAACTTACGTTTGAAATGATAATTCCAAATTCCAATATTGTGATGCCTTCATAAGGGAGTAAGGAAAAACTTGCATGAAACTTGCGTCTAAAATATATATCTGTTTGTCGTCTATTTTGAAGCATTTTCAACCTGAAAAAAAAATCATTTAGTCCATGACATTATTTTTATCGATAAACTATAGTTCAAGTAAGGCGCATCCCTAAAATACACGTAAAAAACTATGCAATATTTATAGCCAAATTATTACTTGATGTGACATTTTTATCACTAATGCCTTATATAGCATGATTAATGGATTATTATACTTATAAATTTTCTTTTTTAGCTTACAAAAATACCGATTGATAAGCCCAAACAACGTTGTTGAAAACTTACGTATGTTATGTTAAATCCACGTGTTTGAGGCATTCCTTGGCCGTTTTTATGGTTTATTATATAGCGGACCCACAAAACGCAATTGCATATTGCATTGAACGTTCACTAAACACTTTTATTACCACTTTTTATACATGAAATATGCAGACCTACTCGTTTGTTATGTTCTACTAAGTGGGACATAACATTACAGGCTTTTGACGTTTACACACCGATATGAGCTTTCTCTTTCACCCAAATTACTACATCGTTAGTTAGAAAGAGTAACATTATCAGCTGTCAAAATATAAGGCGGACTCCTATAGTATTATTACCTCAATGATCTTGACATTTTACATAATTTTGACATAATCTCCATTTTCTGTCTAACTCTTCATTAATAAAGTTTATTTATCATTGTCAATGTCTCTCTAATGCGGCCCTTCGTCTCTAAAAATAATTAACGGTGCTTTTCTATAAGGACATGGTACTTAAGCACACATCTTATATATAAAAATGGATTTTCAAATGTGTTAGTCGCGCTAAAACTCGAAAACGGCTAAACGCATTGGGCTGATTTTACTCTTCAAATATAAGTCCAGGGAAGGTTTTAAAGTGATACGAAGTTCACCGGGACAGCTAGTTTTATATAAATCGAAGACCAGTATGACGAGAACATAGTCAATACTCATATATTATGTCTTATTCTAGACATAAAATGCATAAATTTATACTTCCAGGTTATACAGGTGTCTTGAGAAGAGAGTTTTCCAAGGGTTGGCTCAAGAAGCAATATCCATATGCGTGCAAAGCGTAGACAACGCGGCCAAGCAAATATCAGCAACAAAAACTAACATAGACGGCGAGTTATTCGAGATCAAACATCTATTGATATTGAGGGAACAAATTGCTCCATTTCAAGTCGACTTTGTAGTAAAAGAAACTACACTTGACTTTAGTAATATGAAGAATGCTGCATACGGCTTAATTCAGAGACCGAGACAGATTTTCTCGCTAAATAGCAATAATGCTCTGCTAGAGTTTCTTCTAGAAGGTACGCCTATGGTCAGAGAACATTTGTTGGATTCGAGAAAAGAGGTGGATAGACAACTGAAGGCTTGCTGCGAGAGTTTCATAAAACATTGTACCGACATTCTGGTTGGGCCATTGATCGAGTTTATGGAAAAGGTATGCTATATTACCATATTAAAAAATAGGATGTAGTTGATTAGTAACATTTATGGATAGTTGCTAAAGTCCAAAAAGTGCGACTCGCGTTCTCAATCTTCATGTAAAATGTAAAAAGCCCGAAATTCTGTGCCTTGCAGCTCGCTGTAATCAATAACAAGTTCATCCGACACACAAAGTCCAAATAGCTCCATCTACTGTTCATTATATGAAACTTTTTCAGATTCTTGTTTTATTTCATTTTATTATTATGTATTGTGCGTTAATTTTAGTATTTTGTGAAAAATCAAACCTTAACGTTATTTTATTATTATAAGGGCGTAACCAATCTCTGACATTTGATGTTCAGGCGTTAGTCTTTTATCAGGCTATTTCTTAATTTTGGCAGGTCTATACATTACTATGGAATGATTTTAGTTTAAAATTATTATTAATTGTTAATTTAGACAAAGCAATTACTGTGTAAAGGTGAGGATTAGAAAGTAATCACCTATTTTCTTTTTTACCTATCAGGTGAACACTCTACCTCCAGGCGCCCAACTGCGGTCCCAACAGTGGGCGACGCCAGAGCAATTGGCCGTCGTAGTAAAGGAAGCCCAGAAACGTATCAAGAGCAACCTCGCACCGCTGCAACGGTCAATGCAGCTGTATCTGTCGAACAAGGAAACTGAGTTCATACTCTTCAGGCCTATTAGGGTGTGTATTTTTGTTAAAAATTCCCATGGAACTAGGATTATTTAACAATCTTGTAAACTTGTTACAAGTCAAATGGGTTTTTTACAAGTTTTATTGTGTCAGACCTTTTGGCCTATAGATATTATAGCAAGCTATTTATTTATAGGTATTTGCATGTTTCATCTTCATAAAACATGCAAATAAGATATCTGACAAGCCTGTGTCATATCATGCCCTTTTTATAATGGGAAAATAAGCAAATAACATAGCATTTAATATGCTTTTATTTACACTCATAATATTATTGAGTTAAATTACAACTTGTATAGAATTTGAGGGATCAATGATAGTAATTACTTAAAATTACACATTTTAGTTGACATGTTTACTGTGAAAAACGATCAAAACTTACGCTCAACAACCCTCTGGTTTAGTCTAATTTAATATTCCTTTATTTTCCAGAACAACGTCGTCGGTTATTTCGGCCAAGTAAGTCAACTACTAACGAACCCGAACCACGCGTACTCGTACGAGGACGGTCTTCTCGTAGCGTGCCCTACTCCGGAGCAAGTCGCCGTGTTCCTCTCATCCGCGAGTCTGATCAGCCATAACGAGACTGTCCTGCCTTATGGGAAGAAGAAACAGGCGGCGGTACGGAAACCCAGTGTCACCAGCGTCCCTGAAAACACTGAGGAGAAACAAAATGAGGAGACGAAAAAGTAACACTCTGACATTAGCGAGGTCACATAAATAAAAAGAAGAAGTAAATTGTAATAGAGTCCGACAAGGCTTTATACGAACGTGGCGAAAAAAGAAACCAACGCGACCACCATACAAAAAACGCCATTTTTGACAGTTCTCCCTTACCAGCAGCGCCCCCGCCCACGTTCATTAAAAGTGTTGTTACCAGCGTCCCTGAGAACACTGAGGAGAAACAAAATGAGGAGACGAATAAGTAATAACCAGCGCTGGATTTATGTATAGGCAGTATATGCCATGGCCTATGGGCGGCGTCCTATGACGTCCAGGGCGGGCGGCAGCGTCCTAAGATGGCGGCAGAGTTCGTACATAGGGCGGCAAAATTAAAGTGGCCTATACTAAAATATATATATCCAGCCCCACAAAGGAGCCATAAAAATAGAAGATGAGTGATCTATATTCTATACATCTATACATATAAATAGAATTGGAGTGTCTGTTTGTAATATTGAAAGAACCGTTTGTTACTACATTCATATGAATAAACATACGCTACATACACCAAAACAACATTTTTTACAATTTTTGTCTGTATGTCTGTCTGTTTTTTCCGGCTAATCTCTGAAACGGCTGGAGCTATTTTGACGGGACTTTTTTTTGGTAGATAGCATGTGTAGTAAGGAGTAACTTAGGCTACTTTTTAACCGACTTCCAAAAAGGAGGAGGACATATTTTACTTTGACGCGGGCGAAGTCGCGGGCAACAGCTAGTAAGTAATAAATATGCAAATTATTGTAATACAAGATAGGCCAGAGCGATTGAGTGGTGGTACAACTAGCGCCACATTCCTTTATTGTGCTATTAGAGTTTAGATTTGAAAATAGAACACTCTGATAATGAAAATTTAATTCTTACTTGTGTAAATATGTTTTATAAAAACAAATTGTAATTAAACGTACATCAAAACTGCCAACATTGTTGTTTTATTATAATAATAATAGCTCCCACACCGGTTTCGGTGACGGTGGCCGGTTTCATTGAAACCAGGCCAGCTACGCAGGAGTATTTTTATAGTGCCCAAGTGTGTGCGCAGTACACAAGAGCACTCTCTATTCCTTTACTCTCATAACCCAGTGGGACGGTAGACCGACACGACCGGCGAGAGATCAGGCGCAGGACCGACTTTTTACATGCCCATCCGACGCATGGATCATCTTACTTATCAGACAATCAGGTGATCAGCCTGCATTGTCCTAACCAAACTTGGAAATAACATGTTTCCAACGCGGGAATCGAACCCACGACCTCCGAGTCAAGAGCCGCGCTCTGTACCACTAGACCACGGAGGCGTTATTTTATTATATTATATTGTTAAAGGAATATTGTAATCATAATAAATAAGACGTCCTAGACAGACGCGGGCAGCGGTGGCGGTCAGTTGTTTGTACTACTGCCACCGCCACCGCGTGCGTCTGTGTCGTTCCTAGAACTCTCAAGTCATCCAACTGACCGCCGCCGCCACCGCCACCGCTGCCCGCGTCTGTCTGGGAGACGTCTTACAAAGATTTTGCAATAGCCATTTATTGCCCTAACTAGAACTTGGTAAACTTAATTATTATTATTTGTTAGCTTAGTTCCTGATTGTATTATGAATGTAATATGAAGTTGGCGTTATTTTATAGTTTTTTAACATAAATCTACAATATACATTACCCGTGGAAAGAAAAGTCTTTCAACACATTTTAAGCTAAAAATATAGTAGGGCAATAAAAGAGAGTTATAATTTTGTTATATTTATTATTTACAGAGAATATTGTTACTATAATAAATACATACACAAAAGACACTGTGTTTTACTCAATAAAACGACATACTTTCGAAAAAACGTTTAATGTACTTAATATGATATTTTACTAATTAAATAATTACTATTATACTCGATTAGACTCGGAGCCAGTACATGCTGGCACGAATTCTGGAATAGTCTGGGAGACCTTCAGTCGGTCCAACAGCGGCTACAGCGGGACACTTGTCAAACAGGTACTTGTAACAGACATCACGGACATTCTGCACGGTAACAGCATCAATTCTAGCATCTAACTCATGGAGAGGGATGCGGCGGTTGTAACACAGGATTTGGCGACCAATGTCCTCGCACACAGGGGTGGTTCCGTCCAACTGAAGGAGCATATTTGTCTTCAATAAGTTCTTAGCACGCTCAACTTCACCTTCTGTGACGGTGGTGCACAGTTTCATCCATTCCTTCTGAAGACAGAACATGAAGTCATCCAGCTGCATCGGCTCAGCTACAAAGTAGATCCCCCACAGTCCTGTGTCCTTGTAGCAGGTGTTGAAGGACTGGAAGCTGTGGCAGAGGTTCTCCACGGAGGAGGCTCGGGCCAGGTAGGAGGCATTGTTAGCGCCACCACCCTGGGAGCGGTCCCAAGCACCGACGAGAGTGTTGGCTACCATCAATGGAATATTGTCGGCGTCTGTCCACCCTGCACCTTCTACGGCGATGGCTACATGAGCAAGGGGCATTGAGTCATCTCTTACTCGGATTTCCGAGCCGGTGTACCTGCAAGGTGCAACTTCAGGTACATCGAAGGTTGTGTTCTTTAAGCCACCTAGGTGCTTGTTAGCCAGGTCGACTAATTTTCCGTGTTCGATGCCACCGGCCCCGGACAGGACGATACGGGCAGGTTGGTAGTGCGTCTTGATGTATTGTTGGAGATCGGCTTTGGAGATCTTCTTGATGTTTTTGGTGGGTCCCAGGATGGTCTGGCCCAAGGGCGTGCCCTGGAAGGCGGTGGCGTGTAAGTGATCGAATACAACCTCCTGCAGGTTGCTCTCGACGTCCTGCATCTCGCGCAGGATGACGCCGCGCTCTCGTTCGATTTCGGGTTCAGCGAGTGACGAGTTTTGGATGATGTCGGCAAGGATTTCGACGGCAGCCGGAACGTCGTTGGCGAGGCATTTAGCGTAGAACACGGTCTGCTCCCGCGACGTGTACGCGTTCAAATGAGCTCCCATGTTTTCGACGAGGAGTTCCAAGTCCGTTTGGGACCTTTTGCTCGTGCCTTTGAAAGCCATGTGTTCCAGAAAGTGGGCGACCCCATTGTTTTTGGAGTTTTCGTACCTGGACCCGGCATCGATCCAGAGGCCTACGGTCGCGGTTGGTGCACCGCAGTCTTCAGACGCAACGCGGATTCCGTTGTCGAGGACTGTGAGTTGTGTCGGGGGTACGTTCACGAGGGCCTGTTTCTTGCTCGCGGCTGTGGCTAGTGCTCGAACATTATTGTTCGGCTTTGAAGCCAATCTCAATACCGTCGCTACCTTCAACATTTTCTTTTCCTTGCACCAAAATTTTATTCGCTGATTTACGTAATGTTGCAAAATGAATGACAATTGACAAATTGGCTGTCACTTATGTCACAGAATATATATGTTTGTTTTTATAATTCGTCCGTCGGGACAGGCAAAGGGAGCGTTGCCCATACAGCCATTTCTATGCTTTCTCTATTCAATGAATGATAGTGAAGGCCGAAGCCAATTCTTTTATAATAACCATCTGAAATAGAGTTTTCATCAGGCCGAAGCCAATTCTTTGATATCAATAATATGAAATAAGTTTTTTCTTCAGGCCGAAGCCATTTCTCATGTTTTGATAGTATTTTACTGTCCCTTCTTCAATTTGACATAAATTGTCGTCATTGGTCATTGTTTGTATCTGTGTTGTTTGTCTTCATTGTGTTGACGTGGTCTTGACTCTTGACAGATGCCTAACCTAAAAAGTCTGCTAGTAAACAGTTCAAAGTTATGTACAATAAACGATATTTTATTACTAAAACTAAGAAAAACGAGATGAAAAGCAAATATAAAATAAAAGAGAATTATTTACAACCACAAAGTACTTATATATATTTAGGAAATTTACAACATAACCGTTACAGAGAACTATCTCTGTGTTACTATATACAATCTCAAGATATATAGGTAATGACTGGTGAGTATTTATATTTTATTTATATATCACCAATAGTAGAAAGGACGTACTCATATATTGGCTTATAACAATCGGGTGTTTTCAGAAGCTGCTGAAGGGAGTGCGGGATGGCTTCAGCAGTTTTAAAGATATCCATCAAGTGATTAATAAAAATAAATCTTTGAAGAGTAAAACTGTTACAAGTAAAGAAAATGTGATCCAAGGTTTGTTCAGAATGATTACAGTAATTACAAATGGGTGAAGACAATATATTCAATCTGTGAAGATGAGCATTAAATCGACAGTGACCAAGTCTAAGACGGCAAATAGTAGAATAAAATTTCCTGTCATGAAATGAAACACCTTTAGTAAACCATGGGACTGACAACTCCTGTTTAATATTAGAATACCATTTTCCTTTGGTTTCCATGGTCTGTTTCCAAAAATTTGTAAATTCGATTTTAAAGGTTTCTTTTATTTTGACTAAAACATCAGATTCTGGAAGGCATATGTTTTTAATACAATGCTCCTGAGAACAAGTGGTTATAGCTCTTGCTAGAAAATCAGCCTGTTCATTTCCCTTAACACCAATATGTGACGGTGACCAGACTAAAACTATAATTTTTTTGTTTAATGTTGTTAATTTTGTATATTTTTCTCTAATATCATAGATAATATAGTTAGTTGTAGCACAAAATTTGGGGTTATTTAAGTTTTGAAGAACGCTAAGACTATCAGACACTATAATCCATTTATCATAAACTTGAGTTTCGATATACTCTAATGCAGACAGAACTGCTAAACACTCAGCAGTAAAAATACTTGTTAAATTTGGAAGCCTAATACCATATCCTTTCTTATCCTGTTTAATATATATGGCTGCTGATACCGCCTCAGAAGTCTTTGAACCATCAGTATAGACTTGTTGATAACCAACTAGGTTACTTAGTAAAAGGTAGACATCTTCTTTGCACTTCAGAGAATTATCAATTACAATTTTTAGTGGAAAATATTTAGAGCTAAATGTGCTCATATAGCAAGGCCATAAGTCACTTTCATGTAAGTTATAGTCTTGCTTTATTTTTACAATTTCAGGTAGGTAATGTGATAAAATAGAGGAAGAAGAACCACTCTGCAATTTTACAAGAAGAGGATGATTTTTTATGGATGAAATTCTCAACAAAAACCTGTATGTTAAATATTTAAAGCGAATTTTCAAAGGAGGGATGTTACATTCAACCTGCATTGATATTATGGGTGTGGAACACATCGCACCAAGCACAATCCGTAAGCACCTATTTTGAACTTTATCTAGTCTATCAACAAAATGTGGAATAGAAGCAAAGCATACATAACCATATTCAAAATGGCTTCTTACAATAGCCTTGTAAAGAATTAATAAAATTTTTGGATCAGCTCCCCAATATGTGCCTGCTAAAGACTTTAATATATTGCAAGCCTTCAAAGCCCTGTTTGCTAAGTAATCAATATATTTATTAAATTTGAAGGAGTTCTGAAAAATCACACCTAAGAATCTAACAGTATTGTCAACTGCTAACTTACTATCTCCATATTGTAGGACAATGTTTGTTGTTTTGCTAGGTTTTTTTGAAAAAACTAAAACTTTGCTTTTTTCAGAGCTGATGTCCAAGCCCAGATCATCATAATAGGCCTTAAGGCCGAGGAGAGCAACTCTGAGATTTTCAATAGCTGCAGACAAGTTGTCTGCAGTACAATATATAGTTAAGTCATCTACAAACTGTAGGTTAGTAATGTTTTGACCTAAGACAATATTTAACTTATATATATACAAAATAAATAGTAAAGGACTGAGAATTCCACCTTGACTTATTCCTTTGTAGGAGTACCTTGGACCAATCAGTTTATTTTCAAATTTCACAAATAATTTACGACCACTAAGAAAATGATACACCCAATTTACCAATTTTTCAGGTAATTGTAAAGAAGTTAAAATGTTTGAAAGTTTTTCCAAATTGACATTATTATATGCGCCAACAACATCAAAGAAAATACCAACCAATATTGAATTACAAGACAGAGCATTGTGAATGTCCAAACAAAAATGACTCAAGCTCTCTCTAGCCGAACGGCCACGCCGAAAACCGAACTGATTACTAGGTAAAATATGATTTCTTTCTATAAAAAATTCCAATCGCTGTTTAATAAGCTGTTCAAATATTTTGCCAACACAAGAACTTAAAGTTATAGGTCTATATGAATCTGCAACATTTATATCCTTTCCGGGTTTTAATATTGGAACGAGACAATCTGTTTTCCACTGTTCAGGAATCATGGAATGGCACCACAATGAATTTAATAGATTAAGAAACAACTTCATATTATTGGTGTCTAACAATTTAAACATTTTGTAAGATAAACAATCTAGACCACAAGCAGAATCTTTACGAGATTTTATGGCTGCCTTCAGCTCTTCAAATGTAAAACTCTCTACTAAAAAAGAATTTGAAGATGTTGTCACATTGGTATTACTGTTCTTATAATTATTTGGTACTGTATCTGGAGTATATTTATTTAAAAACTGTAATATCCATTCACTATCAATGAAACTACTTCTAGGTGTATAACTTCGATTGAATTTTTTAATTTTCATCCAAATTTGGCTCATAGGAGTTAATCTACTAACAGATTTACAAAAGTTTTCCCAAGAAAGTCTTCGCTCTTGTTTCAATATGCGTTTTTTATGTGCTTGAAGACGCTTAAATTCAACAAAAGTTTCAATACAAGAATTCGCTTTAAACCGCGCATAGGCTTGACGACAATCATGTACAGCCTTGGAACATTTTTCATTCCACCATACTAATGAAATTTTAACTTTTTTTTTTACTGTTACTACAGGCAGAACTTTGAGAAACAGAATTAGCAGTTGGGGTGCAGAACTTAGGCTTATTCAAACCGTTGACAAATGTGCCACATTTATCAACAGTTTGAATTATAAGCGCACAGAATCTATTATAACTGTCGATTAAATCGCATGTTTCAATTTGAAAATTTTCAAGTTTCTGATTAACAGTTTTTTCATACAAATCCCAATTTACTGTTTTCAGATTCGTGTGAAGAGGAAAACTTTCAAATGTCTGTGACAAGTTACTATGGGAAGAGAATGATGGAGAAAGATTCAATGTTGTCAGAGTTGGTAAATGATAACTACCTAATGAGTCTGAAGAAACTTGCCATTCACAAAATAACGCTAACGACGCCGAAACAAAAGTCAGATCTAGTGCATTTGGCTTCCATCTATGCGACCCTACAGTGGTTGGACGTCCATCATTCAAGAGAACCAAATCATTCTCATCAGCGACATCAACAATATCTCTACCTCGCGCGTCAACTTTGCCGCAACCCCATAAAGTATGATGCGCGTTAAAGTCTCCAGCAAAAATTATCGGTTTCGGAATAGTCTGTATTAAATCATTAAATTTTTTCTTATTAAATTCAGGAGTACAGCTTCCTGGGCTGTAAAAACTTACAATCGAAATTTGTTTCTGAAAAATTTGAATCTGAACAACAATATTTTGTAAAGAATCATCATAAAATGTATTAATTTTGTTATAGACTATAGTGTTATGAATTAATATGGCTACTCCATTGTGATTATTACCACAGTCATTTCTCACAATAGAGTATCCTTTCATGTTAAATGTGATATGTGGCTTGAGCCACGTTTCACTAATTATACAAATGTGGATGGAATTATCTAATAGAAATTTTTGTAGTTCATATTTATTACTTGGCAAGCTTTGACTGTTCCATTGCATAATATTTACTTGGGCAGAGAATGTGAAAGATTATTATTTTTTTCTTTTATAGTTTCTTTTATTGTTTCTGAAAGAAGCTGTGAGTTTATGCTTGCATTTTGAGTCTTGTTCAGAGTAATAGCTTTAATTAAACATTCTGTGAGTAACGTAAGTGCGTTTTTATTTGAGAGAAGTACATTTAATAAGTCTTTACTATTTGTGTTTTCATTTAATGAAGGGAAGTTTTGTAATTTATTATTAAAAAGGTCTGCATATGATGTAGTTGTATACTTTTTTTTATTTTCTTCTATTTTCATTTTTTTAACTCTACATTCTCCAGATATAGATAAATGGCTACCTTTGCAATGTACGCAAACAGCTTTATCTGGGCTTTGGGTACAATTTTTATAATTGTGAGCCTCGGCACAGATCGAGCAACGCTCTGCATTCTTACAAAACTTTGCTAAATGTCCGTATCTTAAACATTTATAACACTGTTTCACTGGTGGAATATATGTCGTAACAGGAAATCGCCACATATTTATTAAAACATATTCAGGCAATGATGTAGAGCACGAAAAAGTAATTGCCACTGATTGTGTTGGTTGCAGCACAAAGCTGTTGTTAACCTTAGCTTTTCTCATTAATCTACGTACACATATTACCCTTTTTGTACTACTCGAAATTGCTTTATAAATTTTTTGATTGGACATTTCGGTCGGTACGGAGTTGATGACACCAGTCAACTCCGTGCTACCAGCTGGAATGGTTGCTTTTAAATTTTGGTCTCGTAAAAAAGTAGTATTTTCAAGAAATGCGTTAGCTAAGTTCGGCCGATTAAAATAGACTCCAACTTTGAATTTATTAATTTTTTTCAAGAAGGATATTCCCTTAATTGATTGTTGGAAAATACGACTTAAACCCATGAGGTCGCGAGTACCTATAGGAGTTTCACCTGTGCTTTCTACAAAAACTACAAATTCAAAACCAGCTGCGCTGTCCTCTGGATAGCGACGGCTGTAATCATTGACTCTATAAGGAGCATATTTGTTAGATTCCTCTGTGGGCTCAGACTGCTCAGAGCTACTCGACTCAGCCTGATCATCCACCGGACTAGACGATATTAGTCTCTTCTTCTTCCGTTTGGACGGCCGCTGAGACATCGCGGCGCGCCTGGTCCCGTGAAGGGACTTTTATATAATTAAAAAACTTACCAACAGAACGAAGAAATAATTATATACAATTAAAAAATATATACAATACGACCAATATTCTACAATTATACAGCTTTTTACAATAAAAATCAAATTAAATTTTCAGTGCTGAAAAAATTTTCAACTTTTCCCGCCACTCCCGAAAATCCTAATCTCACAGAATATATAATAGTACCTCTTCTTTTTAAACCGATTGTTTTTATTTGAAGTTTGAAGTCTTTGAACCTTGAACCTCAGTCGAATAATCGAGTAAAACTCAAAAGTCAAGTATGCGGCGCGCGGTGGTGGCTCGACGATCTTAATCGAGGCCTTAAAATCACCTGTGTGTCAGCAAAGAGCCGCGAGCCACGAGCCTGGGGGTAATCCAGTGTGAGCGATTGTCGTGACGTGTCACCGACGCGAGCCGAGTAAGGGCCGAGCAAGGGGCCGAGGTACGACGGCGTCGTTTCACGATGCGACGTCGCGTCGTGGGAATCCACGACGAGTATCGTAAAAAACTACGACGCGACATCGTGACCTGCCACGATATATGGCACGACGTCGCGTCGTAGAAACTCACGATGCGTCATCTTTGAATTTCTACGTGTATTTCTACGACGCGACGTCGTGCCGTATATCGTGGCACGTCACGATGTTGCGTCGTAGTTTTTTACGATGCTCGTCATGGATTCCCACGACACGACGTTGCATCGTGAAACGACGCCGCGTCGTGGTACGACACTACTTACTTACTGCCGCGTACTTTAAGTTGGTACGTCTATGAGCTAGCCGATTCTGTGTCGTACATTTTGTGAGTTAATTACTGAGTTAGTAATGAAACGGAGGAGTGAGTAACAGAAAGTCTCACTTTTGTATTCACTTGAATACAAAAGTAAGGCCTGGGGCCGTATTCACTAATCACTTGAATACAAAAATGAGACTTTCCGTTACTCACTCCTCCGTTTCGTTACTAACTCAGTGATTAACTCACAAAAATACAGAATCGGCCAGCAGCCCTTGTACGGTCACACAAGTGACAAGACAGTATGTCACTAGTCACTGGTCACAACTCACAACAGCTAATGCCGCGGCCGCATATGCGTGGTGCTTCGCGCTAAAACCGATACAGCTATTGGACGATCTGCGTGTATCGTCCAATAGTATTGTCTCGTAGTACGAAACTTCGGACGATATACGCAGATGCGGCTGGGACGTTACAATAATAGTCAACTCACAAGTCACAACTCACGAGTTACGAGCCCCCGAGAACTAACGAATTCGGTTAGGAGTGACTAATGACTATACCTACTTAATACTTTCTTTTTATTTAGTAAACAATATTATATAGTATTAACAAAATAATTAATATTTGAGTTTTCTAAAACATGCTAATATTTTTTTTAATTAATTTTCTATTAGTCATTTTAGAAAAGTCATCAAATCGATATTACGTCAAGAAAATCGATTTAGAAAAACCCTCGTCTCGTAGACAGATTGATATTTCTTTACTCGATTGATCACTTTTTTATCTGTGCTTACATTCCATTTTACCAAATATGAAAAATAATTTTAGATGTTTCCGCTAAAAAAATGGTTCTCAGTATATTAATTTATATTTTGATTATATATTTTATAGCTTTTAATAATGTTAATTGTTGAAAAAACCAAGATTTTTTTTTCATTAAATAGATACCCTATAATTATTGTGGCATGTGACAATCGTAAAACGGAACGACATTTTATAAAATGAGCGAAATCATGTGGAAATCATATCGCATTTGTTCACGCCTATTCCATTTGGTCGGAATATTACGAAAGCAATGATGTGTAGTAAAGATCAAATACTAGTAAATTTCTTTAAAGTTTCGTGGATAAGTTTTCGTAGTCTTAAGCATCAATAGTTTATAATGTTTCAGCTGTGATTTAATACCCAACGTCATGTCTACAATGAATAATTCTAATTCGTCGTCTTCTAAACTTGCTCTCCTGAGCCACATCAAGTACGAACATCTGGTAGCTGGAATATCAGGTGGAGTCACATCTACGCTCATACTGCACCCGTTGGACCTGATTAAAATTAGATTTGCAGGTGAGTAAGCGCGCCATTGTCGAATGTTAGGCAAAACTATTCTTCTTGCTTTTCATTCATGATGTCTATCTGATTTCGTTGTTACTCATTATATTGAAATTGTATCAAATAATGGATAAAGAATTAAAAACGTTATTGAGCTACATTTTATCAAGGAAGGCCTTGAACTTGCAACTCATTTTGAAAGTTAACTTATCTGTTGTTCAACCACTTTCCTGATGCAACTTTTAGTAGAATTGCTGTGGTATCTTTTGTAGTATTATTACTGCCTGGATTACATAATAAAATAAAATAAAATAAATAAATAAAATAAAAATTGTTTTATTTCTGAATAGATTTTAAAAAAATGCTTTCAGAACGTTGATACTACTGGTGCCTACCACCGGTTCGGGAACTAGCCCGGCGAGAAGAACCGGCGTAAGAAACTCGCACGGGGCCCACTTTTTTACCAAAAAAAGTGAGGAAAAATTAATCTTTTAAAATGAAATTTACAATGCTGTAATATAAGGCTGTATTACAAAAGGAAATGTTACTTTATCTACTCCTAACCTAATTACTTCTTTGTGCTTTACAAGACTTACAGTACAGTAAAATTATAACACTTTGTGACCATAAAAACTGTTTTAAAATTAAAAACATTAAAATTACTGGAAGATTGTAAAGACACTTTATTTCAAAAAAGTATATTTTGTTTTCAACTTCTAGTAGGTAAATGCATAAATTTTCATACAAAAATGCACCTTTATTGTTTGTAACAATGAAAGTATGCATTATTATGCACAATAGTCATTGTATGATTCATCTGACCATTTAAAACTAATTATAATGGCTGTATGTTATACAATTCTAACAACCATAATATTTCCTTTTTCAATTTGCTGAATATTTATAAGTCTGAACATTTACTGTAGATCAGTATCCGTTTAATACTTGTGGTTTCTCAAATGTTCTTCTCATTGAATGGCTAATAATAATATCTACATGTATTGTGCATCAGTGAAAGTAATGACACAAGATGAGTGGTACATCATTTTCTAACGAACATCATACAAGGTGTAATAAGTTTTTGATTAGATTGTCATATTATGGTGACAAATGAGAGAGAAGACCAAAACCATGTTTAGGTAATTTATTCAATACCAGTGCTAATAACACTCAAATACTTACTTTGAGTAACACTTACGCCTCTTTAAAAATGTACTAACAAAAATCAAGATGACTGCTTATTTTAGTTACTTGCACCTTTTTGTAATGAAGTACATTACAAAAACAATACTTAAAATACTTTCTTGTTGAATTACTTTTACTGCCTTGTTCAATATTAATTATACATCCTAAGTAAAAGTAGAATTGTTTTTTTAATTTATGTTAATTTGCAGTAAATGATGGAAGGACCGCAACAGTGCCGCGGTACGATGGTCTAAGCAGTGCATTTGTTACAATAGTCAAGAAGGAGGGGGTGCGGGGCCTGTACAGAGGTGTCACCCCAAACGTCTGGGGTTCGGGGTCAGCTTGGGGATTCTATTTCCTGTTGTAAGTTGTAGCTATAATTTCTTAATGACCAGAAAACTAAGACTGCAACCAATGATACACTAATTGCCAGTATGCAAAAACACTGTCCTCACATTAATTATTTATTAATGTTGTACTTCATTATCATTTTTACACCCCTTTTCTCTCAGGCTCTATGCAAATTTGTCAAATAGATACTTTGCTACTGTGATGTATTTTGCTTTAGCAGCTTTCATGTCAAAGAACTTCTGCTGTTTTTCACATAATAAGTTCAAACAATGCTTTAATAATTATATTATGAAATATGTTGCAAAATAAAATGATAATTTTATACAAGTCATAACAAGATTTGAGTTCATTAAATCTTCATTTTAGAGCTGCTCCATTTTATGTGGATCTGGATAATACCAGAAAAAGCTAAACTTTATTTATCACAATGCCCACTAAATGTGAGGTCATTATACCTAGTCATTGAAATGATTTATTAAACTACTTTCTTTATCTTGAGTTTACAATTTTGTTGTTGTTTTTAACAAAACAGCTTCTCTTAAAAGGTATAATATATTACATAAATTATACTAAATACTTACTAAGATAATAATATTATCTACTATCCAACGGCCATTCCCAATATTCCAGTGTTTCTCAAAGTGGGGTACGCGAACCCCTAGGGGTTCGCCATTCGACGGCAAGGGGTTCGCGACAAGATTTACGTAATGGTGGCTTGATACTTACTGTCATGCACATGCGGTACCAGGGGCGTAGCTACCGCCGTATATGCCGTATCAATTATACGGGGCTCCCGGGCCACAAGGGTCCCCAATGTGCGTTAGGGAAAATTAATAGAAACTTTTATTAAATTCACAAAATAATATGTGAAAAGTAAAAAAGGCAACCTTTCCTAAGGGCCCCCAAACAAATTTTATATGGGGCCCCGCTAAGGAAAGCTACGCTTCTGCGCGGTACTCTGTTGGCACTTCATGTGTTTTCATTAGTTAGTATAAGGGGTTCGCTGACACCTGGAAATTCTAACAGGGGTTCGTGGAGCCGAAAGTTTGAGGAACCCTGCAATATTCAATCTATCTCTGGTTTGACATACGACCGATCGGCCGATCGCAGCTGACATTGAATTGACATAAAATATATCTCTAATGTCTAATGAGGGCTATTCCTATTCTCTAGTAGGGCGAAACCAGAGATTGATCAAATATTGGGAACGGCCGTTAAACTTCATGTGTGGTATCAGTTTTAGTTTACTAAAACTGATACCACACATGAAGTTATTAATTAAAATTCATACATAACTCTATGTTTATTCTGTTTGGTTTTTAGGGTTCCATACCCAAAGGGTAAAAACGGGACCTTATTAGACTTCGATGTCTGTCAGTGTCCATCCTTCTGTTTGTCTCCAGGCTGTAACTCAAGAAATAGCTAGAGAGTTGAAATTTTCACAGATTGTGTATATCTGTTGCTGCTATTAACAACAAATACTAACAACAAAATAAAATTATTATTTAAGGGGTGTACACAAATATTATGATTTTTTAGCTTTTTTTGCCCGTAATCCATAATGGCAACAGGTAGCCACTTGAAATGTTCACAAAATCCTTAAGTAATAAATTTAAAATAAATTAATTAATTAACGGGGGCTCTCATACAAAAAACACTTTTTTCGCTTTATAACGGTACGGAACCCTTCATGCGCGAGTCTGACTCGAACTTGGCCGATTTTTTTGGCTGTTACCTCTCAAAATTTTCATTTGGGTTGGATATAGAATAGTTTGTATCATGTAAAAATGAACTGTTTCTGCTCTATAAAATAAGTCGCTGATGACATCAAGCTTTTGATAAACATTATTTTTGGCATTCTGTTATGGATAAACTACCATTCCAGCTACAATGCAATCAAGACGTGGATCCAAGGTGGAAACGCTCGGACCCCGTTGGGTCCGGGCCTGCACATGCTGGCAGCGGCTGAAGCAGGAGTGCTATCCCTCATCATGACCAACCCGATATGGGTGGTGAAGACCAGGCTTTGTCTCCAGTATAGCGAGGAGACTCATGTGTCCGACAACAAGAGATACAAGGGCATGATTGACGGCCTCAGCAAGATCTACAGAACGGAAGGCATCCGAGGGTTGTATAGGGTGAGTTAATATTTTGTTACTTGATCGTATTATCATAATGCCGCCTCTCCACATACGCAAGCGTATTCAACAACGCGCTGGCGCACAAATCACAATGGATCGACAATCGAGTTTCATAGACAGGAACTTGAATTTCCAGATGTCATTGTTTTGGGCTGAAATATGTTCTCCTAGTAATTGTTATTACATTAAATAAAATGTAAAAAGACTCAGCTACGTGTAATAATAAGGGAGTTATAATATAATTTTTTAAAGAAATTTTTGTATGGAGCCGACAGGAAAAATGAGCATATCTCTCTGACTGTGTGGTGGTGCACTTGCCAACGCGCTTGTTAGTAATCCACACGCTTGATGCTATTGACACCGCGCGGCAAGCTCGCAAGCGCGCCGACCAACGTTCAAATACCTACCGCCAATGCGTCAACGCCCGTTCTGCACATTGGGTCAGTGGCTAGACCAGCGCGCTCGCCAACGCGCTTGCCTATGTGGAGTGCCGGCATAAGATGGACTGGACATGTAATGTAAAAAGAGTCAAATAACTTATTGCGGCGTTATGCTGCTGCTTGCATTATATCGAGTGACAAAGACAAAACATGCATTTAATTATTTGAAACTTGAGTGATGCAACCAGGACCAATTTTCGTGTGTAGAACAGGTTGTTATGCTCATGCGCGAATATTGTAGTTACGAGAATTGGACCCCAAACTCTACTACTCTAATAGATACTCATGTAGAGTACATGATGTTGTCCCTCTTTACTTTAATTTTATAAATATATTTACCCAGATTTTAACGCCTCCGTGGTCCAGTGGTTAAGAGCGTGGCTCTTGACTCGGAGGTCGTGGGTTCTATTCCCGCGTTGGAAACATGTTATTTCCAAGTTTGGTTATGACTTATGAGTTATGACAATGCCGGCTGATCACCTGATTGTCTGACAAGTAAGATGATCCATCTGTCGGATGGGCAATGGATGGGCATGTAAAAAGTCGGTCCTGCGCCTGATCTCTCGCCAGTCGTTTTGGTCTTCCTTCCTTTTACTCTCATAACCCACTGGGTTATGAGAGTAAAAGGAATAGAGAGTGCTCTTGTGTACTGCGCACACACTTGGGCACAATAAAATTACTCCTGCGTACCTGGCTTCGTTTCATTGAAACCGGCCATCGTCACTATTGCTATTCATTCGTCATTATTATTATATTTAACCAAATTATAATTATACTAGGTCTGGTCTTCGTCTGTCACGTGACTTTTACAGTGTTTCAAACAAAGCTAACCTTGTAATGTATAATTTATATTTTATTTTAGTGTATGTAACATTTTATCATGATCACAACAGTCCATGGAAAAATACTACATTCGATAGCGAACCAATAATAAAATAGACCAATAAAACCGCGGTTGAAGACAAAATGTACATAAACTATTATGTTTTGTAAACACATCTTTGTGTCGGTCACACAGTTTTCTTTTATTCAGGTTAAGTGTTTGAAAATATTATACTATTCATAGTTGTCTTATGGCCTGTTTCTGAGGGTTTTTAAACGCAGTTTATCTTTTCACTAGCGTTGTTGATTGGTTAATTTTTTGACGCCAGCCAATCAAAAGCGATAGTGAATAGATAAACTTCGTTTAAAAAACCTCAGAAACCAGCCATTACTCCTGACATCATCTTTATGACAAAGAAATTAGGTTCACTTTTACGGAAATTCAGAGGTATAAGGGTGAAGCATAAAGTTAATATACCTAGCGGAATAGAGCAACAAACTCGAGCTGTCAAACGTAACCGAAATTGGTTTTCATCTGTGTGTAAAATATGTGTACGTATACACTTACACAAGTATGATTGAACATGAATTCTATGAGATTAAATTGTCAACGGGGCTGATCCGGGCTGATGGACGTCAAAAAAAAAAAGAGTGATGTTGTCATAATATATGCTGTCATACGTCTCTTTTTACGAGCCACGCAGTGTTACTGATAGTGACATCTCGCTTGCTCAGGCCTTTGTTTCTCTATTCCGCTAGGTATGTTAACTTTATGGGGTGAAGCCAAACGAGCGTAATTTCTGAGTAATTGTGAGCCGCAGAATTTCGGCTGACAGAAATTCTTCTGCATTTAGTTTCATACAAAAGTCCTGTTTGTGATTCACACGCGTATATTTTGTGAGTCATGGTTTGTACGAAAAGATATTTACGCGACCGAAATTCTGCGACTCACAACTCACAAATTACGCTCGTTTGGCTTCACCCTAAAAGAAGGCTGTAAATTATGAAAACACACAGTTTTATTGTTACCACTGAAATAGAACAGACGGCGCGGTGCAAGAAGACGTTTTAAAAATAGAAGCTGGAAAATTCAGATTATTAAAAGGAAGCATTTGAAAGGCATGCCATTATTGTTTTATCTCTTTCTCTCTAGAATCATTACATAATCCACACTTAATCTATATATTATGTATATAAAACTCAAAGGTGACTGACTGACATGGTGATCTATCAACGCACAGCCCAAACCACTGGACGGATCGGGCTGAAATTTGGCATGCAGGTAGATGTTATGACGTAGGCATCCGCTAAGAAAGGATTTTGATAAATTCCAACCCCAAGGGGTTAAAATAGGGGATGAAATTTTGTATAAAATAATACTTCTTAACGCGAGCCAAGCCGCGGGCAAAAGCTCGTAATATTATAAAATATGTGAAAGTGTGTCTCTCTGTCTGTTTGTTATCTCTTCACGACCAAACCACTGAACCAATTTTGCTGAAATTTGGTATGAAGATACTTTGAGTCCCGGGAAAGGACATAGGATACTTTTATCCCGGAAAATGTACGGGTCCTGCGCGATAAACAAATTTTGGCGCAACGGAGTTGCGGACGTCATCCAGTTGAAATGAAAATAATATTATTGTGCTTTATACATTGAACATAAGTGATAGTGATTACTCAATGAAAGTATGTATTTGATAAATTATAATCAAGATGATCGATTTCCCTCCAAACTCTTTGATAAATGTGTGACGCGTCCTTGAGACTGACTAGTGACTAGCTGCAATCAATACCAAGGTTATAAATAAAATTTATTGATTCGTTTCAACCGTGAACTAGACAAGAAACAATTGAAAAAACTCAAATTCAACAATTTTTTATTCAGAATAAATTTTTGCAAATGTTTTCTGAACGTCTACATGATGCCTACCACCGGTTCGGGAACTATCCTGGCGAGAAGAACCGGCGTAAGAAACTCGCACGGGGCCCACTTTTTTACCAAAAAAAGTGAGGAAAAAATTTATCTTTTAAAATAAAGTTTACAATGATGTAACTTAAAATTATACAATGTCAAAATTAAAATTGCCGATCCGGGCATCCGTATGGGTATGAAGACGAATTTTTTTTTGAGTTCCCAGCATTGTTCTCATAGAAAAAGTTGTTCATTTTGACGGACTCATTTGATGGTTTCAAGGATAACGGTGTTTACACTAACACACTGTATAAACTATACAGGTATTTTAAAGCGTGATTTTTGTATCCATTTTCCTTTTGTCGGATTAATTTGATATTTTCATTCACTTTGGGGGTCAATTATGGCATTTTATGCTTTATAATCTTCTAGATGCTCATTAGATGAGATTAAGAATAAAAGATAACAGTTAGGAAATCTGAACAAAACAAAATTGTATAAATATGAGAACAGAATCTGGGAAATACGAAATCACCACTAATTTAGGGTTTTTGTACTGTTGTGTATGTCATAATATTATTATGACGCTGTTAGGTTGTGTACACACTATAGACAAATGACAAATGTACCTGTTAATTTCATTATAACATAACACATAGGCTTATAGAAGAGTTTGTTTGTTTGAATGCGCTAATCTCACGAACTACTGATCCGTTCTCTATGTTATTTGGCACAGATATAGACGGGGAAGGACTAGGCTAATTTTCTTCGGGGAAATGTACGGTTCCCGCAGAATTTCTAGCGGGTGAAGCCGCGCGGTTGAAACTTGAAGGTAACATTAATACAATATTACACCTGTAAGTTGTAACAATGTATGTAGTGTATATTTAGCCTAATATGACGGTTGGCTCCCCGCCATCAACGCGACAGATTTAACACGTGAACTACGTATGAATGGGGGAATTTTTTCCACACCTCTGTCAATTACGTCATGAAAATACACTCACGATAATGGAAAGTAATTAGTCGTTTTTATGAAAGAAAGAAAAGTTTATTTCGAACTAAAATAGATCAGCCTTATGCTAAGTACTCACATGCGGTTTTGCTCGATAGTTTTACTCCAAATCGAGTAATAATAATTACTGTGTGGACCGCAAACTCACACTAGCTCGAAGGCTCGCATCGAACCAGCTCGATGGAATTAAATATATCGATATAGAATAAAACTATCGAGCAATGCTGAATGTGTGGACGAAATCCCGAGCCGCGGGTTTTGCTCGACGTTATTGCTCGATCGAGCAAAACCGTGTGTGAGTACTTACCATTACTCGTCAGACGAATTATTATTAATATTTAATATCTACTTTACTATTACTGGTTCTAATCTGACACAAAGATACGGCGAAATAAACTCGGTCGGGTGCCAAATTTTAACAAAAAGGTGGAAAAATAACCTCATAATAGAAACGAGCGATTTGCGACTGTCAAGTGCCTATTAAGATTTATTATGCTACGTTTCCATGCTTGCCGAGCCTCGGCAAGCGTCCACAAGTCACAAGCCTCCACAAATCTCGAACGTGTGAACGCGTCGCAAACGTTTGCTACAAACGCCCTTTGATCTGTGTCCAAAACTGACACTACTCCCGATCGTATACAAGCGTCCGCAAGCTCACGCAAGCCGAGCGTTTTTGTAAGTCATGATTAGTATGAAAAATAATTTACGCGATCGAAATTCTGCGAATCACGACTCACAAAATTACGCTAGTTTGGCTTCATCTAAGTGTAGTAACAACTGGATATCAAGGAAAAAAGGTAAAACGGAAAAAAGTAAAAAAAAAAAACATTACCTAATCCTTTATCTAGATGTTAATATAAGGTTCTAATGTCTTACCTTACGTATATTATGAAAATTGTATTATCTTTTGTTTATGCAATTCGTAAATTACAATAGCCACTAAAATAAAAATTGAAATGACAAAAATAGTCAGTATCAAGTCTTCAATCACAGTTTATCTGTATTACGATTTACCTACGTAATATTATGATAAGTTTTATCGTTTTATATTCAGTATTCACACCAGATTTATGCACGAAAAGTATAAACAATGTATCTCTTTTGTGCAAGGAAAATATAAAATACCATCAAAATAGTATCACATTTAACTTGTCATAAATTCATAATATAACGGCTCGTAGCTCTTTCATACAAAAACGCCTAATATGGTACGGGAGCCCTAGAACAATTTTTTTTATTAGGTAAGTACTATCTAATAACAATCCATATTTTAAGACCATAAATTCAAAGTATGAAATCCTTTCTATCTCTGTTATACCTACCACTTTCGAGATTTTTCACAAATAAAAATGTTGTTCGTCTTATTTTACGTAATTGTGTCTCGTGTGTACTAAAAATAAATTTTTTCTTTCTTTCTTTCTTTCTTTCTTATCAAAATGAAGCTACTCACAAAAATTAGCTTGTTAGTAATAAAAAAAAATGTTCTAGGGCTCATGTACTATTAGCAGTAATTTAGAACAGCTGTTTTATTTTTCAAGTATAAAAGTTGCTGCCCTTTTCTTTGGAAGATATTGTTTTTCTTGGAGTGAAAATTTTGCAAAAAATATATTTTTATTGTAATATGTTCGTCCCGTGAAATTTTGCAAAGGCAAAGGAATAAAGAAATACATAGATATAGGTTCAATTAGATTTTGTTTGGAATATTCTTGAAGGCTCGTCTCATGTTTTACGTAATATGAAAATTATTGTACTTAATCATTAAATTATTATGTCTGCATAATAATGGAAATTAATTTTCATGTTCTCACATTATCATGTAAATTTTAACAAGCTAGTTAAATTAGCTACTTGTACTTACCATTATTAATTTTTGTTTAAGACTAATATTATAGTTGGACTCCCGCACAAAGACTAAAGTCTTGGCAATAGGGTGCCTTTTTACCCTTTGTGCTCAGAACCCTAAAAATTAACACCCTATAGATATCAATATATTTTTGTCCTTTCGAGTGATATAGCGTATCCATTGCATTTAAATATTTATTTGTAGGGAGTTAAACTATTTACCTATTATAGTCTGTTCGCGATAAGAGTAAATAATATTATATTATTATGTAATTTATGTAGTCTGAAGAAAATATCCTGACGCTTTGGACGCTTTCATATCAATCGTAATAAGACGTTCAATCCGTACTTTTGTCTCTTGGTCGCTTTCTTCTTGACGCGAATACACTATAGAAATCGATAGCTTCGATGTTTATTATTAGCACTATCGCTTCACCTATATTCTTGCTTACAGATAACAGATGATGAAATGAAGTTTGGACTAGAAATTATAGGTCATGTTGCATTTAGCCACAAACAAAACTGTTATTACAATCTGTTGTTTTGTATATTAATCTGTTGGCTTATAATAGCTTTTATCATCCATACTAATCCATACTTCCATACTATACTAATATTATAAATATACTAGCTGTTGCCCGCGACTTCGTCCGCGTTAGCATAATATAATGACGGAGATGGATAATTTTCTCCTTTTAAGGTCCCTTACTTAAAGGGTAAAAACGGGACCCGCAGCCAAGTAGGCACATATTAATCAAATGACACTCGAAAATTGTATGTTTAGTTTAGGTTACAATCTTTAATAATTTCAGTTCAATCAGTCGAAAGTCTAAGAAAATTTCTAAAAACTTTCATCCCCTATTTCATCCCCTATTTTACCTCCTTAGAGGTGGAATTTTTAGGAGATGCCTACGTCATAGTAGCTTTAAATCAGAGGTTCCCAAACTTATATGTATCACGCCTCCCTAATGAACATGCTTAGTGCTTACGCCTCCCTTCGGCTCAGGGCCCAGCAAGTAGTAGCAAGTGGGCTCGCCAAGCTATTGTAAAATAAAATAATAAAGACCAAAAATACATTTTCAGATGTTTCATTATAAAAATATGTTTTTACATACTTACTTCTAACCCAAAATTGACGATTTTATAATTCTTTGTTATACTTGATATCAAGCTCCGAATTGTTTCATTTTCTAAAACTAAATACTACATTATATTTCCAAGAATCCGATCTGAGCAAAAAAACGATTTCATAAAATTTTTTCGATAGAAAAAATCGCAATTCGCAAAGATGCATCTAATTTTCACGAATTTTTCATACATTGCCATAACCGTGCATTAAACTCAGTTAATATTTTAACACATAGTAAAAATACTATCATTGAGAAACCGACCTAGCGGATTTTTAAAATGTTGTATATTTATCGAGTTATTGAGAAGGACAATGTTTGATTTTTTGGGTTAGTCGCCCTCTTAAGAAGAATCAATGTGACGGATGAGCTTGCATGTTTTTGACAAGATTTCCAATTCGCGTACGTCGCGGGAATGCGCGGGCGTCTGGACTCTGGAGTAAAACCACCACTGGCGCCCGCGCCCCCCTCATCATGTCTTCGCGCCCCCCTAGTGGGGCGCGCCCCCTAGTTTGAAAATCAATGCTTTAAATGCATGCAAAGTCTCAGACCGATCGGTTTGAAATTGACAAAGTTTCATACAAACTGTCAACCCCAATTTCACCCCCTTGGGGGTAGAATTTCCAAAAACGCTTAAATATTATACATCCATTTATTTTTAATTAGTAACCCAATAATAAAGTTTCATGTTTCTAACTTAAGAAATGACGGACTTTCATTCACACTTTCAACCCCAATTTCACCCCCTTGGGGGTAGAATTTCCAAAAACGCTTAAGCACGTATTTATTCATTTTTAATCAATAGCCCAAAAACAAAGTTTCATGTTTCTAATTCAAGAAAGGACGGTCTTTCATCAAACTTTCAACCCCAATTTCACCCCCTTGGGGGTAGAATTTCCAAAAATGCTTAATACGTAATTATTTATTTTTATTCAGTAGCCCAAAAATAAAGTTTCGTGTTTCTAAATTAAGAAATGTCGGACTTTCATACAAACTTTCAACCCCTATTTCACCCCCTTCGGGTTAAAATTTCCAAAATTCCTAAAACGACCCTGCTCACCAAATTACGTGGCTGTAACTTTAACAGTTTTTGCTCTGCGATGATGAATCAGTCAGTCAGTCAGTCAGTCAATCAGTCAATATATAGATGAAAGTATCTGTCTGTCTGTCACCTCTTCACGTCCAAACCGCTAAACCGATTTTGCTGTGGTATGAAGATACTTTGAGTCCCGTTCGTGCCGGATAAACGAATTCGGCGCAACGGAGTTCATCTAGTATTATAATTTATTTTATAACTAGCTGTCCCGGTGAACTTCGTGTCAATTTAAAACCTTCCCTGGATTTCTACGAACATTTCGAGACTAAAATTAGCTCAATCCGTTCAGCCGTTTTCGAGTTTTAGCGTTACTAACACAATTGAAAATCCATTTTTATATCTGTAGATAATTATAATATAAATGCGGAAGTGTGTCTGCAGAGTACAGTCTGTCAAATAAGTTGTATCACTTCAAGCTAAAATGACTGAACTTTTTAAAGCAAAACTTCTGTGCCAATTGCTTTAACAACATATAAGTATTAAAAGAGCAAAGTCTAAGGCCGGTATAAATAGTCAGTACTCAAGATGCATCTCGGTCTCAAGATACGGTTCAGGCTCTGTGATTGGTTAGCTGTCAAAATTTTGACCAATCACAAAGCCAAACCGCGTCTTGAGACCGGGTCGCATCTTAAGTACTGACTATTTATACAGGCCTATGTAACGGTTAGCGAACTAATGATACTGATGTAGGTTATCTACTAGTACGAGCACGTGTTTTGCGCGTCATATAGGTATAATATTATGTACTTAGATAATTAAAATTAACATACTAATTATTAACAATTCCTCTATTATGACTACATACTCATAAGTCAGCTAATATAAATGAATGTTTCAATACAATATTATTTTTAATTTAGACGTTAAAAATAAGCTTAAATAATTATAAGTTTAAATAATTAAAGAAATCTTATTTGACGTAAATACACCTTTATTTGCAAAGTTAAGAACTAATAATAAAAAAAACACTGTATATAAAACTATTATTGTACATCTGTGTTATGTTTAGTCCATATCTGATTCAAAAGTTTCTTGCTAATTAAAGTATCCAGCTGGTATCATACAAAAGTGTTGTTTATAAGACGTAAGTTTTCTTTGTTTAAAATTAAAGTTATGTGGTTTCAATATGTCGTCATTGTAATCAATTGTAATAATAATAAAAACTAGTTTATTACCATTCAATATTCATGAACACATAATATGCAATTCAGTTTAATGTCTCTTTGTGTTAGATGTAAACCTATGTAAACCTATGTTTATGAACATCATAAAGTTAAAATGTCTAATTTGCATTCTATTAAAATTTACATATTTCTTCTGATTCGGAGAACTCTATGATATGTAATGAACTAATGAATATTATTAACAAAACAACATTCCCATTCAGACTAGAAAAGAGTTCTTCCAATTGCAACTTAACTATAACTTTTTAATAAAGACACTGCTACTAAAACCCAGACCGGGTTTTGAGAGCATTACCTTGTCAGCTTGATGCCACCTAGAGAGCACCTACATACATGAATCAAACAAAGCACTTTCTTCGTATAAGGAAACGTTAACTATAGATGGCAGCACATGTCACATAGAAATTAGAATACAAGTTTTTTTTACACCGCTGTTTTAAAAAAATATTATTATTATGTTAACACTCTTATTAGCTTGGACTATATTATGTATGTAACGGAATCTAAGAGCCAGTAGTCTAATTAATTCGAAACCCTGTATACGTATTAAGAGCCAATGACAATGCAATAATTATTGTTAAAACTAAAAAAAGAACGATTTCGAAAAAAAGCGTGTTTGTTTTTTTTAAGTAAGTATAACCATTAAATAATTAATAAGAATTTTCCATCTTTTTGGTAAAGATGGCCCCGTGCGAGTTTCTGACGCCGGTTCTTCTCCCGAACCGGTGGTAGGCATCGTAGTTTCTACGTTCTTCCGACTTTCAAAAAGTGTATGAACATGATATCTATTTTGAATAAAAAATATTTTATTTATTTTATATTTATAATTTCCAGGGTTTCGTCCCCGGCATGTTCGGCGTGTCGCACGGCGCGCTGCAATTCATGACATACGAGGAGATGAAGAACAGATACAACCAGTACAGAAACTTGCCCATTGACATTAAACTGGTGAGTACTTACTCATTTAAGGACGCTATTACAAATATCACCGATTTTCCGGTACCATTTTAAAGAATTAGGAGTCAAACTGCGAGGATATTTTGGTTTCAAATGAAAGATAATATATTCATCTCCACGACTGTACAATAAAAGTTCTATAGCCGCATACAAAATTTTCACATAAAATACGTTTTAACCATCACAATAATCGCAAAATATGAAAATAATCGGCCAAGTGCGAGTCGGAATCGCGCACGAAGGGTTCCGTACCATTATAGAGCGCGATAAACGAATTTTATAAGCCAACTACTTTAGGCAACCTACATTTACCTACACAAATTACCACGCTTTTATTTTTAAACTAGATGATAGTTTAAAAATAAAAGCGTGGTAATTTGTGTAGGTAAATGTTAGGTTGCCTCCTAGGTACAAATACAAGACGCTGTAGTAGAAGAGTTCATGCGTTTCCTGGAACCATTTTTGACTCTGACTGAGTGAGATATGGTTCTAGGAAAACAAAAGGTTGTACATGCCCATGGGATCATTAAAATATTTTAGTCAGAAATAAAAGTTGTAATTTTGTGTAGTAAAAAACTGTGCTCATGTGTCCACTTAGATATAAATTCATAATCAGTATCGAGCCTTAGGACATCATCATCATTCATCATATTATCAGCCTGACGTGGGACAGCCATGCTTCGGCACGAATGGGCCGGCCCGACCGGAGAAATACCATGTGCTCACAGAAAACCGGCGTAAAACAGCGCTTGCGCTGTGTTTCGCCGAGTGAGTGAGTTTACCGGAGGCCCAATCCCCTACCCTATTCCCTTCCCTACCCTCCCCTATTCCCTTCCCTTCCCTTCCCATCCCTCCCCTCCCCTATTACCCTATTCCCTCTTACGCACCTGCAGCTCTTCTGATGCTGCGAGTGTCCATGGGCGACGATAGTTGCTTTCCATCAGGTGACCCGTTTGCTCGTTTGCCCCCTTATTTGATAAAAATAAGCCTATATGCGTCCACTGCTGGACATATGCCATAGGACATACCTGTGTTAAAACTATTATGTTGGAGCCAAGCTGATATCTTAGTAACTTTATTTTTAATACTCGTTACCTATTATAGTGGCTAGGGTTTATTATTTACAGTGTTATGTCTTTACCTTTTTTTTTTGGGTTGGGGGGAATGCGTTTACGCATCCCCGGGGCCTGGGGAGGATCACCGGGGTATGTGGGACTCCCCGGGGCGGACGCACCCGGTACTACCCACTAAAACCCCCAACGGTGTTCCTGCTCCTGAAGGTGGGACTACGGAAAACGCGTGATACACGACCGTAGCCCCACCACGCCGTAAGATTTATGCGCTTACAGTACGAACATGTATTAACCGTTACACTTTCTCATTCCAGTCATCAGCCGAGTACCTTACCTTCGCGGCCATCTCCAAGCTAGTGGCAGCCGGGACTACCTACCCCTACCAGGTGGTCCGGGCGCGGCTGCAGGACCAACACAGAGTCTACAACGGCGCCTGGCACTGCGTCTCCGAGACATGGAGGTACGAACGCCTACGGGGCTTCTACAAGGGCCTCACGCCATATCTCCTACATGTAACGCCAAACATATGCCTAGTTATGCTCATATGGGAGAAATTCACCAATAACGACTAATCTGATGGGAAAATATTGTTATTTATTTGTAAAATTAACGAGTTTTTTTTGACAGTGACAGTAATGTTTGACGTTGACAGATGTGACCATAGTCAAGATCCAGTGTTTTTAGAAAGCAAAGCGTCGTGCGGCCGGTGGATCGTTATAAAAAATATGTAAGACATAAACGCTGGCTGCATGATCGCTTCGTCTCTTTCTAGAAAGTTCCCGATTCCATGAGTACGCTCAGGGAACGCTGAATCGTTGTCTATGTGTGCGACAGCCGTCTATACAGGGTTTTGTTTGTGGTGTCCATTCTTATTGTCTATGGATTTTGTTAAGGTAAGACTAGAGATAAGCGGTAACTATTCTGTTTTTGTTTTGTAATAAAAGTGCATTTTATTGTGAATTAGCTTCTTTTAATTAACATATTTTTTTGACAATAATTTTTTGACATGTGTATCCTACACGATGCAATAATTTTGAATTGTTTTAATTCAGTTGTGACAGGTTTATGTATAAAATGTTTGTTAATGTTAACTAAAATGTAATAAATTTAAGCGAGTTCTTATAGGAATTTGTATATTTATGTGATTATGTAAACACCTGTCTCACGACATATGTCAGTCGTATGTAATCTCTAACAGTAGTTTTAATTTTCCCATCAGATTGTGATAAAGTAAATGGCGAGGGTTATCGCCGCTAGTTTAATTTTTTTGTGATAATAGAATATATAATGTCTTAAATAAAATATTGTATGTAAAAGACATTTTGTTGAACCGTTACATGTGTGGTGAGACGACGTTTGGCTATACGATAAGATAGGATACGTTTCAGCTTGTAATGTAAAGTAAAAAAATTATTTATACGTAGTTTCGGTATTTCTAATTTATTATATATCACTATGCCTACTTAATGGAAGTTGAAGCTATTCTATCTTTGAGGCTTTAGACATTTTACCCGCCTTATTAAAATAACTAAATGTTTCCACTCGTAACATCGTAACCTAGTGAAATTATAGTTAATTCAAGTTTAGATCGACAAATTAGAATATTTTGCAAAGCTTTTGTCATTTGAAAAATCTCAAATATGATGAGATGGCCTTGTACCATCGCATAAAAAAAATGTAAGATTTTAAATTTGGTATTTAAACGTCATCAATAAGTTTGAATTGAGATTTTTAATTTGACAAAAGCGATTATGTTACACCAAATAAATGTGATGAAGTCAGAAAGTATATGTTTAGTATATAATTGTCTTTCATTACACATAGTGCTATTACTCGGTGGCTGGCCACAAATCACAATATATTTTTTATAATATGAATAATTCGGTAGGACATGTTTCGATTCCTTTCAATTTGTGTAATCAATAAATGATAGCAAATTGAAGTATCGTTTGTTTGATTTTTATTTTTATTTACCTGACCTTGCCATAGACAATATTTTTTTAAACTAACGGTAAGTATTGTTTTTTTAATCTAAAAAACAGAGACTACAGTATATTTTACAACGTTTCAGATACGAAGGTTGGCGTGGTTTCTACAAGGGGTTGAAACCGAACCTGACGCGGGTTGTGCCGGCGACGATGATCACGTTCCTAACATATGAGAACGTGTCGCACTATATGTTGCGTCGCGCACAGGATATCAAACTACCTACATGAGATGAAAAACTGTAAAGGGGATCTCTCTTAGGCTTCAGTCTCCAACCAGCGAGCAGCGGGGCGGGAGCGGGGCGGGAGCGGCGCGTGACAATGTATCTCTAATCTATATACAGGGTGCAATTAAACCTTCCTGCCAAATTTTTTCCAGGGCTTAAGTATCATTAGGAGAACCCATTTAAGCAAAAAAATTGGGTGTTATTTTTTTGTTGATGACATATTTTATCCCATTTAAAATTGTTTTATAGAATTCTCACTCGCGGCGGTGGGGCGAGGCGCGCGCGCGGGAACACGTCACGCGCGGGCGACGCGTAGTGTCCATTAATTGTAGTGTTTTTTAGGATAACTTTCGAAAGCTATTTTTCAACATTTTAGTACTGAGTGATTATAAAAGAAAAAATACGTGTATTTTTATTTTTAACAAGGATCAATATATCAAAATTTGGCAGGAAGGTTTAATTGCACCCTGTATATAAAACTCAAAGGTGACTGACTGACATGGTGATCTATCAACGCATAGCCCAAACCACTGGACGGATCGGGCTGAAATTTGGCATGCAGGTAGATGTTATGACGTAGGCATTCGCTAAGAAAGGATTTTGATAAATTCTCACCCCAAGGGGTTCAAATAGGGGATGAAAGTTTGTATATAGTAATACTTCTTAACGCGAGCGAAGCCGCGGGCAAAAGCTCGTATATTATAAAATTCTTGTGTCACAGTGTTTGTGCGTGAACTCCTCCAAAACGGCTCAACCGATTTTAATGAAATTTTGTATGTACTATCAGAGAAGTTGATTCCTAGGCAGATGGGGGTCCTACGTAGTTTGGTCGTGTTACGTCAAACCCAGCTGACAGTTTACAATTAACATTGAATTGACATGATCCGACCAAATGACGTTGATCTGTCAACTGCTTAGGAGTCAATTTCCTCGATGGTACATTCGTTAGGCCTGGGAATAGGTTTTTATCTAATTTTTATATTGATACTATAGAAATAATGTATATATTGTCAAAACCTTTGCCGGGACAGCTAGTAGATTTATATGAAAAGCCGTCTAGTACGCCGCGTGCTGGTCGCTTGATTTTCGGGGCCTGTCCATGTAAATCTATAAATTGTCACGCGCCGCGCCGCTCCCGCCCCGCTGCCCGCTGGTTTGAGACATCAGCCCTACAGTTTACATTGAAACGTGACGCTAACTCATTTTTTAAATGACGCAGTCAAAAGTTAACTTAGGGTGAGTTGCACCAGAAGCGTAGTTAAAGTTAAGGTTATCGTCAAATATGGCGACTTGCTAGGGATTTGACAGTTAATTTCACATTTTGTTAAGGTTAAAGTTTACAGTTATAGTTAAAGTAGGTTGATGCAACTCACTCTTACACTTCAAGTTGCATAATAGCTATGTCCACTCTGTGCCTTTTTCTATTCATTAAGGGCATGCATCATAGCGCAGTCAACAGAGTACGTGTGCCCGCGAAGTATGCCCTCTGAGCGTATCCAAAACTTTCGCTTTGTTCTTTAATGACAATGTTGGCGTTGCGTGAAAGTTGAATGTCAAAAGATGATGAAAATTGAAGATGAAAGTGCACAATGTGGACATAGCTAGTATGTTCTTAGATGCATATTGATTTGACAGACTTGCCGCCCGTGGAAAATTTGATGCAATGTAAATTGACTCTTACTAAAAGAATCTGCGAGTCTTAAGCCGAAGCCAAACGAGCGTAATTTGTGAGTCGTGACTCGTGAGCCGCAGAATTTCTGCCGGGCAGAATTTTCTGTCATACAAATGACAAGTCGCCGCCGCGCCGTGTGAATCAAACATTATTTTTGTACTTATGAAATTTTTGACCGGCAGAAATTATTACGCTCGTTTGGCTTCACCCTTAAGTTACGTAAGCTTACTGTATTTGTGTGTCACAATACTGACATATTAGGGTCAATTCAGACCGCAACGTGACGAGGCGAGGCGCGACGCGACGCGACCTAAATTTGTATGGATTTGACAGATGTCGTCAGCGTGAGACGTCTTGCGTATCTGTCAAATCCATAGGTACTAATTTAGCAATGAATCTACGCGTCGCGTTGCGGTCTGAATTGACCCTTAGACATAAGCAACAGTCTTGTCACTTGTGTAATTTATCCGCAGTTTTTTAACAAGGGACTAGGAGGACCGTCTTCGATCTTACTGTAGTTGTTACGAAAGTTGTAATAGATGGCGCCAGTCGTATCATTTTTCCCAAAAGTTGTTTTCAAAGTAAAGTATTACTTTTGCATTTTGACTGCTCTTACACGCAGACCCACTGCACACGGCCGTGCGTTTATCAGTAATAAGTCGAGTCTTTTTATGTATCAATTCTTTACACAAAACACTGATATCAAATTTTAAATATTATAATTTGTAACCTTTGGGACTTGTGAGGTTGTAAGGGTGTTTGTAAGTTTCTACCATCGATATGGTTTCTACATGTTTCTACTATTTTACTATTTTAGGCTTTTGCACGGTTAAAAAGAAACCAAAAATTACTTTTAGGTTCTTAGTAAGTTTTACGGCCCGGCCGCATCTGCGTCTATCGTCCGAAGCTTCGTGCGATGAGACGATACTATTGGACGATACACGCAGATCGTCCAATAGTATCGGCTTTGGCGCGAAGCACCACGCATATGCGGCAGCGGCATCAAATGCCTATGAATGTACTTGAGTGAGGCAATTATGTAGTGTTGAAAGACAAATGATAATTATTTTAATATTAATTAATGACCCAGGAACAAATTAAACTAATAAATATTGGTAAGTGACTCAATTTATTATGAAATTGTTTACTATTATTCAGGTATTTAGTTCAAATACTCATAAAAGTCATAATACATAATTCCTATAGTGTCTCGTAGGGATTTAGTATGAAAAGTATGAGTTTAACTCCTTATAGTTTATACTATCCATGATCGGGTGGAAAAATTGAATTATGAATGTTCTGGAAATGTCCAATTCTTTATTCCATATGGATCTTTAAAAGATTTGTTAACTTTGTGTACAGTAATACAATTTTCTTTTATATGTATACAGTGCAAAAAAAAAGATACATACAGCCTTATTACCTCCTCCTTTTTGGAAGTCGGTCAATTAAGATTAAGTGAAGAAATTAAAAAGTGGCAACATCGTAGTGTCATCCCTTTTTTAGGGTTCCGTACCCAAAGGGTAAAAACGGGACCCTTTTACTAAGACTTCGTTGTCTGTCCGTCTGTCCGTCTGTCCGTCTGTCTGTCTGTCTGTCTGTCTGTCTGTCTGTCTGTCTGTCTGTCTGTCTGTCTGTCTGTCTGTCTGTCTGTCTGTCTGTCTGTCTGTCTGTCTGTCTGTCTGTCTGTCTGTCTGTCTGTCTGTCTGTCTGTCTGTCTGTCTGTCTGTCTGTCTGTCTGTCTGTCTGTCTGTCTGTCTGTCTGTCTGTCTGTCTGTCTGTCTGTCTGTCTGTCTGTCTGTCTGTCTGTCTGTCTGTCTGTCTGTCTGTCTGTCTGTCTGTCTGTCTGTCTGTCTGTCTGTCTGTCTGTCTGTCTGTCTGTCTGTCTGTCTGTCTGTCTGTCTGTCTGTCTGTCTGTCTGTCTGTCTGTCTGTCTGTCTGTCTGTCTGTCTGTCTGTCTGTCTGTCTGTCTGTCTGTCTGTCTGTCTGTCTGTCTGTCTGTCTGTCTGTCTGTCTGTCTGTCTGTCTGTCTGTCTGTCTGTCTGTCTGTCTGTCTGTCTGTCTGTCTGTCTGTCTGTCTGTCTGTCTGTCTGTCTGTCTGTCTGTCTGTCTGTCTGTCTGTCTGTCTGTCTGTCTGTCTGTCTGTCTGTCTGTCTGTCTGTCTGTCTGTCTGTCTGTCTGTCTGTCTGTCTGTCTGTCTGTCTGTCTGTCTGTCTGTCTGTCTGTCTGTCTGTCTGTCTGTCTGTCTGTCTGTCTGTCTGTCTGTCTGTCTGTCTGTCTCCAGGCTGTAACTCAAGAACGGTAAAAGCTAGAGATTTGATATTTTCACAGATTATGTATGTCTGTTGCCGCTATAACTACAAATACTAAAAATAAAATAAAATGAATATTTAAGAGGGGGCTCCCATACAACAAACGTGATTATTTTGGCCTTTTTGCTGTCTCCAGGCTGTAACTCAAGAACGGTAATAGCTAGAGATTTGATATTTTCACAGATTATGTATATCTGTTGCCGCTATAACAACAAATAATAAAAGTAAAATAAAATGAATATTTAAGGGGGGCTCCCATACAACAAACGTGATTTTTTTGGCATTTTTTGCTCGACATCAAGAATGGCAACAGGTAGGTACTTGAATTTTTCACAAAATCCTTAGTTATATGTGTACTTTAATATTTAATAATAATATTAAAATAAAATAAAAAAGTAAGGGGGGCTCCCATACAAAAAACACAATTTATGGCCTAATTTTGCTCTATAATGGTACGGAACCCTTCGTGCGCGATTCCGACTCGCACTTGGCCGATTATTCTTAGATTGATTTGAAAAGGATGACACTACGATGTTGCCATTTTTTAATTTCTTCACTTTCTTGACGCACTATACTTGCGTGTGCTTAGGTTTAGATTATATTTTGCATTTCCTAGTGTTTATAATTTAAATTTTATAAGTATTGTTTTGAGTATTAGATATGTCTCGTGCCCACTTCGTTGGGCATTAAAATTAAAAACCTTTTTTTCCTTATGATAAACGATAGTGAGGAAGACAGCAAATGGGGAATAAAAAATATTAAAACTGAAAAAAGTCCATTTTGTTATTCGAGATCAAACATCTTTTCGATTTTTTCGTTAATAGATATTTTCGTAGTAGTGAGATTAATTGCAAAAATTTTAATGTATTGTGCACAACATGATAATATAGTTAGGATCTTGCTATTACAAATATTGTGAAAACGTACGATATGAATGGGTATAAGAAAAAGCGTTATGTAAGTAACGCTTAGTTTTAATTTTAGAACATGGTTAATATTTTATAATAAGTTTCTAAATATAATGTAATGTTTTTTTTTCAGATTTTCAGGGTATTCGTCGGTGTGATTAAAAATATGGTATAAATATGGTAATATAGAAAATAATGTAATATTTCTTTTTACAATTCCAAGGTACAAATTGTTTTTGCTTAAGTAAACGTTGAATATGATAAAATAAAAGTAAATTTTAATTTTGTTTTTAATTCGTCTCTTCAACGGCAGATGGCACTGCTAGAAAGCGCCGTCTAGCGTAAAATTATGACACATTTTAAAAAACAAAATGCTTAAAACTAACATGACAAAAATTTACAATTATTAAGTACTTTTACTTTCGAAGTATTACTAGTATTACTACTATTTATAACTAATATAATGATTACTTTGATTATATACACGTCTGATTATTCTAAGTGAGAGATTCTATTCATTCCATAGTGTTCAAAATTCATATTATAGTAGATTTGAAACGGCTAATCTCAAAGATGTCTTCAACATAATCCTAATAGAATAATAATTATCTCTCCCGACCTACAGACAGCACACAAACACTAACAATAGATGTTTCATCTTGTTTGCGAAAACAGCGTTGATAAGAATGCAAATATTACACATAGCATTCTGCATAATATGAATAAAGTGAGTTTTACAAGCACAATGTTGGCAAAGTTGATGCACGACCAGATTTAAAACTTTGCCTTTTCTTAGGGTGTACATTTGAAAGCAAGTGACAGTCAACGACGAAGGCTGGTCTATACCAAAAATTACCTGCTGTACGAGTCGTATTTGCTTTACCTATGCACTTCGTTCCAATTATTTTTGATCTAAACGTAAACAATGCTAAATGTCTTATTGTCAATTGTTAATGTTTATAGTTAGAACAAAACTGATTTGAACGACTGTTTGTAGACATCATATCAACGATTAAAGACTACATCAAAGTAAATAATAATATCTGTTATCAGTTGTGATATCAGTCGCGATTCGCGATTCATGTGCGCGGTGGTTTGGTGGTTCAGTGAGCTGCAATTTTTTCTAAAGTGATAAAAAATACTATAACTTTGCATTGGGCCAGAATGGTAAGTTAAGTACTTACCTCTATTTATTTATATTTAAAAATTTAGGTTTAATGTTGTTTTATCTTAACGTTTGAACTAAAGATAAAACAAAGCCAACTTACGGACGCTAAAGAAAGTTAATAATGTTAAACATTTAATTTCTCCTGAAAGTGAATCGATCGCCGTTTAATATTAAATAACTTTCTTTAGCGTCCGTGGACCGTGGCCTAGTGGTTAGACCTTTGGTTCGCACTCGAGATGGTGCAGGTTTGATCTCGGGTGGAGGTTTGTACCTACCAATGAGACATTTCAGATTTCAAGTATATAATACGAATGCTCGAACGGTGAAGGAAACATCGTGAGGAAACCCGCATATTATAGTTGGTCTCTCACGTGTTGAGCTACCCAATATTTTGGACTTGGCCGACTCTGTTGCGAGAAAGCCGTATTCGGTATTACCTACCTGTATGCTTGGGCAACCATACGGACATTTATAAATCATGTCCCAGGCACTACAGTGTTCAAATTTTCAACTTACTTTGCTCAGATAATACCATATAAACCATCCACAACGGTTGCAGAGGTCTGAGTTTACTGTTTAAATTTATAGATTATAGGTACTTTATGTTATTTCAATCAGTCTTAAAAACCTTTGATTTTTTTGTACAGAGTACAACGCATAATATTAGCACAGTAAACAATATACCTACTAAAACTGAACTGGTAGATTTTAAGATCTGCAAAAGAGGGGCTATCTTTTTGCAGTTCTAACCAATTTTTAGAATATCTAGGTACTATTTAAATCCAGGAATGTTGTAGGTATTACCTCATATACTAGAGATGCGCCGAATATTCGTTTGGTATTCGGTATTCGGCGTATTCGGCATCTTTTCCACTATTCGTATTCGGCCGAATTGTTCGGCTCAGTTACCGAATATATTCGGTTTTTTTTAAATATTAAAAACTAGACCCGCCCCGGCTTCGCTCGTGGGACATACATAGCCTATGTCACTCAGGGCTCAGCTCCTTAGTATCATGTAACACAACATTAGGCACTAGGCAGCAAAATTAAAGTCCAATAATGTTGATGAATATTACACATTACATTTTAATATTTACAATATTGATATTTAAGGCGGCTGAGAAGCCGCCCTGGTCTTCCGGTGTCTGTGGATGGTACGAGTGACCAGAAAGAGATAGCTGACAGGTAAACTTGTTTGTTGTAAAATCGCCTCTGGGACCATCGGTGTCGCAGGTGACGGATTGGGTATGCAGGGATGATGTAGATATTAGGGTTAGGGCTTCTGATGTAGTGAGGGCAATCAAATCAATATCCAAGGGAAAATCCCCCGGACACGATGGATTAAGCATTGAACACCTACAATATGCTGGCCCTCATATATCGCGAGTTTTGGCCTTGCTGTATAATCTCTGTATATCGCATTCTTACTTGCCTCACGATATGATGAAAACTGTTGTGGTCCCAGTAACGAAAAATAAAACGAAAAGCCTATCAGATATTTCTAATTACAGGCCCATCTCGCTAGCAACTATCATTGCAAAAGTATTTGACAGCATTCTTAATACACATTTAAACAGATATATTAGATGTCATGATGCGCAGTTCGGCTTTCGTTCTGGCCTTCCCACCGAGTCCGCAATATTGTGTCTTAAGAGTGCTGTCAAGTATTATAATACAAGAAAAACGCCCGTCTACGCCTGCTTCCTCGACCTTTCGAAGGCTTTTGACCTCGTGTCATATGACATTCTTTGGAAGAAGATGAGGAAGTCGAATATACCTCATGAATTGGTTAATACTTTTAAATATTGGTATGATAATCAAATAAATATTGTTAGATGGGCTGGTGCGGTGTCAGATCCCTACAAGCTGGAATGTGGCATGAGACAGGGGGGGTTAAGCTCACCTGTCCTATTTAACCTTTATATAAATGGACTGATTGAGGAGCTCAGCATGAAGCATATCGGTTGTTATATAGATGGAGTATGTTTCAATAACATAAACTATGCGATGCGGATGACATGGTCTTGCTGAGTGCCTCGGTCTGTGGTCTCAAAAAGCTACTTGACATTTGTGAGTGTTACGCAGCGGAGCATGGGCTGATATACAATAGTAAAAAGAGTCAGTACATGGTCTTTCACGGTGGTACCAGAAAGGTGGATACAGTGCAGACTCTTTTACTCAATGGTGTTCCTTTAGCTAGAGTCTAGGAGTTCAAATACCTAGGACACATTGTGACGTCCACTTTGAAAGACGATACTGATATCGAAAGGGAGCGAAGGGCACTGTCGGTTAGGGCGAATATGGTTGTTAGGAGGTTTGCGAGATGCTCGTTAGAGGTAAAAATGACGTTGTTTAGAGCTTTTTGTACATCCTTCTACACTTGCAGCCTCTGGGCAGCATATACGCAAAGGGCCTACAGTGCCCTTCGCGTCCAATATAATAACGCGTTCAGGATGCTGGTGGGGCTCCCCCGCTGGTGCAGCGCTTCGGCGATGTTCGCGTGCGCACGAGTGGACTGTTTCTTTGCCACAATGCGCAGGCGAACATCGTCGCTGGTGCAGCGCATGCGGGGGAGCTCCAACGGCATGCTGGCCGCGCTCTGTGAACGCCCTGATAACCTGTATATCAGTCACTGCTGTCATATGCATGCAGAATACAGGCTAAAATAATAACTGTTATATTATGTAAGTAATGTGTGTTTTTCTTTAAACAACAAATTCATAAAACAAAATAAAAAACAGAAAAAAGACAATAATGTTTTAAATAAACAAAGCATTTAGAGATAAATTGGTAGGTAGTGCAATGCTCAAACCGTCGAAAAGGAATCCACTCAGACTTTTATTAATGTAATTTGATCTGTACCTATTTATATGAGTCTTGGATACTTGCAATAAATGATTATTATTATTATTATAAAACATCGCGATGAAAAACTAATAAAGAAATTAATATTATGCATAAGAGGTTTGAGCTCTCCATTGTGGGTGTCGCAAACGCCACACACAATAGATTTTCAATTGTTATGCGGCAGCCGCCTGCCGCTGGAGGATTGATGGGTTTTAAGCAGTATTCTGACTTTAATAAATCTTTTTAACATTGGTTTTAATATATTTCTGTTATTATTAAATAATACATGAAATCTTTTATTTATTGTTGCACAGTTCATTATATTGGAGATTATGCATAAAATCATTAGTCATTTAAAGAAAATGTTTTACTACTTAAAATAAACCTTGCTTCTTATGTATTTTAGTATTAAAGGTATGTATTCCATTTAATTCTACTTACATGAAGACAAATAACAATAACTTAATAGTTAATAGTAATCTACATGCAAATGAAACAAATAACACTGTTTTACTGCTTTATTTTTCACTTCATTAATGTTGTAATAGAAATTTGAACCTTAGCTTATTGCTTTTTCACATAAAAAAGAAACATTTTTAGTCTATGACCACAGACAAGTCAATTTCCATATCCGGACTCCATATTGTCTTGAGACTTCCATTTGTAAAAATCTCTCGAAATGAACTGCGCTCTGTTATATTTACAAAACTTAGTTTTATTTAAAACTACAATAAAGATCACAACCTCTGCAAGTTCTTTGCGGTCTGCCACTCACTAAAACCTGGTTCTCACTTTTTCTGAGACACACACACATCCTGAAATGGCTAAAGTGTGGTTCTAAACTTGTTGAAGCACTTGGAAATCGTCGTTACTGGCAGGCGATTGTTGTTGCAAATGTTTCGCAACACTGCACAGATGTTAATCATTGTTTTTCTTGTCAATGTGTTAAACTCCTCACAGATATCTACAAACAGCTTCTTATTCAACCCTTGTAATGGGTTTTAGGCCGGTATAAATAGTCAGTACTCAAGATGCATCTCGGTCTTAAGACGCGGTTCGGCTCTGTGATTGGTCCAAATTTTGACAGCCAACCAATCACAGAGCCTGAACCGTGTCTTGAGACCGAGATGCATCTTGAGTGCTGACTATTTATACCGGCCTACAACTCAGAGTCAGACAGTTCCAGTGCCTGGGCTCGGTTGCGATTGCGAGGTCTTATTTAACTGTATTTCTGGCTTTCTTCTTCAGGAATGGCTTCTAATACGAGCACTGTGTGCACCAATGTTATAAAAATACGTTTTATAGTTTAAAATTTTACGTAAAACACCACTAACCACTCAGCGACAAACAAGCAATCGGAAAAAATCACTTTTGTTGTGATCACTGATCGCTATAATTTAACAGTTCAAATTGCTCGCCGATTGCCATCGCATTGCTGTCAAAAGCTTAGGTGATACGAAATAAATGCAACAGTATAGCAAATAGTGATAGCAAAAATATAAATTTCTTCAAAACCCGTGGATGAATATGACACAAAACTTTAACAGTAACAGACATCAATAAAATAAACCATATTACATTATTTACACCATTATTACAAACTCTAATATTTTTTCGACGCAATTAGGCGACGTTTCTAATATTTGCTAAATTACTGGGAAACTCGTGGATGAATCTGACACAAAACGTGTCTGCATAATATATTTTGTTACTGCCCGAGAGTTTAAAATTTAGCTTTTGTGATATTGCTAATATCACAAAAGCTAAATTTTAAACTTTAATATTTTTTTCGGCCTATAGCGACCAAAAAGCAAAATACCTAAATATCTCTGGAAGCTGTCGACCAAAATGACACAAAATCATTTTTTAGGTTTACCTAGTGGTCCCAAACCTATACGCAAAAAATCAGAAACTTTAGAATTTTGAAACCAAAAAACCTAGAGCTATCGGTCTAAGTATGGAGATTTAGCGATTTAAATGTAATTATAGTTCCTTGATTATTCAGCAGAGGGAGTACTGTCGCTCGTTGCTATCGTATTTTTTTGGCTGGTATGTGATACGAAACTGCGATTTTGGAGCAATTATTGCGCAATAATTGCGATTGCATTGCGCTCGCGAGAGAAGGCTCGCTCCGAGCTAGCCAGCAGCGGCACGTAGAGTACACGATAGAACCTGTTTACGCGGCAAAATAAAATAACGGTAAACCGAATAATTCGGCCGAATATTCGGTTCGGTAAAGGCCGAATATTCGGTATTCGGTTATTCGGCCAAATCACTATTCGGCGCATCACTATCATATACCTATAGTTAGTAGGTATTAAGGACCCTGCACCATGTAAGGCCAATCTAACGGGAAAATACTTTTTATTCGTTTATTAACTAAAGAAATTAAGGAAACAAATCAAGTAATGCTTTGTTTTATTGGGTATCATATTATAAATCACTTTTTAACCTAGCTTCAAAAGCCATTATTATAAACTTAAGTTTTGTAAAGCTCTTCCAAATGGCCTTGCAAGGAACACAGCTCCAAACAAGGCCAATATTAGACATCAGTCGTTTAACTTGAAAATAGTGTTACAAGTATAATTATTTATCTGCTTTTACTAAAACGACATTATAATTTCTATCAATTAAGCAAAACATTAAATGCTCAATATATTATTTATATCACTGAAAAAAAATTTGACGAACATTGCTTGAACATCATCTTATAACTAAGAATGTATTAATGGAAATTCTTTAAAAACAGTAGTAATGAGCATCACATCGATATCTCATAAGTCATAACTAATTGCCAATGCGTTTTATAATGCAATAAAAATTATTTTTAATCCAAAATGGCTTTCTAAGGGGCCCGTTCTTTAGATGAAAAAAATGTTCAATATCAGTGTATAAGTTTAATAACCCAAAGAAGTAAAGATTTTATTAAAAGAAACATTTTTTTTATTGTTACGGTACGCATTTATAACTAAAAAATAAGTGTTTATATATTAATGATTTTTAGATGTTCCTTGTAAAGTTCGTGTTCCCTAGCAAGGCCAACTATCAAATCTTTGGTTGGGCCTTTTAAGGAACCACTGGCCTTCCTAGCAACATTACCAATATTTTAACTTAAATCGAGGCATAAGTAGATTTTCTTTTATTAGTACCATACACATATCCCTATACGACAATGCCCTGTAATAAAATGTGAGATAGATATAGGTTATGTAACAAAAAACTAAAGTTTTTCAGGGTGCGGAAATTACAATTGTAGTCTCGACAACCAAAGTCTACAAGCAGTGAGATCTCACTGCCACAATTGCGGCGCGATCGACTTGCCGCCGCGTTTGTGGCTTTAAGTTGGATGGATCTAAGTGTGTAGTAGAAGGAATATGTCTTTACATGACGATAACTGCGACTTTTTGATAGTTGGCCTTCAAAGGAACATGGCCTTACATGGCTCAGGGTCCTTAGTTACCTCTCTCAAGCTCTCGGCAATTAATGAATGAGATAACATGACAAAATATGGTGGATACTTATGTGTGAAAATCTGCATTTATCTACCTGCAGTAATGTTTGCTTAATGTGATAAACGGTATGTCACCTTTGTGGATACAGTGGGCACAAAAGGTCATACTTTAACCTAACTCAGTATTTACGGTAAACAACAACTGTCAACTGTTTTTGTAAGATAATCTGATATAATTGCTTCGGAAGAGAGAGGGTAGGGAGGGAAGGGTATGAACCGTTATAGAGCAAAAATAGGCCAAAAATTGTGTTTTTTTTTGTAAGAGAATTCTCTTACAAAACAACAGAGCTCTCCTTCAGTATATAGTTTTAATTTTATTATTATTTATTAAAGTACACATATAACTGAGGATTCTGTGAAAATTTTAAGTACCTAGTACCTACTTACCTTGCCATTATTGATATCGAGCCAAAAAATATATTTTTTGTTTTTAGTATTTTTTGTTATACAACAAAAACATATAATCTGTGAAAATTTCAGAAGTCTAGCTATAATGGTTCTTGAGCCTGAAGACCGACAGACAGACAGACGGTCTGACAACGAAGCCGGTTTTATCCTTTGGGTACGGAACCCTAAAAATGAATAATTTTTCAATAAAGCCAAAATATTCCCAAGGAAGCGCCATTTTTTCTAGGCTTATAGGAAATGCATTACTTTTTGATAGTTGGCCTTCAAAGGAACATGGCCTTACATGGCTCAGGGTCCTTAGTTACCCCCCCGATGGTTGCTCGCCTTGTCGTGGCGGTGGGGCTCTAGTAACCGCGGCTTGGACAACCGCGGTGAAGCAAAGAGGCAACCAGGGCCGGCCGGTGTCGCCGCCTGGCCCGAGGTGGGCGCTCCCAGCGGACTGGAGGAGTCCGCTGCGGATGCGCACCGAGGTGGGGCCGCAGAGGAAGAGGTAAGTAGGTATTGCGGTGCGCCACTTGCCCTATCCTCTGCGGCCGAGGTGTGGTCGGTGGCAGAGCCACAGACCTGATCTGCCACATGGCCTCCAAGTAGCAGACTCGGGGGGCGTCTGCTACAGCCCTGGTGGGGGCCGAGGAGGAGGGCGCACGTGTTGTGCGCCCATCGTGGAGTCTTCGGACCGCTGGCGGGGTCGCGGATGTGTGTATCGTTCCCGTGGCCCCGTCAAAAGGCGGCGTGGCGGAAGATGGGGGGGGTTTTAGTGGGTATACCGTGGTCTCATCAGCTACGGGAGTCCCACATCACCGCTCGGGTCGCCCCCTGCGCCTGGGTGGTATGCGTAATGCATTTCCCCCTCCGAAAAAAAAAAAAAAAAAAAAAAAAAAAAAAAAAGGGTCCTTAGTTACCTCTCTCAAGCTCTCGGCAATTAATGAATGAGATAACATGACAAAATATGGTGGATACTTATGTGTGAAAATCTGCATTTATCTACCTGCAGTAATGTTTGCTTAATGTGATAAACGGTATGTCACCTTTGTGGATACAGTGGGCACAAAAGGTCATACTTTAACCTAACTCAGTATTTACGGTAAACAACAACTGTCAACTGTTTTTGTAAGATAATCTGATATAATTGCTTCGGAAGAGAGAGGGTAGGGAGGGAAGGGTATGAACCGTTATAGAGCAAAAATAGGCCAAAAATTGTGTTTTTTTTTTGTAAGAGAATTCTCTTACAAAACAACAGAGCTCTCCTTCAGTATATAGTTTTAATTTTATTATTATTTATTAAAGTACACATATAACTGAGGATTCTGTGAAAATTTTAAGTACCTAGTACCTACTTACCTTGCCATTATTGATATCGAGCCAAAAAATATATTTTTTGTTTTTAGTATTTTTTGTTATACAACAAAAACATATAATCTGTGAAAATTTCAGAAGTCTAGCTATAATGGTTCTTGAGCCTGAAGACCGACAGACAGACAGACGGTCTGACAACAAAGCCGGTTTTATCCTTTGGGTACGGAACCCTAAAAATGAATAATTTTTCAATAAAGCCAAAATATTCCCAAGGAAGCGCCATTTTTTCTAGGCTTATAGGAAATGCATTATTTAGTCTGGATCCGGTTAGCTTTTTTCGCAATAAAGTTGATAAAGTACCTAGGATCATTGACACGGCGATCGATACATATTATAAATTACGATTGGGCCTAGTGGTGGGCCTTGAGATTGGCGTATAAGATTACAAATCGTACAAAAAATAATAAAAAAACCCACAGCCAGACATAGAACCTTCTCTTTTTTTGAAATCGGTTAAAAATGGTTGAGCGTTTATAGCAAAGAACAAATACACAATGTTTATAGACAGGTTACCTACATGAAAATCCATTTTCCATCAATCTTTAATCCATGAAAATTATTCATCGCACTCACCTTTTAACTTGTCGCATATTAGGTATATTGCAATAATTAAAAATGTGTTTTCTAAGTTCTAATCTAAAAGTTACCAACGCGCATAGGTAAGTAGTGTAGAATTTAATCAACAGAATTCAAGATAATATTATATATTATATGGTTAATATTTAAAACATACTTGAAAGTTGAAGCAGCAAACAACAAAATTCACATTTTCATAATCATAATCATAAAATTTTATTTGCTAGAATATGGTACTTAACAGATATATTTACTAGATGACGCCCGCAACTCCGTTGCGCCAATACTCGTTTATAGCGCGGTAACTGTAAATTTTTTCGGGACAAAAAATATCCTGCCGGCCTAGCATACGCCAACGAGATATCTCTCTCTACATTTTTCTCGATGTTTGATAGTTTGTATCTTCATCTCTATTGACCCTAGCATGACAAAAATTTTTTCTCGCGTAGATCTATCATCGAAATAACACATTAGCGTTTTGTTGAGATAATGTCGAGATTTTGACAATTATGAGACGAGTAGTTTTTAATTATCTCGAGAGTGAGATATCAGATATCTCGTTGGCGTATGCTAGGCCGGCAGGAGATACTTTGAGTCCCGAGAAAGGGCTTCTCGGGACTCAAAGTATCTCCATGCCAAATTTCAGCAAAATTGGTCCAGTGGTTTGGGCGTGAAGAGGTAACAGACAGACAGACACACTTTCGCATTTATAATATTAGTATTTCCTCTATAAATATTTATTATTTATACAATCCTGCAGTCTGTAGTACTTCCTGTATTATATAAAATATTGTTAAATTATGTAAGTAATAAATAAAAGTGCTTGAGAATATAATCCCCTCCTACTTATTATGCGGGTTCCAAACATTTTGCTTCATTTGGTTCAAAACGGCGCACTTATTTCTGAGTTTGGCTGAAAAATTTTGCTGCGTTTGTTTGGCTTAAAATTCTCCTTTTGCTGCGTTTGGTTAGAAACGCGTCTCTCGCTAGTGTGTCCGACGTCTTGGCTTATCATTATCACCAAGGGGCAAACAACATTGATAATATCTTTAATTGCGTACTGTCAATCGCCTCTGTGCGTCGCGAGAGTGGCGACAGTGAGTGTACTCAGATATGAGTTATAAGTTCTAACCAAAATGCCGGTGAGAAATGGAAAGCGAAACCAGGTTAGTTTTGTGTTTTAGTACTTTATGTATTTATATGAAATACGTGAATTGTCACTGTATGTATGTGTTATTTTGTGTGTTTAGTTTGTAAAGACTTTGGTATGGAAAGTTTTTTCAATTTTTTACCAACTAATTAGTAGCTACCGTTGAATTCTTACGAAAGATTTTATTCTTCTGGTCAGGCTTGTTTGCAAATAACACCTCTTGTTTAACAAGTTTTTATATCTCTTTCTCAATTCTCTCCTTGAGCTACAACTATTACGTACGTATTTTAAGTTGAGTGGACTTAAAATACGTACGTAAGTTGGCGACTCACGAGTCACGACTAACGACTGATTGCCTACGCATTGTCTACGTGACTTTATTAACGAAGTCACTAACATTGAAATACTCAATTACTTAAACGCTGTATAAATTCTTAATTCAGTGACACTTAAACCACATGCTATACCTATCATACTGACGCCGCCGTGGCGTGGTCCAGTGGTTAAGAGCGTGGTTCTTGACTCGGAGATCGTGGGTTCAATTCCCGCGTTGGAAACTTGTTATTTCCAAGTCTGGTTAGGAGAATACGGGCTGATCACCTGATTGTTTGATAAGCAAGATGATCCATGAGTAGGGTGCAGGGCATTTAAAAAGTCGGTCCTGCGTCTGATGTCTCGCTTCAGGCCAGTCGTGTCGGCCTTACTTCCTGGGTTATGAGAGTAAAATGAATAAAGAGTGCTTTTGTGTACTGCGCACACACTTGGGCACTATAGAATTACTCCTGCGTAACTGGCCTGGTTTCAATGAAACCGGCCACCTCACCGAAACCGGTGTAGTATCCTATCATCTTACTAGCTGTCCCGGTGAACTTCGTGTCACTTTAAAACCTTCCCTGGACTTCTACAATTAATATAATTTAAGCCTAAAATCAGCCCAATCCGTTCAGCCGTTTTCGAGTTTCAGCGCGACTAACACATTTAAAGTCTCAATTGAATAGCTCTTACACTTTAGATTTTATTAATAAGTATCTAAAATACACCGATTTCGTCACTGACTCACTGACACAATGGTGATCATCAAAATGTTTGGCTACTTCCTGAAGTGCTAGAAAGCTGAAAAAATTGTAGATAGAGTTAGGACGCGTAGATTCAGAAGCTTGGCTCTACATTAGATCTTGATGTCTTTTTCACAGGGAAAACCTTTTGTGGTCGTTGAGGTAACATTTTACATGAAATGTTTTTGGTGGGATACACGTGTCGAAAACCGGAATGTGTTTACCAAAATAGTAGATTGTAGAATGTAGATATAAAAGGATGAAGTGGATAACTAACATTATATAACATAAGGACAATTACTCATTTTTCCCTTATAATTAGAACAAACCTTCTACTTAGGTATCTACTTTATCATCTGGCTATAGGTACTTAAAATCCACATAATATTATTTTATTTCAAATCATTTTCCCGGCCCTAAAGCCGCCATTCAGTTAGTTACCCAATTCATCTACTTACGCCTTAGAATGTAAATATTTTAATATGTTATACCCAGTCGTAGTAGTTCCATTAATCATAATTAGTCAGCGGTTTTAAGAAGTGTGTTACAACCGTAAGTTGCAAGTTTGTCAGTTTACTATTAAAATATATGATTGCAAAAAGATTATAATTAATTAAAGGGAAAAAATGTCCAAAATTAAACATTTTTAAAGAGGCTTTACCTAAACGCTGCCTTTCCATGTTTACTTATAATGGACAGTGCCGGATTTACATTTTTATGAGTGTAGGCCACATTATTTCCCCCGCTCCTACCTACCGCACCCCTAGGATGAAACCGCCCCTGCACTGGACCGCGGCCTATACAAAATAAATAAATCCTGGCCTGATAATGGATACAGGCGAATAACGTGAGAGGACATTTCTAACATATCTTGTCTGGACCTATAACCCTAGTTCCGAAGAAATTATATTATAGGTCCACCATATTCTATTCTATGAATCAATTCTTGTACCTGCATTAATTTCGAATTATATCAGAATCAGGCCACTGTAAATAAAACTTGGTTACCTGTGTTTTTTTCGATTATTTTTATCGGAGCGATAAGGTTCTGATAAGAGGCGGTATAGTGTAGTCAACTCTGTGACAGTGTGGAGAGGTGATTCAGTTTTTGGTGTATTGGTGGCTATAAAACTAATTTATTTTGTGATTACTGCAGATTTTGTGTATTCTTGAAGTTATTTGCAGCTAACTTAGAGGATAATATTATATTTTCTAACCATATCTTTTCGCATTACAAAATCAAAGTATATTGATCGTTGTTATTGAAAACTTTCTAAGCTAGTGGTAAAACATATATTATAGTTCAAGTGTTTATAGTGTTGCTAGAAGCCTGAATAAAACTGGTGTCAGTATAATAAAATGATAGCTGAAGATGCTTTGGAGGCTCAGCAGAATGGCCGATTAAAGGTAACAAATTTATTAAGAGTCTAGACTCTTCACTCTAGATTCTGGACATAACCTAAAACTAGTTTTTGCCTACGTCATCTCTGAAGAAAGCCCTGGGGATGTACATAACTTGCATTTGATAATTCAGAGTGTGAAGTTAAAAATGGAATTTGATAACTATATAGCGTCGCTAACAGACGACCTATTATTTAGTTGATTGTAATTTAAAGATGACTTTGACATAAGCCTCATACATTATCTGTCAAACTGTTGAAGTTAATCATCATCAAATATCTCTGAGTGCGGCGTAAATGACATTATATCATACATTTTGATTCCTGACTTGGCTAGGTATCGACGAAATTATCGAATGCAAGTTGATTAAGTACCCGATCTATAAGTACGGCTGAAGTACAGCTTCCGAAATTTATATCTTTTCAACCTTACTCCATCCTAATAAAGATTGGAATGTGGTTCATTGGATACCATACAGAGCTGGCTGATATATTAACTCCCGAAATAGATGATAGTCAATTCTGGATATTGATACTTCCTGTTTGGTCTTTATCTGAGGAAGCGCCTACTAATATGACTTTCAAGCCGACACTTTGCTAGAAAATGATAGTTTTGTTGCATAATACTTTCCAGAGTAGGTACTTTACGAATGGTATATAATAGTTAAATAGGCGAAGCAAGCGACAAAAAAAAAGCAATACAAAAAATGTCCAGCAATTTGTTTAAGAATATTCAATTCATTAATTAATCCAATTTCTGAGGCTTTTAAAGGATGGTTATATTGTATTCAACGTAGTACTCAACATAGTTTTTGATTGGTTTACATGTTGAATATAATATAGCTAGTCAAAAACACTGGTGAAATTAAATCCAATCAGAAAGCTTTTGAAATCGGCCATCAGAAAAGAAAACTAAATAAGTTTATTATAATGTTATCGCGGCCCACTTGGGCCGTTCGCGGGTTGATAGGTTAAAAATAAAGCTTTCTATTTTTAAAATGTCGACGCTACGAACCTAAAATAATACACAATCTTTCATTGGTCTCGATTTTACGAGTTTACGGGCCTATAAACGGAAAACGAGTTACTCTCGTTTTCCGTTTATAAATATGGCTCGTAAACATTCTTTTCGGTGAAAGTGTAAATTAATAGTAAATTTGTAAAAATTTCCTCATGGCTCACGTGTAGAAAGTACCTCCAGACTCCAGAGACCAAAGTCGACGTATCCGTATACTATATCGGTATACCTGGGTATACCTCTATGGTTGGAGACTAAAATAAAGGAAACTTTACCTATATACAATTTAGATTTTGTAAAAATTCATTTGCTTGCGTCTTGTAACGTAAAAGAATAATTGATTCTACGTCCGGGCGTTGGAATTTTTTACAATAATTTCTCATGATTTGGCCGTGACCTTTTCGAATCATCGTGTACTAGTTCTCGCCTTGCTTGGCCGTTTTCGATAAGATTTATAAGCTTAATCTCATCCTGTTAGTGAAGTAAATGTTTATTAATTGAATTTGGAAGTTCTTAGTAAAACACACCCACAGCAAAACTACTATAATCTTGTCTACTTTAAACTAACCATAATATATTATCGATTACACTTATGGTTTATCTAATGGTACGGGAGCCCTAGAACAATTTTTTTTGTGATTACTAACAAGCTAATTCTTTGTGAGTAGCTACATTTTGATAAGACGAACAACATTTTAATTTTCGAAAAATCTCGAATGTGGTAGCTAGCAGAGATAGAAAGGAATTTCATACTTTGACTTGATGGTCCTAAAATATGGATTGTTTTATTTGTAGGACAAGGTTACTTTTAAATTATATAACTATTAACCTACCAATGTACAAAAAATCTGCTGGTTAGGGTTCGTTTTAGGGTACAGTAGTCAACCAATTTTTTGTTGATTACAGAACCCTAAAACGGAAAAAAATTGTACTAGGGCGGGAGCCTAGTGAGGGATCAATATAAACCATTTATCCTCTTACAAATAAAAAGATCTACACTATACGTACGTTATAGTTACTCAGTGTTTAAAGTCCTTGTCCGATGCGCTAGAAAACTGACTTGACACACAAGGACAAACCACAAAACATTGTATAACGTTCGACAGATCTATCTATCTGAACAGGATCATGTGAGGGGTAATTTAAAAAAACCGTCTAAGTTCGAGACGGACTCGCAGTCAGACAGACAAACCAACGGACAGACAGCGAAGGCTTATTAGCCTTTTTTTACCTTTTATTTACCCTTTTGGTACGAACCCTTGAAAGGAAGTAAACACATAATTACTTGGACGTAGTCCTTTATTTACAGTAGAATTGAACCCACAACTAACCAAAATAACTGCTTTAACTAATACAACAATGTTTTACCTTCACCAAAAATTGATGGCAATCGATGTGGTTGTACGGTTTCCGGAGTCCGTATAAGTGCGGTCCAACGGGAGGGGTCAGCGAGCAACGAGGAAGTGACAACGCCAAATAGTAATTGGCTTAGAGCTATTAAAATTTGGTGATGACAGGTACTTAGGTATAAGTTACGTAGCTATTTAATAATCTGTGGTATAAGGTGCGATAGTAAAAAAAGAAATAGGTAACATTGATGATGATTTTAATTACCTGAGAAGTATTGGAACTTTTTCTTGTAAGGATTTAGGAGTAGCCTTAATCTATAGGCATGACAAAATGTATCAAAATCTGTTTTACAGTTTTTTAAGAAGTAACGAATACACAATAGAAAACTGTCTCTTTTTCAACATTCGTGTAATTGAAAACACTTTACGTTAATGTCTTTAACCGACTTCCAAAAACGAGGAGGTTATACGTTCGTCTGTGGATATTTTTAATAATTTGATTAGTGAACGCATTACTCAGAACACAAGAATTTCTAATAACGTAGGTAATTCTTACCACATTATTAAAAATCCTCGTTAAAATATTGAGACAGTTATAAAATAATACATAGTTAAATAATTACTAAATTATGTTTATGACACAATATCCACAAATAATATTTTTTATCGTTGATATCCGGAGGAGTATATTTTGTACAATAATTACCTAAGTACATTCCAAACATTGCTGGAATCTCTTAAATCTCAATTATTATTACATATTATTATTATAAGCCTAAACTGTCCCACTGCTGGGCAAAGGCCTCCCCCAAAGACTTCCAAGTCTCAATTAAAATTTAAAAAATCTTTAAAATAATATTTTAAGCGCTAAAATCAAAATGTGCCCAAAAAATTACGTATATTTTCAATTCTACGCCAATGCTACGATTTCGTAGCACCTCTACGAAAAGTTGCGAAATTTGGCAACGTACCTAGTACGTACGTCGAGACTCGAGAGGTAAAGAGGGAGTGTATTATTTTATCTTATACGTGTTAAGTTTAATTTAATGTTTCTTTTGTTTGTATATTATCGTCTATTTGTTTATCACTGAGTGACATTTTGTCTCTAATTTCTAGTTTCCGTCCCAGATAATTTTATCGAATGCTTAATTTTATTATTCAGTAACATTTTAAGATGACAATTTACTTTTAAAATGCATAAAGAACATTGACAGAGTTCCATACAACGAAATACCTGGATTTTTTTCCGGCGTCCAAGGTTGAAAAAATATCCAAAAGATAGCAAATGCAATACAATATAATCATATTCAAAAACAATTTTGTCTTATAAAGGCCACGAAAAAACATATAGACATTGGAAGTTCGAACATCTTGTCGGTGTTAAGACAATAATTATTAACTGAAGATGTAATAAAACTTACGATTTGCGGATACACCCAAATGCACAGTAAAGAACATAATCGTGTGTTCCTGGTCAATGATCCGATATCGGCGAAAAGTATTCCCGCGCAGATATTGCAATAATTTAGGTACGTTGCGTTTCCATTTTTAACCGACTTCCAAAAACGAGGAGGTTATACGTTCGGCTGTATGTATTTTTTTTTCATAATTATTCACTATCGTAAGGCAGCCATTGTGAATTGTCCGTCAAGTGAAAACATCAACTGTCAAGTGTCATCATGTTTTAGATAAAGTAGTTATTCCATTACACTAAATTTAGAAGTTCTAAATAGGATAGGAAAAAGAAGACAAATTAGAAGCTACTTATTCCACTTGTCCTAATTTAGTAACTAAATCAGTTGCACAGATTAAAAATCACTTGTGACGACGCGGCGATTTTGGCCAGACGTCTTCATAATGGCTCCAGTTCTGTCAAACCAACAAAAATTGGTCTTCTCATAGGCTTAGCTGTTGGCTCAATGAAAATCAAAATAAATAAAAGGCGAAAAAGATGGTTGAAAGAATTTTTGCTCCACGAATAATTATGAATCATGAACTTTCTGAACTACTTGGAACCAGCAGACTTTAGAAATTAATTACGAATGAATTCCAGATCGTATAACATAAAATATATTGACTTTAATACAATAAAAGGTTGAAACCATCTGGCAACACTGATTTAGTCAGAAGCCACATTTTTGCCGATTTAGTACACTAATTAGGATCCTAGCTTTCTAAAATATGTTATTCCACTTCACTAAATTTGGTGACTATCATTTAGATTTCTAAATTTAGTGTAATGGAATAACTACTTAATAAACCGGCCAATCATAGACGTTTTATTACCTCATTAGATGCGGCCATTTTATACAAATAAATTGAGAGTTTTTATTTATTTACAAATTAACTCCGGCTTTTACATAAAAAAACAATAACGTGAAAAAAAAAACTGCAATTTTTGTATATGTGACATTTTTAGACGCTTCCGAAAACACTAAGGTACAATCTTGCCATGACTCTTTATGCTTTCACATTTCATCCAGAAATTTGATATCATTCAAGCTGGTATCCATCGTAAACAAAGATTAAAATTTTTGATCGTAAGTAGGTTGTTCCTACTTATCGTACGAAAGTATCAGTTATCGTCGTCTACCAATAGGTACGGAATTCGGTAGGCATTTGCGGTGTGACGGATTAATGAATTTAGCCGAACCCTTATAGGATTACCGTAAGTCCGTTCTTACGTTTACGGCTGGTGATCAGGAGCAAGGTTGCGGCGATTCGCACAGGGCTCGCGGCGCAGGACCGCCAGTCGCAGGTCGAGCGACGCCGGCCCAGCATGTGGCCCGAGCTCCCCGCCCCCGCGGCCCTCGCGCCGGTCCCCGCCGCACCCCCCGCGCCCTCCCGCCTAAAGCGTACGCTGCAGACGCTCCGCTCGCCCTTCCGCGCCGGCTCACCCTTCCACATATCGTCGCTCAAGCGCTCAGCGTCGACTAAATCCTCAGTATCGGATAGCGGCCCCGCGCGCGCCGACCGCACCATGCGCAAGAAGGGCAGGAAGCGCGCAGACGCGAGCGCCTCGCACGCCGCCGACCCGCAAAATAAGCCGACCAGCCTGCTCGGCAGGATGGGTAGTATCGGAAAAAAACGCGGCGAAAGTGCGTCGCCGGCCGACGACCCACGCCCCGACGACCCGCGATCCGACGCGCCGACGCGATCTGACGCGCCGACGCGATCCCACGAGCCGACGCGATCCGACGAGCCGACGCGATCCGACGAGCCGACCCGATCCGACGAGCGCTGCGATGAGACTCACCGCCCCGCCGACCGCTCCGGCGACGACGACAAGCGGTCCGTGGACTCGGAGGTGCCGTCCACTAGCGCGAGCGAGGACCGAGGCAGCACGCCCGAGCCGCCGCCCTTCTCCATCGCCGTAGACCACCCGGTGGCCCTGCGCGCCTTCACCAAGGAGGCGTGGCGGCGCCGCAGCAAGACGGAGATCGCCAAGCCCGTGGAGGAGCCGAGCCCGGCCGGCGCGCAGAAGCGGCGCATCGCCTTCGTGGCGCAGGCCTCCATGTACCAGTCCGAGGAGCCGGCGGACGACGGCGAGGAGGAGGAGGGGGAGGTGGGGTCGCTGGAGGAGGCAGTCGCGTTGGCACGCCAGCGGCTGGCCCGCACGCACTCGCCCGAGCGCGAGGACACCGACATGCCGGCCTACGGGGACCTCATCGAGCCGGACAAGGCCGGGAGCGAGGAGGTGAGTCGTAGTGAGGCTAGCGGCTCGCGCCAGTCGCGACGTGCCAACGGGGGGCGCTAGTCGTGCGCGCCATGACCTTCGAGCAGGCGGGCGACGAGTGTTACCTCACGGTGTGCGAGTGCTGCGGGTTCAGCGCGGAGACGCTGCTCATCCCAGTAGGTTACACAGTACTAGCCGCCCGCCATGCCCGTAAGTACATACGGCTTCGTGTGTGCGCACCCTTGGTAGCGGGAGAGGTTATAGGCACGTGTGATACCCGCTAGACCTTGTTATTTTTTTTTATTTCGGGCTGGCCCTCAAGTGCGGTGTCTTCGTATATTTTATTTTGCTTATAAAAAATAATCTCCAATAGCGGCGCGGATACAGGAAATAATAATAATAATAATAATAAATCATTTATTCGGTATACATACACATTACACCACATTACAATAAACATTTAAAAAATACCTGTTGATAATGTCAGGACTGCTGACTGCTGAAAAAAATCTCGATAAATCAGCGTTGCGGATCCGTCCGCAGCATTTGCTGAATGGGAACCAATTTGGTATGACATAGTGTAGTATCAGTAACTGTTAAGAATTATTTCTGTAATATTATGTTATATCAAATAAATTTATTTTTCTTTTTCTTTCTTTCTAAAGTGAATTGTTATAAAAAGTGTTTCTTTATTTTATTTTATCTTCGTTTATACTACTTTTTTTCAACAAATTATAGAAACGTGACAAATTGAAGCAAGTAAACGAGGCGGTAAAGTCTTTTACAATATTTAAGTTTTTGTAATGGGCAATACCACAGAATACATAATTATTATTATAGTTGGCTATACCGACTTTAGTGCCACTAAATACAATTAAAAAACATTATTATAAACTCTAATAACAATGTAATACTTTATTTTTGTTTTCAAATTATGGAACTATCTCATAATTTAATACTTAGAACAAACATTTTACATCCAATTGAAATTTGAAATTCGAATGTCACTAGCGTCACTTAGGAATAAATATTTTTCCTTATTTAAATTTTAAGCATCTTCTAGAAACGCCTAGTTTTTGTCACAAGTTCTTAATTATTTTGAAATACACTTACCCTCTTACTAATAAAAACTTCTTATACATGCGTTCAACGTGTGAATAGTTAAACAGGAGTATTTAAGTTACACACACGCTACACAGAGTCTATACAGATATATTTGTATGGAAATGACAGCGTCGTTATACAGGCCTTATGTGAAATAAAAGCGGCCAAGTGCGAGTTGGACTCGCCCATGGGGGGTTCCGCAGCAGCAATAAGGTTAATTTTTATGAAATTATATTATTTTTGATTTATTTTTATATTTCAGTCGATTTAATGAAATTTAGATTAAGGTTTACTATTTATGACGTATAAAAAAAACTACTAGCTAGATCTCGTTCAAACCAATTTTCGTTGGTAGTTTTTATAGTAATATACATCATATATTTTTTTTAGAATTATCATGCCTCTACTTTAGAAATTAGAGGGGGGGGGACACAAATTTTTCCACTTTGGAAGAGTCTCTCTCGCAAACTATTCAGGTTAGAAAAAAATGATATGAGAAACCTCAATATGATTTTTGGAGACCTATCCATAGATACCACACACGCATAGGTTAGATGAAAAAAAAATTTTTTTGTTTCATTAAGGTTTACTATTTATGACGTATAAAAAAAACTACTGGCTAGATCTCGTTCAAACCAATTTTCGTTGGTAGTTTTTATAGTAATATACATCATATATTTTTTTTAGAATTATCATGCCTCTACTTTAGAAATTAGAGGGGGGGGGGACACAAATTTTTCTACTTTGGAAGAGTCTCTCTCGCAAACTATTCAGGTTAGAAAAAAATGATATGAGAAACCTCAATATGATTTTTGGAGACCTATCCATAGATACCACACACGCATAGGTTAGATGAAAAAAAATTTTTTTTGTTTCATTAAGGTTTACTATTTATGACGTATAAAAAAAACTACTGGCTAGATCTCGTTCAAACCAATTTTCGTTGGTAGTTTTTATAGTAATATACATCATATATTTTTTTTAGAATTATCATGCCTCTACTTTAGAAATTAGAGGGGGGGGGACACACATTTTTCCACTTTGGAAGAGTCTCTCTCGCAAACTATTCAGGTTAGAAAAAAATGATATGAGAAACCTCAATATGATTTTTGGAGACCTATCCATAGATACCACACACGCATAGGTTAGATGAAAAAAAATTTTTTTTGTTTCAGTTGTACCTATGGGGACCCCTAAAATTTTTAATATTTTTTCCATTTTTGAATCAAAATCTTAATGCGGTTCACAGACTACATCTACTTACCAAGTTTCAATAGTATAGCTCTAATAGTTTCGGAGAAAAGTGGCTGTGACATACGGACGGACGGACAGACAGACAGACAGACAGACAGACAGACAGACAGACAGACAGACATGACGAATCTATAAGGGTTCCTTTTTTGCCATTTTGGCTACGGAACCCTAAAAATGATTATTAGTAGAAAAAATCTTATGCACCCTCTATACACGGTGTGTAACTTTTTATTAGTAAGAGGGATGGTGTACAATGTACCCGAACTGCAGATGTCAACATTTGACGTAGTATCCCTTAGTAGTCTGTGCATTTGTTTAGCTGTCACAAAAAATATGTACCTAAATTACACGTCTAGTGAGAAGTAGAAGTGCCACTACGGAAACCACTTTGAGATGGAACACTAACCACAGAATATATAATAGTACTCCGTCCCTTACTAATAAACGTTGTATAAGATTTGAATAGTTATACAGTGTTTTGTTCCTGTCACACAAGTGACATTTGTAATTGGATTGAAGAAGACAAAACACTGAATAACTATTCAAAGCATATATAACAGCGTTTATTAGTAAGGGCCTTGATGTTTGAAGATGCTTCCTCACTTTGAGCATAGTGGTATAGGAAGTATTTTTTTTTTTATAGGATATAGGAAGTATACAATAACAATTACAATTTACAAGTGGACATTTCTTTAGGTATTGACTAAATAAGTTATTACATAAAAATATATTTTAGTTTTGTACCAATTTCATACATATTAAGAATAGTAAGTATTGATTAAAATAAATACTCAATTTCGGGATAAAAGGAATTAGTGTAAGTGCAGATTGTTTAATACCAAAGTTTGTTTATAGGGAATCAAAATTAATATTATGTCAAGACTTATCTTGGGATCTCGGCCAGCGGCCTGAAATAAATTGAATAGTTTTTGGCTGACGGTATCTTCAATTGGTCACTTTTTTACGATAAGCTACTACTACTACTACTAGATCTTTTTTAGATACTTTTACCTGACTGAGCCGGTAGGAGGGTTATGTTATGAATTTTAGTAATATCATATTAAATTTCTTTCTCACACTGTAGGCCCAAGAGGCCTTTTTTTTAGGAGGGGAAATGCATTACGCATCCCCCGCCCCCTCGCGCTCGGGGGAAAGGGCAGGGGTATGTCGGACTCCCTCCGCAGAGGTTTACCGACTAAAACCCCCCCATGCCCTTGTCAACGCTACACGCGAAAGGAGCGGGATCGCTATGCATTCAACCGCGTCAGGCCCAAGAGGCCTGGCTCAGTTAGGTATCTTATATCATTTAAACATCTACGAAAGTCTGTCGCTTAGGCCTAAACGACGTGCTGAATTTCAGATTTATTGGTTTCATAAAATTCTTCGCTGTTTCTAGGGACTCTGTGGCGCAGTCGGTTTTTTGTGTTATTAACGTCGATCCTATTATATTTTTTAGAAAGGCTTATTATTCAGTGGCCTTCGGTAGGTGTAACAATATCTGTAGATTGTTAGGATTTGTATTAAATTACAATTCAGATTGTTCAAGGCTATATTAACAGGTATTCGTAATATTGGTATTGAGTGACCTCCTCCGATTTTGTTGCAAAAAAGAGTGGAAAAAAGTAATACTATTCTTACCCATTTGCTAAATTAACTAAGAGATTAGAAGAAAACAAGCAACAGACGTAATAAGAATCTGTAGGCCTACCACGAAATGGTTTTGAGACTCAAACATTCAGACGAGAATGCCGCGTCTTGCTCTAACCACATCATTTCACGTTTGTTAGAGTAGGATGCGGCATTCTCGTTCGATTGTTTGAGTCTCAAAACGGTTTCGTGGTACAAGCCCTGAGTAGAATTAGTCGACGCTAGCTTTCCGTGATGTATTTCAGCCTGCCTAGCATACGCCAACGCGATATCTCACTCTCGAGATAATTAAAAATTACTCGTCTCATAATGTCAAAATCTCGACATTATCTCGACAAAACTCTCTAAAATGTGTTAAGTATTTCGAAGATAGATCTACGCGAGAAAAAATGTTTGTCATGCTAGGGTCAATAGAGATGAAGATACAAACTATCAAACATCGAGAAACATGTGGAGTGAGTCTCGTTGGCGTATGTTAGGCAGGCTGGTGGTTCTTTCGGCTTAATTCTTATATTCTGTCGTTTGTCTGTCTGTTAGCTCTTCACGCTTGGACCATTGAACTGTTTATAAAATTCGGTTTTGAGATACCTCACACGGTCTCGTAAAGGACATAGGATGTGTTTCATAACGTAATTTTTTTCGCGCCAAACTAAAGGAGCTAAATTAGGGACATTATCTAATATTTCCTAAGCCACAGATTACTAAATAGTAACTACGCAAGTTAACTACAATATCTAGTAGTAATATAAAGTATCTAATAGTAGTAAACAACAGTATTCTTGCGAAACCTACATGATAGATTATACAGGGTATCGCTTTACGGCGTCTAGCGGTCCACCACTGACCACTGAGATATTCTATGTAAAACCACTGAGCTCAATAGTGGTCAATAAAGCACTGTTAACAACCACTAAGATCATCTACCAAATCGCTTAATTATCAGCAAAACGAACATTTTTTGCTCGACAAATCTGGCACATTAATTATTAATGAACGCATACTCAAAAACTTAGCGCTTTACTACTTCGCTGTCGCAATAATCAAATTCAAGTTGTCAGAGTACCCTGTATTTTATTGGTTTTGATATTAGGGTCAATTCAGACCACAACGCGATGCGAAGATGCATTTCTAAATTTGTACTGAATTGACAGATCTCAATTGCCCGAGACGTCGTACAAATTTGTCAAATCCATACAAATTTAGAATTATGAATCTACGCGTCGCGTTGCGGTCTGAATTGACCCTTAACCGTCGCTATGTGAGTTGTGACACGACGTTCACGATACCTCATGTCATATTATATTTCTTGTTCCTAAGATAGGAACAAGAAATATATTAATTCTCTGTCAATGTCGAAATTATTAATTATCGAATGTAAGTTGTCTTAGTACCTAAATAGGACTTGTTGATATATTACGTCTTCACAGAGTAAAATGAATGTTATCTCATTATCCCGTTGAACATATTGCATATTATATAATATTGATAATTGATGACATATTATGTCAGTCACATATTATGTCATTAATTATCATTTATCTCATACATGGCGGACATATAGGTATAAATAGAAAAGCAATTTCACTTCAACAAATACATGTAAGTATGTAAATACATATATAAATGAATTTCCAATATTGTTAGTCTCGCTAAAACTCGAGAACGGCTGAAGCGATTTGGTTAATTTTAGAACCATTCATGGAAGTCCAGGGAGGTTTATAATGGGGGGAAGTGATACAAAGTTCACCGGGCCGCCTATAGTTAAATATTATTTAAACCTGTACCAATTGATGTTTACCGGGCCGTCTAGTTAAATATTATTTAAACCTGTACCAATTTATTCTACTATAATTATTGTCATGCAACATTTATGTATAGTGTGCTAAACCGCGCCTACCTGGCAAATGTGGCGCATTTTTTTAGGGTTCCGTACCCAAAGGGTAAAAACGGGACCCTATAAGTCTTAGTGACTTCGTTGTCTGTCCGTCTGTCTGTCTGTCTCCAGGCTGTAACTCAAGAACGGTAATAGCTAGAGATTTGATATTTTCACAGATTATTTCACAGATCACAGCAAACGTGTTTTTTTTGGCCTTTTTTACTCTATATCATGGATCAATCATACATCTATATCAAAAATGGCAACAGGTAGGTACTTGAATTTTTCACAAAATCATTAGTTATAATATGTGTACTTTAATATTTAATAATAATATTAAAATTAAATAAAAAATAAGGGGGCTCCCTTACAAAAAACACAATTTATGGCCTAATTTTGCTCTATAATGGTACGGAACCCTTCGTGCGCGATTCCGACTCGCACTTGGCCGATTTTTTTTTTAATTTATTTGTCGCATTATACGTGTAGTTATGATTCCATGATCAGTGATATATGTTATGTTATGGAGTACATGTACCATCGAGGAAATTGATTCAGTGCAGATGGCGGACCAAAGTAATTTGGTCGCGTTACGTCAAACACAGCCGACCGATCACAGCTAACATTGAATTGACATAAGTCGACCACATGACGTTGGTCCGCCATCTGCATAGGAATCAACTTCTCTGATAGTACATGTAAACTGTATAATACCTCTCTGCTGCTGATTGGAAATCTGCAATCTAATTATCTTCGATTCATGTTCTACGCAGTTTTGTTCTAACTACAAAATAATATTCACATGATTTGAAATTTTAAACATTGACTATTTTATGTGGAATCGGTAATCGAGCAACTTCGTTCCTTGTGAACGAAGTTGCTATATGGTAGAATTGTTGTTCTGAAAAAAACACAATGCTTACAGTGCTCAACCTACAATATAGAAGTAACAAAAAAGGGATTTGTAAGGGTATTATAGAACTTTTTGTACTTTAAAATTTTGAGCACATGTGGCATCAAAGCATGGGATGTCGGCTTAGCAACAGCTTAAAGCAAAAAGCTCGAAGGTTTAAATTTTATTGCTCATCCTTAAAGAATACAAGGGTCTGACAAAAAATTCGAATCATAATATGTAAGCTGTCACAATACATAACATTATTACCAAGCAACATTATAAAATCATGAAACCATATTAATATTATTACTTAATTATTATTATGTTTTTTTTAAAATAACTTGTGTGATATTATTAAAAATAAGTGTTTCAAATACGACTCGAAAATGGTACTATTACACAAGCATAATATAATGTTTAAAACGAGTTTTAACAAATATGTTTATAATAATACATTTCCCCCTACGCAACATTTTATTCAAATTAATTAAAAGATCAAACCACTAATATTTACACACGAGTCTTTAAATTCCAATGAATTAGGTTAAACTTTTTTTTATTTACTCAAAACTTTTTGTACCTACAATACGGTCAAACTAGTTTGCCCTTATAAAATTAAAAAAACCGGCCAAGTGCGTGTCGGGCCACGCGCAATGTTATCCAACTTATACTTATACTTATAACCTATCCAACGACACCCCACACGATGGGGTGGGCGCGAAAAAAAAATTCAACCCCGCTTGATGTGTAGGGGAGGTACCATAAAAAAAAAAATTAAATATTTAATGTACCATTTTGTAGACATTATTAATATGTATGTTCATGCCAAATTACAGCTTTGTAGGCTATAGTCTCTTAGCAAAACCGCGGACAGACAGACAGACGGACAGACGGACAGACGGACGGACAGACCGAAACTATAAAGGTTCCTTGTTGACTACGGAACCCTAAAAAACGGGCGATCGTCTTTATCGTAGTGACCGATAATACACCGATAGTTCCAGTATAGTCTGTTAACCGTACGAGTTCGAACTTCGAAGATTGTAGACGTCACTTATAGAGGCCGGTCGCAAAACACCTCTAGTTATTTGCATTTAAAATTTTAAATTAAGAATATTTAACGAATTATGCAAATCTGACATGTCCTTCGAATTTTAAACGATATCGCCACAGTTTTTTTTATTTCCTTAGTGGCAAGAGTGTTAAGTGAAGATCAAGTTGATTTGTGATGGCGCCTAAAATAAATAAAATAAATGCAGTAAGTGATAGTGCTTATTAATTATTTCATATTTTTATTTTAATTAAAGTTATACATATAACTAACTCTATTAAATTCTGAACATAACATTTAATTTAATTTTAGCTCCCTACGTATAGAATTTAATAATTATTATTATGTACTTTTTACTCTAACAGTCACTTTTGTTTTTAAATACGATAATTACAATTTCAAAACATGTGCAAATTGTGTGATAACAGCTTCATGATTCATTGTGAATCTTTTTAAATCTCCTAAGTGATTGATAAAAGCTAAAAACATAACACCACGTTGTTAAAATTACAAATGAAACAATGTCTTATTACGATGGTAATTTTACGCATAATAACTTAACGCAGATAATGAGTAATTATTAGGCTACTTGACCTAATTTTTTTCTTCATGTTAATCGCTTCTTAATCATTCATTTTCACCAAAAAAACTAATATTTCAATATTTTAAACAGTAGAAACCCATATAAATGTTGATAGAAAAATATGCCTTTTAAATGGCGCCGAAATTCGAAAACACTGTCCGCCATAGTGTGACGTCATATTTTTTGTATTTTATACTTTCTTTATTGAAAAATTCTTTATAAAGCTAAACATACGATTCTAACAGTGCCTAAAAATTAGGAAAGAATTTAGAAATCATTTGTAATGTTGAAAACTTTTTGAGAAAAGTTTTGGCCATTTCATTTCCCAACTACAATAAATGGAGATTGGAGATATTATTTAAAACTGATGTTTTATTTGAACTATTCAAGAAAATGTATTTTACAAATCTTTCTAGGTTTATTCTTATTATTTATGTACAAATAAACTTACATAATATAACGAGCGTGATAAATAAAAGATATTAAATTACTAGTGTGATGACGTCAGATCCAAACCGGAAGTACCGCAAAAGCGTTTTCGTCAGTACAAATCATATTTCCATAAAATCATATTTTCAAATCGACTTTATTTATCAATCATAAGCTTTTATTTGATGATAAGGGTGAAATACGGTTTCCTAGGCTAAGTTCTACTAGAAATATGCATTTGTTCAATGAAATGAATATAGGTCAAGTAGCCTATTACATAACATGACTTACTCAATTTTATTACAAATCTTTGTAAATGTGGCACTATGAGGTCAAAAACATTAATAATAAACCTCTTACTCTGCGCTACATTGATTGACGTGCTAATTTTCTGACTCTGCTTCACAACATTGCATTCGCTAGTCTTGACTGGGAAGTTAGATGTAAATAACCTCCTTTTTTGAAGTCGGTTAAAAATGTCTAGGATTTGACATAGAACATTGCTGTCATGGCGCTTGTGCCCCTACTCGTACCTCGAGTAACCTTGAGTTTGGTGAAAGTAAACAAATACGATGGACGATAAGTTTAACAAAGTATATTGTTACCGAGTGGTCATATCATATCTAAATGGGACAACACTGGATTAATAGTAGTTTACAAGAAATAAACATGTTTTCTATGTAATAACCACTTGTCCTAACATCGTAATAATTAATGATAATAATAATCTAAATCACATCGCCATTCAAAAAAAGTTGTGAATGTTACCCACAATTTTACCAAAAAAGGTTTCTGCTGTGTAAACCTAAACCACTCTAAACTCAAATGAATAAGCTTTTGATTTTATAAAATGAAATCCTTTAATATATAATATTTTATAATATCAATATTATAAACTAGACAGAAGTCACATTATACAATAATATCAAAAATAAATATATAAAGGCAAAGTGTTTTAATTTTCTTGCGTTGAACTCTTTTTAAGGCAGCTTTTACTTTGGGGTGAATGCAAAAGCGTAGCGTCGATATTCGTTAATTTTACTTACTGTAAGTGAAATTGCTTACCTTAAGGCGCACTTGCGCAGATCTGGGTTAAAGTTAACCCGACATTAAACGTTATGTATTTTGTAAAATATGTGAAGAATGTAAGAGATAACACATTATTTAACCCGGTGTTAACTTTAACCTGGATCTGCGTAAGTGGACCTTAGTAATTTTTATTGTTTAACCACGGATTACTAAATAAAATTACTACATAAATTTTGCTAAGAGGCAATTTCTTTTGAAGCATAAGCCATTCAAAATATCTATAATCTTGGCTGGCATAATAACTGCCGTAGGTACACGAAACGAGTAAATTAATTAACTGTAATTAATTAATGTAGATTTTGATAATATAAGCCCCATACATTCTATGTGAAACTCTTTATTCATTTATAGTCTCTATATGCGGCATTGAGGGCCTGTTTCACCACTTCCTGATAAAGTGCCGAATAGGCTATTCATAACTTTTTTGACAGATTCTCCATACTCCATCTGTCAAGTTAATTGGTGGATACGATAGCCTATTCGGCACTTATCGGAAAGTGGTGAAACAGGCCCTAAGTATAAAGATATTTTAACTGTGATGTAAAATAATAATTACTTAGATATTTTTAATAGTCATGATTCGAAGTCACGTTAATGCAGATTAAAAGCGTCAACAGTTTTTTGTTAATCTATTATGAAATACGTAGATTAAATATCAAATTAATAGCATTATGAAGCCTTAAATTCTCGCTACGAAATTCGACACCTGCGGCTATACTATGTTCGTTATAGAGGATAATAATTATACAATTATTTGGACAGCTCAAATCGAATTGAAAGTATGGAACTATGAACAAAAAAGTAAGACCTATTTTTTATGTGCAAAAAACTAAAAGGCTTTAGGATATTGAATGAATAATAAAGACCAATAAGGTACACAATAAAAGCGAAGGTTTTTGTGTGTATGTTACCTTTTCCAACAAAAACTACTGAACTGATTGTATTCAAATTTGGCGTGGTATAAAATTAGGCTCTATATTAATACACTGGCTTTGGTAAAAAGTTAAATATTTCCGTGGGATATGAACATAAAAGTTCTTTAGGAGTTACTTTGCATCCCAAATATTATGTTTTTAATACTTATTTTATTAATACAACATGTCTTATTAGTTATTACATTGTTGTTATCGTGTTGTTATCAGTATAAAGGGTCCCAGTTCATACGTAGATAGTCAACAAGAATACAGTCTTGATCTATAATTGATATAAATTGAAGATAATCGTTCATAGTTCATCTCCTACTTGTAGTACTTTGTTAGTCTAGTGACTATAATCTCTATGCTCGTATGAACAAAAGATGGTAAAAATATATAAATAAATTATTCTAAAGATACCAAAGTATTTTGGCCAAAATGTTGGCAACAAAATATCTCAACAAATCAAAAATCCCATATTTTTGAATTCAAACTTCGCTATCAAAATTATCGAATGCTAGTTGACTACGGACCCAAGACATTACTATTTGAAAGACGTTACACAATATATGAAATAGTACATTATACACTATCTATACAGTTATTTTATAAGTCTACGATGAAACATACAAAGAAAAACAGACATCAGAAACCTTGAATATAAGATCATGATCAAGACAATTCTTAACCTCGTTATTAGATTACAATAATTATTATAATTAACAAGTAACAAGTAATATTTACGTTTTGTAATCCCATTACTGTGTGACGTTTCAGTAATGTATTACTTTGTTGCATTTTTCCACTCTAATTATTAAGATAAGGCCGCCCTTGCCCACATTTTTTGTTATTTCTTAAGTTTAGTTTTATAGTAACATGATTGTATTTAATGTGAGCAATAAAGAATCTATCTATCTATCTATCTACTTTACGTTCAAAATGTTGTAACAATATGATAAACTTTATATATTTTTACTAGATTTTGCGTTTAAATTCTTTTTCGCTCGGGGACAGCAGATTTTTGAGAAGAAATGGAGTCCCAGAAATGTGTCTATTTTCGGGACTCGACTCTGCAACGCCGGCAGTTAACCCTGCGAGTGTAATGGGCGACGGCAGTTGTTTTTCATCGGGTGACCTGAGTGCTCGTTTGCCTCCTTATTTTATAAAAAAAATCACTATTGACAACAGGCGACGAATAAAGCAATCGTCGTATTTCGGTTTTGGTTTTGACGTTCCTTAATATTCCCAAAATATTATCTGTGCCGGCTACCGTATCAAAATAATGAGCTTTGTGGTATACAACTCGTTCGTAGAATTGCATCTTCAGCAATTATAATATTCTATACAAATTACTGAAAGTACCAAAGGTGCTAAGTGTTTGTAAGCTGTTGCCCGCGACTTCCTCCGCGTTAACATAGTATTTAAATAATAAAGATGGACAGTTTTCCCCCTTTTCTGGTCCCTTAAAGAAAGGGTAAAAACAGAAGCAAATGTCAAACTCAAACGTCAATAAACTTTCATGTTTGTAACTTAAGAAATGATGGACTTTCATTCAAACTCTCAACCCTAATATCACCCCCTTGGGCGTAGAATTTCCAGAAACGTTTAAATATATATCCATACAATTTTAATTAGTATCCCAATAATAAAGTTTCATGTTTCTAACTTAAGAAATGACGGACTTTCATTCAAACTTTTAACCCCAATTTCACCCCCTTGGGGCTAGAATTTCCAAAAACGCTTAAATACGTATTCATTCATTTTTAATCAGTAGCCCAAAAATAAAGCTTCATGTTTCTATCTTAAGAAATGACGGACTTTCATTCAAACTTTCAACCCCAATTTCACCCCCTTGGGGGTAGAATTTCCAAAAACGCTTAAATACGTATCTATTCATTTTTAATCAATAGTCCAAAAATAAAGTTTCATGTTTCTAACTTAAGAAATGACGGACTTTCATACAAACTTTCAACCCCTATTTCACCCCCTTCGGGTAAAATTTCCAAAATTCCTTCCTTAGTGGGTGTTTACTTAATAAAACAACCCTGCTCACCAAATTTCGTGGCTGTAACTTTAACATTTTTGCTCTGCGATGATGAATCAGTCAGTCAGCCAGTCAGTCAGTCAGTCAGTCAATCAGTCAGGACTTGTAATTTTATATGTATAGATCAGCATAGTATAAATATTTATAGATGGATATTTCTAGTAGCGACTAGCCAATCGAGATTATGAGCAGGAGGTGGCTAACAAGCATCAGCACGGCCTAGTATGGCTTCCCTCTGTCAGATTACTAAAACAACACTATACCTACTATTATAGTGTTGTGACTTTCGTGCTATAAATGACAAGAAATTTGGCATAAAATTGTATACTCACTATTTAATAGTTGAAGCAGTATTCCTAATTTTTGCTACTTTATGCTAAAATATTATCTTTTCTATTCTAATTAATAAAGTGCAACAAAACAAAGCGAAAATACTTTATGGATATATTTTTGTTTAAGTATTGATTATTATAATTATTGTAAGGACCCTTGCCCCTTCCACACGACATTTTTTTACGCTCGTGTGTATCGATACAAACGCAAGATGAAACGCTCAGCAAATGGCAGGAAGCCGACACGTTTTAAACTGTATACATTTAAATGTATCTGCCAAAATGCGATGAAAACGCGCAGAAGACAAGCGCACAAGAAACGCGCGTCATCAGTGCGCAAAAATACGTTGTGTGGAAAGGCCCTAAGAGATCACTATGAAAGAAGCAGAGCTAAAAAAGTTACTTTTTTGACAAGTTTATATGGGTATATTAACAAATAACTTCATTATGGGACACAACACCTTAAAATTATTATCATTTTGTTTTGTTACCTCAACCTGTATTGCTGCACCAACCACCCTCAAATATCCTCTCCTTTCAGAGCCACGCGTCCAGTAGCGAGCGGCGGGAACACCTGTACAAGATCCTGGTGATCGGAGAACTTGGTACGGGGAAGACGTCCATCATCAAACGCTACGTCCACCAGTTCTTCAGCCAGCACTACAGAGCGACAATTGGGGTTGACTTCGCGCTAAAAGTGCTGAATTGGGACGCGAATACGATCATACGTCTGCAGCTATGGGATATAGCAGGTATGAATTTATTGAAATGTTATTATTATTGAGAATGTATATTTGTTTTTCGGAAACAGATGCATTAAATGCTATATTAATAGGGTTTTAAGCAGTGCTGGTTTTAGCAATACCAGCGCCCTGGGCGAGATTTCTTCGGCGCCCAGGGAGCTGGTAGTTCTGAAAATTTTTTTTAAATTATGTATTTATAATAATAAATACATAAAAAAAATATTTTTATTGCATTGGAATCGGATCATTTATTAAAGTGCCTGCTGAAATACTTTTTTAGGAAGCGTTTGCTTCGGAAAAGAAAAAATATATTGACACTGCATGTGACTTTTCCATGACTTTTCTGCAGCCACTTGTGATTTGTGAAGATTTGAGGAAAATGGATGACATAGGAACAGCTTTAGCGTGGACCTTTATGATTCTCGTTGTCATCTTTTTCTTGATGTTCATGTCGTTGTTGATAATGATTTAAGGTAAATGATGCCAAGAATATTCATAATTATTATTATTACAAGTGCCAGAACATGGGCATAACTATGGGCATAACCACATTTCTGTGGGCATAACTTTCAGCATGTGTTTTTATTGCTTTACGGGAGAATCAAGAACTCCCAAAAGCATATCATTAGAGAATATGAAATGGCTTATGCCGTTAACCAAGTGGTGTAGACTAGTCAGTGGGGCCTCAAAGGTGGGGCCGTCATTTTTCCTACGCACTGTAGTAGAGGTAGAACATTACCTACATCTAGCATCGCCTAGCATCTTCTTATTTGTAACTAGCTGTTGCCCGCGACTTCGTCCGCGTTAGTATAGTAGATCACGTCCCAAGTATTATTTTTCAAAAATATTCAATGTACAGAATTGACTTTCCTACGATTTTATTATATGTATAGATTGTTCCTACAAAGGATAATTAAGACGCAATACAAACTCCACGATACCTTTTAATTATGAACAAAAGTGTCATGAGGAATAAGGGGGGGGGGGGGTTGGGGGGGCGCAGCCCCCCCAAAACAAACGACACTGGAAAACCGTATGTGTAGTTTAGTTTTTAACTTTGTTCTTAAAAAAGATGTATAACGCCGCAACACCGCTTTGTTTGAAGCGAAATTTGGGGTGGTGGGGGGTTGGGGTAGGGGGGGCGAAGCCCCCCCCCACCCAAGAAAAGACCGATGCCAAAGCTCCCAGCATGTTAATCAAACGACACTCGAAATTTGTATAGAAAAGAAAGACAAAAGCTCATAGCATGGCAAGGAGTGAAGATAGATACAAAGTGTGAAGGACAAATTTGTAGGAAATTTTATGGGCTTTCATTACGTACAGGACATTTTTTCTCTACAACGCACCGTTTTAGCGATATGAGCAAAAAACTAAAAATATTGAAACTTGAGCCCCTCCCCCCCCCTAGGTTGTATCGTCATAATATATAGCCTATGTGTTGACCCGACCTCTATATAATATTCGTGCAAAATTTGAAGTAAATCCATTCAGTACTTTCTGAGTTTATCCCGGACATACATACAGACAAACAGACAAACAGACAAACAGACAAAAATTCTAAAAACTATATTTTTGGCTTCCATATCGATTGTAGATCACGTCCCAAGTATTATTTTTTAAAAATATTCAATGTACAGAATTGACTTTCCTACGATTTTATTATATGTATAGATTGTTCCTACAAAGGATAATTAAGACGCGATACAAACTCCACGATACCATTTAATTATGAACAAAAGTGTCATGAGGAATAAGGGGGGGGGGGGGGTTTGGGGGGGCGCTGCCCCCCCAAAACAAACGACACTGGAAAACCGTATGTGTAGTTTAGTTTTTAACTTTGTTCTTAAAAAAGATGTATAACGCCGCAACACCGCTTTGTTTGAAGCGAAATTTGGGTGGGGGGGAGGGGGGGGGGTAGGGGGCGAAGCCCCCCCCCCACCCAAGAAAAGACCGATGCCAAAGCTCCCAGCATGTTAATCAAACGACACTCGAAATTTGTATAGAAAAGATAGACAAAAGCTCATAGCATGGCAAGGAGTGAAGATAGATACAAAGTGTGAAGGACAAATTTGTAGGAAATTTTATGGGCTTTCATTACGTACAGGACATTTTTTCTCTACAACGCACCGTTTTAGCGATATGAGCAAAAAACTAAAAATATTGAAACTTGAGCCCCTGCCCCCCCCCCTAGGTGATATCGTCATAATATATAGCCTATGTGTTGACCCGACCTCTATATAATATTCGTGCAAAATTTGAAGTAAATCCATTCAGTACTTTCTGAGTTTATCCCGGACATACATACAGACAAACAGACAAACAGACTAACAGACAAACAGACAAAAATTCTAAAAACTATATTTTTGGCTTCCATATCGATTGTAGATCACGTCCCAAGTATTATTTTTTTAAAATATTCAATGTACAGAATTGACTTTCCTACGATTTTATTATATGTATAGATAATTCTAAAAAATATCTGGTTTGTTACTTTTAAAACCTTGTTTATTGAAGTTACACCAAATTTACCACGGCTTACTCTTTTTCTTGAAGTTATAAAATCTTTAATCATATTATACCAAGAAAGTCTCGTATTACGTATATAAGTTCCTACATTAAAGAGCTGTTTCACCACCATCTGACAGATAGAGTATGGAGTATCAGTCAGAAAAGTTGTGGATATCCGGCACTTATCAGGAAGTGGTGAAACAGACCCTATATAAAATAATTCTCGAGATTCTAGAACATTCCACGTTTCAGGTCAGGAGCGCTTCGGCAACATGACACGAGTGTATTACAAGGAAGCGGTGGGTGCGTTCATAGTGTTCGACGTGTCGCGAGCGGCCACCTTCGATGCCGTGGTCAAGTGGAAGGCGGACCTTGACTCCAAGGTGCAGCTACCCGACGGATCGCCCATACCGTGCATATTGCTGGCTAACAAAGTGAGTATATACCCCGGCACTTGTCAGAATAAATCCAACTGGTTCGTAGCAACACCTAGGCTTTAAAGGCCCGCCTTTGAGCTTCTTGGCTAATACTACTTAAATCCATGTTGTCCATAATCCAATGCCGTGGTGAAGTCGAAGGCCTACCTTGACTCCAAGGTGCAGCTGCCCGACGGATCGCCCATGGAACTGAGTATAAGAATGGGCTGGCAGACACTTTTTACAAATTTAACGAAACATTTCATCATCAACAAAGTGTGCGCTTTATCTTAAATCAATATTAGGCTTTAAGGAAATGAAAATGAAGTGAATTTTTTGTTCGGAAACTTAATAGATGTCTCAAGAGCAGTGGCGGCCCAAGGGGGTGGCGAACAGGGCAATTGCTTGTGGCTTCGCTTTTGTAGGGGCCTCGTAAGGTATTTTTTCGTAAGACAAAGGGCCTCCCAAAGACCTACCGGCTGCCGCTCGGGGCCTCGCAATGGGTAAGGCCGCCACTGCAGCTCAAGAGGAAACTCTTGAGACATCGATTAAGTTCCCAATGTTGAATTGAATTATAACAATATTCTACCAATTTTCTCTTTCTCTCCCACCAGTGTGATCAGCAGAAGGAGGGCATAGTGAACACTCCCGCCAAGATGGAGGAGTACTGCCGGGAGAAGGGGTTCGCGGGCTGGTTTGAGACCTCCGCGAAAGAGAACATCAATATAGAAGAGGCGGCGCGCTCACTAGTTAATAAGGTCGGTTTTCCCGTATACTATTATGTAAATTTTGTTGAAGAAGCGTAAATAAGTCTGTTAATAAGTATAAGTCAGTTTATAAATCAGTTTTCCTGGGAACATTTACGAGATTTTAGAAAAGGTAGCCCATTTGTACATTTTCATTTTTCAGGCGATTTCTATTCAGGAGCAGGCTCACTTACTAGTTCATACTTCATAATAGCTTCTAAAAATCAGTAATTAATGTTAAAGGACGATTTTGTCATTTGTTTGTACGCAATACTAATTAATACCTATTAACATTAGCCGTATCAATTGTCACGGACCATAATAAGGGTTTAGGGTCTTGATTCTATGTGAATTTTCTATCCTAACATCCCAATTTTCTAAGGGCTGATTTTTCAATCGTCAGAATATAAACTTTATTGACAGATTTTATATGAAAAAAATGTCAGTGTCATATTAATTCTTTAAGTAAAAGTTATCCGACGATTGAAAAATCGGCTCTAAGATAGAAAATTTCAATCAGTTAAAGTTAGAAGAAATCTACCATGTATAATTTAAATTTTTGCTATGGGCCCCCTCTGAATATAAATATGGCACTGGCGATTTTGCTATGATATTTTATCTAAGTGTTAAAATATGTGTTATTTGAAGATGCTTTCAAAGCTTAAAATGCTTTAACAATACATTATAAATTGTAATCTCCCATGGTAAATATCAGCAATATAAATATTAAAAAAAAACAATTATGTGGGCTTCTGCCACATGCCAATGATTTTTAATAGACAACAAATATTTTTTCTTTTAGATCTATCAAGCGGGCTTCAAGCCCACAACTTTCTATAAAATGCCATGCCATAATCTAAACAACGGTGACCATAAATAACAGACTAACGACGGATGTTTTTTCTACGAACCCATTTGGAGGAATGTTAAAAAGTATAAACCAAATAGACCAGTTTTAAAAACCTTCGTTTCGACACATTTAGAAGTTTTAATTATTTTCCTCAATAGTAAATATTGTAACGTTTATGTTGATTGCTTAATAATATTGCGTAGGTATTTATGAATAGGATTATGCTATTATGACTAGTTAAGAGTTTACGACTTAGGCCCACTTGCGCAGATCCTGAGCTAAAGTTAACTCTGAGTTAAACATCATAATATTGTCATATCTGTCACTCACTTGTGATAGTGATAGAAATGACATGATGCTTAACTCGGAGTTAACTTTAACCCAGATCTACGCAAGTCCGCCTTACTGAGTTAATAAACTTAGGTCATAGATTTTATTGCATTTTTATGACTGTATTGGTGTTTTTGATTTAATACACGTGTATCTAATAATTTATGTACTTACCTATCTATAACCTTCTTAAATATAGCATTTTAATATTATTGAAATTTTAGAATATTCAATCACTAATTATAAATAAATTCATATTTTTTGCATTTTTATCATGCAAAAAATGTAATAATCTCAAATTTGGTATTTTTCTTATCATCTGTATTAATATTATACGTTTTATTTATCTATGTGAATAAGTTATTGAGCTTTTTATCACAAAAATCAACTTAAAATTCTTGTTGTCTAACAAGAATTTTGTGTTGTTTTTTGTAGGAAAATTACTGTGAAGGATGGATTTTTTTTAAAGCTTTTATATAAGCCTTAAATATAACTTATCATACATTTAACATTTATGTATTACTTAGATGAAGCGCGCAACTCAGTTACGCCAAAAATCGCGTGGGAACCGTACATTTTTTCGGGATAAAAAGTATCCTATGTCCATTCCCGGGACTCAAAGTATGCCTATACAAACCAAATTTTAGCCAAATCGGTTCAGCAGTTTAGGCGTGAAGAGGTAACAGACAGTCAGACAATACTTTCACATTTATCACATATATCATATGTACCACAAAACTGTACATTTTGTGGCACACTTTAAAAACTATCACGTCTATTGATTTGTGTTTTATCATAGTCATTTTTATTTAGCTTATGTATAAAGAATATTAAGTATGGATATTAGATGCGTACTTCTTACGTCATCAGGGAAATGCGTTATCATTCACTTTACACGTCATAAAGACGAAGCCTTTCTTATACGTCAGTTATATTATAGCAGACGTAGTTCGCTATCGTAAGAACACGTGGGGAATTAGGTACTTTAAATTACTTAACAGAAACGTAACTGAAATAGTTCTGAATGGCTGCACAGTTTTTTTTTTTAATTGGAATAATAAATTAAGCGAAAGCTTTAAATAAATACCGGAAGATTTAACATATTTTTCACTAACCTAACGCGGGGCCCGTAGCAAAATGTGGCGGGGTTTTAGTGGAGCTTAAAAACAAATTCCTTTTAATATGATTTATTAGGTAAAAATTAACAAAAATACTTAACAAACCCCATTTTGTTCCAGATTCTTCTAAACGACAAACTACTGCAGAGCAACGACAAAGACGCCGAAAAGTTCGCTCTCGACCACAAAATCGCGAATGGCGACAACAACAGAGACGCAAGCAGCAAGTCCTGCGCCTGCTGATCTATGTCCAGTACAAATGAGGACTTGAGGATGTATATTGTATACGCAACGGTGCATTGAATGAAATTACAGCAAAAATGGCGTTTAAAAAAACTAGCACCGTGAATGTCAAATCGAATGTGTTCGAAAAATCGAAATTTGAAAAATGAATATTATCCTAAACTATTGATACAATTTAAATAATATACAGTAGACTATCTTCTTAGCGCACTGTTGCAACTTGCATGCTTACACATAAACGTGATTGCTGATAGCGTGACACAGTTCTTTGTACTATAATATAATATTATTATGCCATCGAATGTATTCAACAGAAGAAACAGCTAGTCTCTGCGTTGTTGAACACGTTCGATTGCAAGAACACGCCCCGTTAGTCTACTGTGTTTATTTATATCGTGCCATTGTATTCGAAAAAATTGTGCACTCGAATTTCAAATTTTCATTTTTCTACTGAATTAATTCCATTTGACATTCAAGGTGGCCGGTGGTGGCGGGAAAAAATAAAAGCATTGGCACACTGGCTGTGCCCTTTCTCTCAAATGCCATGTCAATACTACTGTGTTTACTGTATGTGTATAAAATATAATGTTAAAAAGCATAAAGGCCGTCACAGACTTAGCTATAATATATATTAATATGTTTATAGCTAGGCATATTACTATATATTTTCTATACAATTTTCGCGTGACCACACACTCAGCTATAATATATATTTCTGGTCTCAGTGTGTTTAGTACGGTATATTAATATATATTATAGCTAAGTCTGTGACGGTCTTAATATTGTGTAAAATTTGGTGTGATATTGCGATTTTTCTAAGCTATCGATTTTTAGGGACCAAAAATTGATATTCAGTTAGAATTTGCCCGCCTACTTACGATCAACATGTTTTATTAAGTTAAATTCGAATTTAATATAAATCTAATCAGGGTTCATTTGGATACAGGGTACATCTGGACTTACTTTTGATTCATGTTGAAAAGTTGATCAAGTCAACAGGTCGATTTATCACAATTTAGCAATATTTTTAAAGCAGATTGCCTCTGTTATGAATATGACTCGAATTAAGTTTTGATAATTGAAATAAAACTTTGATTAATACTACTTATATGTTTAAAAAAATTAAATTTGTCGGACTTAACTTGCATTGATGAAATTAGAAGTAAAGTCATCCAAAATGCTCCTAAAAATATTTTTAATAAAAGTAGCCTAAATGTTTTTATAATTGTATTATAATTACGTACGCATATAAATTTCATTTATTTCAATGATTCATTTATTTATTATTTTTTACGGCCACGCATATTTTTTAAATGTAATATTCTGTTTAAAATATTTTGTCTAAAATCATTTATTTTTCAAGAATTCATTTGTATTATAACTTCCTAACCAAATAGTTTTAGTCTTACTTACATAATAATTAAAGTAATAAATAGGTATAGGCAGCAGAGATTTTGAATATTTTTACGGGGCCCAAATTAGTGTTACCTACCTACCTATGTCCGTTCCTTAAACGAGTACGATCCGAGGGTGTAGTGCGAGTTTTATTCGATCATACTCATCGAACACGATATCGCGAATTTGTATGGGATCAAAGCAGCGCCATCTACTGGCTAACGTGGATACCGCTTTGATCCCATACAAATTCGCGTTAACGTGCTCGATGCGTATGATCGAATAAAACTCACACTACACCCTCTGATCGTCTGATCGAGCTGTCCCCTTGTCAAATTATTATAATCTTTTATAGTAGCGTTTGTTTTAACACGTAATATAAAATTATAATACTATTAGAAGCCTTGTATTTTAATGACTTTGAGGTCTGAATCTTTGCGAGTTTACGAGTATATTTATAGTTTATTACATTATTATTTATATTACTTTGGTTCTATGTATTTAATATTTATATTTATAAAATTAGTTTTACGAACAAAGATGCAACGAATTTACTTACAGTGCCTTATGCTTATTATCTACACTACTATTATAAAGAGGAAAGATTTGTTTGTTTGTTTGTTTGTTTGTTTGTTTGTTTGAGTCGAATAGGCTCCGAAACTACTGGACCGATTTGAAAAATTCTTTTGCTATTGGAATCTTACATTATTTCTGCTGAACATAGGCTACATTTTATTTTGGAAAAAAGTAGGGTTCCGTAAGATATTTGAGTTTTTCGGACGCAAGGTGTAAAAAATCAGCTAGAAAAGTTACTTATTTTGCGTACGCTGCCTAAACTATAAAAGATAGAACCATAAAATGTTCTAAGTAATTGTAGATCTTATAAATATCTACAAAAAAATCCGCGACACACTATACCTATCTATGTCGAGTGAGGCACAATAACCATTTATTTTTTTAAAAATCCTGAATTTTTTTTGGACTACATTAAAACGGATATATTTTACTCACGCTATTAATCCTTATCAAAATAAATTATTTTATCACTAAGTACAGTTTATGTAGATAATATTTGGTCTTTGAATGATTAAAATTGGACGTTTGGTTTTGAAATTATGGCGAAATTAAAATATTACGATAGTGGGCGTCACCAAAGCGCGTGCGGGGAAGACAATATTCTGTTGTAGAAATGAAAATTCTGTACTTAGAAGATATGAAATGACACCCGAAATTACACCTTTGTCACTACATCGCTATAGAAGCCAAAAATGTGGTTAGTTTTTGTCTGTCTGTCTGTCTGTCTGTCACTCTTTCTGTCTGTCTGTATGTTTGTTCCAGCATCGCACGAAAAATACTTATCCGATTTGAATGTGGTTTTCGCAGATATATTTATCTTCTTCCAACTTAACATATGGTGTATAAAAATTTTTCCCCCCACCCCTCTAAGGGGACAAAAGAGGGGGTCAGATTTTGTATCAAGCTTTTTTCTTTAACACGAAGACTACTGATCCGATTTGCATACGGTTTTCACAGATATATTATATTATTTGTCTTCTTCCAACTCAACATCTGGTGTATAAAAATCCTCCCCCCCCCCCCCTCCCCTCTCAACCCTCTCTGGGGACCAAAGAGGGGTCAGATTTTGTATACAATTTTTTCTTTAGTGGACTTACTTCATATTAGGTATTAACTGTATTTTTCAACTTAACATCTGGTGTATGACCTTCCCCCCCCACACTCTCTTAGGGGACAAAAGAGGGGGTAAAACATGTATCAACTGATGATGTAGAAAATATACTTTAAATGGCAAAACAACGTTTGCCGGGACAGCTAGTAAACTTTAAAATCTTATGTGGATTTAGTATACTATAATATGTAATTTTATTAGAGTCAGAAAAACAAAAATGGTTGGTGGGCTCTGACCTTTGTGATTGTTTAAATTTAAACTCAAAATAGATGCTGTTAAGTGCCATTTTCCATTGAAGTCATTGTTATATACGACGATTAGTCTGTTTAAGTATTACATGAATGTATGCGAGTGCGGTGTTATCTTAAAGTTAATAAAATTTTATAATTATAACTCTGTTTTTATTTATTTTCCTACCAAAATAAGCTTTAGGCAATGACCTTTAATAGAGAAAACAATTTCATTTTCACCTTTCTTTCAATTTCAACAATAAATAATAATGATGGTAACATAAATAGATTGTATATTTATGGTTATTACTTATAAGTAATTCCTATTTAACCTTCGATATTGAATTAAAGGTTAAAGTTTAAACAGAATTAACTAACAGTATCTTGATTTAAGTACTGTATTAAGAGGATACACCAAGGGCTATAGAAATGAAAAAAAGTACTTGTAATATCTAATGCTGTCTCCCTTACCTCAAGCCTACCGCAGAGCGCGATAGAGTGAACTGCAGAAAATCAACGATTCGTTGTCCCCTGATTTCTTCTCCAAAACTTAACCGATTTAAGTACTTTTTCATTAAAAAATTAAAGCAAGGCTTGAGCTGTGTTCCTATGTTTTTTTTGTATAATCTAGCCAAATTTGTTTTCTGGATGTTTGAACACAGCGGAAAATATGGCCATTTTTTGGGTTTTTGAACGTTCTTATCTTTTTTAATAATTAAATTATGAAAAAAAAAGAAAACGTAGGGACATTGTATTAGTGGCCATAGATATTCAGGAAAAAATTATAACTCTACCGGCGTTATCTAGGAAGGAAACAGGGGACAACGTTTGTATGGAAAAACGGCTCTATAGTGTATCCTCTTAATAATTGAAATTCAATATTGTTGTTGGTTAGCCTCAGGCCCTCAGCCAGCGGCGGCGGCGCGGCGCCGGAACGTCACCGGCAAAAATTCAAATATGATGCCACTTTATGACCAAGGCTACAGGTTTTTAGGGTTCAATACCCAAAGGGTAAAAACGGGACCCTATTACTGAGACTTCGATGTCTGTCTGTTTGTCTGTCTGTCTGTCTGTCCGTCCGTCCGTCCGTCCAACAACAAATACGAAAAACAAAATAAAACTATTTTTAAGGGGTACCATACCAAAAACAGTTTTTTTTGGCCTTTTAGGCAGTTAACGGCAGTTCCCTAGTTTCGTTTTATAACGGTACGGAACCCTTCGTGTGCGAGTCCGACTCGCACTTGGTCGATTTTTATTTTTTACTGACATTCGTTTAGCGACCTATGCCGCTAGTATTAGTTCCAAATACTCTCACTACTGCTATCAGCGCCAATATGGCGGCTTTCAAACGTCATTTTTACGTCAGATTTAGTTCTCTACCCGAATAATGGGGGCGCTGATTCCGCTTCAAATAGGCACAAAAAATAGCTGTCATTTCAAAGGCTATCAGCTATCCAGCGTACTTGTAATAATAGAGATCAGCGGGCGTAGTAGACTGCAGAGCCAAATAAAACCGTAAAGGCCGTCACAGACCTAGCTATAATATATATTAATATATTTATAGCTAGGCATATTAATATATATTTTCTATACAATTTTCGCGTGACCACACACTCAGCTATAATATATATTTCTGGTCTCAGTGTGTTTAGTACGGTATATTAATATATATTATAGCTAGGTCTGTGACGGCCTTAATAGGTCCAAGGCTATTAGCCGTGTCATTTTATTTTAATTTTTGTCGGTGACGCTCGTGACGCCGGCGATGGACATACGGCCTCGTAGTCAACTGTATTTCTCTAGAGTTATATTATTATATTATGTATTATGTCACAGAATGTCAGTTTATGCTAATTTGAGTTTTACCATAAGTTCAAAGTCGTGAATCCTATAGTTATAGCGTTTAAAACAAAAATAATACAAGTAGTATTAAATAGGTAGATTGTTAACTAAGGTTTATTATTATTTCATCAGTTTTTTTTAATGTAATTTAAAGAGAGAATAATTTAAACATTTATATTTTTATTATTGATTAAGCAAGAGCTTTATTGCTCTTGTGTCTAGACAAGTTAAATTAAAACTACTTAGTTAAAAAATAAATTTAAAATGAGTTAAATAAGCTCGCAGTTATGAATATTCGTTAAATTAATACGCTTATCAGTCACAGACTACCTTTGTATGCATCTAAGGGTATGCACAAACTTAAAAAAAGGAACTATATATTTTAAAATATAACTTACTTATTTTTCTGACTTACAAACATATTTAGTAGAAATTACGAAGTAAATATTTTGATCAACGAGTAACAATTTTTAGCAGCTTATGAGTTGACCTATGACTTATGATGAGTAATGACTACTACTATCGCAATGGTGCAGAATATTTTAATGGCTTATTAATAATAATATTATGCAAAATATGTCAAACGATGCGATTTATAATTAAAATGCAATTTATCATACATGTTTCAAGTCCTTGTAACTCAATATTGTTCAAATCGCAGTGTCAGTTTATTTTTCTAGTCTAGACTCTAGACCGTAATATTATTAAGTATAATTAGAATATTATGGCGAACATTCTTTAAATAAAAGAAAGAGCTTTTCCAGTATGTAAATTTGAAGATTCTGCAAGAAAAACTTTACTGATGCAAATTAATTTGAACTTAAGATGCTGGGGAACAAAGACACTTCAATGATAGAGTAAGTTTAGACGGAAAAATATTTTTTTTTCATAGAAAATGTTTGGACTTTGGAGTTATCCGACTATTAAAAGTCTACTGTACATCACATTAAGGTGGTTCGTTTTCATTTGTTGCTTATGTCACTTTTTATAAAAAAATCAATAAAAATGTTACTTCTGTGTGAAATAAAGTATTTTAAATATATTTCGCGGGAATGGTATTGCAAAATAAATAGATGTGCATATAAATTTATGCAGTAATAGTTGGTACTACTAAGTAATATAATATATTCTGTGGTAATAGTTAATAATTAACTATTACCACAGAATATATTAGCTAATTTCATACTATGAAATTAGCTAATTAATGTCGATTGTTTTTTGTATGGAAAACGAACCGCGCAAAAAGTAGTGTGAGCCGGGATGTAACATAATTTGAGTGTGAGACATTTTATCTCTCTTATCTTGGTCCCAGTTCAGAATCCTTGGTTTAAGTTAGCACTAAGTACTAAGTAGTAGTAAGTCATCAGTGCAGCCACAGTGACCGCAGGATGCTGTTCGATGAGGTATGTCATTACCACAATAAATATTATTAATCAGAATAATTATTTACCAGAAGTGTGGTGCAAATTGCAATTCACCCTTAGGGTGATTTGCACCAGAAGCGTAGTTAAAGTTAAAGTTAAGGTTATCGTCAAATATGGCGACTTTTGCTAGGGATTTGACAACTGTTCATTTCACATTTTGTCATGGTTAAAGTTAAAGTTATAGTTAAAGTAAGCCGGTGCAACCCACTTTAAGGGTGGATTGCACCAGAGGCGTAGTTAAAGTTAAAGAGGGATTTGACAGTTCATTTGACTTTTTGTTATTTTATTTTATTTTATTTTATTTTATTTTATAATATTTGGGTGGCTTACAGCTAACTACAGTGAAATATACTATATGTGATGGTTTACAAAAAGCCAATTAAAAGCCTCCACAAGTAGCTCGTTAATTAAAACTAATAACAAAAGAAGCAAGGTTAGTAAAAACTTAGGTACTAGTTCATAACGGTGATGGATGGAGTTAGTGATACACTATGCAGAATAATTCACAATAGGCGCTAACTAACGTTGTATTTCTATGTTATAATTTAATTATGGTCTAATTATGGTTTAATTATGGTTAAAGTTAAAGCTGTTATAGTTAAAGTAAGCTGGTGCAACTCACCCTTAAAGAGTTACCGTTGAACAATTTTTTTACAAAATTTAAAATGATAATAATATTCACTCCCTAATATTTAATGTACCGACGTCCGACGTACTTTTATTATGATAAATTTAAAATTTTAATATCATTGAATCTTAAGGCCCATGAAAGATACTCATGAGTCATGACTGAGAACTTCTCAATGAGAAGCTTATAGGTAGCATGCGCAAATCGCAATAATTGATAGAAAATATTAATAATAACAAACATAGATGGGCAATCATAGATGAATATCTCTATTGGATGATGGATCGTAAATCGTAATGCAGAATTACGTATTGAACCATCATAGCCAACGTGAACAAGACCACAATAATAGAAACCAAAACTAACAACTAACTACAAACTACACACAAAACCTTGAAAGTTTTAAATATTTTGTAATTTTAATTACCCTAATAAACATAAAAACTGGTTCCAAATAGGGCCTGTCCTCCAAATTCCAACAATTTGGCCCCGGTAACTATTCTTTTAAGTTAACGTAAGTAATGTGAAATAGAACTTGTTAGTTTTGTTTATGGTATATTATGTAGTTTTAAAATTATAATGAGGGAGTAACATCTGTTACTATGCGAGTGAGTGTATGAGGTAAATTATACAGGATTGTAACAAATATAAGTGATAATACCTTAGGGTGTGTACGTGTTCCTTGTAGAGTTCACTGTGAAAGTAGCAGCGCTGAAAGACGAAAATTTTTTTTCACTTTTGTATGGGTAAAAGTGAAAAAAATGTTGTATGTAATTTTGTATTTGTGAAAAAAATATTTGTCTACTACTTTCACAGTGAACTCTACAAGGAACACGTACACACCCTAAAGTATTATCACTTATTTTTGTTACATTCTGTAGAGTTTAAAATGGAACAAAGAACTCACAAATTTTTGTTGAATAAAAGGACACATATAGGACATAGTAATTGAAGACGTGAGTGGAAGAATCGAATAAGTAACATTTCGTAACATACGGACAACAACTCATTTTTTCCCTAATTATTTCAATAAAACTTGTAACTTATCTACTTCATAACCTAGCTAATATATCTGGCTACACATACAATCCATAGTTTTTCTTACCTTATTCTTCCATTCACGTCTTGAATTGTGGAGCATATTCAAAACAAACAGAGTTATTATAATTCCTCCTTATAATAATAATGATTATTACATTATAGAATAGCATGTAAGTTACGTAGAGTTTGCCGTAGGCGTAAAATTAATAATTATCCATAGCCTATGTTATTAGGGTTCCGTAGCCAAAATGGCAAAAAAGGAACCCTTATAGATTCGTCATGTCTGTCTGTCTGTCTGTCTGTCTGTCTGTCTGTCTGTCTGTCTGTCTGTCCGTCCGTATGTCACAGCCACTTTTCTCCGAAACTATTAGAGCTATACTATTGAAACTTGGTAAGTAGATGTAGTCTGTGAACCGCATTAAGATTTTGATGCAAAAATGTAAAAAGTATTAAAAATTTTAGGGGTCCCCATAGGTACAACTGAAACAAAAAAAATTTTTTTTCATCTAACCTATGCGTGTGTGGTATCTATGGATAGGTCTCTAAAAATCATATTGAGGTTTCTCATATCATTTTTTTCTAACCTGAATAGTTTGCGAGAGAGACTCTTCCAAAGTGGAAAAATGTGTGTCCCCCCCCCTCTAATTTCTAAAGTAGAGGCATGATAATTCTAAAAAAAATATATGATGTATATTACTATAAAAACTACCAACGAAAATTGGTTTGAACGAGATCTAGCCAGTAGTTTTTTTTTATACGTCATAAATAGTAAAACTTAATGAAACAAAAAAAAATTTTTTTCATCTAACCTATGCGTGTGTGGTATCTATGGATAGGTCTCCAAAAATCATATTGAGGTTTCTCATATCATTTTTTTCTAAGCTGAATAGTTTGCGAGAGAGACTCTTCCAAAGTGGAAAAATGTGTGTCCCCCCCCTCTAATTTCTAAAGTAGAGGCATGATAATTCTAAAAAAAATATATGATGTATATTACTATAAAAACTACCAACGAAAATTGGTTTGAACGAGATCTAGCCAGTAGTTTTTTTTATACGTCATAAATAGTAAACCTTAATCTAAATTTCATTAAATCGACTGAAATATAAAAATAAATCAAAAATAATATAATTTCATAAAAATTAACCTTATTGCTGCTGCGGAACCCTCCATGGGCGAGTCCAACTCGCACTTGGCCGCTTTTTATATACGTCGTCGTCGTCATTATCTGATTGTGTACACGGCTCGATGATGATTATCTTCTAGATAGTGATGATTTATGACAACACTCAGACGCCTATGAGAATCACTTAAGCGCCGATTACAGTCAAATTATCCTGTCAGACACTTACTTGATGTACGGTCCGCAATTATGACAAAAAACACTTTTAAATAAATTAAATAGACTTTTTTGGGTTTCTGTACCCAAAGATTCCGATTTTTGTACTGTGTCTGTCTTTTAGATGTGATATAACTCAAAGGTTGTGAAAAATATTGACATCGGCCCATAGCCATACATTCTGTCAAACTCTTCATTATCGAATGTCTCAGCTATGTCCACATTGTGCACTTTCATCTTCAATTTTCATCATCTTTTGACATTCAACTTTCATATTGGCGCATTCAATAATTGAATGCGTCAACGAACGCAACGTCAACATTGTCAACGTCAATATTGTGTCGCGGGCATGCCTCACGTGCTCTGTTGACTGCGCTATGATGCTTGCCCATAATGAATAGAAAAAGGCACAGTGTGGACATAGCTAAGTAGTATGTATGGCAGTTATTAACTAAGATAGACTATAGAAATTTGACTTAAAGTATTTAGTTCAATTACAATATATTTTAATGGAGCAATTATTCAATTGTCACTACATTATCTGTCATACTAATATGTGCTAATATTATAAATGCGAAAGTCCGTTTGTTTGTTACCTCTTCACGCCGAAACCGCTATACATGGCTATACCGACTTTGCTGAAATTTAGTATGGAGATACTTTGAGTCCAGGTGATATAGCCTATAGGATACTTTTTATCCTGCGCGATAAACGAATTTCGGCGCAACGGAGTTGCCGGCGAAATCTAGTATTAATATAATATAAAATATATAGAGTTTCGAATTTCTGCTAACCGTATCTCCATAAAAAACCTCAGGACCATTATTGTATTACCGAAATAGTTGCCACGTGTAAGTCCCGTCCTTCACCTTCGGCCACAGGCCAATACAATATGTCGTGTCTATATTATTAATCTAATATTATGAAACCTAAGGGTCAATTCAGACCGCAACGCGACGTGTAGATACATTTCTAAATTTGTACTGAATTGACATATTATTTCAATTGCGTGAGACGTCATCCTGTAAAATCCATACTGAATTTCCACTCCACCACGGTAAGGAGTCGCGTTGAGGTCTGACTTGACCACTCTTACCTCTAGAATGTTAAGCAATTGCTGACAGACTTAAAAATAGCTGTCTTAAAAATAGCTTAAAAAAAATAATTTCAAAAAAATGTTTTACGGCATTTGATCTCTTAAAATTATAATGGACACACATCTCTATAGTAATGTCTTCTTATTTATTAATGTTAAAATTGGATAAAGTGTGTACCCATTTATTGAGGTCGATTTTTGTTAGTTAGCCTATACTGCTGGGCAACGGCCTCACTGCTGAGCAAATTCCTCCCGCGGGATCTTTCAATGTTCTCGCTCCTGCGCCACCGACACCACCGATGACCTGCAGCCTTTGACCAGCAAATGAGAATTTTTTTTCTGCTGGTCTGATTAAGACCATGGTAGTTTAATCGTGGCTATAACTAGTCTGTTGCTAGTTGGTTTGTAAGATGAGACGTAGAATTACTAAATCCTTAGCACAGGTTGTTGATTGTATACAGTTAATATATTAGGGTCTCCTAACACAGAATTTACCTAAAAGAGGACCCTAGCCTCCAGTATACAAAACATGTTGGTTATTGAATAAAGATATTTCATTTTATTTCATGTACTTAATCACTTACCGTTAGGAAAAAAAATATTAAGCGACACACAGGAACTTCAGCTTTGCAGCTCTCAAGTCTTATGAAATTACAATGCTTATAATTATGTAAAAACAACCTTTATTGTCACAGAAATAGAGTTACAAATCCAAAACACGTCTTCACCTGTATTAAAATATTTGCAGTCACCTTTATTTTGGAAAACGCATCCAAAGAAACCGAAAAAACAATTCGAACATTATGATAACTAGTATCCGTGTGCCCCTCTGTTGAGCGCGACGTATTGTCGTGAAGTGTTATATTAAAATATATTATACATATTATACATTATACAGTGATACACACATATATAGTAATTATAGTATACACTATCGTAAAATTTCCGGTTTCGCGGTCTCTCAAACGTGGCGGTGAGCTTAGATCTACGAAAACTATGTATCTCTATTAAGTATTAACTACTAACCCTCTTACTAATAAACGCTGTATAAGCTTTGAATAGTTATACAGTGTTTTGTCTTCTTCAATCCAATTAAAAATGTCACTTGTGTGACAGGAACAAAACACTGTATAACTATTCAAAGCTTATACAACGTTTATTAGTAAGGGGGTAATTCTTTATTATGCAATAAATATTTCTTTGTCTTTGTAGAGTTGTATGATTGTTTTTTTCATGTTTGATTACTAATATTTAGTTTATTATAGTATTTAAGTAGTAGTATTTAGTTTATTAGCAGACATTAATAGGTGTTTTGTGACGTAGACTAGTGTTAATGATAAAAAAGTGTAGATTGAATTTTTCTTGTCCATGATAACTGTATTGCAACTTGTAAGTTTCTAGTATTGAATCGGATTTTCAAGGAAAAACTACAGTAAACTTTCTTGCCACTTTCTGCAAGTCGACATTTACAAAATGTAGACATTCAGAAAGCAAATTTTATTTGAAACCTTTTCAATTTTATTTAAATGCTTTTCAAAGTCACAAATCACAATACATAAATCTACACTTTTAAAGCTGCCTTGTTTGAAAAGTTTAAGTTTAAAAATTCTTAAAGTATTGAGAGGTAGCACGCAATACTTATTGATAATTTACTTTATAATTTATACCAAAAGTTTAAATGTTAGGATAGGATATAAAACCATTCGGCCATTGACCTTTTAACCTGTCACTATTCCTCACATGGAATGAGGCAGAGACGGATGATAATATTAAAAGGTCAGTAGCCTAATCTTTAATCGATTACTTCAGGGATCAAAATATATTAGTTAAGACTAGGCTTAAAGATTAGGACATGGCCTAAAGCGTATTTTAATAATATAGATAATATTTAAAACTAACTTTATTTAATGACTTAAATCTTAACGAAAATAGTACTTTGGTATTATAATGTTTCCTAAGCCTTGAGGTTATTGGTTCCCTTATAAAGTTTATATACCAGCAATTCCTATTCTAATATAGAATTATATTTTATATGTACCATATATAGTAATTATTCACATATTATAAAACTATAGAGTGGCTGTAAAAATCTAAGCACTTTAACCCTGCGGAGGATAACTTTAACCTTGTAAAGGATAAAATAATTGCAAATGCAGGTAAGCTACCGATTATCTAGTAATTTAGTCACGACTTACAGTAGTACGTTGCTAAAATTGTAAATTACGAACAAAAAAGTAAGGGTAATTGGCATAAGCCATTATTTTTTACGGACGAGGTAATATACCACGGAAGCCGACCCATTCTTGCTGATGCATGTTTTACTCACATTAGGCTGTAATATAACGCTTATAGGCTTTAATGCACTGAATCCTAACTGAATCTACATTTTTTCAAAGAAGGTCGTGTAGCCTAGTTTTTAGGGTTCCGTACCCAAAGGGTAAAAACGGGACCCTATTACTAAGACTTCGTTGTCTGTCCGTCTGTCCGTCTGTCCGTCTGTCTGTCTCCCGGCTGTAACTCAAGAACGGTAATAGCTAGAGATTTGATATTTTCACAGATTATGTATATCTGTTGCCACTATAACAACAAATACTAAAAATAAAATAAAATGATAAGGGGGGCTCCCATACAACAAACGTGATTTTTTTGGCCTTTTTTGCTGTCTCCAGGCTGTAACTCAAGAACGGTAATAGCTAAAGATTTGATATTTTTACAGATTATGTATATCTGTTGCCGCTATAACAACAAATACTAAAAATAAAATAAAATGAATATTTCCCATACAACCAACGTGATTTTTTTGGCCTTTTTTGCTCTATATCAAAAATGGCAACAGGTAGGTACTTGAATTTTTCACAAAATCCTAAGTTATATGTGTACTTTAATATTTAATAATAATATTAAAATAAAATAAAAAAATCCCATACAAAAACACAATTTATGGCCTAATTTTGCTCTATACGGACGGAAACCCTACGGAACCCTTCGTGCGCGATTCCGACTCGCACTTGGCCGATTATTTATGAGTAAGAAGAGTTTCGCTTTCGAGTAGCCTAGTTTTGCTAATAACAGATCACTTCATTAAAATTAAAGTGCCTATCCTTGTATATGGTTCCCCAAATAAATTGGGCTGAAAACAACACATATCATATCAGTTCGATAAGTGAAAAAGTTAACTGGAGGCTGAGAAAGCTTATAAGAGGTCACAGACTTAGGAATACTTTGTTTATTTAACATTTTAGAAAAACTACGGTGTGCAACTGAGAGCTGACCACCTCAATGTGTGGACACCACAGGTCAAATCCTGGAGGAGAAAAACAGTTAAGCCTGCTACGAGTATCCTTTGTGATGGTAAGGAAATGCTTTGAACTGGATTCTAAATAACTGCAGCAAAGGAAGGGTAACGTAATTATGTTGTACATCTTACCAATCTACATACTAATCCGAAAATAATGAGAAAGAATCATACAGTTGGCAAAGTAACATATTATATTATTATATTAATCATATGACCTGGATAGTCGAGTGTTATTTTTCTTACTTGATATAGAATTTTGTTAATTCATCTTCTTTAGTTTCAGTCTCTATCAAGTCGGGAGAATTTGTCGCTATTCTTGGTCCAAGGTATTTTTTTATACTTATTATTTTAAACTTTTACTTATTTTGTAAGTAATTCCTTCCTTCCCTGTAAGTTGTACTACAGAAGTACTGGGGAACGGTACTTGAGTTATTATACTAGTACCTGCTTTAGTAGTCAACATAGCACTAATAAATAATATCATTCAACACGAAATTGAGAAGTTACTCCGAAAGACCGCACTGAGAAACATTGAAATAAATAATAGGATAACTGTAATTTGATAAAGATTATGACTGAAAATGCATATTTTTAATTAAAGTTAAGTATAATCTCTTACTTAATCTTAAATCATTCTGAATGCAGCCTAAAATGCTTTTAAAGCCGTTAAAATAGAGCCTGAGTTTATCCAGATATTATCTTTTAGCGGCGCCGGTAAGACCACTCTCCTGGCCTGCCTGGCCGGTAAATGTAACCTACCTTTCTCGGGTTTGGTTACCATCAACGGAGAAAATGTGAGGGAGCTACAGAGGGCGGTCGACATCGTCCCTCAGAGAGACGTGTTCATGGATGACTTGTATGTGAGGGAGCATTTGGTGTTTATGGTGAGTGAGGATGGGTTTCAACTGTTAATAATACGGGGTGCAATTAAACATTCCTGCCAAATTTTTTCCAGGGCTTATGTATCATTAGGAGAGTCCATTTAACCAACAAAAATTGGTTGTTATATTTTTTTATTCACATATTTTGTCCCATTTAAAATCGTGGCAGAATGGTTACTCGCGGCACGGGGGAATGACCGGGGGTAACGCGGGGGGGAGGCGCGCGCGCGGGGTCGTGTCCATTTTATTGTAGTGTTTTTTAGGATAACTTTCGGAAGCTAAGTATTTCTCAACATTTTAGTACTGAGTGATCATAAAAGAAAAAATACGTGTATTTTATTTTTAACAAGGATCAATATATTAAAATTTGGCAGGAAGGTATAATTAACCGATTATTATACAGGGTGCCTGTATAATAATCGGTTAATTGATAACCCATGCTATATTTAACCTTTCAGGCAGAAATGAAACTAGGTAGCACTAAGAAAATAGACAATCTGAATATCCTCAATGTTTTGATCCGAGAGTTGAACCTCAAACATCTGGAAGATTCTCCGATAAGTGCACTGTCTGGAGGAGAGAGGAGACTGCTGTCGTTGGCTACATCTGTGGGTAAATTGGATATTCAGATTTCATTGATGATTTCGACTGCCAAGTTTGAAAAAAGAACACATTTTTTTCTAACTTCGTTGTGAAAATTAAAAAATGCAAGTTAAGTATAAAATTTTCTTCTAAGTAGAGATATTGAAACTAAGTATTTCGACAACAAAATATTAAACTATAATATTATACTGCGTGACTGGTGAGACATGTTCAATACTCGAGGACGTTATATTTGGCTATTATATTAGTTGGAAAAAATAATATCAATTGATCACTGAGTAAATGTAGTTTAAAGTTAAATAATTATTTACCCAACGCATGGACACCGCGAGCGGGAGGGGTATTTGTTTGGTGTTTCTTTGGTAGCGCATGCCTCTGCACCGGCCGCATAGTATGCCTAATAATAGTAATTTACTTAGTATCCATGCTTCATTTATTTTTGGGAAATTCGAAAAAAAATTAAGAACCTAATTTTATTACATAATTATAATGAGAATCGAGTACAGAGTACTCTCCATAAGTATCGGTAATGTCTCACCAGTCATGGTGTATAATATATTAGAGGTATATTCGAAAAATCGAATATTATACAGGGTGTAACAAAATTAAGTGGTAATACTTTAGGCTAACAATCTGTCTCAGCAGCTCTGTCTGTGTCACCTCTCCACCTTCAAGCCGCTGAATCGATTTTGATGAAATTTGGTATGAAGAACAGGGGGTGTAGTGCGAGTTTTATTCGATCATACGCATCGAATACGTTAACGCGAATTTGTATGGGATCAAAGCAGCGCCACCTACTGGCTTACGTGGATACCGCTTTGATCCCATACAAATTCGCGTTAACGTTCTCGATGAGTATGATCGAATAAAACTCGCACTACGCACTCTGTTACGTAGATTGTTTACATCCGGAAGAAAGTACAGTCCCCACGCCATAAGCTAATTTCGATTTTCGACCGAACAAAGTTGCTGGTAACATCTAGTATCTTATAATATAATTAACTATTTTCTTCCAGCTGCTATCTAACCCTCAAATAGTTGTCTGCGATGAACCAACGACTGGTCTAGACAGCTCCAACGCAAATCTCGTCGTTGACGTTCTAAAAAAGTTGTCTCTCTCTGGCAAAGTTGTTATCTGCACCTTGCACCAGCCCTCTTCGGATCTCTTCGCTAAGTTTGACTCTCTTTGTCTGATGAGTGAGGGGAAACTGATCTACCACGGCTCTCATGAGGACTGCAGACGTGTTTTTGAGAGGTGGGTAGCTATGTTACATTTTACTATATAGCTATTATCTGATTTTTACTTAGATGACATTTTCCTAGTTTTCTTTTGGTTTATGCATACACCATATGACTTGGCGATACGCCATCAAATATACATCTTTCTAACTCGCTTTATCTTTTGAATGCATTCAACTAAGTACCCAGGAACTTCTGAAATACTAAATTATTCCGCAGTGCTAAACTAACATGCCCAACAAACTACAACCCAGCTGAGTTCTATATCAAGGCCGTGTCAGACTGTTCCATCGTGGAGAGGATACACAGACGTGATCATGAAACTGGTTCCCAAACGCCCATACCCAGGCAACTGTTCCAAAGGTAATTATTGTAAATCGTTAAATTATTATTAACAACTTAAGGCGCCCATACCCAGGCAACTGGCAACTGTTCCAAAGGTAGTTGCGAATTATTGTGAAACATCGTTAAACTATTAGGGCGAAGCCAAACGAGCGTAATTTATGAGTTGTGAGTTGTGAGTCAGAATTTCGGTTCGGCAGAATTCTGCTGCATTCAGTTTCTGCTGCATTTTTTTAAAATAATGAAAAGATATTTACGTGGCAGAAATTCTGCGACTCACAACTCACAAATTACGCTCGTTTGGCCTCACCCTTAACAACGTAAGTCGAAGAAGTGGGTAAGTTATAATAGGTTACATTTTATTAATATTCGTTTTTTGCATAAATGGTGGCTTAGGACCGGAAATAAAGAAAAAATTGGTTTTATGTATACCTTAGCAACGTAACGTCCATTAATTTTTATGACACATTATTTTCCCGATCCTAAGGCCACCAAAAAACTAACATACAAAAAAACTCCAGTTACTTAATTCTTCCACTTAAGTCTTCAATTATTTATTTGGAATTTAAAATAAATCGTTTATTAATAACTATTATTATAAGCTAGAATAGGTTTTTAATGATGCGAGTGAAATAAGTGGTGCAATAACAAGTATGAGCTAATCGCTACGCTGTTTAACGAAATAGTTTTATATCACAAACGAAAAAATATGTAGGTATAGGAGCTTATCCAATATCGATTTTTATAAGAAAAAATTAAGTACCTAAGAGACAAAATTAAGGTCACATTTGAGGTCTAAAAAGTAGCCCTTAATTTTGAACACGCCTTTAATAGCTTAATAATAAATTATTACGTTTGTAAGTAGGTATTAAGGGTTGAACTACATCTGGCAGCACGGAATCGCCTTTTTCCGTCGCCCTTTCTCTTTCTGTCGCTTAGAACTACCATTTGCTAGACCGAGACAGAAAGCATAATGCCGATCGCCTCGAGGATTCCGCCGCGTGCTATCGCATTATGTTTTCTGTCTCGGTCTAGCAAATGGTAGTTCTAAGCGACAGAAAGAGAAAGGGCGACGGAAAAAGGCGATTCCGTGCTGCCAGATGTAGTTCAACCCATAAACACCTATGTTCAAAGCGTATTTTTAAGTTTTTAAACTGTTTATTCGCTAGCTTACCTATAAGTCGAAAAGTGATCACCATTTATCTTATAAAATAATCTAGTTTTGAGCATATAAATAACACTAAAAGACATTAATGTCATCAATTTATTGAAGGCTTCCACAACTCATAATCTTATCGTATCTAGAGAAATATAAAACGAAAAAACAAATTTCGTCGCGCCCACTATTACGGATGTTCTGTCGGCGCGGCGAGTAGGTAGACCTTAGGGTTCATTCACAAATCACAATGCACATATTTCAAAGAAAAGGTCAGAGGAATGACTATTGGCCTTTAATTTAAAGTTTATGTTTAAGCTTTGGATAGATGAAATATGAATAATTACTTCACAATGCATTTTATAAATCGTTCGTTTTATCTATTTATTACTCTCTGGTCTTATTAATAAGAGCGTAGAGATAATATTTTTTAAGCGCGAGAGGGAAATCACACATAAATCGACTTTAAATATCCTATAAACTATAAAGGAAGAAATCCCTAAATTACCAACATAATATTATGATTTTTTTGTCATTTCCGGTCTTAATATCGTGTGATCTAAATTCTAATATTAATACAAGCTACATTTTATTGTTTATATCTTAATCACTTTATATAACGTCTTCAGAAATAACAACATTTTTCCTGTTGCATTAAAATTCACATATTACATTGGTGGAAAATGTTAAAACAACTAAAACTTTCCATGGCGAATGATTTTATGGTATATAGGACAAAACAAAAATATTTACGTGTAAGTTGCACCGCGTGTAAGCGTTAATAACTTTATGGGATTTTGTTGTTGATTAGTGATTTACCGAGCAAAAGTTTTTTAATTAAATAATTAATCTATACAGAAAAAAGTAAAAATTTACATGTTTTCTTATTGCTTAATAAAATATAGTCTTAGATCCTACTTAGATCTTAATTTTTAATACAGTAGACTTTTTTAGACTTTATTTTAAAGAGGTCGCGTCTATCAAGACTGTGTAAAGGGCCCTTTAAACCATAGATTTTTATTTAGTCTTTCCCAATACATTCTACATGTCCACACAAACGATGGTTTAACCATTATTGACTATTGAGTAACGAATGGTTAAATTATATCGTTTCTTCTATTAAAGTACAAAATTAATTTTACTTGTTGACTTATTATGATACATATTCTTATTATAAAGCTGCTACAGGCTGTTAGTAATATTGTTAATTATGAGTATTCTGATTTATTTGCTAATATAAGTATTGATCGTATTATTAGTTTTCGTTATGGGTACTGTTTTAATTTGATAGCTATATTAAATTATTTATTGTTATTTGCTCCGCGTTCCAATTTATGTTGAAAACGATCAAAACACCCAAAATAGGAGGCAATTTGAGTGTTTTGATCGTTTTTAACATCAAATGGAACGCGGGGATTATGGCTGAAGGCGGCCGAAGCCGTAATTCTGGACCCACTATTAATAATAACAGGAATAATAATGGCCCTTGAGGAAACAACTCAAACCTATCATTAAAATTCCCTAGGTCTAATAATCATTATTTATTTTAATACATGGTTGTCTAGACATGGATGTCACCATGACAGCTATGTATGAGATGTGTGTGTGTGTGTGTGTGTGTGTGTGTGTGTGTGTGTGTGTGTGTGTGTGTGTGTGTGTGTGATGCTGTAATCTCCAGTTATAATTATTGCACCTTGTAAATAATATCGGAGGCGGTAAACCTTGACATGGGTGTAGAATTATATCTATATTGTAAGTATGTAAAATATTACCGCTATGATTACTCATTAGGGTATATCACTAGAAGTTACTTAGGTTTAAAAACAACTAGTTTTGGGCTTACCAGGATAAAACTTAAAAGAACTTGAAAATAAACTTAAAAAAGATTTCTTGACAGACTATAATATTATGCCCAATGTAAATCCAGGGGGGTGAGCCAAAATCTTTTCGTTTTCGCTTCGTTATAGAATCGCTGATCAAAATGTATGGAATTGACATAAATTAAGACGAGTCGAACGTTAACGTCATATGAACGAACGCTTAGGTCAGTTCCATATATTTTGATCGGCGATTCTATAACGAAGCGAAAACGAAAAGATTTTGGCTCACCCCCAGAGCTTAGCTAATATACAGGGTGTAACTAAGTGATAATACTTTAGAATTAGTGATGCGCCGAATAGTGATTTGACCGAATAACCGAATACCGAATATTATTCGGTTTTGCCTTTACCGAACCGAATATTCGGCCGAATTATTCGGTTTACCATTATTTTATTTTGCCGCGTAAACAGGTTCTATCGTGTACTCTACGTGCCGCTGCTGGCTAGCTCGGAGCGAGCCTTCTCTCGCGAGCGCAATGCAACCGCAATTATTGCGCAATAATTGCTCCAAAATCGCAGTTTCGTATCACATAACAGCCAAAAAATACGATAGCAATCGAGCGACAGTACTCCCTCTGCCGAATAATCAAGGAACTATTATAATTGCATTTAAATCGCTAAATCTCCATACTTAGACCGATAGCGCTAGGTTTTTTGGTTTCAAAAATTCTAAAGTTTCTGATTTTTTTGCGTATAGGTTTGGGACCACTAGGTAAACCTAAAAAATGATTTAGTGTCATTATGGTCGACAGCTTCCAGAGATATTTAGGTATTTTGCTTTTTGGTCGCTATAGGCCGAAAAAGGAAACGGCGAAGGCATATTTAAACGTTCTCATTCCAGACGACGAGCTCTCCTTGGATGATGAACACCACCGCGACATTAGGAGTAGAATGCTAGACCCCATTCATACGCCGGCCTCAGATTTACCAACTTCTGAGGAATTTACTAAAATAGTGAATCTATTGCCTATTAAAAAATCTGTGGGCGAGGATAAAATATCGAATATTATGATAAAGCAAGCGTGTTTAGCGGCCAATTCATCGATTCTATATGTTTTCAATAGATGTTTTGCAGAAGGTATATTTCCAAAAATCTGGCGTACCGGCTGCTTAAAATTAATACCTAAAGCGGGAAACAAACCCCCCGACGACCCAAAATCTTACCGTCCGATAACGTTACTGTCGTGCTTAGATAAACTACTAGAACGCCTTATTGTGCCTCGCCTGCTACCCGGTGGTACTAAATTTCATAGTCAACAGTACGGTTTCACCGCCGGGAAATCGACTGTTGACGCGGCGTTAGAAGTAAGAAAAATAGTTAATTTATCGGAAAGTAAATACGTGGTTGCCATTTCATTAGACATATCCGGGGCCTTCGACCATGCTTGGTGGCCGATGGTACTATTAAAACTAAAGAATCGAGGGTGTTACTGTAATATTTATTCCATAATACATTCTTACTTTTCTAACGGTCAAACTAAGCTCCGTCTTGGACATTGTACACACGCCAAAGATTTAACGTGCGGCTGCCCTCAAGGATCGATAATCTCGCCTAAATTATGGAACATCGGATTCGATGATTTGTTAAGTCTTCCACTTCCACTGCTTTGTACACTAGTTGGTTACGCCGATGACGGTTTTCTTATCGTTCAAGCAAACTCGCGTTCCGAAATTGAGTCTAAAGTCAACAGTTGTCTTAATTTAATATCTGACTGGGGTAAGCGTAATCGTCTGAATTTCGCCTCGCATAAAACTTACCAAATTCTTTTAAAAGGTTCCCTTATTTCTTCCCCTAGCATTAAACTGAACAATATAAACGTTAAACGCAAACAGTCACTATGTTACCTTGGTTTTCATTTGGATTTGGAACATATAATTCAAACCGGTGAGAAAGCCAAACGTAATTTTTACTCGTTTACTAGAATATCTACTTCGACATGGGGCCTCTCATTTAAAACTCTTAAATTGATTTATACCGCGACTTACCTAGGCAGCATTTGCTACGGAGCCCCCGTGTGGGCCGACAGAGCAATTATCCGCGCGGCTCGTCGCAAGCTACTGCAAAGCCAACGGCTGGCACTCATATTCTTATGCAAAGCTTACAGGACCACAAGCACTGAAGCCTTGCCCGTGTTAGCCGGAGTTTTACCTGTTGACCTTGAGATACAGCGCCGTGCGACTTATATATTATCATAATAAAAACATTGACAACCCGTTCTTTTTAAGCGCTCGCGATAAAATTAAAATAGCAAGATTGTTTGAACCTTTAGATGACTCTGTGCAGAACCTCATCTCCGAATGGCAGACGCGATGGGGCTGTTCCACCAAAGGGCGACATCTATATAACTTTTCCTTAATATTCGAGACCGGCTATCCAAACATTGGATGGATATTGACCACTGCGTTTCTCAATTCCTGACCGGTCATGGAAATTTTAAGGCTAAACTTTATGGATTTAAACTAGTAGCATCACCTATGTGCGAGTGCTCGACCGAAGGCAACATGGTCTCTGGCAGGACGAAAGAACTACAATGCTAAACAACCTACTCTGTACATCTGGAGTCGCATACTGCGGTGATCTCGTGGACAGCGCTAGGAACAAGCGTTTTTGCCACAATTATTATTGGCAACAATCTAACACAACAAAATCCAATATTAATTTAGCTATAGCGTAGTAGTCAAATTATTCACTTTTATTCCCGTGGTGCTTCCCCTTCAGTTCTTTGACTTTCGGTCATTGTAACTTTGTGCTGTCTCCCGCTTTGTATGGGGAGGGAATCTGGAATTCTTCCTACTCCTCCTATTCTTCTTCTGATTAATTTCGTTGCGGGTCCCAAGACAGTTTTAGCATGTCCTTCGGGCTTCCTGAGATCATATCAAAGGGTTTTCGTGGTTGCATACCGCTGTCGATCCTGGCGACACAGGAGATACAGTGGTGGGAGTGTGTGGTGGGCCAAAGCCCATTAAAAAAATATAGGCCGAAAAAAATATTAAAGTTTAAAATTTAGCCTTTGTGATATTAGCAATATCACAAAAGCTAAATTTTAAACTCTCGGGCAGTAACTAATGTGCAGACACGTTTTGTGTCAGATTTATCTACGGGTTTCCCAGTAATTTAGCAAATATTAGAAACGTCGCCTAATTGCGTCGAAAAAATATTAGAGTTTTTAAAAATGGTGTAATATGGTTTATTTTATTGATGTCTGCTACTGTAAAATTTTTGTGTCATATTCATCTATGGGTTTTGAAGAAATTTTTATTTTTGCTATCACTATTTGCTATACTGTTGCATTTATTTCGTATCACCTAAGCTTTTGACAGCAATGCGATGGCAATCGGCGAGCAATTTGAACTGATAAATAGCGATCACAACAAAAGTGATTTTTTCCGATTGCTTGTTTATCGCTGAGTGGTTAGTGGTGTTTTAAGTAAAATTTTAAACTGTAAAACGTATTTTTATAACATTGGTGCACACAGTGCTCGTATTAGAAGCCATTCCTGAAGAAGAAACAAGAGATGCAGCCAGAAATACAGCTAAATAAGACCTCGCAATCGCAACCGAGCCCAGGCACTGGAACTGTCTGACTCTGAATTTAAAACCCATTACAAGGGTTGAATAAGAAGCTGTTTGTGACGAGTTTAACACATTGACAAGAAAAACAACAATTAACACCTGTGCAGTGTTGCGAAACATTTGCAACAACCATCGCCTGCCAGTAACGACGATTTCCAAATGCTTCTAAACTTGTTTAGAATCACATTTTAGCCATTTCAGGATGTCATAGTTTCTTTAAAAAAGTGAGAACCAGGTTTTAGTGAGTGGCAGACCGCAAAGAACTTGCAGAGATTGTGATCTTTATTGTCGTTTTAAATAAAACTAAGTTTTGTAAATATAACAGAGCGCAGTTTATTCCGAGAGATTTTTACAAATAGAAGACTCAAGAAAATATGGAGTCCGGATAAGGAAATTGACTTGTCTGTAGTCATAGACTAAAAATGTTTCTTTTTTATGTGAAAAAGCAATAAGCTAAGGTTCAAATTTCTATTACAAAATTTTATGAAGTGAAAAATAAAGCAGTAAAACAGTGTTATTTGTTTCATTTGCATGTAGATTACTATTAAGTTATTGTTATATTTTGTCTTCATGTAAGTAGAATTAAATGGAATACATACCTTAATACTAAAATACATAAGAAACAAGGTTTATTTTAAGTAGTAAAACATTTTCAATATAATGAACTGTGCAACAATAAATAAAAGATTTCATGTATTATTTTATAATAACAGAAATATATTAAAACCAATGTTAAAAAGATTTATTAAAATCAGAATACTGCTTAAAACCCATCAATCCTCCAGCGGCAGCCGGCTGCCGCATAACAATCGAAAATTTATTGTGTGTGGCGTCTGCGACACCCACAATGGAGATGCTCAAACCTCTTGTGCATAATATTAATTTCTTTATTAGTTTTTCATCGCGATGTTTTAAATATCAATTTTGTAAATATTAAAATGTATATTCATCAATATTATTGGACTTTAATTTTGCTGCCTAGTGCCTAATGTTGTGTTACATGATACTAAGGAGCTGAGCCCTGAGTGACATAGGCTATGTATGTCCTACGGGCGAAGCCGGGGCGGGTCTAGTTTTTAATATTTTGAAAAAAATAAAACCGAATATATTCGGTAACTGAGCCGAATAATTCGGCCGAATACGAATAGTGAAAAACATGCCGAATACGCCGAATACCGAATACGAAACGAATATTCGGCGCATCTCTATTTAGAATGTGTATGTGTTCCATATTATATTATACGACTTTTACAGTGAGCTCTAGCGTGAGCTAGAGTTTTAGAGTGATGTAAAAGTAGCAGCGCTGAAAGATTTTTTGTCATTTGTATCGGCAAATTCAAGACACTGGGCGTTTGCCACTACAAATCATAAAAAAATGCATCTTTCAGCGCTGCTACTTTCACAGTAAACTATATAAGGAACACATTATACAATATACACATAAAGTATTAAAAATCACTTAGTTTTGTAAGTAATCACCTACCCGTAAGCATGTAAGGTTCTAAGCTCGAATTTCTATCACACAAGAAAATTGAAAACTTTTATTTTTAGGTTCAGAAGAAATTGGTTGAAACAAGTCTCGTTGTTGATATGGAGGTCGTTTTTAACTTTCAAGAGAAGTTTAAGTGGGTTCTTTATAAGGATATTTATTTCAACGGTAAGTGAATGTTATTTCATACAGGCTCCTTCCTATAGCAGAGACCAGATATACTAGGTCTCTGCCTCAAGTTACTTACTTACTTTTCAATGCGAGTTTAGGAAGGGAGCAAGATTTTTGCACATTTTTAAATCTTTATTTAGGGTGAAGCCAAACGAGCGTAATTTCTGCCGGGCAGAATTTCTTTTCATACAAATGACAACTCACGAAATTACGCTCGTGTGAATCAAACAGGACTTTCGTATGAAACTGAATGCAGCAGAATTCTGCCCGGCAGAAATTCTGCGGCTCACGACTCACAAATTACTCTCGTTTGGCTTCATCCTTAGGGCTCGGTTCTCATTATATATAGAGTTATAGACCACGTCTTCTTAGGGTTACAAATGTATTTATACCTTATTTTATATTTTTTATTTTACCTTAACTTACATAAATATTTCTAACACCCCTCTTTGTCGGGGGGTTAAAATAACACATTTACATCATTCAGAACGAAGACAGGTCGTTATCACTACTAGCTCTACTTATTCTGTTCCCATTTTATGCTTAATCCTAGTGCCGGTTTTAGTACTACCAGCACCCTGGGCGAGATTTCTTTGGCACCCAGGGTTGTGCTAAAAATGGGGTGCGGCGCCCCTTTTCTCTGCCTTTGGTGCCCCCTTTTTTCCGGCGCCCTGGGCGGTCGCCTATCGTCGCCCCACTCTAACGTCACTACTGCTTAATCCAGTTCCACCTTCCAGCTATTCTCATCACTGATCATCGGGACCTGCTTCGTGGGTATATCGGGGACGACGCAGCGCGGCATCCAGGACTTCCGAGGGTTCCTGTGGCTGATGTGTTCCGAGGTCTCCTTCATATTGTCGTATAATGCCCTGTACGCGTTTGACGCCGATCTCACGCTGTTCAAGAGGGAAGTGGGGATCTATAATGCTTCTGCGTTCTATGTATCGAGGTTTTTAACTATGGTGAGTGTTTTTATTTAATAAAACCGGCCAAGTGCGTGTCGGGCCACGCGCAATGTAGGGTTCCGTAGTACCGCTAGATTTTGAAAATGTTTGTATGGTCAATGAATGTAGGTACATTTATAACATGTTTTACACTACTAATAACATCATCTCAGTTACTTTCAAAGGAATTTGAACGAAAAGTTCCTTTATACTTCGCCGAATACATTTTTTTTAGTTGATCGACTATTACTCAATAACTTATGAAGTATTCTTAGCCGTGATAGTTTTCTTTTTAAATTCAGCGTACATACTTACCCCCGTGAATTTTTTCACATTTCCAAAAGCAACCGTTTAGCTGGTAGAAGGGGGGGACACTGGACTCTAGCGATTTTTTCCACTTTAAAACTTAATATTTCACAAATGGATCCCTAAATCGGAAAATGATCTATGAATACTCATAATATTTTTTAAAAACCTATCCAACGACACCCCACACGATGGGGTGGGCGCGAAAAAAAAATTCAACCCCGCTTGATGTGTAGGGGAGGTACCATAAAAAAAAAATTTGAAATATTTTATGTACCATTTTGTTGGCATTATTAATATGTATTCATGCCAAATTACAGCTTTGTAGGTCCTATAGTCTGAGCAAAACCGCGGACGGACAGACAGACAGACAGACGGACGGACAGACCGAAACTATAAGGGTTCCTTGTTGACTACGGAACCCTAAAAAGGCTTTTCAGGTTGGAATTGATAGATATGATTGCTAAGAAACATTCATACTTGATATTATAAATGCGAAAGTGTATCTGTCTGTACGTCCGTCCGTCTGTATATCTGTTTGTCTGTCTGTCTGTTGCCTCCTTACGCTTAAACCGCTGATCCAATTTTGCTTAAATTTGGCATGGAGATACCTTGAGTCCCGGGAAAGGAGATAGGATGGTTTTTATCCCGGAAAAATGTATGGTTCCGGCGCGTCTTAGTTGTTAATTAGGTATTGCACTAGTATTTAAATAATTGCAGATGTCCTTAACCATATTACACCACAGTTACACCACACATAAGGTTTATTTAATTGCTTCTATGAATGAGATTCCTCATGTTTTATTCAAGAAGTAATCAAGATGGGTGATCTATGTAAATGAATAGCTTAAGAGTACGGATGCAGTTGATTATTGTTTCTGCAACTTTAAGAGCTTAGGCCATATACAGACCCAGGATTCCTGAAAGTATTTTACAAAAACGTTTACAGGAAAGGCCAAACCAGCGTAATTTTGTGACTCGTGAGTGGCTTTTTTAACCGACGACCGGAGTTTATTTTTAACCGACTTCCAAAAAGGAGGAGGTTCATATCAAACGACGGCTTACTCAATAACAATCAAATATTGTATGAATCAAATAGAACTTAATAATAAAACTTTTGAAAAATTTGTGAATAAATAAATAAAATTAGAGATCGATTCATAGGCAGATGTTATTTTGTCGGGCTACGTCAAGTCACAATACTATGCAGAAAAAAAATATTATTATGTCGTCAAATCAAAAGTAGATAGGTCCGCTCCCGTAAATAAATTTCCCTAATACACAAAAAGTACATCTTACAAATTACCATGTAAAATCTAAATCTATAGTTCTACAAATTGGTAGTTAAGTAGGTACCCATTTATTGGAACTGAGGTCAGGCTTAATATTTTTACGACGTAAAATTTTATGACTCCTAATTGTATAGAAAGGATACCTTCTATTCTTTGCTATAAATATTCTTTGTTTCAATTTGTATAAGACAAATAATTAATTTGATCGCATTTTAAGTTTGATAAAAATGTGATCACTCAGTTTAATAGAAGTTGTCATGTTCTAACTTTTATAGAATTGAGCAGTGTTAAAACGTAAAGAAATTAACGACTAATCTAAGATGTAATATCATGTGGCCCTATCAAACAGGTTGTTAATCTATGTTGACGCCATTAAAGTAAAAAAACACGAACGAGCTTAATGACATTAAACTTTGGTTATTACTTATTAGTTATATCATTTAAGCTTTTAAGTTTTAATATTTAAAGTTTAAACTTTAAAGTATACTTAAAGTGAGCATGAACCTTTATCTATTTTTAAGCTCTGTAAAGTTAGTTGTTAATTATTGCAAAAGCTCTTTTGAAAGCTCATAAATAGAATGTAACTTTATTAAACTTCTTCTTCTGGAAATTTCATTATTTTTTGCTAATGCTTGGTCAATGGTCAAGTAAAAAACTAATTTAATGTAGCTTTTCAAAATTCACTCTTGAACCGCTTGCTGTTCGGTTGGAAATATTGTAGCCATGTTTAAAAGCTAGTTATAATAATTATTAGGTCAGTCCCCAAAACTCCGAAACTATACTATCTTACAAAAGCTGATTGACATGGGAAATGGTTTCTGGGAATGTAATTAATTAGATAGGTGTATAACGTGTCTGTCTGTCTGGTTATCTACAAGAAGCCATTCATTAAAATTTAAATGATATAATATATATTCTGTGATGATATTTCGGTTTTGCCACAAGTATGCGTCATTCTGCCAATAAAAGATTGATAAAAGTTTTACAGACTAGTTTTAACATGGCCTGTGGGAATGACTTATTTATTAAACACATTTGGGTTTTAAGTTAAGCTTCGTTTAATAGTATATATATAACAGTAACATAAAAGTTGGTTCCCAAACTTTTTTTTGTCATAGACCACTTTAAACATTTTGCATGATCTGGTGGTCCACACACACGCCCCCCACAGAAAAGCCCCCCCCCCCCCACTCCCCCCAGCTGGACCTTTACTTTTTTTACAGTACAAGGAACCAATAAGCTTCCACTTCGGACCGGAGTGTATAAAAAGTAAACGCAAATATTTTCTTGTTTTGTGGCTATTTTACACAAAAATTACCAAACTTTTATTTATGTTGTTTAAATATCGTAGTAGAATAAATTTTACATTATAACTAACCATGATTATTATTTTAAAAAAACAGTCGCAATATAATCAAAATTTAAATTTCTAAATCTCCTCGCTCTGTAATACTTAAAATATTTAGGGCCACTTTCACCACTTTCTGATAAAGTGCCGAATAGGCTATTCACAACTTTTTGACAAATTCTCCATACTTGATCTGTCAAGTAAATTGGTGGATAACCTATTCGTCACTTATCAGGAAGTGGTGAAACAGACCCTGTTTCACCACTTCCTGATAAAGTGCCGAATAGGCCAGACCCTGTTTCACCACTTAGCTTCCTGATAAAGTGCCAAATAGGCTATTCACAACTTTTTTGATAGATTCTCCATACACGATCTGTCAAGTTAATTGGTGGATAGCCTATTCGGCACTTATCAGGAAGTGGTGAAACAGGCCCCTTAATGTTTAAAATTTTTTGGGTCTAATAACCTTATTATAAAAAGTTGTTTGTAGGTGCCGCGGTGTGTGCTATGGCCTATCGCGTACGTGATGATCGCTACGTCGGCGGTAGAACTGCCCAACCGCCTTCTAACCACCGCAGAGTTTGTTGCCGCGCTAGTCATTACCGCCTTCGGGTCCACAGCGTATGGTATGATACAGTAGGGTAACATTGCTGAAATTAAAGAACATAAGTTTATAGTTTTTTTACAGTCCAACAGAGTGCAGAGGGACAAGTCATAAAATAGCACGTTCGTCACTTAGTATCTAAATATATTTTATTAAAAAGTTAATATTTTATGGTTCTTTATATCGAGAACTAAGAACATTCCAACTTTCCAAACACCACACAAAGTTTGAACAATACAAAATTGAAAATTACTAGATGCCGCCTGCAACTCCGTTACGCCAAAAGTCGTTTATCGCGGGGGAAATGTACATTTTTGCATACAAAGTATCCTATGTCCTTTCCCAGGATTCAAAGTATCTCCCTTAGATAAATGATTGGTCTCGCGCTCGGGCGCTACGACGCCCTCATTGATGACGCGAATCATTTATCTAAGGTAGGTACCTATCTCCCTAGTAAATTTCAGCAAAATCGGTTCAGCGGTTTGGGTGTGAAGAAGTAACAGATAGACAGACAGATAGACACACTTACGCATTTGTAATATTATAGTATGACGAGCTTTTGCCCGCGGCTTCGCTCGCGTTAAGAAGTATCTATTATTAGGTATATACAAACTTTCATCCCCTATTTTAAGTTTTAACCCTTGAGGTTGGAATTTATCAAATTCCTTTAGTGGATGCCTACGTTATAACATCTACCTGCATGCCAAATTTCAGCCTGATCCGTCCAGTGGTTTGGGCTGTGCGTTGATAGATCACCATGTCAGTCAGTCACCTTTGAGTTTTATAATACCTATATATAAATATATATATTATAATAAACGTTTGTGCACTAGGAATAAGTCTTAAGCTGTACTCCGAACTCTATTTTAGTATTATTAATGTAGATTCATTCTATGTTTCAACTTTCGTCCGTTTCTTTAAACAATATTCTTATGAAATGACAAAGTCCAAAGTTGTATGAGATCACGTGAGTATGCGCCGCGCCGGATTCGGGCGGTCTAGTATGATGATCTACTGTCTGTTGTGTATGCTGTGGTGTGACGAAATGTTGTGAAATATTGTGACATTTCGAAGAAGTAATGGGCAAATTATAGACTAGGAGAATAGGTGACATGTTAAGATTAACATGAGAAGGCAGTTAAAGTTACTTCCTACGGATTAGACTTTAGACCTAAAGTGATTAAAATAAGATAGTCTAAGTTACTCTTTAGCAATAAATAATAAGTACTGAATGTTAACTTTTTACTCAAAGTTTAATTATTGAGAGTGAGTTGCACCAGAGGCGTAGATAAAGTGAAAGTTAAGGTTATCGTCAAATATGGCGTCCATTATGGACTTTTAGGGTGAGTTGCACCAGAGGCGTAGTTAAAGTTAAGGTTAAGGTTATCGTCAAATAACTCAAATATTGAAAAAGATTTGACAGTTCATTTCACATTTTTGGGTTCCGTAGCCAAAATGGCAAAAAAGGAACCCTTATAGATTCGCCATGTCTGTCTGACTGTCTGTCTGTCTGTCTGTCTGTCCGTCCGTCCGTATGTCACAGCCACTTTTCTCCGAAACTATTAGAGCTATACTATTGAAACTTGGTAAGTAGATGTAGTCTGTGAACCGCATTAAGATTTTGATGCAAAAATGGAAAAATTATTAAAAATTTTAGGGGTCTCCATAGGTACAACTGAAACAAAAAAAAATTTTTTTTCATCTAACCTATGCGTGTGGGGTATCTATGGATAGGTCTCTAAAAATCATATTGAGGTTTCTTATATCATTTTTTTCTAACCTGAATAGTTTGCGAGAGAGACTTCCAAAGTGGTAAAATGTGTGTGTCCCCCCCCCCTCTAATTTCTAAAGTAGGGGCATGATAATTCTAAAAAATATATATGATGTAGATTACTATAAAAACTACCAACGAAAATTGGTTTGAACGAGATCTATCTAGTAGTTTTTTTTATACGTCATAAATGGTAAACCTTAATATAAATTTCATTAAATCGAATGAAATATAAAAATAAATCAAAAACCTTTTAATTTCATAAAAATAAACCTTATTGCTGCTGCGGAACCCTTCATGGGCGAGTCCAACTCGCACTTGGCCGCTTTTTTTATGGTTAAAGAATAAAGTTAAAGTTATAGTTAAAGTAAGCCGGTGCAACCCACTCTTACTAGGGTCGGGATTATGTTATGGTTAAAGTTAAGTATAGTTAAAGTAAGTTGGTGCAACGTACCCTTATACTATCAAAATAATATGTTTACCTATCCTTCTGTTGCATTGAAGTGTGTATGGAAAAGGCCATAACCCAAAATTGAAAAAATTACTTACTTTTATTTCGACTTAGCGGAAGTTCGTTGCCTTGAAAGAACTTTCTACCACCAATTGAAATTTTATTCACTAAATATAAATTCAAGTTAGCTTATTAACATAATGCCGATAAGACCAAGGGCCCGACCAAAAAGTTTCGACAAGATAGATAACTTCACGGATATTAATCACGATACTTTATTTTAATTATTTTTAACTTTCATTAAATATACATACCTGACATGGTTTTGTAGGCGTGTACCAAAAGATTAGTTTTAAAAGTTTTTAGCATTCATATAGTTACCATGTCAGCTATGTTATATGTATGTCTAATATAATGCGAAAGTCTATTTGTCCGTCTGTTACTTCTTAGTTCTTGAGTACTTACTTACTTCTTACTGTAAAACTTCTAAGCCGATAAAGTGAGTCCTAGGAATGAACATACAGAAGAAACTATTCTACCGTATGTTCATAAATCATAAGGTTCATTCCTATAGGACTCACTAACTACTAAGTTTTGTCCCGGGACAATGTATGGTTCCCGCGCAATTAACAATTTTCAACAACAATAATCCATTTTCCTGTTTCCAATATGTCTATTAAGTTCATGTTCTTGAATCTTGATCACAACTCTGAACTTGGCAAGATCTTAAAACAACAACAGGTTAAATCCCTGATTTAATTTTTAAACCATATTCTACAGGTCTCGGCATGGGGGCCCTGTTCCTGACCACGGGCGTGATGGGCGATGTGATGCCCTGCGTCGACCTGCCCCTGTTCCTCATGTCAGGGGCCTTCATCAGGATATCCTCACTACCGTTCTGGCTGTACCCTATCAAGTACGCGTCTCACTTCTACTATGGCATGGATGCGCTGAGTAACATTTATTGGAGACAGATTCAGAAAATCGGTAAGATTGATTTTTTAGATTTTGTGATTAGTACCTTTTTGCCTTTGGACTCTTATGCCTACGGGTATAGTTATCCTAGTAATTTTTTTCGTATAATTTATCGTTTATTTGCACAATAATTATGAATGTGAGAAAAAGTTAAGTACCGTACTTACAAATTAACTTAATTCTCATAATATTTTGAATATTTTTTTTTACACTTTGTTACTTCCTTGCAATGAAATATTATTTATGTAATAATAAATCATGTAATAAAGTTAATTGCATTATTTTTTCTATGTATAAACTGCCGCAATAAAAAAGTTAACTAAATTATTAATAAAAGAATTTATTATTTCCGCTGATGCAACAAACTAACACGGTATGATTATTTACTCACAGGAATTGGGTATAATAAATAAAATACCTATCTTTGTATATTTACCTAAATAAGTACCACCATAGAAATGTTTTTGTTTTCATAAGTAATAGACAAATTTAAATCATAACTATTCTTTAAGCCCAATTTGACATCTCCACAGATTGCCCCCTCAACTCCACCCTCTGTCTGCCAAACGGACAAGCAGTGCTCTTGGAGTCAGGGTACTCTTCCGACTTCGTATACCAGGACAGCCTGGGTCTGGCCATCGTCACAGCGGCCTGGAGTATAGTGGGCTACTGTGGGCTGAGGAGAGAGGAGAGTAAAGGATATGCTTATTGATGATGAAGTTTTATTTCAACCCTCCTGATTGGTCTAAAAATGTGGAGTGAAGTTAGCCGCATCTTACTCGTACCTATTTGATATTTTGTAATGCAGCTTAAACTTCAGACTCCAAAATGCGGGGTGATTTGAGATTGAGATTTTATACAGTACCATTTTGTCCTCGTCATTAAGATGTACATTCATGCCGAATCACAGCTTTGTAGCCCTTATAGTCTCTGAGACCGCGGACAGACAGACGGACAGACCGAAATTATAAAATTCCCTTGTAGACTACGGAAACCTGAACATTGCGGAGTGAAGTTAGTCGAGTGTTGTTTGAGTTTGAAATTTTTAAAACTCTGGGTTTAAAATTAATTATTATTGCTGATGACGGGGAATTTGTTAGTATTTTCGATTTCATGCGCAAAAATAAATAAAGTACAAATCATTATATTTTATTCATATAAAAATCAAAAACACGTCATTAAAAATATAAAGAATTTGAGAGCATGCGAAAACAAATTTCCTATATTTTATAGGAATAAAAAAATATAATATTGATAATATTATCAATGATTCGATTTGGCCGTGGTTACTCCATTCGTCCAGGCTAATTTAAAAATAATTATAAAAATGTCTGTCAAAATACAGAGAAGGTAAGTATAGGTCTGCCAGAATCTGATGGCAAAATGTGAGAAAAAAATTGACTAGCAATGCCGGGGTAAAAGGAATAAAACATTTTCATCCTTTTTTATTCCTTAAGCGTCTTATTTTGTGTGTGAAACATACAAATATAAAAATTTATCCAATGATCAAGGATATTTTTTGAAAATCTGCTGTCAAAAATTGTCATCAGATTCTGGTAGACCTATAGTCGCGGATCACAACATTCCCGCAAAAGCAGCCAACTTCAGACTCTGTTTAGCAAATATTAGAGTGAAGTTAGCCGCGGTTGCTCGATCTAATTCCAAATTTAAACTTAATTGTGTTTAAACTACGAACACTTCTTAAATTAAATACATGCACCGAATATATCGCTCTGATGTTAGCTGCTAAATGCGCACAGCACAGTTCTGAATCAGAAATAAAATAACTTTAATTAATGTTAATAAAACTAAGCTAACTTCAGAAATATATATTCAGTTGGTATTAGGAATTAACACATCATAGGTAGTATTTACATAATACATCTACAAGTTTCATACTCGACACAATCATTAATATCATTGATCCCAGCAAAAGGGAAAATAAGCTCATAAGGACCATTCCTCAAACTGATCCCATTTATTCTTAAAAATATAGCACCTTAATATACGGGTGTCCCTCGACTTCTTTTGACCACCATGATGAAAGCAACAGTATGAGCGACACAGTACATAATACATAGACACACACAATTCCTCCAAAAGTGCGCTTCTTCATAACCAAACCGCTTCAAAACCTCCGGACCCGTCTTTATACAAGGCATACCTTTGACGTCTACACATGCGATGGATTCTATCGAGTCCCATTGTAGGATCGAGATAGATTCTACTCCGTAATAGAATGCTGAGATGTATTTTAGCCAGGCCACGTAAGGTGAGACGCTACCTAGGTTCAGGTAGATACCAGAGAACATGGTGCCTACCAGCTCGAAAGGCACCGATACCAACGCTGCAGTCTCCATTTTGTCAAACACGGATGATAGGAAGGAACCTTGAATGGAGAAAGGAGTATTGTAAGTATTAGTTGTGATAAAATAAGTCTTTGAAAATAGGCTCCTAAACACAGATGTAGTACACAATCTATTAAATAATTTACACCATTCATGGTATTTTAACTTAGATTGGTCTATTTAAAACAAAGTTTAAACTGGTACTTGAATAAAGCATAATATTTTAGAAAGGAAAATAGTAATTATAGATATGGAGATTGGAGATACAAAAGCCGATATATTATTATCGTAAACCTTGCGTAGCTAAACACGCTAAACAGTAAAATATTGTGTTATCATCACGTACATCCAAACAAATTTTACTCAAGGAAAGTGTGTTTATTATATAATAGTACTCCAGAAAACTTGCCTATATACCAGTAACTTAAATATACCATACCTGTATGGAATATCATAATATTATTATTATATGAATTACCACTTCCAATGAAATTTAATTCACACTAAACACTAACAAAATTCTGGTAAACTCACCATAAGCATTCGCGTAGTTGGCACACAGTATCGTGATGAAGGAGAATCCCAGCCAGTCCTGCAGCCCGCCCGTGAGACCAGCCACATTGAAGATCAGAGTGGAGTACACCAGCGGTTCTATCACGGCGCGCGGGATCTGGAATGACAAGTAAACAATCATAAATTCAGGAATTGGATACATGGTTTGGGTCAAGTAGGTTGGTTCATATTTGGAGAAACTTTAAAGATATTATGCTTCCATATATCTTGATCAACACAGAAAAAGATTCATTCTGCAGACAAAGGCTGTCCTTTGTTATTCATGTATGTCAGTATTTCTATCCCTTCGTATCTATGACTGTCAGTATTATATTTAACAAGAGTGTAATCATTGTAATCATTCGTATTTCTAATGATTGTCATTAAGGTGACGCCTTGATAATTTGGCTGTAGCGATGTCCATTTTTCTCAGCAATGACTAAAGCCATAGAGTAATAAACTAAAGCTAAGAAATTAAAGTTCACTGTAAGTATTCATCATGTCTTTGTCTTTGAATTACCCATAGCATAACACGATTGGTCAACTTTTATAACACAGAATAATCATTCAAAAAGACCTCTGTAAAAAAAGGGATTCCTATTTTGCCAACAGAGGAGAGTGAGCTTCCAAAATTTGTACATAAATTGGTTCTAGTATACACTTTAATTTGTCCATAGCTTATATGAAATGTATTTATGGTTTTTAAATTACGCGACAAAAACCATTTTGTCGCTACGCTCTTTCCATTTTTTGCTGTTCCAACTTCCATTGCTTGTTTTCTATGAGAGGCCGGGCCAGCCTCGCATAGAAAACAAGCAATGTAAAACACATCCAACACGGTTTTTTATTTTAACATGGCGTCACCTTAAATTAGGCTTGCCTTAATCTTTTACAGCCTTGTAAATCATTTCGCATACTCCAGACTCATAGAACTCGTTTGGTCTGGAGTGCCTCTGGACAATATTTTTGTGGGCCATGATCCGAATTCCGAACTCTATACATTGAATGTTGTTTAAGCTTTGTGTAGTTGTTTGGTATGTTGCAACGTTCTTAGTTCTCAGTATTAGGAATCATAAAATATTAACTGTTTAATAAAATGTATTTAGATACTCAGTGACGAACGACGTGCGATTAACTTTTTACTAATATCAAGAAAATCAATCATAAAATTTATTTACACAGTTGCTAAAATCATTTAACTTCTGATCGTAAATTAAATATTAATTGAATATTTACCACCCGTGGCGAAGTCTTTGACTGTTAAAAAGTTTGTAAAACAGCTCACAGCTAACTATAACTTTAACCGAATGAGTTAAATTTAACCAAACAGGTTTTTGTAACTACGGATGTAGTGTGGGAGATAGTTTTGGATGTCCGACGTGGTTACGAAATTTACTACATTTTTAGGGTTCCGTAGTCAACAAGGAACCCTTATAGTTTCGGTCTGTCCGTCCGTCTGTCCGTCTGTCCGTCTATCCGTCTATCCGTCTGTCCGTCTGTCCGTCTGTCCGTCTGTCCGTCTGTCCGTCTGTCCGTCTGTCCGTCCGCGGTTTTGCTCAGAGACTATAGGACCTACAAAGCTGTAATTTGGCATGAATATACATATTAATAAAACCGACAAAATGGTACATAAAATATTTAAAAAATATTTTTTTTATGGTACCTCCCCTACACATCAAGCGGGGTTGAATTTTTTTTCGCGCCCACCTCATCGTGTGGGGTGTCGTTGGATAGGTTTTTTAAAAATATTATGAGTGTTCATAGATCATTTTCCGGTTTAGGGATGCATTTGTGAAATATTAAGTTTTAAAGTGGAAAAAATCGTTAGAGTCCAGTGTCCCCCCCTTCTACCAGCTAAACGGTTGCTTCTGGAAATGTGGAAAAATTCACAGGAGTAGGAAATATGCTGAATTTAAAAGGAAAACTATCACGGCTAAGTTGACTTCATAAGTTATTGAGTAATAGTCGATCAACTAAAAAAAATGTATTCGGCGAAGTATAAAAGGAACTTTTCGTTCAAATTCCTTTGAGATGATGTTGTTAGTAGTGTAAAACATGTTATAAATGTACATTCAAACTAGCGGTGCTACGGAACCCTACATTGCGCGTGGCCCGACACGCACTTGGCCGGTTTTATTAAGTACGTCAATTTTTTCAACAACGCGGATTAAAAGGAGGCCACATATTTACGGTAGATCGTTTCAATCTTTTAGATCGATTCGATCAAATAGAGCTAGTAAAATGGCATACATTGTTTCTTTTCTGGCTACTTGATTACCTTTATAAGCCAGTCCAAATCTTGTAATTCTTGATGATTACAGACTATTATACCTGTCTCAACTACCAACCCAATTAAATATAAGTAACAATTACAGTAAATGTTGTTGTAGTTTAATGATGTCATCTGTTACGCGTAAAACCAACCGTAAAATTTTAACAAATAGGTAATAGGTAAATCTAGTATTCCTCTCATAATACTGACATATTTATTTAAGCAGACATAACTGATAACAGACGTTTTATTAGTAATAAAATATTTGATATTTACCTCATCCATTTTATTATGAATATCTAAATTCTAAGTTATTGGTTTATTATGCGTCAAATGCCAACCTTTATCATTACGATTAATATAATCTAATTTTGGTGTTTTTATTAAAATTAATTAATTAAAATAAATTGGATCATTTAATATATAAGGTAGGTAAGGTAATATAATCGTCGTCGTCGTCAGGTGTGGAACAAGTGTCTATATTCTGTGAGCAACTCTATCTTTTATAAAATTGGATCAATGAAATATAAAAGAAACAAGATATTATTATTTCCAAGTTCCAACAAAGACTTTGCCTTGTTTACTCATTACTGAGCATTTCGCTAAAATGCCTTCATTAATTTGTAAGGCATTTTTCATGTCGAAACTGGTCGACACTAAATTATTATTATATAAGTATATTAGTATTAACACTAATTAGCCTCTTTATTTTTAGCCAAGGGCCTAAAACTTAGCAAGTAAGAATTAAGATCCTCTCGTCTGCTAGCAATCTAATGCAGTAATCAAGAAAGAAGAGTAGCTGAAGATGAAGAGAGTCTCCGTGATGGTGAGAAAGCAAAAACTAATAGGAATGAAGAAGAACTTACCCAAAATATCATCTTCGATAAATAATACGGCAGCGGCGAGTATAATCCACTGGCGGACTCTCGCAGCAGTATCGGTACTTCCCCGGGAAACGTGAAGAAGACGGAGTAGCCGAAGAGGAAGAGAGTCTCCGTGATGGTGAGGTAGAGGAGACCTTCGGCGTTCTGGATGTCGCGCTGGTCGAGCTCCTTGAAGTGGCCCATGTAGGGGATGGAGATTATGAGACCGACGAACTGAAAAGAATATAATTATAAAAATTGTTGTCCAAGTCTGGCTTTATGCAGGAAATAATTTTGTTTGTAACAAAGACAAAAAAAGATAATCATACGCTGGGATGGGATGGGATGGCACGTTAGTAGTCAGTCCTCTGCTTGATCCAAGTCACATCCAAGTGATCAGGCGGAGTGCCAGTCTTGTCGGTTTAACAATAATTATTGTACTAGTAACTACTAACTAGGCTATGGGAGCGAAGTGGAGCGAAGCAACATTCTAAGGGTGAATTGCACCAGAAGCGTAGTTAAAGTTAAGGTTAAGGTTATCGTCAAATATGGCGACTTTTGCTAGGGATTTGACAGTTCATTTCACATTTTGTTATGGTTAAAGTTAAAGTTATAGTTAAAGTAAGCCGGTGCAACCCACTCTAAAACATTTGAAGTTACTTCAGCTGTCAGCATGATAACTGAGTTTAATTTGTTAGCTAGTGTATTTTAATGGCCTGCCATCAAAATCGTTGTGGATGCAATGAATATTCTGAAAAATTGTTATAATAACAATTTGCCAAATTAATTATTATAAGCGATTAATCTAAGTTGAAATATAAATATTATCATGTTCTTAGTATGAAAAATGAAATCATTAAAGTTTTAGTATTCATTAATTTTACCAGCGCGTTAAGTGGTAATATTTTATCTCATCATGCCTTCTCTTTCATTAAAAGGAAGAACTTAACTTGATGATAAGTCAACGATCTGAAATCGGCACTTATTGTAACCGACTTGTAATCGCTGTAATTTACATACTGTAATTAATGCAAAAAAGTGTATGTCTGATTTTAAAGTTTGGTATGAAGATGGCTCGGCTAAGAAGTAAAAATATTCTTGTAGGTATCACTTTTGCGCCAATACGGTTACCAAGATATAAATTAATATCTAAGTGAACGAAATTATTGGACAACATATTTTGTTTTACAAATCATTGAAAAAATAAACGATTTAAATCTGATGTTTATAATTGCTAGATGTCGACCGCAACAGCAACGCACTAGAACCCGTTTATCGCGCGGGAACCGTAAGTTTTTACGGGATAAAAAGTATCTCACCAAAAACATACCTGTTAAAACGGGGCCAAGTTCCTATTCACTAATTGTTCGCCTTAAAAAAGAGTTGAAATCCAATTCAATGCCAAGTTTAGATGCACTTCCAAATCGATCATAATCATCTTCATCAACAGCCTGATCCTAAATACTTCTAAATTTGAACTTGGCAGGTTAATTTAATCACATAGATATCTTATATTTAAATTTAAAAATTATACATTATCAAGTGCTACTAGCATGAATACCTGCCAAGTTCAAATTTAGAAGTATTTAGGATCAGGCTGTTGATGAAGATGATTATGATCGATTTGGAAGTGCATCTAAACTTGGCATTGAATTGGATTTCAACTCTTTTTTAAGGCGAACAATTAGTGAATAGGAACTTGGCCCCGTTTTAACAGGTATGTTTTTGGTGAGATTTCAATACTTTTTTTAAGGAATCATACCAATTTGTTTCTTTCCTCCTCATCTTATTTCAGTGTATTTACTTGTACATATTAATTTTTATCTCAAATTCATAGACGAGCCGACTCACGCTTGACCAATTACTCAAATTTCTTAATTTTTTGTTAATCTACATATAACAAACAACCTGTGTGCCAAATTTCATAACGCTACGACAACTGGAAGTGGCCTAGAGGTTTTGATTACCGATTTTTATCTCAAATTCATAGATGAGCCGACTCACGCTTGACCAATTTCTCAAATTTCTTAATTTTTTGTTAATCTACATATAACAAACAACCTGTGTGCCAAATTTCATAACGCTACGACAACTGGAAGTGGCCTAGAGGTTTTGATTACCGATTTTATCTCAAATTCATAGATGAGCCGACTCACGCTTGACCAATTTCTCAAATTTCTTAATTTTTTGTTAATCTACATATAACAAACAACCTGTGTGCCAAATTTCATAACGCTACGACAACTGGAAGTGGCCTAGAGGTTTTGATTACCGATTTTTATCTCAAATTCATAGATGAGCATACTCACGCTTGACCAATTTCTCGAATTTCTTAATTTTTTGTTAATCTACATATAACAAACAACCTGTGTGCCAAATTTGATAACGCTACGACAACTGGAAGTGGCCTAGAGGTTTTGAAGCCGACTCACGCTTGACCAATTTCTCAAATTTCTTAATTTTTTGTTAATCTACATATAACAAACAACCTGTGTGCCAAATTTCATAACGCTACGACAACTGGAAGTGGCCTAGAGGTTTTGATTACCGATTTTTATCTCAAATTCATAGATGAGCCGGCTCACGCTTGACCAATTTCTCGAATTTCTTAATTTTTTGTTAATCTACATATAACAAACAACCTGTGTGCCAAATTTCATAACGCTACGACAACTGGAAGTGGCCTAGAGGTTTTGAAGCCGACTCACGCTTGACCAATTTCTCAAATTTCTTAATTTTTTGTTAATCTACATATAACAAACAACCTGTGTGCCAAATTTCATAACGCTACGACAACTGGAAGTGGCCTAGAGGTTTTGATTACCGATTTTTATCTCAAATTCATAGATGAGCCGACTCACGCTTGACCAATTTCTCAAATTTCTTAATTTTTTGTTAATCTACATATAACAAACAACCTGTGTGCCAAATTTCATAACGCTACGACAACTGGAAGTGGCCTAGGAATTTTGATTATCGGTCAGTGAGTCAGTGCCAAAATTAGCTATTTTTACAAGGAAATATTTCAGGATCTAACAAATCTATATGTATGAAATTTGGTATATTGCGTAAGTACTAGTATATAATTAGGTAGGTAAAATTTTATCTTTGCTCTCGCAATAGGCACTGAGATACAAGGGGGTCAAAAGTGCGTCGAAACCGTTCGTGTAAATAGTGCACGGCATGCGCGCGGCCTGCTGGAACTTGGCCGCGCACTCCGTGCGCTTTGATATTATGTCCTTTCCCGAGACTCAAGGTCAATACCGCGAATTTCTACGAAATCGGTTCAGCGGTTTCGGCGTGAAGAGGTAACAGACATGTACACTTTCGCATTTATAATATTAGTAAGTATGGATAGTAGCGTTATTCAGATGGGTTCTTGAAAGAGCGTGAAGGAGAGAAAGGCAAGAGAGAAAGGCTTGAAGAGGTAACTGACAGACAGACAAACAGACAGACATATGTACAGTTTCGCATTTATAATATTAGCACAATATATTAGTATGGACTTACCAATAGTAAGAGGAACTCAGCTATCCACAGCGACTTGTTGTGTTTGATGGACTGTATGTTCCTCCACATTAACCAGTAGAACTGCACGAAGTAGTTAACTTTGACTCTGTTCAGACAAATTAAAATATTCATCATCATCATTATCATCATCATCATTATCACAATGACAAGTACTATCATTTGAGATGGCTATTTGCCGAATATTACAACTACTTGCGTTTCTGGGGGGTGAGCCAAAATGTTTTCGTTTTCGCTTCGTTATAGAATCGCCGATGAAAATGTATGGAATTGACATAAGCGTTCGTTAATATGACGTTGACGTTCGACTCGTCTTATGTCAATTCCATACATTTTGATCGGCGATTCTATAACGAAGCGAAAGCGAAAACATTTTGGCTCACCCCCCTGGTTTCGCACAAGTTCTAATAAGTGTTATAACTTATAACATATTAATTCATAGACAGTGGTTGATGCATCATGCAAGAGAACCTTCCTTAAACATCACACTGTCTATTGCTGAAAACTGCTTTAAAATCCGTTTAGTAGTTTAAAAGATATAAGCGAACTGACAAAGAAAACGACTTTCGTTTAATAAAATAAAATAGTATGTATTAAATGTCTTAAATACTTAAAGGTATGTAACATCCTGTACATACATGATCTGTGAATAAATTAGACATACAGAATGATATACATTTCAAGGAAAATAATTAATTTCTTATTTAAGGCGTGAATTTGAAAACTAGATGCTTATCTGCATAATATGGAAATATTAGTCGCTAAAATGATAAGAAATATAAAATTGAAAATATTTAATCATAAGTATAAAATACTCACAGGGTAAGATATCTTTCGAAATACAGGTTCTGAAACAAAAAAAATTATGTACTAAAGATTTTTTGACTGGAGTTTATCTGTTCAGCAGTGTCTTTGATTAGCTTGTTTGGATTTTGACGTAAGCTAGTTAAAAGGGCTAGTGAATAGACAAACTCGTGAAAAAACTAAGCAATAGGACTTAAACGATAACGTATCAGTAGTGGCTTTAGGGGGGGCGTGTCGCGGTTTGACGACCGCCCAGGGCGTTAGTGGTGCTAAAGCCGGAACTGTTTATTAAGTAGGTAGTGCCGCTGGATCCAGTAAGAACTAGATTTTAGCTTGTGATGATCTAAGATAGTCAGAAACTCTTAAGATTATAGCTGAAGATACAGTTAAAGAAAATGTCTTGACACAAATGAAGACGTAAGGTAGGTAACTAACAATTTGAAAATTTCCGATTTTTGAATAAAATGTAGACTTTAGGAACGGGAAAATAATCCATACTTCCATACTAATGTTATAAATGCAAAAGTGTGTCTGTCTGCCTGTCTGTTACCTCTTCACGCTCGAACCGCTGAACCGATTTTGCTGAAATTTGGCATGGTACCTTGAGTCCCGGGAAAGGACATAGGATAGTTTTTATCCCGGAAAAATGTACGGTTCTCGCGCGATAAACGAATTTTGGCGCAAAGGAGTTGCGGGCGTCATCTAGTAACATTATAAATGTGAAATTGTCTGTCTGTTACCTCTTCACGATATGTTTTGATGGGATAAGGTTTGTTCATATTATTATAAGGGTAAAATAAGTAATTTTGCTCTTGTGTTATAAAATTGTAGATATCCACTTCATATTTATGACTTCAAATACGACAAAAGGAAATTAAAATACAAAGTACCATATTAATGGTTAGAACTCTTCCTAGTTCCTGAACAAGTCCGACTCGCACTTGGCCGATTTTTTTCCCAATGCCTCTGCAGAACGTTTAATTTGTAATCGATATTGTGGTCCTAACTCCTAATTAACAAACGTGCCATCCAAAATATAAGCTAATTTACATCAAAATCGACTTAAACTTTCGATAATTTATACAGAGATAACAGAATATATTTCGACATAGATAACATCAAGTCAGATAGTTATCTATAATCTTTATTCGATAGATCTGACTAAGATAAGAAGAAATATTCTTTTAACATACATAACACAGGATGAGATTTTTGTCCGTTTTTAAGTTCCCGGCCAAGTGCGTGTCGGGCCACGCGCAATACCTATAGGGTTCCGTAGTACCGCTAGTTTTTGAAAATTTTTGTATGGTCAATGAATGTACATTTATAACAATATGTTTTACACTACTATTTACTAACAACATCATCTCAGTTACTTTCAAAGAAATTTGAACGAAAAGTTCCTTTATACTTCGCCGAATACATTTTTTTAGTTGATCGACTATTACTCAATAACTTATGAAGTCTTCTTAGCCGTGATAGTTTTCCTTTTAAATTCAGCGTACATAGAAGCAACCGTTTAGCAGTTAGCTGGTAGAAGGGGGGACACTGGACTCTAACGATTTTTTCCACTTTAAAACTTAATATTTCACAAATGGATCCCTAAATCGAAAAATTACTTATGAATACTCATAATATTTTTAAAAAACCTATCCAACGACACCCCACACGATGGGGTGGGCACGAAAAAAAAATTCAACCCCGCTTGATGTGTAGGGGAGGTACCATAAAAAAATATATTTTTTAAATATTTTATGTACCATTTTGTTGGCGTTATTAATATGTGTATTCATGCCAAATTACAGCTTTGTAAGTCCTATAGTCTCTGAGCAAAACCGCGGACGGACAGACGGACAGACGGACAGACGGACGGACAGACCGAAACTATAAGGGTTCCTTGTTGACTACGGAACCCTAAAAATGGGACCCAATTACTTAGACTTCGATGTCTGTCCGTCTATCTGTCTGTCTCCAGGCTGTACCTATGTCAAGAACCGCTATAGCTAGACTTCTGAAATTTTTACAGATTGTGTATTTCAGTTGCCGCTATAACAACAAATACATAGCCGCTATAACAAAATAAAATAAATATTTAAGGGGGGCTCCCACACAACAAACGTGATTTTTTTGCAATTTTTTGCTCGATATCAATAATACAGGTAGTCACTTGATTTTCATAAAATCCTTAATTATATTTGTACTTTAATAATAATGAAATTAAAATAAAATAAACTTTTACGGGGGGCTTCCATACAAAAAACACCATTTTTGCCTATTTTCGCTCTACTATAACGGTACGAAACCCTTCGTGCGCGAGTCCGACTCGCATTTGGCCGATTATTATTCTAATTTTTATGGAAAAATATGTCAAAGGTCACACATAGATATATTATGATAATTTTAAAGTTTGTGGGAATGTAGTTTTCTCACTGTTATCTAGATACATAATTTAATTTAGAATATTATAATAATATTATCTTGTAACTTAACGCCTTGGTATTCCCACGTCTTTTACTTTGAACCGTCGAGGAAATTGATTTCTAGGCAGTTGACAGACCAACGCCATTTGGTCGGATTATGTCAAAATTACACGACCAAATTACTAGGAGTAGCCTAGGAGTCGACTTCTATGATGATACATCATGAAACGTATGAAGAGCTTTCTTCAATCCATGGTTGCCCAGCTTGGGCAGTGAAAATCTACACCCAATAGGCATCAATAGGTATACACAATCAACGACTATAAATACTTATATATAATAATTAATAATATGGGCATTGGGAAATTTTTCATTTTCCATCATGGAAACGCATCGTCTGTCATTTCAATGTGCCATACAAAGTATAAGAGACCTTGTATTATAATTCGAGTTAATATTTGTTTTTGTACCTACTACAGTTTACTAAACTGTAAGGGACAAGGGTTATGAGTTATGACTTACAGACTGTTCTAGCCTAGAAATTGTTATACGAGTAAAACGGTTTCTTTGAACTACGGAAGAATAGACAAAGTGACAGATTGATGTTTAAACAGTTCTGGATAAACTCACCTTTCCATCCAACGTCCCATCGAAATATTCCACTTCGTCCTTCACCTCTCCAACCTGACTCTCTATCTCTGACGCGATGGCGGACCGCTGGTACTCGTTGCATATTCTCCGTATTCTCTCTCTACTCTCCTGCTCGTTGTCTATCTCTATTCCGAGGAGAGAGACGTAGTATTCCGCCGCGTTGAAACCCACGGGACATTTGAAGTTTAATCTATGATATAAAGAGAGATTTAAAACTTCGTAACTCATGACATGAATCATGATATTGGACTATGTAATATTATTTTATGAGACACACAGGGTCTGTTTTACCACTTCATGATAAGTGCCGGATAGGCTATGCGCCACTTAACTTGACAGATATAGTATCTGTCAAAAGTTGTGGATAGCCTATCCGGCACTTTATCAGGAAGTGGTGAAACAGGCCCTTAATGGAAAATTTTATTAGGACAGTATAATTATATATATAATATAAAAACATTATTAATTTGTTGAACACAGTTTTGGATAAATTATAATATATATTATGTATTTAATAAACAAATTTTTCCGTGGCAGGTTTTCTACTAATGAGAGAAACGCCAGGTGCTTTGGCATGCGTAATCTGTTGTGAGTTGTGAGAGGTAATTATTTTATTTGTCACTCTGTTATTACACTGCACCTGTACTGTACCTGTATAGAACTGGGTTTTTGACTCTTGTGGATCGAAAATTAGAACAAATAATAATCGGCTAAGTGCGAGTCGGACTCGCGCACGAAGGGTTCGGTACCATTATAGAGAAAAATTAGGCCAAAATTTGTGTTTTTTGTATGGGAGCCCCTCTTAATTTTTTTTTATATTAATATTATTATTAAATATTAAAGTACACATAAAACAAAGGATTAATGTGTGAAAAATTCAAGTACCTACTACCTACTTCTTGCTATTATTGATATAGAGCAAAAAAGGCCAAAAAAAATAACGTTTGTTGTATGGGAGCCCCCTTAAATATTTATTTCATTTTATTTTTAGTATTTGTTGTTAGAGCGGCAACGGATATACACAATCTGTGAAAATTTCAACTCTCTAGCTATTACCGTTCTTGACTTACAGCCTGTGACATACAGACGGACAGACGGACAGACAACGAAGTCCCGTTTTTACCCTTTGGGTACAGATCCCTAAAAGAAACTTAGAATAACATAGGCTACCATTATAACATCATGTATATCTATTATTTTGTCCATGATAATACTTCATAGATAGATTATAGTATAGTCACAGAATATATTATAATAGTTGGTATAGTGTATACTCGAATTGTGGTAAATTGATAATATTATAAGCATAGAATTATTATATTATAATATATGCCAAGATATTCAAGTTCTTTTCCGGTAGCTTAATGTCTTGCTGATTAATTAGCGAATATATTATTATTATTAACAAATATTACATTTCCTTTTTTTTATTAATATTTTTCAACACAATATGAATATCTATAATTACTAAAATTGGTGTTCCGTTCAATTATTATTTTTACGACTACTTATTTATTGTTATATTATTCAAAACGATATGTATTTTATAGTCTGCATATTTAAAATAGTCTGTTTATCATCTAACATCTTACATCATTATTTTTATTAGTAATAATGATTTAAATATGAGCAAAAAACAGTAATTTACATAATTTTCTTATCTTAACTCGTTGGCCTCGAAACAGTTATTTTTGAATTTTGACACAATAAGATTTTTTGACGACCTCTTTGGCTCAATGCAATGGTCGAGCGTGTGGTGGTTCAAAGCTGGGAGCGGGTTCGAATCTTCGACGTCGAATCGACGGAAGAAAAAAGTTTTCAATGTTCCTGGGTCATGGATATAAATAATATATTAAATATGTGTATGTGTATGATATAAGTAATGAAAATCTTAAATATATTATGTATGGTATAAAAGTATTAAATAGTCCCCTTTGTACTCTAATCTGGTTAACACTTATAACACAAGTCCTTCAGTTACTTAGCACGGAGCCGGACTGACGTGGTGTGAAGCGTCTATTGATATTATTTATTGTTTTGTCTATCACAATTTAAATATTTTCATCAAACTAAGAATTTATTATTTATTAGAACTCATCAAAAATGCATAGTGAACTTGTGAAATGCGTTATCAAATATCAAAATAAATGTCAAAAAAATATTTATTCAAATTCATTGATAATAAATAATAATTAATAACAAATTCTAGTTTTTACCAGGTTCGCCACATTTAGCAAATATGGGCAATTTATTGGATTTTTAATGGATTATTTAGTTTTAAATTGCATTTTTTGCTTGGTTATTATTCTAAGCAGCGCGAGCTAATTATAATTTATAAAGTGTCATAGAGTATGGACATTAGACACGTTGGTTAGGTATTAATTTCTAAATAATTGAGACCGTTTCAAATTTTTGTTTGGGGTCGATACACCTATAATAATGAATAAATAATAATTGAGCTGTGCTATACAAATACATAATTGTAAAAACAAAATGTTTGTTCAATATCGCTTTTTATTGGTCCATTTTTAGTCTCAACTGCAAACCAAATAAAAAACTAAGGGTGAGTTGCATCAGAGGCGTAGTTAAAGTTAAGGTTATCGTCAAATATGGCGTCCATAATAATGGACTTTTACTAGGGATTTGACAGTTCATTTGACTTTTTGTTATGGTTAAAGCTACAGAGGTTGGTGCAACTCACTCTAAAGTGTGGGTTGCGCCACAGGCGTTGTCATAGCTACAGTAAGGGTTAATTTTAGCAATAACTATAACAATGACCACACAACTTGACAAACGTCACTTTTACCATGATATTTTGTTAACAGTTAAAGTTAATGGGGTTGAGAGTATAAAAAATGAATTATGAATCGTTAAAAATTTACAGGAAAAAATATTTGTTATGAATTTATGACAACACTTTATGTCAAATTTAACATTTACGATCTGATCAAAATTGAGCGGTTACGGTTGTCGTTAAATGTGGCGTCATTTTAATTTTTAACCATTGTTAAAATGGTGCAAATGTAATCCATTATTGACAGTCTAAACCAGAGATTTCAGATTTGACAGTTGATTTGATATTTTGTTATAGTTAAAGTAAGTTGGTGCAACTCACTCTAAAATGCACAACATTTTAAAGTTTCAACCGACATGTCTGTAGCCAGTACCCCAGTTACTACTCGTCTGTAGTCATCTGTGCGAGTAGTGGCTACATTAGAACAGCCTCCGTTGAGCTGTGGTGGAAAACCATGATTATCACCATGATTGCGAATTGCGATACTATCTCCAGCTAACAGCGTGCACAATCGACATCTACTATGGGCAATCATAGACGCTAATGTTCCCCTTCAAGTTGCTTATTTTTATCCATTATTTTTCAGCATAGAGAGGTCGCATGAACAAATTTTTTTCATTTTAAACATCAACCTGGAATCATCTAACATGTTACATGACCCTAATTAATACGACCTGCAAACCTTCAAGAAGAGAGCGCATTTCCTCTTAAAAAGCCGGCAACGCACCTGCAGCTTTTCAAATGTTGCGAGTGTCCATGGGCGACGGTAGTTGCTACTTGCTTCCCGGTGATCCGTATGCTCGTTTGCCCCCTCATTTTATATAAAAAACGAGCTTTTGCCCGCAGCTTCGCTCGCGTTTAGAAGTATTATTATAATAATATACAAACTTTCATCCCCTATTAATTTAACCCCTTGGGGTTGGAATTTATCAAAATTCTTCCTACGTCATAACATCTACCTGCATGAAAAATTTTAGCCCGATCTGTCCAGTGGTTTGGGCTGTGCGTTGATAGATCACCGTGTCAGTCAGTCACCTTTGAGTTTTATATATTAAGAGTGGGTTTCATCGACTTGCTTTAACTGTAACTTTAACTTTAACCATAACAAAATGTGAAATGAACTGTCAAATCCCTAGCAAAAGCGTCAAATATGGCGTCAAATATAGCGTCAAATATGGCGAATATTTGACGATAACCTTAACCTTAACTACGCGTCTGGTGCAATAGGCTTGATGACTAATTTTTTTTCTTATTGGTAATTGAAAGACCCTTAAGAAATAGAAACATTGCTGAAAGAATGACTCTGATAGCTTAAAAATTCACCAAGATATGACAATTCAAACATCTCATAAAATAGACCTGCCCGAAACGCTCCATACAAAGTGCTACGAAAGACAGACGTCACTCTTTCTTAGTTTGTACGCATCGGGAGAGAACTTTGTTCGATAGGTATCTTAAATATTGCGTTTATGAAAGTGGTTTCATAACAAAAGTTGCTTTTAATTGCATAAGTTATCGAATGGTATACAAATATTAAGAAATTTAATTGAAAAAAAAATCGACTTGAATATCTAACTCATAACAAAAAAAATACAAATGCTATCGAGCTGGGAACACTTATATTTTTACCGTGATTTCTTTATTTTATTAACAAAATTCGCTAATCTTTGACCTTGTCATCATCCCTATTCACCCTTAGATGTAAACAAAAAAACTTGAGAGGTGTCAAGGGACACCCGGATGCAACAAGCTTTCAGTTTATTATTTAAAAAAACCTGTAAACACTAAAAAAAATATAATAAACAGTAAAAAAGAGAGAGAGAGAGAGAGACAGAGAGAAACACGCGCTACCGCACGGCTTACAACTGTAGCAAAAAGCACAAACATAAATCAAGATAGATGCCGCATTTACTTCGCGGCCGCAGGACATGCGGGCCGCGGGCGGGCGGGACATGCGGTATCTATCTTGATTCTTTGTATGTCTGTGGCAAAAAGTGTCGTTACAACTTTTCGTATGATTTTTCCGTCTAGCCCCCTTTCGCAACGCGCGATAAGAAACTTCGTTCCAAAAACTACTTACGACGCGAAGAACTGATCCGCCTGCTCGATCGTCCCGTGGAAGGCGATCCTGCCGCTGGCCAGCAGCACCACCTGGTGGAACAGCTCAAAGACACCCGAAGCAGGCTGGTGGACGGAGCACACGACGATCTTCCCGCCGATGGCCAGGCGGCGCAGGCGGGAGACGACGGCGGACGCCGCCGACGAGTCCAGACCCGTGGTGGGCTCGTCACAGAAGAGAATCGGTGGGTCGTTGAGGAGCTGTTGGGAATAATGATAATCGTTAAGGAAGAGCCTGAAAGACTTCATAATTCATATACAGGGTGTAAGAAAACAAGGTGATAATACTTTAGGGTGTGCATGTGTTCCTTGTAGAGCGTTTATTGTGAAAGTAGCAGCGCTGAAAGACTAAACTTTTTTTCACTTTTGTGTGGGAAAACTCGTTACTCTGGGGCGCTTGCCCATACAAAAGTGGAAAAAACTGGTCTTTCAGTGCTGCTACTTTCACAGTGATCTCGACTCTACAATGAACACCCTAAAGTATTATCGGGCTAGTATCACTTTACTAACTAACAAGAGTTGCAGTACTAAAGTGTCCACGGGCTAGTATCACTTGGTATTACAAGAGTTGCAGTAAAGTGTCCACGGGCTAGTATCACTAATTGGTATTACAAGAGTTGCAGTAAAGTGTCCACGGGCGAGTATTACTTGGTATTACAAGAGTTGCAGTAAAGTGTCCACGGGCGAGTATTACTTGGTATTACAAGAGTTGCAGTAAAGTGTCCACGGGCGAGTATTACTTGGTATTACAAGAGTTGCAGTAAAGTGTCCAAGGACTAGTATCACTTGGTATTACAAGAGTTGCAGTAAATTGTCCACGGGCGAGTATTACTTGGTATTACAAGAGTTGCAGTAAAGTGTCCACGGGCGAGTATTACTTGGTATTACAAGAATTGCAGTAAAGTGTCCACGGGCGAGTATTACTTGGTATTACAAGAGTTGCAGTAAATTGTCCACGGGCGAGTATTACTTGGTATTACAAGAGTTGCAGTAAAGTGTCCAAGGGCTAGTATCACTTGGTATTACAAGAGTTGCAGTAAAGCGTCCACGGGCTAGTATCACTAATTGGTATTACAAGAGTTGCAGTAAAGTGTCCACGGGCGAGTATTACTTGGTATTACAAGAGTTGCAGTAAAGTGTCCACGGGCGAGTATTACTTGGTATTACAAGAGTTGCAGTAAAGTGTCCACGGGCTAGTATCACTTGGTATTACAAGAGTTGCAGTAAAGTGTCCACGGGCGAGTATTACTTGGTATTACAAGAGTTGCAGTAAAGTGTCCAAGGGCTAGTATCACTTGGTATTACAAGAGTTGCAGTAAAGCGTCCACGGGCTAGTATCACTAATTGGTATTACAAGAGTTGCAGTAAAGTGTCCACGGGCGAGTATTACTTGGTATTACAAGAATTGCAGTAAGGTGTCCACGGGCGAGTATTACTTGGTATTACAAGAGTTGCAGTAAAGTGTCCACGGGCGAGTATTACTTGGTATTACAAGAGTTGCAGTAAAGTGTCCAAGGGCTAGTATCACTTGGTATTACAAGAGTTGCAGTAAATTGTCCACGGGCGAGTATTACTTGGTATTACAAGAGTTGCAGTAAAGTGTCCACGGGCGAGTATTACTTGGTATTACAAGAATTGCAGTAAAGTGTCCACGGGCGAGTATTACTTGGTATTACAAGAGTTGCAGTAAAGTGTCCACGGGCTAGTATCACTTGGTATTACAAGAGTTGCAGTAAAGTGTCCAAGGGCTAGTATCACTTGGTATTACAAGAGTTGCAGTAAAGCGTCCACGGGCTAGTATCACTAATTGGTATTACAAGAGTTGCAGTAAAGTGTCCACGGGCGAGTATTACTTGGTATTACAAGAATTGCAGTAAGGTGTCCACGGGCGAGTATTACTTGGTATTACAAGAGTTGCAGTAAAGTGTCCACGGGCGAGTATTACTTGGTATTACAAGAGTTGCAGTAAAGTGTCCAAGGGCTAGTATCACTTGGTATTACAAGAGTTGCAGTAAATTGTCCACGGGCGAGTATTACTTGGTATTACAAGAGTTGCAGTAAAGTGTCCACGGGCGAGTATTACTTGGTATTACAAGAATTGCAGTAAAGTGTCCACGGGCGAGTATTACTTGGTATTACAAGAGTTGCAGTAAAGTGTCCACGGGCGAGTATTACTTGGTATTACAAGAGTTGCAGTAAATTGTCCACGGGCGAGTATTACTTGGTATTACAAGAGTTGCAGTAAAGTGTCCAAGGGCTAGTATCACTTGGTATTACAAGAGTTGCAGTAAAGCGTCCACGGGCTAGTATCACTAATTGGTATTACAAGAGTTGCAGTAAAGTGTCCACGGGCGAGTATTACTTGGTATTACAAGAGTTGCAGTAAAGTGTCCACGGGCGAGTATTACTTGGTATTACAAGAGTTGCAGTAAAGTGTCCACGGGCTAGTATCACTTGGTATTACAAGAGTTGCAGTAAAGTGTCCACGGGCGAGTATTACTTGGTATTACAAGAATTGCAGTAAGGTGTCCACGGGCGAGTATTACTTGGTATTACAAGAGTTGCAGTAAAATGTCCACGGGCGAGTATTACTTGGTATTACAAGAGTTGCAGTAAAGTGTCCAAGGGCTAGTATCACTTGGTATTACAAGAGTTGCAGTAAAATGTCCACGGGCGAGTATTACTTGGTATTACAAGAGTTGCAGTAAAGTGTCCAAGGGCTAGTATCACTTGGTATTACAAGAGTTGCAGTAAAGTGTCCACGGGCTAGTATTACTTGGTATTACAAGAGTTGCAGTAAAGTGTCCACGGGCTAGTATCACTTGGTATTACAAGAGTTGCAGTAAAGTGTCCACGGGCTAGTATCACTAATTGGTATTACAAGAGTTGCAGTAAAGCGTCCACGGTGTAGTATTCTTGGTAATCATTGGTTTTATGGAACTCATAAAATTTGGTTTTTAACGTTGAGTGGATATTGCTCACGAGTTTACGTATGTTTTTATGTTTTTGTTCGCGACGTATCTCAGGAACTATAAGTCCGATTTCAATGATTCTTTTTTTGTTGGAAGTACAGACTCTGTATTTCCAACGAAAAAAGAATCATTGAAATATATAAGACCTAAGTTGGACAATACTCTGAGTATTGTCCAACTTAGGGAATACCGAAAATTTCATCAAAATCGGTTCAGTAGTTTTTGAGATAGGGAATTTTTAACTCTTAATTAATTTTGAAGTCTGTTTTATTTTTTTTGTAATACTATTATTTTAATAAACAACAGCCTTGGTATGTGCAGTAGAAACTCCCGCGGGGTTTCTAGTTCCTACTACACAGTCCCGGGACCGGGGACAGTGATAAAACTAAGTGATAATACTTTAAGGCCCACTTGCGCCAATCTGGGTTAAAGTTAACTCTGAGTTAAACATCATGTCATATCTGTCACTCACCAAGTCAGTAATAGAGATGACATGATGTTTAACTCAGAGTTAACTTTAACCCAGATTGGCGCAAGTGGGCCTTAGGTGTGTATGTGTCCCTTAAATAGAGTTCACTGAGAAAGTCGCAACTCTGATGATGATGATGATGTGCTAAGATGCAGATTTATCCACCAAGACATCACCAAAACTTTTCCACTACTGTTTGACCCCCCACCTCATATCCTCCATACTAAAAAGCAGGTCATCAGTTCTTACCTGGACAGCCAGCGCCACTCGCTTCCTCTCCCCACCAGAAAGCGCCTTCAGCTTGGTCCGCTTGCAGGTGAACACTCCAAGGTCTGCTAACAGCTGCTCTATACGCTTCGACCTCATGGTGGAATTTGAGCGCTTGTCCATCATCAGTCGGGCCTGGGTAACATAAATCAAGATATTATATTGATAACGAAAATCATCTAAAGGTGCTCCCCCTCACCAGGAGCATTCGCTTGTAATGTAACGTTACAGAGTCGAGCATTACATCAGTGAGGGAGGAGAACCGAGCATTACAAACATGAACCTTTTTTTAAACGTTCTTTTGAGAAGGATGACATGGCTATAGTAAAGTTTTACTTGGGTGTCAAAACAAGATCTAATGTTTATTAATCACTAACGATATAATATTGAAAAATATTATGAAAATCTACAAGATAAATCATGACATTTTGATAAACTCATAAAATTTTAACGATCCATCACGATACAGAAAATACTATGTTAAATAATATTATAAAAAAATTGTGGCACCAAAAATATAATGTTACATTAATGTCTAAGTTTTCATTTAATTCTTTTTATCCCAAAAATAATTTGATTAGCATTGACCTACTTTACTTCAAACCAGATAAAAGTTTTTAAATTGTGCGACTGGTTAATATTTTTGAAAATAGAACTTTAATCGCGGAATTTGAAAGTTGTAAGATATAATATTATTGTGTTAATTATCGTTTTTCAAGTACCTAGAGGCTAGAGGTGCTATACGTATCAAAATATAATTATTCATAATATACATTATACATATTAAATTATAAAATATGGAAGATAGGTACTATCACATTTTAATTCTTTTAATCTTTCCACACCATCCAGTGTCTTCTTTTCTGCTAATAAATTAATAACATCTTAATAAATCGTCCTTAATTTCTCTCGTTCGAAGAATATAGATTAGCAAAATTTTCAGATCAGCCTAATAAAAATTGTTAATTTCTTATCTATACATGTAAACATCATCAAATGTGTGTAATATGCAAAACAAAATTAGCAGAAAATACATAAGTTTTCGTGTTAATATCATAAAAACACGAATATAGGGAGATAACAATCAAATATATTCAATATTATATATCTATGTGACAGTTTGTATTGGCATCAGGGATAAAATATGACGATTCCACCACGATATCATCTTAATGTTCTGAAAAAGTCACGACGTTTAGTGAATTCTGAATTCTGATTATGACTTATCTGAGACTGGTGAGGTCATCTTAAATTAATTTAGTATGGACCAAATATTTCTGACCAAATTATTTATCTGCTGATTATACCTACGAAGTCTAAGCAGAGAAGTTATTAAAATTATAAAAATAGTTTCAAACAAAAGCACATAATATTATTTAGTACGCTATTTACAGAAGCCTACATAATATTATTTTATTACACATTTAAATGACAACCTATGATTGGCTATGAAGCCATAATTGCTGTGTAAAAAACGTGCTCACAGCGTATAATATAATACAGCCATTTTGTGCTACCTGGGAATTGGGATTGCTCTCTCTTAAATATAAGCCACTAAGGATAGGGTCTGTTTCATTTCACGACTTCCCGATAAGTGCCGGATAGGCTATCCACCACTTTACTTGGCAGATGAGGACTTGAAAGAGACTGTCAAAAAAGTTGTGGACAGCCTATGTGGCACTTTATCAAAAAGTATACAACTATAAAAATATAATCTCAAAATTATTGTATTGTAATTAGATCCTATAATTATATTTAAGTATGTTAGCTGTAAGTTTTTGAAAATTAATAAAATAAAATCTAGACTGGCCGTGACTTTATTGCACCAGAAATTAGAATCCATCTATTTAGCTGGAAAGGTTTCCGGGGTAAAAACTATCCTATGGTAAAATTCATCAAAATCAGTTCAGCTGTTTATGCGTAGATAGATAGCATACACGCACAAAATTTTCGAATTCATAGTTCAAATAAGGAAGTAAGAATATTTCCAGAACACTCACCATAAACTCCATATGCTCAGTGACAGTCAGGTCATCTATAGACAGGTCCTCCTGAGGTACGAAGCCTGATATCCTGGCGATCAGGTCAGCACCAGCCAGTCTCCCGTTCAGCATCAGGTAGCCTGTTATAGCGGACTTGTCGCGACGGCTGATGGCCGCTAGCAGGGTGGTCTTGCCAGCACCACTGGAAAGTGTCTAGGATTAGCTTCACTTTTGTATGGGCAACCGCCCCAGCGTCACTAGTTTCCCCATACAAAAGTGAAAAAAAAATTGGTCTTTCAGCGCGGCTACTTTTGTCTGTCGACTGTCTGGATATTTCAATTAGTGTCTTGACAAATAAGAACACGTCATTGTGGTGTACCCTCAGAACAGGAAAATAAGGTGTACCCAACGTATTTCTAACATCTGTACACTATTCAGCGTGAATCTGGGGGATAGGACTGAGTTTGAAGTTTATGTCTTATTGTATTACGTTTCTTTGGCCTAGTCTAAATTTGAGCCTAACGGCATTGTATTATTTGAGTGTGAAAGATGTGTCTCGATAGTCGATCGTGATTTGTGAATCGTTTACTCGTGACTCGTGAGAGGCGTAAAAAGACTGGGTACATCAAAGCTATTAGGTTTCTATTTCTTTATCATAAAGCATGACTCTCCAAAGGTTATTGATTCATTTGTACAGTCAAATTCTACGTCAGCGTAGATACTCCCGTGCCACAGATCTCCAATAATAATATTATATGAATAAAAAAAAGAAATTGTGTAGATGATAAGTTGGCGGGGGTACTCGTTCCCACAGGTTTTAACAACTATAAGCAGTGGTGGCCTTACCCATTGTGAGGCCCCGAGCGGAAGGTCTTTGCGAGGCTCTGGGCGGCAGGTCTTTGCAAGCTCCTTTGTCCTCAAAAAAACACCTTGCGAGGCCCCTGCGCGAGGCAACGGGCGATTGCCCTATTCACCATCCCCTAGGGCCGCCACTGACTATAAGTATTCCACGGTTTCCACCTAGTTACAATGTATCATACCTTGATCCCATTAGAGCGACCAGGTTGCCCGACGACACCACACCGTTAACTGTAAACAAATAACTACTTATTATACTAATAACTACAAACTAAATAATTATCAGCAGTTCCTACTCAGTTGGTACAAGTTCTTATACTTAAGTTTCCTTAAGTTTCGATGCTGTCTCGGTATATTAGAACTTTAGAACAGTATTCCCATAACCTCCTATTTTTTTCTAATTTAGTTCCCTTATCCCTATCACTTAATTTTAAAAACAGTAATCAGATGTAATGGCAGTTGGCACCAAAAAGACATTTTTGTCTATGGCCGAAGCTTGGGAATGTTCATGACATGCCGGTAAAGAAAACCGTTTGTCTCAAAATCTATTCATTAGATTTTAGGAATAGTTCTTTGCCTGTACGGTGTACCCTTAAATTTTTGTCACCGGTATACCTTGTAGTATGGAAAATTACGAAAACAGATAATACTATGTGACCATCGAATATAAAAACTGAAATTGGACAACCAATCATAAAATATACACGCCTAACAATAAAATTCCAGTATATTATGGTAATGAAGATGTCTGAGCAATATAATAATTATTATTATGGTCATGAATCATACAATGTAACATAGTTATAGATTTGATATTTAAAACGGAAGCGAAAATGTCATGGGAGCGAAAAATATATCTAACAATTTCTAGATACAGGAAAATTGTCAGGGTCAATTCTTAGTTTTATGAATGGAAGTTTTTGTGAATGGAGAATGAGACAGGATGTGAACTTTTAAAATATCCATGATCATCAGTTTCCGGAGTAGAACTTATGTTATAGGTAGGTATGTTACAGTGTTGCTAGTTAGTTATAATTAGGTACATAATTTTTTACATTAATATTATTAACGGCCAGATTTCGTTCAAACTTTGTTTTTATTACATTTTTCAATTTGTATGTTTGTTTGTAACCGACGCTTTATATAAAAAGCGTGTTTTTAGTTTTTTTAACTACATAATATTTATACGTCATAAATGGTACCTGAAATATAAAAATAAATCAAAAACCTTTTAATTTCATAAAAATAAACCTAATATTGCTGCTGCGGAACCCTTCATGGGTCCAACTCGCACTTGGCCGCTTTTTAGGGTTCCGTAGCCAAAATGGCAAAAAACGGAACTCCTATTTACTTTAACGCGGCGTCACCTTAAAACTTACATTAAATTGACATAATTCGACCAAATGCCGTAGGTCCATTAACTGCCTATGAATCAATTTCTTCGATGGTACAAAACTCCTCGACCTCGCCACATAAATACCACAAAAACTAACCTCCATGCAGCACCTTCACCTCCTCATACACCGCCGAACTCCATATGCTCTTCTGGGTCTTCTTCTTGCGATAGACCGACAGGTCCTTCCAGGCCAGGGTGAGGTTCTCTGGGTTGTCACCGACGCTCAACTCGTCATCATCCCAGTTGACGATGGCCCCGGTGAGGACGTTGCGCGTGGGTACCTTGAGGTTCTGGTCCATTATGACGGCATCTGGCTCTGGAGTCTGGAACAAGGAGGCCAGGTGTTTTATGGTGATAGGGGATTATTAGTTTACTTTGCAACGTGACGAAACGATGCAAAGATAAGACCTGAGTGCGTAGTACGAGTTTTATTCGATCGAGAACGTTAACACGAATTTGTATGGGATCAAAGCGGTATCCACGTAAGCCAGTAGGTGGCGCTGCTTTGATCCCATACGTGTTCGATGCGTATGATCTAATAAAACTCGCACTACACCCCCTGCTCGCGGTATTATGGATGCCATACACGCTACGGTCTACCGGAGAGGTGCACCTGTGCAGGTATGGATGCGCAAGTAAATCGGAATGTGTGTGGGAATAGACCTGTGCAGATTTGGACCTGCACAAGCGACCGGCGCAAAATCGAAAATCAATTCTTTCGACTGACACCTGCACAGATGACCTCTCCGGTAGACCATAGCGTGTATGGCTTACATTAGGATGACTGTTCGAGTTTTTAATGGCTCATAAAAATCTACAGCCAAAATGAATTTATAGTTGATCACGGTCCTTTCAAAAACTATTTTCTTTCTATATTTTACCGTGCTTTTTTCGCGTAACATTCCGCCGCGCTCGCGCACTGTACTGGTAAAACTCTGGAACGAACTGTCACAGCTGGTGACAGTTCGTTCCGGCAATACTGCTGTATTTTCGGACCAATAAGACCTGCAAACCTTCAAGAAGAGAGCGTATTCTTAAGAGGCCGGCAACGCACCTGCAGCTCTTTTAATGTTGCGAGTGTCCATGGGCGACAGTAGATGCTTTCCATCAGCTGACCTGTTTGCTCGTTTGCTCTCTTATTTTTATACGCTTTTTATTAGCTTCACCTGTATATTTGTTTGTAACTATAATTGTTTGTAACCGACTTCTTTGGGCGCGATTTTGACCCACTATAAACGGCCAGATTTCGTTCAAACTTTGTAGACTTATCGAGGACCGATGACAATACACTAATTTGATATAATTATTCCATTTTTCAATTTCTATATATTTTGTATGTTTGTTTGTAACCGACGCTTTATATAAAAAGCGTGTTTTTAGTTTTTTTAACTATTACTTATTATAATAAAAGTCTCCACCAAAGTCAAATTATAGAGTAGAAAGCAGGAACGGTTCACCGTGTAGGATATTATTAAACGTCAATTGAAGTCCAGATTTGACACAGGAAGCATCTTCTTAAGGGCCCGGGTTACCCTCGAAATTTTCATACATTCTTAATACCAAAATCATTTTCTCATACGAAAATATTTAACATGTTTGAGTTATTTTTCAGCTTAAGATAGTAATTACCTGGGGTCCTGAACAAATTTTTTTTACAAAATATTTAAATACTAAAAAAAATATTTTTGTGTTTAAATATTTTTTAGTAAATTTACTACTAATTATTTAAACACCAAAAAATAGACAAAAACACTAAAAATATATAAATAAATAGTAAATTTACTACAAAATATTTAAACTTTAAAAAATATTTTTTATTATTTAAATATTTTGTAGTAAATTTACTATTTATTTATATATTTTTTAGTGTTTTTGTCTATTTTTTGGTGTTTAAATAATTAGTAGTAAATTTACTAAAAAATATTTAAACACAAAAATATTTTTTTTAGTATTTAAATATTTTGTAAAAAAAATTTGTTCAGGACCCTAGGTAATTACTATCTTAAGCTGAAAAATAACTCAAACATGTTAAATATTTTCGTATGAGAAAATGATTTTGGTATTAAGAATGTATGAAAATTTCGAGGGTAACCCGGGCCCTTAAAGATATTTTTCCAATCGTCTACAAGGAGTAAGAATATTATTATGTAACACGTCAATATCGGACGATATTACCGATATTACCATGGAAATGTAGAAATACAACGTGCTCTTACACTATGAAACATTTCCAGAGATTCGAATGGGTAAATTCATGAACCATGAGTCATGACTCATGAGTCATGACCCATAAATGGGTAAAACCATTTACACACACTAAAGTAATATCACTATCCCGTATAACTTGAAAATCTCTTCCAAAATTTTTTACATACGTCACAGAACCACTCGTGCGACCAGTGCAGTGGTCTGTAATTTATGAACAATGAAATATATTCTAGAGTCGACTAACCAGAACCGGTACAAAATAAATTCATATTGTCTTCGTCGTGGCAACAAAAAATAATATTTAAGTGACACTTTCGGAAAAATTCACTTTTTCCTTAGTGTAATAATAGAAGCCAGGCTGGCCTGCAGTGGCGATAGAACGAGAAAAATGGAAGACCTTTGGGGAGGCCTTTGCCCAGCAGTAGAATAGTATGGGTCCTCAAAAAGAATAAAAGAAAGTGTTAAGTACCTATAATTACTATCTTTATCTCCTTGCAATAAGGTGATATTTGCAAACATTATCTTACGAATCAACTAATGCAACTAAAGCTTAAAATAGCACTTTGTATTGACAAAGTGCTATTTTAAGCTTTAGTTGCTTAATTTACTTATTGTCTATTGACTTTATTTCATATCAATTGTGATATGAAATAAAGTCAATAGACAATAAGTAACTTTATTTAATTCTGCCACGACTCGTCGCGTTATTTTGGAGTTTCCAAAACCCCCTAACTTGAAAAACGGAAAATTTTCTAGTAGGAAATAGTCGTTGAAGACCGCCTCACTGATAAGTAATAATGTAGTAAGTCATAAGTGGATTAAGGCCGTCACAGACTTAGCTATAATATATATTAATATACCGTACTAAACACACTGAGACCAGAAATATATATTATAGCTGAGTGTGTGGTCACGCGAAAATTGTATAGAAAATATATATTAATATGCCTAGCTATAAACATTAATATATATTATAGCTAAGTTTGTGACGGCCTTAAGTCTGCGAATGACTTATGACGTCACCGGTGTTCTTTTACGCGCCATGTTACATGTATGATGTACCACCTCTTTACCACCTCACACATGTAGATTTCATTGAAAATCATTCATTACAAGATGACGCCAGCAATTCCGCTGCGCCAAAATTCGTTTATCGCGCGGGAATCATACATTTTTTCACGATAAAAAGTATCCTATCACCTATGGGCTATGTCCTTTCCGGTACTCAAAGTATCTTCATATAAACGAATTTTGGCGCAACGGAGTTGCGAGCTTCATTTATTTAAGGGCCCGGGTTACCCTCGAAATTTTCATACATTCTTAATACCAAAATCATTTTCTCATACGAAAATATTTAACATGTTTGAGTTATTTTTCAGCTTAAGATAGTAATTACCTAGGGTCCTGAACAAAATTTTTTTACAAAATATTTAAATACTAAAAAAAAATTTTTTGTTAAAATATTTTTTTTGTAAATTTACTACTAAATATTTAAACACCAAAAAATAGACAAAAACACTAAAAAATATATAAATAAATGGTAAATTTACTACAAAATATTTAAATAATAAAAAATATTTTTTAAAGTTTAAATATTTTGTAGTAAATTTACTATTTATTTATATATTTTTTAGTGTTTTTGTCTATTTTTTGGTGTTTAAAT